>CM060916.1:130739990-131989990 GCA_030737875.1 Allium sativum | reverse complement strand
AAACGATAACGTTAAATCTTTTAGGGTCAAATGATACTTAATAGCAATCAATCAATGTATTTTATTTGGTTTCTATACCCTAATTGATTATCAGGAATATAATAAAATTATTTCACACATAAGATTCAACTCACAAATTTAAATAATGATCTAATACGGGATGGGTTAACGTTATTGTTTACTTTAACACAAACATCAATCAATCGATAATCAACTTTCATGACATATTTAACATCTCTAGTTTGGCAATTCAAATTCAATTAATCGTTGTTTATATACATTGGTAAACTTTGGATAAGGATTATTCCCATATTATATCCGTCCGGACTTCTCTTTCTTTAGATAAAAAAATTAATTTATTAAATCTTTATTCAAACCAGAAAGTAAATGATACTTTCCTAAATTTGGTATAATTGATTTCCAATTTAACTTCTCTTCCCAATTCATCTTCATTTTATTTATATTCTAAATGTCCAGAATAACCTTATCATTTTAGGGTTTATTCGATTCCCTTTTTCCAATTCCTTTTACATTGCCATTTGCAACATTTGTTCTAAATGTTATTCACCTAGAACAGTGCATTCTCGACTCGTTTTATTTAATTAACTTGATTTCATTTGGAAATGTTGTTATGAGTAGTTCAACAAGTTATTTAATTGTTATAAATTTTATTCTTATTTATTACTTGATTCCAAACAATTATCGGCTTAAATAAATAAAATTTAAGTAATACATCAATGTTCATTTCAAAACGTTGAACTCATTAGTGATACTCAATTACCTTCGCTCAATCACGACACATTGTCAGTTTTAACACATCGGATCCTAATCAATTTTTCTAGTCTTGGGAATAATTGAATAAAACTTATTTCTTATTATTTAAATTTATTCGGAAGAACAATATAATTTCCATTGATTTTAAATCTCAAAAGATTAAACTCCAATTTACGTGAGCAACTTTTATATATTTTTCTCCTATCATCTAACAGCAATGCTGAATAGATTACAAAGTGTAATTGTCGAGGTACACATGTTTGATTTATAAACTGGAGATATTCCTTCACTGAAGTTATCTCAATGTAACGACCCGGATTTCGAGCGACTTTGGTTATCGACATAAGCACGATGTCGATAACCAAAACATCGAAAAATCCTGGTAGTTAATGAAAGAAATTAGAGGGTGAGGATAGATAAGATAGAAACTTAGAATAGAAGAAGACGAAGAACACAACATCAGAGTAACACGAACCTCACAGCGGAACGAATAACATATAATATATAACATAACTTTGAAATATAACAGTTATGTATACAATAGCACTTATCAGAGTACAACACTTACAACACATCGGAAATAAACTATAGCTATATGATCTTGAAGCCTCCTGCTCCAAGCTCTCCAAGTATATCTGCAAATTCCTGACTACTTGACTGCCCGTACAAATTTAGGCACCCAAGAGTTTAGGGAAAACAACAAAGTAACTCCGGGTCAGTCATGGGACTGGTATGAGTAAAACAGTTTAAACAGGTATATGAACAAGTAAACGATATCTCATAAGACCACGCCGCAGAACGGAACGGGTTTTTCCCTTATGAGAATCCAAAATATCTTTATATCAAAAACCTTTTGATATTACAATAATGTCTATGTACAAATAGATATCAACTAGAAGAAACGGTTTCATCTCACGTTCTACATATATAGTATACAATCAAAATCGCAAGCACGTATTGGATAATGGATTTCCAACTATGACAAGGTATGGAACCACCTTCCGATCAGTGTACTCTAGGAATGGTACACCGGAGTTCAACAAGAACATCTTGTAACTCAGCCACACATGACCGACCACTCATTTCGCTTGAGTGTATCGAATGTATATCACCAACGGTTGGGATCAGCAACCGTTCCCGTATATATATGGGACAACATTTATAGATTTAAGAAACAAATGAATATTCTCTAGATAGGTGATTATACACCCTACTTCGGTGCGACTGACTTAGCCATGCTGCCTGCTCGATTTCTGTCATTTACCGGATGTGAGGCTAGAAGCTACGCTCATCTTCACATCATATTCACTTTAAATGCCACATCATCAAATCCATCCAATCACCGATTGACGTCCTCAACAATACATTATGTGTTAGCTAAAAGAAGTTTTCTTCTCCGCTTCCACTCTTGGTACGGTTGGAGAAATCAATGTACGTGATCGTCTGGAAATACTCTGTCAGACATCCATCTTCATTCACTTAGAAATGTCACATCGTCATACCCGCAAAATCACAAATTGATTCCCTCAAAGATACAACGGGTATACAGCTAAGAGAAACGAATTCCTCCGCCACCAACGTGAATACGTTTGAACAGATCAACTTACACGATCCATTGGATATACTCTGTCAGACCTTCGTCCATACAAGTTGTCCTGGGACTGGACAAACCGAAGGCACTATTCAGTACATCCATCTTAGTCACTGTTATCTAAGACTTATACAACAGCCCTTGCATTTTACTCCGTCTTCAATTATCCTAGGCATATATGATTCGCAACGCTTATGCCAATACAGAGTGGTTCTTTGGATAATAATCCAACCGGTCTCTCCATATTAACAACGTTAAAATGGTCAAAACTCCGATAGTCTGTGATTTAACTATCAAAGAAAAACAAGTGTGCAAACAACGATATTATTTCCAGATGGAAATTATATCGATCAATCATCAACATATATTTATATATATATTCATATTGCCTTATTTTCTATGTTTAGAAAATATATGTTATTAACACTGGAAAACGTTTCCATCTGCTTATTTACAAATCACTACTCTTCCCCAACTATCAGTCCCTGACTGTAAACTAGTATGAGAACAATCCCCTAAGTATAAATCCCGAAGGCCGAAACCAACATCAGATAGGCACTTAGAAAACCATTCAATTTACTAATCTCTAGTCAGTTCTAATTTTACTTAACTCTATTTGATTAACTCTGATTGATTAACTCTAACTGGTTAATTCTAACCGATCAACTCTAACTGGTCAATCTTAATTAATTAACTCTAACTGGTTTTACTTGGTTTGACTAACTCAATTTATTAACTCGACTGACTAATTCAACTCGATTAACCTAACTTGATTTACTTATCTCGATTAACTGAACTAATCACTTTGATTAACTCGACTAATTCACTTTGGTTAACTTAACCAATTCACTTAACTAATTCACTTAGTTTAACTTAACTAATTCACTTAACTCCTGTCGAATAAACTATATTCGATAACTCCTCTAACTCTATTTGAATAAACTATATTTGCTTAACTCATTTACTCTATTCGAATAAACTATATTTGATTAACTCATTTACTCTATTCGAATAAACTACATTTTCTTAACTCATTTACTCTATTCGAATAAACTATATTCGATCAACTCATTTGATTTAACTCTAATCGATTAACTCCATCGAATAAACTATATTCGATAACTCCTTCGATTTAACTAATATTCTATAACTCACTTCGATTAACTAATAATCGATAACTCCTCCGAATAAACTATATTCGATAATCTCCTCTCGAATAAACGATATTCGATAATCTTCCCTTTCGATTTAACAAATCGATAACTCCTTTTCGAATAACTAAATTCGATAACTCCTTTCGATTTAACTAATCGATAACTCCTTTCGATTTAACTAATCGATAACTCCTTTGTGTTTAACTCTATTCGAATAACTAATTCGAATCACTCTTATTTATTTAACTCTATTCGAATAACTAATTCGATTAACTCTAACTGGTTAACTCTAACTGATTAACTCTAACTCTAATCGATTTCTCCTATTCGAATAACTCCTATTTGATAACGTTTATTCATTTATAAAGATTTACTTTTAGTAACGGTTCTTCACTTTATAAATGTCCTCTTTAATAATGTTACTTCACTTACACAAGTGTTGGGTACATATTCTATTTAAACTATCGGTGTTGAAACCAATATCTCTCCTCTATATAAGTTCAGACTTATATATTTCATTTATCAAATGATAAATATTTATTAAATTTATAAACTATTATTTATAAATTAATCCTTTCTATTTATCTGTTAAAAATAGATTTCCAATTTCTATTCATCTTCTAAATATTCTTCTGATTTAGCTCTATTTATTTATCCAATAAATATCCCTTTTGTTTAATCCTATTTATTTATCCAATAAATATCCCTTTTATTAAATCCTATTTATTTAACAAATAAATATCTCGTTTAATCTTTATTTATTTCCTAAATAAATAAACCCTTTTACTTTTATTTATTTCCTAAATAAATAAATTCTTTTAACTCTTTATTTATTCCCTAAATAAATAATTCCTTTTAACTTGCTTTCAAATATATTTCCTTTATATTTGATTTCAAATATATCTCTTTTTAACCCCTTTTGAATAGCATATTCATTTTACTAACTTTCGAATACCATATTCGATTTACTCCCTTCGAATACCATATTCGATTTAACTCCTTTCAAATAGCATATTCGATTTACTTTATTCACTTTATAAAGATTTCCTTTTTAACAACGTTTTATTCATTTGAAAAGATTTACTTTTAAATAACGGTTCTACACTTTAAAAATGATTTCCTTTTTATAACGTTTCCTTTTCAATTCTATTTGTAAATGGTTTACAAATATTTCCTTTTCAAATTTATTCTTGAAATATTCTAACTCCTTAAATTCTCTGAAAAATTCGCCATAACCTCCTTTGTAACGGGAGCATCGGGAAAATCCCCAAACCCGCCACACAGGCCTTTCCATTCAAAAAGAAAATGGTTTGTAATTATTTCCTTTTTGAATATCTCCTATTTATAAATATTCCAATTTATAAACATTTCTTATTTATAAATATTCCACTTTATAAATATCTCTTATTTATAAATATCCCATTTTATAAATATTCTATTTTCAATATCACTTTGAAAATCCCCTTATCAACATTCTGGTATTTCTTATGGTATTCAATCATATCAAATCACGATGTTCAATATCGTCCAAGTACATATAATCGACCACAGATTTTATAACACATCATATAACACAATATACGAATAAAAACAGTATTATAAATATTGAGGAACCCAGTTGGGTCCCTCCAACCTGTTCCCTGCATCCACAAATGTTACACAGTAAAATCAACATCCAATACAGTTCAGTACGAATTATTCTGATAAACAGAATCAACACACACACACACACACACACACACATATATATATATATATAAATATTTACCGGTTTTTATATATATATATATAGATATAAATATAATTTCAACTAACTGACTAGCAGTTCAATCAATCAAATCAACACACAACAATCAAAAGATGATTAACAGTTCTAACAATACGTTATAAAAATATAACTGTTCAGAGTTGGTGAGTTTTACTCACATTTGCAGTTCATCATTAAAGAACGATAAACTGTTATTTGATTTGAATCAAACAATTTATTTCGCCATAAATTCATACGAGCCTCAATCCACTTCCAGTCAGCTTCGCTGTGAAGCTCTCGTCCATACGATCCCAACGCAACTTACGGTTCGTCAATCTGATATCGTATGGTCAAGTTATGATTTTACGAAGTTATACACTATTTAAATTAAAAATAAAACTTAATTAAAATTAAACGGGCTTAACCTCTTTAACCCGGCCCTCACCAATACTTATAAGCCCCGACCCGAACTTCTTTTTACCTCGTCTTCCTCTCAGAACAATTCCCGTAACCTCCTTCTTGCTTCACCATTTCTGAGTACAACTCCACCTCGTTCTCCCTCCATATTCAATGAAACAACAAACCGATCTCATCACTCTTCTCCTCGTTGAATCCTTGACACCCTCATACCCACTAACTCGCAACCTTCCTCGACCATGAAAACGCGATTCCCAGCCCACGCCTGAGAACTATCGACATCAGTTAGGACCGAATCCCACCAAACATCCACAACCGATGCTCCTCTCCACCCTGAATTCGAGTATCAACTCGAATTACACCATCAATACTCGTAAAACCCGAAACCCAAAACCCTAGATTTACTAGTGAAATTCGACTTCGACGGCAAGGGATTCGAACACCACAAAACCCGCATCAAAATGAAGAGAAATACACCACAAACCCATGCATACAACTTTGGGGATTTATAACATTTTCTATGAATTGATTATGATTTTCAAAAAGAGGAAATTTCACGTTGGAAGAAATAAAATGGAGGCGGCTCCTTCTGTTGACTTTGGAATGTTAGAAATTAGGTTAAGGGTTTATAGGATTTTACGGGTAGATTTTATAATATTATATTCGATTATAATATTCGTTTTTACTTCTACGCTATCTGTATTTATCTCTAAAAATTCTTGTGATCACACATGGTACCTAAAAATCACGAAACTGAATAGACAGCTATAGTTCGACATTATGGTCCCAACGAAACTGGTTTCGTCGAATTCCGAGTCCGTATGCTCACACAGCGTATTTTTAACCTTCAAAATACTGACTGTTTTTCACTCTAAAAATCCGTACGGCCACACAGTGACTCTAAAAATCACGGAAACTTAAATCTAGCAACTATTTGATATTACGGATCCAACAAAATTAGTTTCGTCGAATTCCGACTTCGTTTGCAAAAGTGGCTATTTTTAAAGCTCTAAATAACCCATTTAAATATATAAATATATTTAAATTAAATTAAATTAAATTAAATATAAATAAATTTATATTATCGTATATCCTCACATATGATATCGTACAGCTCCAGAATATCATATCAGAAGATACAGTTTGATATTTCAGATTCCCGATTACCTCGATATTAAGTTTATATCGAAAATCCTTTTATAACGTATATAAAGCGTTACGAATTATAAAGGAAATTCCACAGCGACTTTTCTAAAATTTGATTTGGACATATCTCAAAATCTACACGACGAAATCCCGATTTTTTTCTTCCACTAGAAAGATATACTCCACCAGCTCCACACGTTTCTTGTTTCACAGAAATCCGGCTTAAAACGAATCCTGTACATTCAGTTGAAGTTCAAATCGCCAAATCGCGAACTGCAGCGCCATTTCAAGCTCTATTTTAATTATATTATAATTATACGTTCAAACTGTCGTCGATTGAATATATTCGTCAATATAATTCAACTCTAGGCTGAGTCAAATCTTGGGGATGACCCCGTTCACAGAATATTGTGATTTCCAATATTTTTGATTATTTTTGAATTAAATATATTATTTAATTATTATTTTAATTAAATATTCACCATTATTTAATTAACGACGATTTAATTCCCTAAATCACTATTTATATAATTAAATAAATTAATTATACCCCTGGAAAATGCGGGTCATTACACTCAACAACAGGAATTCACATGGTACAAAGATGAAACCAGAATAGTATGTATGGTTAACCAAACACAACATAAAATCAACAATGTATAGATATTACCAAAATGTAACTTAAAAGGGTGCTAATTGAATAATGCATATATGGTTATGGTGAACTATGTATTGAGCTGCATGTTTACACGCAAACTACAATCACAAGTCATCCAGATTCTGTATAAATACAGTATATCCTTACGTGCATCAACGTGCTGCCACATTTCTATAAAACAGCAAGGAAAGCTTATTTTGCTACTCACTGTTGCGGCCACACTTAAAACGTAATGCCACATTTTAATTAAGCTGCTACTTTCATTCTTTCCAATCCCTTTTCACTCATTCTTTCATGATACCCCAACTCCAGTTAGCCTCAATGCAAGCATCTCCTGGATATCCAACTACACCGTACCTAGTGTTCACACGAACCTCCCTCATGAAAAATACATCGTGGTCCATATTCATGCATTAACAAATCACGCATCCCCTCTTCAATTTATTTCTTTTTATTGTATTTTATTTTAATTTCTTTCTTTTCTTTTGCTTATCGAACTTCTGCAAATCATCACGGATTATCGCCATTATCTCCACTCGCCCAACCCTTCCTCTTCCTCTTTTCTTCTCGTTTGGTTTACTTTTGTTGATTCTCTCCTTCCATGTTTGCTACTGCGTCCTTTTCTTTGTGTTTTGTCATTTTTGTGCACAACCGGTGCACACCGTGCACATGTACACCGGCCTCAATCATCGGGGAGCCATTGAATCACAGCCGCATTACCGCAGACAAGTCAGAGCACCACCAGCAAATGCCGCTGGCCTATTGCAGTGCACCCACTCACTTCTTCTCTTCCCTTTTCCTGTTTCTTCCTTTCCTTGCCGCTTCCGCTTCTTCTTTCTTTCCTGATAAGTCCAACTGCACCCCTAGTCTCCATGCAAACCACTTTCCCTCATGCGAAGGTACATCATGGTCCATATTAATGCATGTAAGATATAAAGCATTCCTTCTTCATTTTATAATATTTTTATTATATTTTCTTCTCGTCCCCTTTTCATAGACTTAGGAACCATGATATTCATACATTCCTTTTGTACAGGCTAACCAAGCTTATGTAGATTGTAGAGTATGTCTCGGTTTTATTTTGTAGAAATATATTTATACTTGCATGGTTGAAACAAGGCGAACAGGAGCATCCTAAAAATGGATTCTTTAAATGGGTCACGCAAGAAAACTCAACTTAGTTTAGACTACGGCTGGCACCAAATCCAATGGCCAATGTAATTCGCGCACCCTTAATTAGCACCACATACCTGATGCATATGTACAACATGCGTGAGGTATACAGCATCTACTTCTAATGTCCAGCTAATGACGGTGAGGTGTGTATGAAACAAAAACAAGGAAAAGTTGATCTGGACCAAAAGAAAATCTATCTGGAAAATCCAAAGGAAGGGAAAGGGTAATGCCAGACATCATGCTTCAGTGCTTATGCTCAATAAACCAGAAACTGTTTCTGGTGCTTCCACAATTGACATCAGATGTATTACTTTGCGATAATAAAAAATTTCTTCTCTTTTCAACCATATTTATGTTATATGGTATAGCACAATAATATTTATACTAGAAATTTGAGCAGCGGGTTCTAAAGAAATTAACAAGTGAGATTTTCTCACTAAAGTTTCCCATGGCCTTCTATTTTCTTCTGTCTTTTTAGTTTCCAGTATTTCAATCATTCCAGTTTAGTTTGAAGATTGTATTTACTCAATATATTCAGAGATGGGTGTACATATAATTGTGTTTGTACTATAATATAGATTAAATCTATCATAGTTTTACATGGGTTAAAACAGAGTTTATTTTCAGAAGTATACTACTGCTGACTATGTGTTATATTCACTGGTTTTCAATTTACAGATGTATATTTTTATTTTTATAAGTTAACTGGTGTTCAAATTCATCAAACTTTCACGTAATTTCACTATACTAGTAAACAAACAAAGGCCTACATATACCAGACATCAATAATATGATAGTCCAGTGGTGAATTTAAAGTGAAAGGTTCTAGTTCTCTGTTTTAGTTTCCATGATTTTTGTTTCCAGTTTGACACTTCATTCAGTAGATTCAAACATATACATATCCATATATATGAGTGCTAAATCATACAAACAAGATAGCTTAACATATTAAACAGGGTAGAGTTTGCTCACCAATTGTTTACTGCTGTTCATGAGTGCTCAAGGCTTTGATCTTCTGTTTGCTTACACTCCATGCTAGGTTCATTACAGATTTTGGGTTTTTGAGTTGTGAGTGTGGAGTAGTGTATTTATAGATGGAAAGGCTTACACATGAAGTTATAGATTAAAGATCGGTCTTGACTTTAGGGGTATGGCTGCTGTAAATGGCGAGTGACAGTGATGGGTTGTTAAGGCTAACCAAGTGAAAACTCATCCGGCTTTGTAGTATACGCCATGATATTGTATATGTGAACTCAATCACGTATAAAGATACTACAAAGGACTGGGCTTGGTTAGGAAAAGAGGTGAGGGTTCTAGGTTGTCTTACTAATTTAGACAAGATGTATCTTCATACTCACCTTCCACCCCACAACTACTTATAGCATGGTACAAACTTACACAGTTGTACGCTTATAAAAACAAACTTAGCTATTAGGTTTTAGTCTTCTCATGTTATTGGAAAGAGGTATACATAGGCTGGTTTAGAGTTTGTAGCTGCTTTGACTTGTTGATTGAAAAGAAGTTAGTGAAATCTTCATTAGATCCTCTGCATAGCTAGTTTTAGAGTAGTGTATTGCCTATTGCTAACCCATGTAAAATGATTGCAAAGTCTTTGGTTTATGGATATGTACACTTTGGTTTGTGGATATGTACACTTTGGTTTGTCTGCTATCACATGTAAAATACATTGCTTTAGTTTATTAAGAGTGCAAGTTATAGACCATTTTATTCTTGCCTGTTCATATGTATATGCTTTGATCAAAAACAAATTTAACACAAGTATGTACATATATAGATATGTATATTTATTTACAAAAGTAGTACAAGTTTTTTTTTACCAAAAAAAATGACACCATACTATATATATACATATATATTTATATACACATTTATATATATATGTATTTATTTATGCAAATTTTAAAACAACTTAAATCAAGACGTAGATATAACAAAAATGTTAAAACGACATTTCATACATATGACTTTAAAACAATGACGATTCTATATATTTATTCAAATTAAATATTATTTAACTGAATTAAATTTCTAGATATAATCTACATTTATAGATTATAAAATTGGTCGAAAAACCGGGATGTTACACAGTTTGACTATAATTTGCACATTCTTAATTTTGAACAAAAACATGTGAAAATATCTGTAAGTAAATATAAATTGCTACTTAACTGTAGAATATTGAGTATTTTTGTTTGTATATATTAAAGATTCAATTAAAAAACCTAACTTCATAATTTTTATAATGCATAGATGTAATTTTTTAGTTCGTTTCTTTCATTAAAGATATAGCGGAAATAACTGGATATATCAGGAATAGAAAAGTATAGCGGGGCTTAAAACGGAGAGGCTATATCAAAGGCTGTTTTGAGAAAAGCATAGTGGTGGTAATCCACTACGCGATATAGTGGGGTTATAACGGGGTAATAGCGGGGAATTAACTGCATAGCTCCAAAGATCGCTGCCTCAGATTCTACCATCGCCCTCAACCAATACCAAGATCAACTCGCACCCCTTCTTCCTATTGACGTCGCTCTGGCCGACCCTCCATCTTTGCTCCAGCGCGTCGCTCACGACATCGGGTTGCCAATAAAGGCTTGCATCCCCTCACTTGGAGTTGTAAGGCATAGCGCGCCATCGTTTTTTCTTTCTTTTGTGATTTACAATTTTTTCCTAGGAGAATTGAGAATTAAGATTGAATAAAATGAGGATAAGGGTGCTATGTTGTGTGAGATCCCCCAACACGAATAATTTCCAAGAGGAGAAAGCAAAAGATAGTTTTTCTAGATTTTAGGCTTGAATTTTAATAGCTTGGGCCATTAGGTTTCCAATCCTATATTAGTCACTTTATAATGAAATTTTTTATTTTGGGATTTCAATTCATGAAGTAAACTTCAATTCCAATATATAGCTATTCACAACCCATTATACAATTTGACAATTGACAATTCTATAACATTTCGACGCCTGTCTAATTTGTTTCTTAATTAACATTCAATACTATAAAAATATTTATTGTCTTATTACTTTTGTTATTGTTAAATTATTTAGCAATTCCAAAGTTATTTAATACCCGTTAAAAAATTCAAACCCCTTACAATTAAATTCACGTCTTACTTGATAATTAGTCAGTTGGTAGCAGATAACTTTATTTAACTTATCGCTTGGTAATTTATGTGATAATCCAACATTCAATATAAAATAGTCATAATTTCATCTATTTCAGTTATATATATACATATACATATTTTAAAAAAATTACTCAATATCGCAAACGTTTTTATTTAGTTTAACATGTTAGTTAGTAAAATCGCCATAATTCAAATTTAACATTTTTATTTTTAACTAAACATACATATAATTTTGACGGGGAAAACATGGTTGTTACAATATTAATTATCAATTATATTTATTAAATTTTAAATGTAATTAAAACGTAAAAATGATATTTTACTAATTATTAACCATTACTCATAATATATTATTGAACATAAAATTAATTATTGAGTATATTGAATCATTTGTGATTTTTATTGGCAAAGACGACCGATTTTTATAGTGATCTGTAACACTTATTACTATAACAAACTATAATTACAATAAATACATGAGTTTAGCAGATTGCCAGACTTCTAGTTTGGTTTTTAAAGTGAACCGTCCACAACATATGTATTTTATAGTGGTCCGTCCACTACATCTATAATATATTACAGTACAGGAGCTAGCTATACATGCTAGACTACTTTAAACCTCCACGCAAGGAGAAAATTATATAACTTCTTACATACTTCAAAAGAAGTGATATTACATTTAAGTGATAAAGTACACAGACAAACCATACATCAAGAAAGTACCATTCATTATTCAAAACAACATCATTACAACACATTAGAGAGGCAGCCGATACTTGCAGCACAATGTCACTTCGTAGCATAGTAGATTTGACTTGAGGGGACACAAGCAATGTACCCCAAAATATCTTGAGTCCATGGCATAATCTTTTGGCATTTGAGCCACTGAACTGCACCGCAGCACGACCTCAGAATCCTCAAGGCCTATGTACAACACCTTCAAAACGCCCAAAAGAATCTCCTGAGCAGTGCATAACATCGAGATTTGGCATAGTAAGGTGTGTGAAGGTAGGTAATGAAACCACAACATGTACCAGTGTGAATGAGTGCAATAAGCTTCCCTTGGTATACTGAAAAGGTTAGTGGCAGAGGTATTTCAGAAATCCCAAAAATAGTGCCAAACCAGGCCAAATAAAGAAAATGACAAAGGAAAACAACCAAACCATTGTCAGTGTGAAAACAAATAGTGATGCTCCTTCCCCCCAAAAATGGTGTAACATCTCACATAACGTTGAAACAAACAAAAATACAGACCGCCAACAAATAGATCACTACAACTTGACACACTTAGACATTGTATATCATACAACCCACTCTGGCCCATCACAATCTCACATGAACAAGATATGCCCATCCAACACTAACGCTCACCAAGAAGAGACTAAGCAAAAAAAAAAATGATAGAAAGGAAAGCATACCAGACTCGTAACAAGGTCAAACACGAAACCTGATCGAGAAGCATGAAGTTAATACATCTATGAAGCTCCGTGTAGCTCCTTATGCTCTAGATTTGGACAAGTCGAAAATTTCCCAACCACTACCAGAACCATCCAAGACCACTCAAAAGACCAAACAAGTTCCCTGCCATCCCCAAATCTTCTGGCTTAAGCTAGACTTACATGGTACGATATACCACTCGGCAATGTAGCTCAAATTCTCCTAGTGAACTAGTGAAGCACATTACAGATGATTGTACATTAGAGAACCCTAAGTTCTTCTTGTAACATCCCGTAATTTTAAAAGAACATTATAATGATAAATTAAAGAATACTTAAATTAAATATTGTGAAATAAGTAAAATGGGTTGCGCTACTGCATTCATCTCAGAATTCTTCTTAATATAGACTTCGAGTTTGTGTAAAACGGACATTATATGAAGAAGTAACCTAGAAGATAGTATACACACAAGAGAATTATATATATACAAAACAAATCGGAGATTCAAAATAAATCAAAAATCAGCGAAGCGAAAAAGAGAGGGAAATCAGCCCGTTGGGGGTCGACCCCTTCCCTTATGGGTGTCGTCCCATGGGTCGACCCCTACACAGGGGTGTCGACCCCAGGGTCGATCCCACCGAGATCTGGGGCAGATTCGTCCCCTATACATGGATACATTTCTGAGCGAGATTCGTTGACCTTAGACTATAAATAGGACCTCATTCTCATTGTTTTATTCACCAAAAAAATGGTGACAACGAGGTGCTGCCCCAGCTCAGATATAATTAGCCTATTATAATTAGCCTATTCTTCTACAACAACAAGTTATACGTATTCAAGGATCTCTACTACAACATCAACAGTCATTTCTCTTTTCTTTAGATCCAGTCCCTGTGAATTTATGTTACTTTTAAATATAAACATATAAAAAGAAATCTTGACATGTTTATAAGTTTGGACATAAACCTATGTTTATTAATAAATAGATTCATGACAGATCTACCATTACTGTACACCTGATCTATTGTTCTCGTATGCCCAATTCTGCCATCATATGCCTATCTTGTTATTATGATCAATTTTATCATTATATGCCTGTTTTGTTATTATGCCTATTATTTTTCTATTTTCTCCCTCTTTCCCCTTTTTATTTTTTATAGCCTAGACTACCTTCCAGCCTAGGCCTATCGCTAAAATATGCGAACGCACGTAATTCGGAACGATGTGAAATGTTAAAATTGGGGCATAACTTGTACTGGAAAACATAACAGGGATTTTAGGGGCATATCATATACCATGATCTAAGACTTTAATTTGGGGCACAATCTATGATAAACATGAATAATTGGCTAGGGACGAATATGCCTAAAACTACAGTAAATTGAACTGTAATTGCACTAAGACATGAGGTTAGATTACACTAGTGGTAGAAGTATGCCCAGAACCGCCCGACAAATCTAGCAACCACAAGCGGTTAATCTAATGTGAGGGGTCGAGTGCGTAAATGTACACGTAACGGTGCCAAGACACGAGGTTAAGTCTAGCTGTGGTAGAAGTCTGTCCGGAACCGCCCAACATATCCAGCAACCACAAGTAGTCGACTTAATGTGAGAGGTCTAGTACATTAACAGACATGAAATGGAGAATGATAAGAATCTATTAACCTGAAATACTTAACCTATTTAAATCTGTGTGAGGGTTACATGAACCTATCGAATTGAGTAGGGGTTATGTAAACTTGATTGAATCAATAGGGGGTTAAGTTATTCTTGTTAAATCAGTGGGGGTTATATAAGCCAAACAACTTAACCTATATTACATGTTGGGGTTATGTTATCTTGTTAAACTGTTAGGCATAATCTGTCAAAATCCTAGTAGTGAGGATGCAAGACTAGGGGTGGCTTATATCATCTATTGTGTAGGACCCTTATCAGTCAGTAACCCATCCTGGTATCAAACGAGGAACCGCGAACTAGGCCGGGGTCAGGGCACGCTTAATGAGTTGATTGAAAGAGGTTCATATAGGTGAGGGTGTTGACAGCGTGGGATCCACCAGAGTCATGTGCGTGCATGGGTCCGGCTTGCTTGGGGAAATTAAGACGTTGTGACATCAGTAGATATTGTCGTGCATCTTGAAATTAAACGGGTTGCCACAATAGAAAGTGATACATACTCCGGTGGGTCCAGCAAAAGGTATCTACAGGGTAGGGAGCCGATGAATTGGGGTAGTAATTAGGGTACATCTAGTCTTGCTTATTGAAAAGCCCATTATTCTCGTTGGGGGTAATACCTGTCATTTCTGTTGGGTTGTCTATTATTTCTGTTGGGGGGTAAAACCCGTCACTAGAAGTACACCTAAGTCTACCATCTGTTTCTATAGGGATCATCTTGTTTCTAATATACTAGTATAGGTGCAGAGAAAAGTACTTGAGAAGCGCAATATATTCTGTCATGTTTATTCTGTTTATCCTGCTCAGTTTGCTATACCTGTATTATGATATTGTTATCTCTTATCCAGTTTACATGCCTGTCATGATGCTTTTACTTATTTATTTGCTAAAAGTAACTAGACTCGCTAGACTTTATGTCTAACCTATTTTATTTCCTCTTCTCTTTCTTCCGTTTCCCCCCAGGTTCTCAGGGTGAGAATACTCTGGCTTGATTTGGATTCTCTCTTTCGTTGTACTTGGAGCTGCTTAGCCGTACCACTCTGATTTACTGTCTTCTCTGATATGGCTATACTTTGGGGACTATGCTTTTTATATTATTGTACTCTGATAATTTTAGAATAAGACAGAAGTTTTAAATTGATGCAATGGGTTTTCTGTATTTCAGACTCATGATGTAACTGAGTTTGTACCACGATGCTTTTCTATTTAATAAAGTTTTAAATTATGCTATTATTTTATATCTGTCTTGTGATGTTTCTGTTTACCTATAACGCTTCATGAAACTTAATGCATTCTGATAAAGAGTGATACTAACAGACGTAGGGTGTCACATTTGGTATCAAAGCTGAAGGTTACCAGATTGGATAAAAGATTTTGAAAATTATTTTCAAAAAGGTTTTAAAAGAATGCATTTTCAAAAGAAAAGACTATTGTGGAAAACATATTCCCCAAAGCCATATGAAATATCTTTCGATTCTCTGTTTGAATCCCTTTTCCTTTTCTTTTCAGCATGTTTGGGGAACCTAATATTCTAGATACCGGCATGGTTCCGTAGGTATCTTGAGGCTACGTCGTCTGCCGAAGGCCAAGTAGACGCTCCTCCCTTAGCTGTAGCCACTGTTCCTCCTCCTTCGTGAGTTGATAATTTCTCCAAGATATGCAAGGATTTCTATGCTATGGGCGGAAAGCCATTCCAAAGAACCGAGACTTTTGTAGAAGCAAGGAATTGGCTTAAAGAGACGAAGGATTTGTTTTGGATTTTTGAAGTTAGACCATAGGAAGATTCAGTTGGCCGTTTTCCAGCTGATAGATGAGGATTCGTTCTGGTGGGATGTGACGCATGCGAGACATCTAGTCGAGACTTGGGATGATTTCCGACAGAGATTCAAAATGAAGTTTCTTTCTCAAGCCGAGAAAAGTATGCAAATGGAAATTTTTTTGGCACTTAAGCAAGGGGCATGCCTGTCAAAGAATATGTTAATAAGTTCAATCAATTGGCAAGCTCTGGGTTGGAGCTAGTAAAAACTCACACAAGAAAGCTTTGAGATTTGGTAAAGGATTGAATGAACCCTTCATGGGTTGGCTATGTCTCATATTCCGATGGGAGCAACTGTTTAGAAACTCGTTGATTAGTCATTGATGCATGAGGAAGATAAAGATGTAAAGAAAGAGGCTAAGGTTGATGAAACACAAAATAAGAAAGTGTGGCCCAAGAAAGAACAACAACAAAAAAAGGGCGGAAAGAACGGCAAAGCCCGAGAAAAGAGGAAATGTTATAATTGTGGACGCACGGGTCATTTGAGCAAAGATTGCAGAAAAAGGAAGAATGCTTGCTTCCAACATGGAGAAGTCGGACACCTAATTAAGGATTAGCCGAAGAAGCAAGGACAGAGCCAAAGGGCAAAATCTTCTGGAGGGAAGGTGCATGTTCTCGTAGCTGATGTACTGAATAGAGGTAGGAAAGTTTCCGTTGAAGGTTTGATTTATCTTTCCACTCATCCTGTTAGAACTCTTTTTGATTCTAGTGCTTCACATTCTTTTATATTTGATTATGTGGTTGAGTCCTGCACCTTAGTACTAGTATGGTTTTGAATCCCATTGTCGTCTCAATCGCCATAGGAGGTACAACTCATTTGTCTATGATTTGTCGGGGTTTGAAAATATATGTGTTGGACATTGAGTTTGAGTGCGACTCTTACATGCTTCGTTTAATGGGGTATGGTTTTATTCTAGGGATGGATTGGCTAACCATGTATGGTTCCATTCTAAATTGTGAGAGGAGGGTCGTTAGACTTTTGACTTGCCATGGGAGGACCCTCGATATTCCTTGTAGCTATAAGGGTCTGTCATGATTAGTTTCCTAGAGACGCTTGATGCATTTATCGATGATTTACGATCTGTACCAGTAGTCTGTGAGCATCTTGATGTTTTTGAGGAGGTCTGAGGCTTACCTCCGAGGCACGAGATTGATTTCCATATATACTTGGTGGACAATGCAAAGCCAATTGCATTGCCTGTGCACCACATGGCTCCAAGAGAAAGGAAGGAGCTCAGTAAGCAAGTAAGGGAGCCACTTGAGAAAGGGTTTTTTAGGTGAAGTATATCTGAATAGGGTGCTCCGGTGGTATTTGCAACTAAGGCGGATGGTTTGCTTCGCTTATGCATGGATTACAGGGAGTTGAATAAGCTCACTAAGAAAAATAGGAACTCACTTTCATGAATAGATGATCTTTTTGACCAGCTTGTTGGTGCGTCTATTTTCTCCCAGTTAGACTTGGCCATGGGGTTTCATCAGTTATGGGTGGCCAAGGACAATATAGACAAGACTGCCTTTAGAACTCCAGATGGTTTATTCGAGTGGCTCGTTATGCCTTTTGATTTGACGAATGCACCCGCCTATTTTGTAGATCTGATGAGTAAGGTATTTCGGGAGTTTCTAAATAAGCTTGTTGCGGTCTTTGTTGATGACTTCTTGGTTTTCTCGAAGAGCAAGGAAGAGCATACCCTACATACAAGGGAGGTTTTGAAGACCCTCCGAGTACATCAGCTTAAAGCAAAATTCTGCAAACGTAATTTTTGGAGAAAAGAGGTGAGATTTCTAGGGCATATGGTATCTAAGGAAGGGATAGCGGTAGATCTAGCGAAGGTAGTTGTAGTTAAAGATTGGAAGATTCCAAATAATGCAACGGAGGTGAGGAGTTTTCTTGGTTTAACAGGCTATTATAGGAAGTTCATTAAGTACTTCGCAAAGATATCAACCCCACTCACCAGGCTGACAAAGAAGAATCTGACATTTTCTTGGGATATAGATTGTGAGGATTCCTTTCGGCGATTGAAGAGGGCTCTAACAACAACCCTTGTTTCGACTTTTCCGGATGAGAACAAAGTGTTCACAATATACACTTATGCATGTGGTACAAGGCTTGGTGTTGTTTTGATGCAAGAGGGAAGTGTAGTATGTTATGGAGGTAGACAGGTGAGATTTCATGAGAAGAACTACCCTACCCACGATTTGGAGTTAGCTGTTATCGTATTTACACTTAAGTCTTGGCGTCATTATTTTCTTGGAGAGAAGTTCGAGTTGTACATATCATAAATCTCTCAAGTACTTGTTCTCGTAGAAGGATCTCAATTTAAGCTAACAGAGATGGATGGAGTTCCTAGCATCCTATGACTTTGAGATTGCTTATACCCCTGGCAAGGGTAGTGTGGTGGGAGATGCACTGGGTAGGTAGAGGATGACCTTGATTCCTCTATTCGTAGAGAGGCAAAGCTTGAAGTATATATCGACTTTTGATTTTAGGACCTCTACCGAGTTTACACCTGGTTTATTAGCATCATTAGAGGTGCGGCCTACTTTTTTGGATCGGATAGGAGCTTCGCAGCAAGAAGACCAACAGATAGCAGACATCTTGGATAAGCTCATTAGAGGGGATACTTCCACTCACCTTATTAGATGTTCCATAGATGATAGAGGGTGGTTGCGACGAGATGGAAGGCTTTGTCTTCCCCGAGTCAGGAGTCTTTTGAAGACAATCCTTGAGGAAACCCATCGTTCTAGAATGACTATTCATCCCGGTGGTGATAAGATGTATAGGGATATGAAGAGGAAGTAGGTACATAGTTGTGTTTAAGCACTGCTTATCACCCTTAGAATGATGGTCAAACGGAAAGGGTGAATAGAGTCCTTGAGGATCTTTTAAGACTATGTATCTTAGACTTCGGAGGGACTTGGAAGAGCATCTTCCATTGGTAGAATTCGCCTACAACAACAGTTATCAGGCTAGTATTGGCATGGCACCTTTCGGGGCACTATACGGACGACCATGTAGATCACCAACTTGTTGGTGGGAGTCTACATAAAGGCTTCTACTTGGACCTGGGATGATTAGAGAAACTTCAGAGAAGATAGGTCTTATTCGCAGACGCATAAAGACGGCTCAGGACACATAGAAGTCCTATGTAGATAAGAGAAGGACTGATATTGAGTTTGAGGTGGGAGACATGGTTTTCATCAAGTTATCACCATTAAGGAATGTGGTTTGCTTTGGATCTGTAGGGAAATTGGCACCAAGATTTGTAGGGCCATTTCCTATAATAGAAAGGAATGGTCAAGTGGCCTATAGAGTGAAGCTACCAGAGAGATTGATGGTGTTCATGATGTTTTCCACGTTTCTCATTTACGGAAGTGCCTATATGATACCATAGAAGTAGTTGAGCCGAGCATGCTTGAGGAAGTAGAGGTGGAACGGGAAGCGAGTAGTTAGACGAATTCCTACCTGTATTCTTGGATCAGAGGTTAAGAAGCTACGCAACCGAGAGGTCAAGCTGATGAAAGTTCAGTGAGGAGATGACCAAGAGGATGCAACTTGGGAAACTAAAGATAAAATTCGCGCTTCGTACCCTTTTCTTTTCAAGGGTATGTTCTTAACTTCTTTCTAAAGCTTTTTATTCGTACTTGTTTCTATTAGTTAAGTATATCCTATCAATCGAATCTTCAATCCTTAGGTAGGGAACCAATGGGTGTAAATATATGTTTGAGACATATTATGTTTTATGGATGCAAGTTGATGCAACTGTTTGCTAGTGGTTGCTCGTGGATGCATATACACACATTAGGCACTAGATCGGCTCGGTCACTCTCATACTGCATATGGATGCATGTGCATATTTTTCTTTTTATGGATGGAAATACGTGTATCATCATATGGATGTTGCATTTGAATGTATGATTGTGCACGCATATAGCATTTACATGATACGTTAGGATTATTTGTATACATGTTGGATTCATGGCACTTAACATACATTGCGTTAAGGAGATTAACTGAATCAGTAGACCGCCTGATTTTTCGCATTAGTATAAGGACATATACAAACACCTTTGCATATGTTTATATAAGCATTAGAAATATTTTAAGGATAATGAATTCCTGTGAATAGTGGACGAGTAGATGGATGATGGATGTAAGGATATACATCCTTCTTAACTTAGAGATTTCGGGGACGAAATCCTTTAAGTAGCGGAGAATATAACACCCCGTAATTTTAAAAGAACATTATAATGATAAATTAAAGAATACTTAATTAAATATTGTGAATTAAGTAAAGGGGCTACGCCATTGCGTTCGTCTCAGAATTCTGCTTAAAATAGACTCCGAGTTTGCGTAAAACACATATCGTATGAAGAAGTTATTAAGCCTAGATGTTTGTATATACACAAGAGAATTATATATCAAAACAAATTAGAATTTCAAAATAAATAAAAAATCAGCAAAGCTGAAAAGGGAGGGAAATCGTCCTGTTAGGGGTCTAACCCTTCCCATATGGGTGATGACCCCTACATAGGGGTGTCGACCCCTATGTCGACCCCGGGGTCTACCACACCAAGATCTGGGGCAGATTCGTCCCTTGCAGGTGAACACATTTCTGAGCGAGATTCGTTGACCTTAGGCTATAAATAAAACCTCATCCTTATTGTTTTATTCACCAAAAACGATGATGGCAATGAGGTGCTACCCCAGCTTAGATTGAATTAGCCTATTCTTCTGCAACAACAAGTTATACGTATTCAAGGATCTCTGCTACAACATCAACCATCATTTCTCCGTTCTTTAGATCCAGTCCCTGCGAGTTTATGTTGCTTTTAAATATAAACATTTAAAAAGAAATCTTGACATGTTTAGAAGTTTAGATCTAAGCCTATGCCTGTTAATAACCTGAATCATGACAAATCTACCATTACTTGTACACCTAATCTATTGTTCTCACATGCCCAATTCTGCCATATATGTGTATCTTGTTATTATGATCAATTTTATTGTCATATGCATGTTTTGTTATTATGCCTATTCTTGTTCTCTTTTCTCCCTCTTTCCCCTTTTTATTTTTTATAGCCTAGGCTACCTTCGAGTCTAGGCCTATCGCAGAAATATGTGAACACACGAAATTGGGAGCGATGGGAAATGTTAAAATTTGGGCATAACTTGTATTGGAAAACATGACGTGGATTTTTGGGGCAAAACATATACCGTGATCTAAGACTTTAATTTGGGGTATAATCTATGATGAACATGAATAATTAGCTAGGGGTGAATATGCCTAAAACTATAGTAAATGGATCTGTAACTGCACTTAAACACGAGGATAGATTACACTTATGGTAGAAGTCTGCCCGGAATCGCCCGACAAATCCAGCAACCACAAGCGGTTAATCTAATGTAGGGGTCAAGTGCGTAAATGTATACGTAACGGTGCCAAGACATGAGAAAGTCTAGCTTGTGGTAGAAGCCTGCCCGAAACCGCCAGAGCAACCACAAGTAGTCGACTTAATGTGAGAGGTTTGGTGCATTAACAAACATGAAATGGAGAATTACAAGAATTTGTTAACTTGAAATACTTAACCTGTTTAAATCTGTGTGG
Organism: Allium sativum; assembly: GCA_030737875.1. Taxonomy (NCBI): domain Eukaryota; kingdom Viridiplantae; phylum Streptophyta; class Magnoliopsida; order Asparagales; family Amaryllidaceae; genus Allium; species Allium sativum. The sequence goes on along the minus strand of CM060916.1, from coordinate 131,967,649 downwards.
GGGTTACATGAACCTGTCGAATTGAGTAGGGGTTAAGTAGACTTGCTTGAATCAATGGGGGGTTAAGTTAATCTTGTTAAACCTGTGGGGGCTCATATAAGCCCGACAACTTAACCTGTATTACATGTTGGGGCTATGCAATCTTGTTAAACCATTAGGCATTACCTGTCAAAATCCTAATAGTGCGGATGCAAGATACCTTATGCAATCTTGAACTTAAATGGGTTTCCACTATAGGAAGTGATACATCCTACGGTGGGGCCAGCATAAGGTATCTACAGGGTAGGGAGTTGATCGATTGGGGTAGAAATTAGGGTACATCTAGTCTTGCTTGTTGAGAAGCCCATTATTCTCATTGAGGGTAACACCTATCATTTCTATTGGGCTGTCTGTTATTATTATTGGGGGTAAAAACCGTCACTAGAAGTACACCTAAGTCTACCATCTGTTTCTGTAGGGACCATCTTGTTTCTATTATACTAGTATAGGTGCAGAGAAAAGTACTTGAGAAGCGTAATATATCCTGTCATGTTTATTCTGCTCAGTTTGCTATACATGTCTTATGATATTGTTATCTCTCGTTCAATTTATATGTCTGTCATCACGCTTTTACTTATTTATATGCTAAAAGTAACTGAACTCGCCAGACTTTATGTTTGACCTATTTTGTTTCCTCTTCTCTCTCTTCTGTTTCCCCCTAGGTTCTCAGGGTGGGAATACTCTGGCTTGATTTGGATTCTCTCTTTCGTTCTTTTTGGAGCTACTTAGATGTACCGCTCTGATTTCTTGTCTTTTCTAATATGGCTATGAAAGTGTGTGCGTGTACTTGCCGAGTAATATATTACACTCACAGATCGTGTAATATGACAAACAATATTCGAGTATGAAGTAATAGATAATCACAGAACTGTATAATAGTAAATGCAGTAAAAATAGAAAAATCACACCAGGGATTTTTATACTGGTTCGGAGCACCGTCCTACGTCCAGTCCCAGACCTCTCTCTGGATTTTCACTAATCAACAACCTCGCTTCACCTGGAGGAACAGATTCACAACACCCGGACAACCGAACAGGATTTCACACCTCTATCAACACGAGGACTTCAGAACTTGCCTCTTAACAACATGAGGACTTCACAACTTGCCTCTAACAACACGGAGGATGTGACGGCAAGGAATTTCGCTCGGTCAGAACCAGTCGCTAAACCGACCCAGACCGTTCGAAACGCCCTATCGTTTGAGAACAAGCCACAACAGAACGCATACAGAAGAACATTTCATTGTATATTACAACAATGCATCAGAATACAAGAATATACAGAGTATAAATGAATATTACACAGAAATATCAGAGATTTAAATTACATTTAAATACATAGCAGCGGAAAATAATACAATACACAACTAGAATGAGATATACGGATACAAAGCTTTCCGGATATCGTTCCAGCTGTAAACCAGGATCCTGTGAATATAAATCTGCAAAACCAAAACTACTAGCTGCCCGTGTCAAAATAAGGGCACCCAGAGTTTAGGTTAAAACAATAAACTCCAGGTTAGTCATGGGACTGGTGTGAGAACTAAAACAGTTAATCTTTATTTTTAAAGTTAGGTAAATCAAGGGACCACGCCGTATAACACGGAACGGGTTTCCTCCCAAGAATACTAGTGCATAAAACAAACAGCGCAATGCTAAATAAAGAAAAATGAAGCTGTTATAAGACCCAGGTCCCATCACACAATGCAACGCAGCCGAGGATAGGGTTTTCCCTTATAACAGCCAAAGAATGCTTGATACGGTTAAAACAAATCGTTTGATACTATTATAAGTGCATAGTGTATAAAACAACTTCAAATCATAAGTATCAATCATAGGCGGCATGGGTACCATATATCATGTCGCCATACTAGGCTCTACAAATAAAACCGCAAATGTCACGTATTTGGAAATTGGATTTCCATCTATGAACCGAGGCAAAAGATAGTCCTCAACCGATTCGTGACTCTCTAGCCCGAGCCACAGGCAAGCGCGCAGGCAAGCCTTTAGATCGTCAGGGCCGGTCCACCGATGTGGATTATTATGCCTGAACACTACGTTTCCCCACCCTATGGGGTGTAAGTGAGCCAACTAAATGACTCCATCGGTTCGAGAACGACCGATTAATCCGAGGCGCCTCGCAACAGCAACAACCACATAAGTCAAACTCGTCAGGGCGTGTAAAACCACTGACGCCACTTCTAGCTAGAAAGAAACGCAAGTCCTCCCTGAGGTCCGTCTCCCGTTTTTGGTTCATACCGGGTGTGAAACTCGCGAATCAAACGTTACACAAAGCTACGCCACAAAGGCCTTGCTTTGATCATCACCACAAGACTTTGCTTTTCAACAGAAGCCTCGATCAATTGCCACTTAGGCATGCCACACAGGCAATTCACTCCATGCGTTTGATATCCATCAATATATAACCCCTGAGCTCATACGTCTCAGAGAAGGGCGTTAAGCAAGAGAATAAATTCTCCGCCGCCAAACAGATATATATTTAATAGAGATCAATCACACGGACTAAAATCCAATGTCAGACACACAGTCCATTTACAAGTCCGTTCTGGGTCTGAACGAAACCGGAGGCACCTAGTACCCCGCATATCCATCGATCTCCAAGTACGTCCGGACGATCACTAACTGTTTCCATCTTCTTGGGTGTACAGCCCAATCAAGATCATCAGTAATTACCCAAACGACGTGAAGACCTCCGGTCTTCGACCACCGTCTTCATCTTCGACTTATCGTCGTATCAGTTATTCAGAATGGGATAAACTCGGTCTTTCCGAATAACTCGCGTATATATTATAAAAGTGTTACACAAACACAACATACGCCTCATTCCAATTCATTAGTCACTAACCGTAAATTAATCAAGAGAATAATTTCCCAAATATTAACCCCGAAGGCCGAAACCAACATCAGATCAATATCCAGAAAACCATTCTGCTTGGCTAACCGACAGTTAGTTTCTAAATTTCACGTTCATAGGGAAAGGTTCCCATTAATTTTATCAAAGATAAATTCTTGAATTTATGCTTTAATCTACTTTTGAATATCAATTCAAACTAGTCGGGATTAGCGAACCTTACCGAAGTAATCATTTGTTTTAATTTCCCAATCCCAACCTATTCATCCCATGAAGTAAAACTGGTTATACTTCATATCTAACACCACGGTGTTATCGGTAAATTCAATTACCATTTCGCGTTCAAATCTAATTAAAGATTTAACTATCGCCTGGAGCAAAACTGGTGATACTCCATTCTCGATTATTTCAATCTAATTAAAGATTCATTAAAACTCCACTTAGTTTTAATCGTTAACTGGGTTAAAGAATCAGTGTCATTTAAAACACGGTTCACGATAAACCCAAAATCACATTCATTAATTATCGGGTTAAAGAACAAGTGTTATTTAAAACACTGTTCACGATAAACCCAAAAATCAATATCAATTCAATTCCAATTAAATATTATTTAATTGGTACACTTCATTAAATCTAAATAAAAAGATTTAATCTTTTCTCAACTGGGTTCAAGAACAGTGTTAGTGAAGACACCATTCACGACAAACCCAAATCACATTTGATATTCAATATAAGGCTCTGAATAGAAAATATATCGGCTTATATTCAATATCAAATTCTACGATTAACAAATGTCGTATTGGAAATAACGATATAAATATATATCTTTCAAATTTCCGTAACAACATCCGTATAATCTCGAATTCCAACATCGAAATATTCCGAAGACAATTTCGATTCAAATCCACTCCAATGCAATCATTGGAAATTCTGGTTATTTTTAAAACCCTTTTCAAATTCAATTTATTTATTTAAAAATAAATAGAATTATATTTCTAGTTCAAAACTAGTTCATTTCGATAAAAATCTATTTTTATCTTTTCAAATATGGAGTTTTTCATCCCAAATCTTCACAAATCATTTCTTATGATTTTACACAAATTATTACTATTTTTAATAATTTTATCAAGGCCCGTACAGTCGATTTCCATCAATGGCCATCGAACTGCACTTACAGCGACCTTTTTCGAATTTGATTTGGACATATCTCCAAATCCAACCGTTAGATTTCAAATTTCTAATATTCGTTAGAAAGCTCTTGTCGATACGAACCCAACGGTTCCGGTTTTAGGAGAATCCGACGGTCGGATCTCCCGTAATGTCCGTTTGAAATAAATGGTCGAAATTCACGAACTGCCGCGGCGCGGCGCGTTCTATTCAGGCCATTATATTATATATATAATATATATAATATATATTTCGTCGATTTCTATTTAAAACGAATTATATAAATAGTTTTAAATTCGTTTCAAAAGTAATTTCAACTTCCATTTCAATTCAAATCAAAATTGAATTCTTCTTTATAAATTCGTTTTAAAATTCATTTCTATTCAATTCAAATTTCAATTCAATTTGAATTCATTTCAATTCGCTTTCAATTCAATTTGAAATCGTTTTCAATTCAATTCATTTCGAAATCGTTTTCAATTCAATTCATTTCGAAATCGTTTTCAATTCAATTCATTTCGAAATCGTTTTAAAATCGATATAAATATCGTTCACGTCAAAATGGCGTCAATCTAATCAACACGGCTTCATAAATTTCTATTTTCAAATATTCTATTTCAAATGTTTCTTTTTCAAAATAGTTGTTATTATCAAAATATTTCGTTCAACACATGACCAATCTCAATGAATGAGTACTGTCAACACATGAACTTTTATTTTATATCGATAAAGGTGCAAATTTTATTACTAAAATATTTCGTTCAACACATGACTAATCTCAATGAATGAGTACTGTCAACACATGAACTTTTATTTTATATCGATAAAGGTGCAAATTTTATTACTAAAATATTTCGTTCAACACATGACCAATCTCAATGAATGAGTACTGTCAACACATGAACTTTTATTTTATAATATTCTTTATTTTTCATATTGGAATGAGGCCCAATCAATTACCATATAAAGTTAATTATATGGATTTTCATACAACACATGTATAATAGCATTGAAAAATAATCAACCATCAACCAAAGTGCACTACACTGTATAAGCATCAAATATAGATACTCAACGCTTATAACAGCCTGTCAATCAATCGATCGACATATTTAATCAATTAGGATGAGTGAACTACATATTTCATCCTAACACCCGTGTGGGGTTTCAAACAATCAAACAAATATTTTATTTGTGCAGTTGGGCGATGTGTAAAATTTATCGACCCAATCAATGTCCTTCAAATAGGTGTACATAAACAAACCGTCTGGTTTGTAAATGAATATTTATTTATTCACATTCACGTTAAAAATTATATTTTTAACGACAAAACATTTTATTCCAACATATGAATTTCTATTCAGTTCATTCTTTAAATAAAATGATATTTTTATTTTTCTAACTTATTTTAGAAAATTTCGGCGGCATAACGGCACGATACTAGAAATGGGACAAGGCCTAGCCTTATCCCCGGTCTAGTGAAGGCCCACGCCATTCACACATCAATCAAAATCACCAAACAACCAAATTCAAATCAAATCATATAACTAATCTATGCAACCAAACAAACAGGTCCATGGTCTGTGGACGATTGTGTCGGGTGCTACTAAGCACCGTCTGCATCCTAGTATATATATATAAATAGAAATGAAATTGAAAGGTGAGAAATTCTCACAGATAGCTATCCTAGCTCCACGGCACTTCATTGATAGAAATCTTCATTGTCCTCGTCGATATCACTTTCTTTGCCCGTAGCCACTACATATGTAAAAATCGAATTTTTACTTCAAAGTTCAATATATATAAAAATCGAATTTTTATTTCGAAGTTCAATATATAAAAATCATATTTTTAGTTCGAAGTTCAATATATAAAAATCATATTTTTAGTTCGAAGTTCAATATATAAAAATCATATTTTTAGTTCGAAGTTCAATATATAAAAATCATATTTTTAGTTCGAAGTTCAATATATAAAAATCATATTTTTAGTTCGAAGTTCAATATATAAAAATCATATTTTTAGTTCGAAGTTCAATATATAAAAATCATATTTTTAGTTCGAAGTTCAATATATAAAAATCATATTTTTATACTACTATGTTGTATAGATAAAAATTATATTTTTATCACGCTATTTTCCATATAAAGATTTCGCCTTTTCAAAAATAAAGATTATATCTTTAATATTCCTACGATGTAAAGATTATATTTTTATTACTTTAAAAATACAAAAATCATATCTTACTCCTTCTACTTAATAAAATTTCCGTCTTTTCTCTTTTAAAAATATGATCTTTATTTTTTCCAAGTTCAAATCTTTTTTTTTTTTTCCTATTCAAAGTTCAAATCTTTTTCTTTCTATTCAAAGTTCAAATCTTTTTCTTTCTATTCAAAGTTCAAATCTTTTTCTTTCTATTCAAATCTTTTTCTTTTACAAGTTCAAATCTTTTTCTTTTACAAGTTCAAATCTTTTTCTTTTACAAGTTCAAATCTTTTAAAACCTTTTCTAAAATCTGTTTTAAAACTTTTCTTAAAATCAGTTTTTCTTTTTAAAGTTTAAAATAAAAAAAAATCAGTTTTTAAACATTAATTAAAATCAGTTTTTCAACATTAATTAAAATCAGTTTAAATGAAAATAAATAATAATAAAATAAAAAAAACGAGCTTACAGTGAACGGAGGGGGTGGGGTTCTCATCGATCGGCGGTAGGCTTGGGGGGGGGGTCTTCGTGAGGCGCTGGATGAAGGGGAGGGGTTTCGCGAGTTGCGCCGGTTCCTTGATGGGCGTGCGGTGGAGTGCAGTCGCCCGAGGAGAGGGCGATGGAGGAAGTGGAGGGCGGTGAGGAAGGAGGATGGGGTGCGCGTTCGTGGTGGAGGAGCGGCGACCCCCTGACGCGGCGGCACGATTGGAATCGGGGGGGGGGGGGCGATTTGGGGAAAATCCAAAGTCAACGGGTTTTTTTAATTCTGAGGGAGGAGAGGGTAAGGGTGAGTGTATTTAATAATATTTTTATTATTTTATTTTAAATTTTCTTTTAAATTTCAAAACTTCATGCTTATCGAAACGAACTCTAATTTAAACTCAACGACTGCCGCCCCTAGCGTTTTACCCCCATTCCGAACACAATGGGATATGCCACTCAAGCCAATTCAGCTGTTTCGATCAGTTTCTGTCAAAATCAAAATATAAATCCCTTATATTTTGAATTTGAACGCACATTTCAATTTACCGGGGTCACATACTAACTCGAAAAATTCCCGAAAAATATTTTCTAGCTTCGTATTGGCGATACGGTCCTAACAAAACTAGTTTCGTCGAATTCTGAGACCGTTTGAAAAATGGCCATTTTCCAGTCGATTAAAATCAACTAAAACTGGTCAAACGCGTTTTCCTTTGCCACGCTCACATATTGATTCGAAAAATTATGAAATCTGGAATCTAGCAATAACTTGACACCACGGACCCAACAAAACTGGTTTCGTCGAAATCCGAGGTCATTTGCAAAATGTCCATTTTTAAGGGCCTTATATATATAAAAATATATATAAATTCCTCAGCGACTATTTCTAATTTTAAACTGGACATATCTTATCATTTCTAAGATGAAATCTTGATTTTTCGGATTCGATAGAAAGATATTATCAATTAGATCCTATCATTTTTGGTTTCACTAAAATCCGGATTGTTTTGCACCCGGTACATTCAATTGAAGTTTGAAATCGAATTATCGAACTACCGCGCCATTTTCAATTCTATTTATAATTATATATAAATATTTATATTCTAACGACGACGCGTATAATATATACGTTCGAATTATATTCAAAATAAATTTCTCGACAATATTATTTAAAATAATTCATTTTAAATATCAAATTTCGCTAAAATTGCCAAAATAAAAATTTCAAACTGGCTCGCATTTTCCGGGTTGTTACAATCTCCCCCACTTAAAACTTTTCGTCCCCGAAAAGGAACAAAGTCGAAAGTGGTTTGATTATTCAGCTCTACGATCGATCAGGCTTCCATTCTCCAACTCTTTAGTTTCTGAGAATTTTCAAAATTTCAAAAATTTGGCTAACACCCTAAATTTTTGAAAAATTTCGCCATAACCTCCCCTGCAATGGGAGCATCGGGGAATTTCAAATAGCTTCCCCGGTCCTTCAGATCTCAAAAAGAAAAAGAAAAAGCCAAGCGGCTAGCCAATAGGCTCACAAAATCATCATCACCCAAACAAAACAGTAAATTATGTAATAAACATGTACCTATTTGTTGGGCAAACAAATTTTTTTCTCTGCTCTAGCCTCCTTGCTATGACCTGTTCAATGATATATATGTATATGCAAGCAAATGCGACCAAATTTCAATACAAGTCAATATTTGATTCAATTAGGCATAATGGTTCAAAATTATCAAACAATTAAATAAACAACACAAACATCAATCAATTAGTGGATTAACGTTTCAAATTCATAATTTTGATACATATACAAAAATCATGTTTTGATGCCAAATCACAACAATAGGCCCTATCTAATTTTGGTTCTCACACCAGTCAATAGGAAATATATAGATATTACACGTTCGTCACTCGAATATAAATTCCAATGATGGAGCTCCATCATCAAAATCACCTCCGGGCGATTAGAGTGTAATTCTATATCTATCCAGTATATTAAAACTTCAAATACACGTTTGCAAGGCGTATATGCAAAATCTTTATATATTGGATTGTCCTAATCAATATAAAATAAATAATCAAATACGAATAGTCGATTTAAATCTTCAAAACCAAAATTGTTTTCATTTGAAAAATATACTCTTCACACTCGTTCTAGGATACTACTGATCCCATCTCTAACGTGTCATTCTCATTGGATATTACTAGTCCAATATCTGATAAATTCTTTCATATGGTTCCAATATGTCTTGTTCTCTGAGCTTTGTAAACCAAAGCTCTGATACCAAATGTGACGGCAAGGAATTTCGCTCGGTCAGAACCAGTCGCTAAACCGACCCAGACCGTTCGAAACGCCCTATCGTTTGAGAACAAGCCACAACAGAACGCATACAGAAGAACATTTCATTGTATATTACAACAATGCATCAGAATACAAGAATATACAGAGTATAAATGAATATTACACAGAAATATCAGAGATTTAAATTACATTTAAATACATAGCAGCGGAAAATAATACAATACACAACTAGAATGAGATATACGGATACAAAGCTTTCCGGATATCGTTCCAGCTGTAAACCAGGATCCTGTGAATATAAATCTGCAAAACCAAAACTACTAGCTGCCCGTGTCAAAATAAGGGCACCCAGAGTTTAGGTTAAAACAATAAACTCCAGGTCAGTCATGGGACTGGTGTGAGAACTAAAACAGTTAATCTTTATTTTTAAAGTTAGGTAAATCAAGGGACCACGCCGTATAACACGGAACGGGTTTCCTCCCAAGAATACCAGTGCATAAAACAAACAGCGCAATGCTAAATAAAGAAAAATGAAGCTGTTATAAGTCCCAGGTCCCATCACACAATGCAACGCAGCCGAGGATAGGGTTTTCCCTTATAACAGCCAAAGAATGCTTGATACGGTTAAAACAAATCGTTTGATACTATTATAAGTGCATAGTGTATAAAACAACTTCAAATCATAAGTATCAATCATAGGCGGCATGGGTACCATATATCATGTCGCCATACTAGGCTCTACAAATAAAACCGCAAATGTCACGTATTTGGAAATTGGATTTCCATCTATGAACCGAGGCAAAAGATAGTCCTCAACCGATTCGTGACTCTCTAGCCCGAGCCACAGGCAAGCGCGCAGGCAAGCCTTTAGATCGTCAGGGCCGGTCCACCGATGTGGATTATTATGCCTGAACACTACGTTTCCCCACCCTATGGGGTGTAAGTGAGCCAACTAAATGACTCCATCGGTTCGAGAACGACCGATCAATCCGAGGCGCCTCGCAACAGCAACAACCACATAAGTCAAACTCGTCAGGGCGTGTAAAACCACTGACGCCACTTCTAGCTAGAAAGAAACGCAAGTCCTCCCTGAGGTCCGTCTCCCGTTTTTAGTTCATACCGGGTGTGAAACTCGCGAATCAAACGTTACACAAAGCTACGCCACAAAGGCCTTGCTTTGATCATCACCACAAGACTTTGCTTTTCAACAGAAGCCTCGATCAATTGCCACTTAGGCATGCCACACAGGCAATTCACTCCATGCGTTTGATATCCATCAATATATAACCCCTGAGCTCATACGTCTCAGAGAAGGGCGTTAAGCAAGAGAATAAATTCTCCGCCGCCAAACAGATATATATTTAATAGAGATCAATCACACGGACTAAAATCCAATGTCAGACACACAGTCCATTTACAAGTCCGTTCTGGGTCTGAACGAAACCGGAGGCACCTAGTACCCCGCATATCCATCGATCTCCAAGTACGTCCGGACGATCACTAACTGTTTCCATCTTCTTGGGTGTACAGCCCAATCAAGATCATCAGTAATTACCCAAACGACGTGAAGACCTCCGGTCTTCGACCACCGTCTTCATCTTCGACTTATCGTCGTATCAGTTATTCAGAATGGGATAAACCCGGTCTTTCCGAATAACTCGCGTATATATTATAAAAGTGTTACACAAACACAACATACGCCTCATTCCAATTCATTAGTCACTAACCGTAAATTAATCAAGAGAATAATTTCCCAAATATTAACCCCGAAGGCCGAAACCAACATCAGATCAATATCCAGAAAACCATTCTGCTTGGCTAACCGACAGTTAGTTTCTAAATTTCACGTTCATAGGGAAAGGTTCCCATTAATTTTATCAAAGATAAATTCTTGAATTTATGCTTTAATCTACTTTTGAATATCAATTCAAACTAGTCGGGATTAGCGAACCTTACCGAAGTAATCATTTGTTTTAATTTCCCAATCCCAACCTATTCATCCCATGAAGTAAAACTGGTTATACTTCATATCTAACACCACGGTGTTATCGGTAAATTCAATTACCATTTCGCGTTCAAATCTAATTAAAGATTTAACTATCGCCTGGAGCAAAACTGGTGATACTCCATTCTCGATTATTTCAATCTAATTAAAGATTCATTAAAACTCCACTTAGTTTTAATCGTTAACTGGGTTAAAGAATCAGTGTCATTTAAAACACGGTTCACGATAAACCCAAAATCACATTCATTAATTATCGGGTTAAAGAACAAGTGTTATTTAAAACACTGTTCACGATAAACCCAAAAATCAATATCAATTCAATTCCAATTAAATATTATTTAATTGGTACACTTCATTAAATCTAAATAAAAAGATTTAATCTTTTCTCAACTGGGTTCAAGAACAGTGTTAGTGAAGACACCATTCACGACAAACCCAAATCACATTTGATATTCAATATAAGGCTCTGAATAGAAAATATATCGGCTTATATTCAATATCAAATTCTACGATTAACAAATGTCGTATTGGAAATAACGATATAAATATATATCTTTCAAATTTCCGTAACAACATCCGTATAATCTCGAATTCCAACATCGAAATATTCCGAAGACAATTTCGATTCAAATCCACTCCAATGCAATCATTGGAAATTCTGGTTATTTTTAAAACCCTTTTCAAATTCAATTTATTTATTTAAAAATAAATAGAATTATATTTCTAGTTCAAAACTAGTTCATTTCGATAAAAATCTATTTTTATCTTTTCAAATATGGAGTTTTTCATCCCAAATCTTCACAAATCATTTCTTATGATTTTACACAAATTATTACTATTTTTAATAATTTTATCAAGGCCCGTACAGTCGATTTCCATCAATGGCCATCGAACTGCACTTACAGCGACCTTTTTCGAATTTGATTTGGACATATCTCCAAATCCAACCGTTAGATTTCAAATTTCTAATATTCGTTAGAAAGCTCTTGTCGATACGAACCCAACGGTTCCGGTTTTAGGAGAATCCGACGGTCGGATCTCCCGTAATGTCCGTTTGAAATAAATGGTCGAAATTCACGAACTGCCGCGGCGCGGCGCGTTCTATTCAGGCCATTATATTATATATATAATATATATAATATATATTTCGTCGATTTCTATTTAAAACGAATTATATAAATAGTTTTAAATTCGTTTCAAAAGTAATTTCAACTTCCATTTCAATTCAAATCAAAATTGAATTCTTCTTTATAAATTCGTTTTAAAATTCATTTCTATTCAATTCAAATTTCAATTCAATTTGAATTCATTTCAATTCGCTTTCAATTCAATTTGAAATCGTTTTCAATTCAATTCATTTCGAAATCATTTTCAATTCAATTCATTTCGAAATCGTTTTCAATTCAATTCATTTCGAAATCGTTTTAAAATCGATATAAATATCGTTCACGTCAAAATGGCGTCAATCTAATCAACACGGCTTCATAAATTTCTATTTTCAAATATTCTATTTCAAATGTTTCTTTTTCAAAATAGTTGTTATTATCAAAATATTTCGTTCAACACATGACCAATCTCAATGAATGAGTACTGTCAACACATGAACTTTTATTTTATATCGATAAAGGTGCAAATTTTATTACTAAAATATTTCGTTCAACACATGACCAATCTCAATGAATGAGTACTGTCAACACATGAACTTTTATTTTATATCGATAAAGGTGCAAATTTTATTACTAAAATATTTCGTTCAACACATGACCAATCTCAATGAATGAGTACTGTCAACACATGAACTTTTATTTTATAATATTCTTTATTTTTCATATTGGAATGAGGCCCAATCAATTACCATATAAAGTTAATTATATGGATTTTCATACAACACATGTATAATAGCATTGAAAAATAATCAACCATCAACCAAAGTGCACTACACTGTATAAGCATCAAATATAGATACTCAACGCTTATAACAGCCTGTCAATCAATCGATCGACATATTTAATCAATTAGGATGAGTGAACTACATATTTCATCCTAACACCCGTGTGGGGTTTCAAACAATCAAACAAATATTTTATTTGTGCAGTTGGGCGATGTGTAAAATTTATCGACCCAATCAATGTCCTTCAAATAGGTGTACATAAACAAACCGTCTGGTTTGTAAATGAATATTTATTTATTCACATTCACGTTAAAAATTATATTTTTAACGACAAAACATTTTATTCCAACATATGAATTTCTATTCAGTTCATTCTTTAAATAAAATGATATTTTTATTTTTCTAACTTATTTTAGAAAATTTCGGCGGCATAACGGCACGATACTAGAAATGGGACAAGGCCTAGCCTTATCCCCGGTCTAGTGAAGGCCCACGCCATTCACACATCAATCAAAATCACCAAACAACCAAATTCAAATCAAATCATATAACTAATCTATGCAACCAAACAAACAGGTCCATGGTCTGTGGACGATTGTGTCGGGTGCTACTAAGCACCGTCTGCATCCTAGTATATATATAAATAGAAATGAAATTGAAAGGTGAGAAATTCTCACAGATAGCTATCCTAGCTCCACGGCACTTCATTGATAGAAATCTTCATTGTCCTCGTCGATATCACTTTCTTTGCCCGTAGCCACTACATATGTAAAAATCGAATTTTTACTTCAAAGTTCAATATATATAAAAATCGAATTTTTATTTCGAAGTTCAATATATAAAAATCATATTTTTAGTTCGAAGTTCAATATATAAAAATCATATTTTTAGTTCGAAGTTCAATATATAAAAATCATATTTTTAGTTCGAAGTTCAATATATAAAAATCATATTTTTAGTTCGAAGTTCAATATATAAAAATCATATTTTTAGTTCGAAGTTCAATATATAAAAATCATATTTTTAGTTCGAAGTTCAATATATAAAAATCATATTTTTAGTTCGAAGTTCAATATATAAAAATCATATTTTTATACTACTATGTTGTATAGATAAAAATTATATTTTTATCACGCTATTTTCCATATAAAGATTTCGCCTTTTCAAAAATAAAGATTATATCTTTAATATTCCTACGATGTAAAGATTATATTTTAATTACTTTAAAAATACAAAAATCATATCTTACTCCTTCTACTTAATAAAATTTCCGTCTTTTCTCTTTTAAAAATATGATCTTTATTTTTTCCAAGTTCAAATCTTTTTTTTTTCCTATTCAAAGTTCAAATCTTTTTCTTTCTATTCAAAGTTCAAATCTTTTTCTTTCTATTCAAAGTTCAAATCTTTTTCTTTCTATTCAAATCTTTTTCTTTTACAAGTTCAAATCTTTTTCTTTTACAAGTTCAAATCTTTTAAAACCTTTTCTAAAATCTGTTTTAAAACTTTTCTTAAAATCAGTTTTTCTTTTTAAAGTTTAAAATAAAAAAAATCAGTTTTTAAACATTAATTAAAATCAGTTTTTCAACATTAATTAAAATCAGTTTAAATGAAAATAAATAATAAAAAAATAAAAAAACGAGCTTACAGTGAACGGAGGGGGTGGGGTTCTCATCGATCGGCGGTAGGCTTGGGGGGGGGGGTCTTCGTGAGGCGCTGGATGAAGGGGAGGGGTTTCGCGAGTTGCGCCGGTTCCTTGATGGGCGTGCGGTGGAGTGCAGTCGCCCGAGGGGAGGGCGATGGAGGAAGTGGAGGGCGGTGAGGAAGGAGGATGGGGTGCGCGTTCGTGGTGGAGGAGCGGCGACCCCCTGACGCGGCGGCACGATTGGAATCGGGGGGGGGGGGGGCGATTTGGGGAAAATCCAAAGTCAACGGGTTTTTTTAATTCTGAGGGAGGAGAGGGTAAGGGTGAGTGTATTTAATAATATTTTTATTATTTTATTTTAAATTTTCTTTTAAATTTCAAAACTTCATGCTTATCGAAACGAACTCTAATTTAAACTCAACGACTGCCGCCCCTAGCGTTTTACCCCCATTCCGAACACAATGGGATATGCCACTCAAGCCAATTCAGCTGTTTCGATCAGTTTCTGTCAAAATCAAAATATAAATCCCTTATATTTTGAATTTGAACGCACATTTCAATTTACCGGGGTCACATACTAACTCGAAAAATTCCCGAAAAATATTTTCTAGCTTCGTATTGGCGATACGGTCCTAACAAAACTAGTTTCGTCGAATTCTGAGACCGTTTGAAAAATGGCCATTTTCCAGTCGATTAAAATCAACTAAAACTGGTCAAACGCGTTTTCCTTTGCCACGCTCACATATTGATTCGAAAAATTATGAAATCTGGAATCTAGCAATAACTTGACACCACGGACCCAACAAAACTGGTTTCGTCGAAATCCGAGGTCATTTGCAAAATGTCCATTTTTAAGGGCCTTATATATATAAAAATATATATAAATTCCACAGCGACTATTTCTAATTTTAAACTGGACATATCTTATCATTTCTAAGATGAAATCTTGATTTTTCGGATTCGATAGAAAGATATTATCAATTAGATCCTATCATTTTTGGTTTCACTAAAATCCGGATTGTTTTGCACCCGGTACATTCAATTGAAGTTTGAAATCGAATTATCGAACTACCGCGCCATTTTCAATTCTATTTATAATTATATATAAATATTTATATTCTAACGACGACGCGTATAATATATACGTTCGAATTATATTCAAAATAAATTTCTCGACAATATTATTTAAAATAATTCATTTTAAATATCAAATTTCGCTAAAATTGCCAAAATAAAAATTTCAAACTGGCTCGCATTTTCCGGGTTGTTACAGAGGACTTCAACCAAGATAAATAATCTTGTAGTTTGACAATGTGTGTTCTTAATAACACGAATTTGTCAATTCTTGTACAACCTTCCTATAATCTTATCCTTGAGTATATACTTTGAATGCATAGATTTAAGGAAGTAGAATGCTTGTCGAATCAAATGATATTAATTTGATTCAAGGATTCAACAAGTATTTGAAACTTGGAGAGCTTTTGTTTTGCAAAGAATATGAAAATGCAATTCAAAAATTAAAGAGAACATGCAATGATTTCGTTAATTGAAAAACAAGTTTGAAGATGTTTATATAATAGTAGAAAACTACTAATTCTTCATGAAGAGTTTCAATAAAGAGTTATGTCCATTTCCTTTGATTATTGAATAGAAATCTCTTCACAAATAGAAGCAACCTTTCAGAAAAAGCTTGTTGTTTCAAAAACGGTCGACAGGTCAAAAATCACATGTCGACTGGCTGAATTTATTTAAAATTGAAAATTCCAGAAAAATAGCCGTTATGTGCAAAACCACGTAAACCGGTCGACTGGTGATTTTCAACCGGTCGACTGGTTGATCTGAGAAATGTTTTTGTTTCCAAACAGAAACATAACCGGTCGACTGGTGGTTTTTTGGGCGATCGACCATTTTATGGCTGTGGACCAGAGGACCTTGGTCCACAGTCTATATCACTCTGCACTCTTTCCCGGTCGGAGCCTGAACAGTTTGGGCTTTTTCTGTGACTTTTCAATTCCTCAAATATACAGATTTTAGCAACGAAGATATGATATTGTTTCGTGCATTCGTATTATACTTTGAGGATATATTTTAACATATTTCTAACACGACTCAAAGTAAAAAACCTTATCTCTATGAAATGATCTTCATTGCACCTTTATATGTTGGCATTGATCAAAATCTTGTCTCAACATTCTCCCCCTTTTTGATTGCTGACAACACCTTGGATTTTCTCCCTCTAAATATAAAGCTCCCCCTGATTTTCTGCAACATTTGTTAGTTCATAATATAAATAATCTTATTTTTTGATTCCTGCATTAACAAATGTTAGCACACATATATTGTTACCATGTTAAGCACATAAAATTAAATGATAGTATATGTAACGTGAATGATATGAATAATCATAAGAGAAAATATTTCTCCCCCTTTGTCATTGATTAAAAAGAATAAATACCATAATAAGCATAGTAACTGAGAGTAGTAGAGAATACAAATAATTATAGCACATTTAGGAGATACAGAATAACCTTCTCTTTGCTGTGGTGTACTTGCAAAAAATATAACATATATAGTTTGGTACCCACTTGCTTTGTTTTGGGTCCATGGGTTAGATGGAAGGTAACCATACCCAAGAGGGTTTAATGGAACCTTTAAAGACAAAATTTTCATTATTAACTACTGAATCAAAATAATCACCGGTATATTTTTCTCTGTTTTTCCAACTTACAGGAACCCAATTACTTAAGTAATTTCTAGTGATATTCCTTTTCGTACTTCTATATTTATTATAAATACCGCTAGTCATAGAAGTATTCAAATTTCTATAATAATTGGGTCTTGGATGTGCATTAGTACTAGTAGTGATATTCTTATTGTACATAAAAGCATATCTAGTACTATTTCTATGATTGGTTTTATTATATCCTATACCACTTTTGTCATGTAAAGGTCGAGATCTAGATAAAATCATGTTTAAATCATTTTGACCTTTATTAAATTTCATGAACTTATTTGTACATTTTTCAAATTCGATTCCAAAGTCGCGAGTGACATTTTCAAAGGAAATTTTGTTATTACCAATTTCCTAATTTAATTCATAAATTTTTTCTTTCAATGTACCGTTCTCAGGTTTGAGACCAAAAATTTGAGATTCTGAATTAAAAGGAGATTGTAATTTTTCAAAATTTTCTTTTGTGTCAAAAATTTCATTTTGCAAAATATTATTATTCACCATTAAAATCTCATATACTTTAGATAATTCTAAATTCTTTTCAGTTAAAGCTCCATTCACTTTTTCAAGAGACGAAATTAAAGAACTAGAATTATTTAAAGAATCTTCTAATGATATATTTCTATTTTGCAAAAGATCGATTTCCTTTAAAAGAATATTGTTTTTATCTTCTAATCGCTCATTTTCTTTTTGGAAGAAATCTTTTTGAGAAACAAGCTCTTCTAAGGTATTTTCAAAACATTTGGCTTGTTTTACCAAACGATTGTTTTCTTCTTTTAATTTGGAATTTTCTTGCTCACAATCTTTATACTTGGCTAAAATAACTGCATTAAGTTTACCTAAACTTTTAAAATCTTTTAACAATTTTTCATGGTCTAACAAAAGATCTTTATATAATGAATCTACACATACCGATTGTGATCTGACTTTAGCCATGAGATATTTGCTTCCTTGCTCTCTTGATTCCGTTTTATTTCTCTACCAATTTCTAATTCCTTGACTAGATTTCTTTTCTGCCATCTGTTCTAGGATGTTGTTATGATCTCTAGAATGCCAGGCTCTGATATCAATTGAAAAGTCGGTATACGACTTTAAGCAGGATCAGTAATATGGATATGTGGAATGTATGTGATAAATTAATTTGATTCAAGGATTCAACAAGTATTTGAAACTTGGAGAGCTTTTGTTTTGCAAAGAATATGAAAATGCAATTCAAAAATTATAGAGAATATAGAATGATTTCGTTAATTGAAAAACAAGTTTGAAGATGTTTATATAATAGTAGAAAGGTAGTAATTCTTCATGAAGAGTTTCTATAAAGAGTTATGTCCATTTCCTTTGATTATTGAATAGAAATCTCTTCACAAATAGAAACAACCTTTCAGAAAAAGCTTGCTGTTTCAAAAACGGTCGATAGGTCAAAAATCACATGACGACTGGTTAAATTTATTTAAAATTGAAATTTCCAAAAAAATAGCCGTTATGTGCAAAAACACATAAACCGGTCGACTGGTGATTTTCAACCGGTCGACTGGTTGATCTGAGAAATGTTTTTGTTTCCAAACAGAAACATAACCGGTCGACTGGTGGTTTTTTAGGCGGTCGACCGTTTTATGGCTGTGGACCGGAGGTCCTCGGTCCACAGTCTATATCACTCTGCACTCTTTCCCGGTCGGAGCCTGGACCGTTTGGGCTTTATCTATGACTTTTCAATTTCTCAAATATACAGATTTCAGCAACGAAGATATGATATTGTTTTTTGCATTCGTGTTATACTTTGAGGATAAATTTTAACATAAAAGTAAAAAACCTTATCTCTATGAAATGATCTTCATTGCACCTTTATATGTTGGCATCGATCAAAATCTTGTCTCAACAGGCTATACTTTGGGAACTATGCTTTTTATATTATTGTGCTATGATGATTTTAGTACAAGACAGAAGTTTTAAATTGATGTAACGGGTTTTCTATATTTCAGACTTATGATGTAACTGAGTTTGGACCACGATGCTTTTCTATTTAATAAAGTTTTAAGTTCCGCTGTTATTTTATATCTGTCTTGTGATGTTTCTGTTTACCTATAATATTTCACGAAACTTAACGAATTCTGATAAAGAGTGACATTAATGGACGTAGGGTGTCACACTTCTAAAGTAGCAATCGAAAGTAAACCGGAAAGCCTGAAAACCACCACGCACCAGATCGAAAGCGCCGACAGTTTCTAGTGTGGTATCGATTACTACTATGGAGAGGTCACGAGAAATAGGGGCAAAGTAGAAATGGTTGAATTTAAACGAAGTAAATTAGGGTTCCGTGAAGTTCCGCGCGAGCAAAAATAGGGAAAAATGGGAAGAAACAGATTGAAGTAGATTAGTAAAGGGGGTAGAAGAGACAGTGAGTTATTGAAGGCGAAGATGCGACGAGAAGAGAAAATAAAAAGCAGACCCTTGTCGCCATTAACAGAGGCTTCACAGAACCGAACCCTTCTTGATTCCTAACTACTACTATATGATGGTCTTCATTTGTAAATAAATTATGATTGTCCTTAACAGGAAAATATTGTGAATGACAAAATTAACAAAAAAGAATATCCATAAGGACAAACGTTAGTGTAAAGTATGAAATGATAGTGGGTTCCTGAATTTCTCCTTTTACACTAAAAAGTGTCCTTATGGTTAAAATTTTATGTTCTTGTCCTTATGAATATTTTTTTTTTGTTAAGTTTGTCCTTGTGCCTAAAAATTCCTAGTCTTAATTTGTGACTATAGATTATTAATAATCATTGGGTAAAATTTATGAATAGGTACCTATCATAGTATTCATCTGTAAATTTTTAATTATAAAGTACCATTTATAATTCATTTGAGCAACATTAAGTACTTGTTATTAATTATGAATAAGTAATTATTATTATTACTATTACGTTTTAAGCAATACTAAATAAATTTAGAAAGTTTAACAAAAATCTATGAGTAAAACAATATATAAAAAATGATGTATAAATTAGTATATACTTATAAAAGACAACGTTTCCACAACATTTTAAAATGTACTTTTTACACCTTTTCTTCGCGAAAACGTTACAAAATGTTCCTTTTTACAATGTTTTAAATACAAAAATCATAAAATAAATCTTGTAAAAATGCAATTGTTGTAATAAGCAAAAGTTTCATTAAATTGCTTTACAATTTACGTTGGAAAATTCAAATGGTTTATTTTAAATATGGTGTTGCTAAGGCATCAGTAGGTCATTGGAAAGTCTTGTCGTTGGTATGGAGTCAATATTTAAATGTCGTATGAAAACCGCTAACATGTAGTGTTCGGAAGACATCAAAAAATAATTTTTCATGCAAGACTTTACCGATGTTCGAATGGGCATCAACGTGGCATCGTAAATATGTTTTTCGACATCAAACCGAGCCATTTTGATGTTGTGGGAAAAGATTTTTGTTGTAATGTCAAGACATTATTCCTACAAGTTCAAAAATAAACAAATAATTTTGAAAGAAAAGAAAGACGTAGAATATTTCCCAATTGTTGATTCTAAATTATATCATAATTAAGAGAGAACCCCATGGAAATGAACACTACAC
Source organism: Allium sativum (assembly GCA_030737875.1). Taxonomy (NCBI): domain Eukaryota; kingdom Viridiplantae; phylum Streptophyta; class Magnoliopsida; order Asparagales; family Amaryllidaceae; genus Allium; species Allium sativum. The sequence goes on along the minus strand of CM060916.1, from coordinate 131,946,728 downwards.
ATAAACCACCCTAGAAAGTCACCAAGTAGTAGGGGTGAGCATTATTCGGTTAAACTAAATAAACCAACCAAACCAAATTATTTTGGTCGGTTTGGTTCGGTTTTGAAATTAAATCGGTTTGTAATCGGCCCGAGAAAATATTAAGTTCGGTTATCGGTTTAACCAAATTAACCGAATTTTTACTATATTTTCAAAATTATCCGTATTATAATAAATATTTTAGGTAAGTTTGGTTATTTAAATATATATTAATCATCACCTATGTGTCAAAATTAATTTAAAAAGCATAAAAATAATAAAATAAAAATACTGTAATCATATATTTATAATTTGTTTTAAATTATTGTGAATATTTCAAACACAAAGTGTAAAACATTTTTAGTTCGGTTCAATTGGATAACCAACCGAACCAACCAAACTTAATTTGGTTGGTCTGGTTTGGTTTTCATTTTTATTGGTTTTAGTTTGGTTTAACAAACTTATCATCGGATAAACCAAATCAACCAAATGCTCACCCCTACCAAGTAGGGGAAAAGGAACGTGCTTAGGAAAATCATACCTTGCTGGTATAAATTCTCATCAATCTTTGTTGTTTCCGATCTTTTTGTGAACAAACCAATGCCTTGCTGCATTAATGCATGAATAAATTTCTTTGGAAATGGATCCATTCCCCAGCCCCTATGCTCCTTAATACTTCTTCGTTATAAGCTTATGGCAGTTACGTAATTCAAGCCATAAAACAAGGTGACATACATAGAGTGAAACAGCAATATAAATATGGGAACAACTGTTCTCTCCCCCTCAGGCCAACTCCATATATAGTAAACAAAACATATACCAACGCCGGCAGTAAAAGGTAACAACGATCAACGACGGCCAACATTCTTAATGTGGTGGGCACTGAGTCGACGTGTTCTCGTCATCTTCCTGTTACTCTTTGTTTCGCCTTCTTCTTCTTCTTCACCTTCTAGTAAGTTGCAGCTTTGTCAACCTTTTTTTTTTTTTTTCCGTTGTGTTGCTAAGGCATTGGTATTCATTCTTAAACATTCTTCTTCTTCTTCTTCGTCTTCAGAATAACCTTTTTGTTGATGCACGGTAGAAAATTTTCCTGCTTAAATTTTCAAACATTTGGCATCAGAGCAAAGCATTCACAGATTTCCGAACCTAATTTATATATTTTTTTTTTAAAAGTTCAGTTCAACTGGGAATTTAAGCATGGTCGATGACCATTATAAAATGAAGCACTCAGGTATGCACATAGCTAAGGATTTGACATGAACTAATGTTATAAGTCGTATAAGGAGGAAAACGTACCCAAAGCACTCATCGTGAATGTCCTATAACCGTGGTGTATACTAAATTTTATTTACCATTTGCTATTTTGATCGAGGAAAATGTTACGCTGTGTCTTAAGTACACATGTTAAGATTACTTAAGTTAGCATAATGTGATTAAATCCCATCAGTTTATACGTAACAAAGATAAAACAGGTACTTTGAACAGACAAATAGAATATAAACTTTACTCTTATGGTGTACTTTTAGAGCTGAAACAGCGTATTTATTTTGAATCATATTTATTATCATGTTTTCCAGTAAAGCATGACCCAAAATTTTTCCAGTAAAACATGCATGTAAGTAATAACCAGACCAAAACATTGGCTTTTGATGCTTATAAGTTATAGCTCCTTCATGTATTTATTTCTGAATTCTAGCCATTTAAAACAGTGTATTTATTCTGGATTATATTAATTATCATGTTCTCCAGTAGAACATGCATGTAACCAAACCCAACATTTGCTTTATGCTTATAACTTATTCATGTATTACCTTGTTTTTTCTTGAATTTTATATTACTGTAATTTATATATGAATATTTTTGGCCATATGCAACTGTTTAGAAGAACAAAAGTAGAACATTTGCTTGATTACTTAATTGCTTACATTGACAATCATTTTCGCTATTTGTACATAGTTTATCCTTAACATTTTAGATAAGAATATCATAAAGTATATTCGGGTTTATTATAAAGACAAATCAATGCAATTTAATAAAGACAACATATCTTAACTTTGATTGCAATTTAATTTATTGTTAACACATACTATTCTATTACAACTGCATGCAAAATGTGTAGACCAACTTCCAACGGTTATTTTGATCAATTTTTATCAAGCATACAACAAGATTTTCATATTATAATCGGTTTCCACCATCGGCTATTTTTTTTTTCAACTGAATCTGGATACACCAATCTTTTTAGTGCACTTTTAAACTGAACTTTTAATCTTCTTTGTTTATATAAGTACCAGAATCACCCCAACCAAATATAGCAACAACAAGCATGGACGACACATGCTCGAAAGACGACATAGCAGTGTACCAAGGAGCAGAAGAGCCATTACCGAGCGGGATCCCAACCTACACAGTTCAAATCATGAACATTGGACTGTCCGGCTGTGCAGTATCGGACATACACCTAAGCTGCGGGTGGTTTAGCTCTGCACGTTTAGTCAATCCAAGCGTTTTTAGAAGAATAGGGTATGACGACTGCTTAGTGAATAACGGCGAGCCGCTTGAGCCAGGGCAGAGTCTGGCCTTCCAGTATGCTAACACGTATACTTACCCGTTGGACGTATCCTCAGTTAATTGCGATGGTGTATAGTGTGTCGCGTCAGGGTTAAATTTTTTGAGGTGATCATCATGTAATGCCAACTGTTAACTACCTGCTGCTTTATATTTATTTGGTTTTATGCTTTTTTGGTTTGTGTTGAGTTGTGTACTGTGGTCACAGGATGTATATGGTTATGTCAGCGGTGGTGTTATTTGGACTTTATTACTAGTTATATAAATGCTGTCAAATGGTATGTAATACCAACTAATAACAGCTTTTTGAGTTTCAACTATAAGACCATCTTATGTGTGCCCACGGCAGTTAATACTAACACAGGTAGAAGCATCACAATAAAGCACTAGTACACTATAGTTGGCACAAGTCGCTTTTGAATTTTGCCCGTGTGTTGTAATTTCAGTACTCAGTTTTTTCTTAAAAAAGTACCGGCGACTAAACCAACCATTTTAGAAACAAAGATCTGTGCAAAACAAGTTATGAAATGGTTTCTCGTTGCTCCATTGATATCAGAAGATTTACCCCACATAGGAAACATGTAGGATTATCACAAATAATAGTATGCAATTCACAGAACCCTACGAAATGAAATACATTCCTAGACGTATTCCAAAAGCTAGAATTCCATAGGACTCAAAAGACAAGGAGTGATGTCCTTAGACGGCTTCTGAACGACATCTCTACTATATATTGATGATTATTGAAAATATTAACTTGATTTTGGATCTTTGATCTTTGATTTTGGACTTAACTATTTGATGTAATAAAGTAAAAATTTATAAAAAAAACAAGTGTCAAAAACAAGCGCTTTGCATGTGGTGGTACATGTTTTATGCATGAATCTTTTTAGATTGGAAGTTTAAAATATTCAATGAGAGATGATTTGCAATTGTTTTTATATGGATATCTGCACAAAAGTTAAAACCACACTTTTTCTCAATGAAATCATATATGCGGCTAATTTGGATTCTAGTTTTTTAATTGAAACATCTAATTTGTTGGTTTGATTTTTTTTCCTATTATCTTATAGAAGAAGTTTATTTATTAGATTTTTAAGGTTGGAAGTGCTGATGCGCAAAAATTGGTAACAACACTCAAAAAGTTCCGACATAACGAAACTACACGTTCAGAGTGGAAATAGTGCAAGAAAAGTAAATAACGACACTGTATTTTATACTGGTTCGGTCCGTGCAAATCTATGTCCACTTTGAAGGTTTTGCTAGTTTTATTCAGTTTTAGTCAAAGTACATGAATTAACACCATTGTTACAAGTAGTTATAAAGGAAACGGTGGAAAGAAAGTTCTAGGAAGTCCAAAAATGAGGCCTAAGCTCTTCTTCTCGATTTGTCTATGTAACAAAAAAAAATAAAGTCTTCAAGAAGGAAGTAAAGTCTTGTTCTCAAAGCTTCAAGGTGATCAATGGTGGCCAAAGGTCAATATTTCCTTGCCAAAATGTCAAATCAGCAAAATTCCAGTCATTTTCATGAAGCAGGCGGGGGATATTTACAAGTAGTGGAGTAAGTGGAAGCGGATGGAGCATGGGGTACACCCATAATTTTCGTACCCTGAGATTGTTACCAATCTCGGGATCGGTACGTATCCTGCAGTCTTGTTTTTCCTTGTGTTTCTCCTCGAAGTTTTTTTTACAGCTCTATGCCTTGTTGTTTCCGTATTTCAAAGGCGTCGTAAGATTTTCGTATCCGGGAAGTATGATTTTCTTGCAGTAGGGATACGAAATCATGAGGGAAAGTAGGTGATACAAAATGATAACGAGGCCAAGATACAAAAAACGTTGAATTTGCTAGGGAAACGAATTATTAGTTGGAGTTGGGATATGGAAATGAGAAGAACTTTAGGAATATGAATTTTTGATTAGTAGATTTCTAAGAAGTTGTGAGGTCGGGATACGATTTTAGTGAAAAAGCCTCAATACGGGTCTTGAAGTAGTTGTGGATTGTTGAGCAGTATGGACGAGTTGTGACGACCATACATGCGCGACTTCATTTAGGCTTGTTTCAGAGCTTCTTGACGATATTCGGGTTGTTCAACTGTAACAACCCGTAAAATCTGGGCCAGTTTAAAATTTTTATTTTGGCAATTTTAGCGAATTTTGATTATTTAAAATGAATTATTTTAAATAATATCGTCGAAAAATTTATTTTGAATAGAATTCGATTTATATACGTCGAATTCTATTCAAAATAAATTTTTCGACGATATTATTTAAAATAATTCATTTTAAATAATCAAAATTCGCTAAAATTGCCAAAATAAAAATTTTAAACTGGCCCAGATTTTACGGGTTGTTACATCAACCACACGTAGGCCTAGTTGTGTGGGCTTGGACTGCTTTTGGTAGTTAGGCCAAAAGACAGGTTAACAGTTTCCCCCCAAAGTACGTCTAGTCTTGACATGTGTGCTTTTAGTTGAGACAAGTAATTCTGAAAGCCGAAAAGATTTTCACGCGATATCGAGTGATTGGTCGCGACCTTTCCATTGAGTACGTTGCTTCTAGGCTGTAATGATGCTTTGTCGAATCTTGTCGATCGATGTGAATACGAATTTCCCGCGTTGTTGAAAATTCTAATTACTCGTACTGGAAATCATGTCTGATTGCTCAAGTGAGTGTCTAATTTCTATCAACTCAAGAAATTAAACATTAGTCGTCAACTCCCGTGTAGGTTGGAATGCAAATTGGTCATTGTTGATATAGTGTCATGTACGCATTTACACGTTTACATATGATTTAGGGAGGCACGATCAGAATTTATAATGAGACGTAATAGGAATAGTATGTTTTGAGCATGCGACCGCATAAGTTAGTTTTCAAAAACGTTATCGAATCGAGGACTCGATCTCTTGGCGCGTAACCTAAAATGTTTATGTTCACGAATACGCGATCGGTTAGCGAGACGAGCTGGTTCTGACAATCGAGGTTTCAAGAACTTTTATACGCAGTCGTAGTTGTACCTGCAGTTAGAAGAGTTTCGTCGATCTTGAGGTTTCAAGAACTTGTACACTGTCCGTCAAAATCTACGTAAATAACTAAATATATATTATAATGAATGTTTGTGTGTTTGAACGGTTTTTAGTTTATGGAATTATATATGAAGATGTAATCCATATTAAATGGAAATACATATTATGACCGTTGTAGCAATTAATGTTATTGATTTGCTATAATAATAATGTCATAAAGAAAGAATGGCTAAATGGTTACAATTTGAAAAAAAACAAATCAAATTAAAGTAACATAGAAATGTTAAGGATTTACAAGAATTAAATCAAAAATAAAAAGGGACTGATATGATAAGGACATTTCATTGTTAGTTAATGTCTTAGGAAATTATGACCGTTAGGTTCATAAGTGACATTAATTATAATCAATAGAAATAAATGACATTTAATCGGTTAATTAGCGCCTTAGGAAAATATGACCGTTATGGTCATAAATGGCAATAACCCTATTAAATAGAAATAGATAAAATTAAAAAGGAGATTAATGAGTATCAATTACTGTTTTAATACTAACTCAATAAGGAAACAATTAAATAAATATCCTAGGATAAGAAGGATATAACTTTCCTTATTTTATATCAGTTAACCTAGAACTAATAATTAAGAGTTAGAATAGGACTTAGTGGGTTATTGATGCGAGGTCAGTTGTCTTATCCGATAGAAGTCTGCACTTTCCAACAGTCGAATATATGTCCAACTAATGTGAGATATCATTAACTATATGAACCCGTAATGATAACTAGTTTGCATATGTGGAAATATTTCCTTAAAGAGAAACTAAATGGGAATAACTCAATAATGTGGCCTGCTTTGGGTCCCTTTTGGAATAGAAGATAATGGGATTATGTAGGAACCTCTATGCGTTGAGTTGAGCTGGTGTTGGGTCGAATCATACCCATTCGACCCGACGACCACCTTCTGTTCAACCTGATGGTATAGTTTCTTGTTGGCGCCCTACGTCTACCAAACCAATTGGTCTTAAGCGGCTATAAACTATCTCTCGCCTTATGTGGGGAATGAGTTTAGACACATGAATGACGGAAGTCTTAATTAGTAGGACCTGTAGCTAGTGTCATCTAGTTTATATTAGCATTGAGTAAACCATCGAGAGGTATTAAGTGACCAATAGGTCCGCCTAGGGTCTTAAATGATCAAGAGGATCCACCCTTAGCTATCATTTGATAATAAGGTCTAAAGTAGCCAAATATATATACGTAAATAACTAAACCCCATATGATGTGCGAATAGTTGAGAGCCCACCTCTTATTTTGGTAATTAGTTAAATGACGGTTTAAAGGCTTCATAAATATATGCGTAAACGTTCTATCTTGGTATTGTTGTCATTGGGAATACTACCTCGGGCATGATAGTTAGAGTCGTGCGTCAATGTTTACAAGGTTAGGTTAGAATTACTAGCCTTGGTAGGCATATGTCTTTGGTTGAACCAAACGGGATGCATCTATGTATTGTTAACTGTGTTATACGCTTCTTGTTCACTAGAGCTTGTTGTTCTGACAGCCTTCCTCATTACAATCTCCCATGCTTTTCCTCGAGAGGATATGTGTAACGACCCAGGGTTTTCGGTCCCGAAAATCAACATAAATACCTTTGTCGTATGTCATGTCGACCTTCCCTACACCGAAAGTACTGGATTGTTAATGAAAGAAATTAGAGGGTGAGATAAGAAAGAAATAAATATAAGAATAGAAGAAGAAGAATCAACACGACACAGAGTCCCACATCGCAGCGGAATAAAATATAACATAGAAATAAATCTTTATAACTTACAACATCAGAGTACATGAACACATCTGGACAATTTTAATAATCTGCCCTTACATATAACACAGCGGAATAATATCATACATCTGAACTCTTCCAGCCCGTCTCTTCACAACATTCGATAACCTGAACCTGTACACTCCGGGCTAACCCGAGCATTTACAAAACACCGGGTCAGTCTGGTGAAACAGAGCGAGATAAACTCGCACAGTATTTAGGGTAAATCATCCAATCACGATTTTAAAGTTCAAAATCCTTCCAAAAGAAAAGGATAATCGTAAGACCAAATTCACACATAAACATGGACGACTTTTACCTTACGATAACCCAAAATAGTTTTGAAACCAATATCTTTTCTGATATTATAATAATGTCTAAATACAAGTAAATAATAATCTAGTGGGACGCTTGCATCTCACGCTCCACATATATAGTATAAAATCAAAAACCGCAGGCGCTTATTGGAGATTGGATTCCAACTATGACAAGGTATGGGACCACCCGCCGATAGTGTATCTCTAGAGGCGAATACACTGGGTTCAACAAAAACGTCTTGCAACCCGACCCTCACATGACCGACCACTCATTTCGCTTGAGTGTATCGAATGTATATCACCAACGGTTGGGCTCAAACCACCGTTTCCCGAAAAGGGACAACATCGAAATAGATTAAAGAATGAAATGGATTTTCTCTAGATAGGTGATTATACACCCTAATGAGAGCGACCCACATAGCCATGCTACCTGCCCGACTTTTGTCATCTCCCGGCTGATGAGGCTTGAGGTCTGAATTACCTTCTTCTGGTAGCACACCGCCATTCACTTTGAATGCCACATCATCAGATCCGCTAGATATCACTAATTGACATTCCACAGAAATACCCTGGTCGGGAGCGACCCAACTGAGATACGTTTGAAGAAATCAACGTACGTGACCCCTTTGGAAATACTCTGTCAGACATTCGTCCATACTAGTCATCCAGGAGCAGGATGAACCGAAGGCACCCTCCTACTGCATCCTAGAAATCACCCTAAAGATCAGTAGCGAGAAATCCTTGAAATCCGTAGATTTCAATCACGACAGAATCACTGTTGAAATATCTCCGACCGCTAAACCAGAGAAATTCAATCAGTAGTTCTTCCGCTCACAAAGATCAACGGCCTCCAATTGATCCATCTTTAATAGTCTTCTTTCAGTATTTGCTGGTCCGAATGGTTTTCGAATATAAATTCGATCCCGGTCTTTCCGTACCAACGATCGTATTGGTCAAGTTTGATAGTCGGTGATTTAACTATCAAATAAATAATTGTGAGAATAACATGAGTTTACCAGTTCAGTACCAACACTACATGGCCTTTTTAAAATAAATGATTATCGATAGTAAATCCCAAATTCTTAAATATTACAGATATAGCTTTCCATCACCAATTTAACGTAAGGTTATTATTTCAAGCTATTTCACTTTCATATTTAAGGAGATGCTCTATGATTAAATTCCTTATTCTATTATTGTTTAAACTCATTTACTATTACTTGTTACCTATATTGAAAAACCCTCTCGACTTATCATTTATAAATTAAATCTATTTTGGTTTCATTACTTGCATATGTTAATCCACACTCATTTCTGTAGAACGAGTCTATTTCCCTACTTCACTTTCCAATTTCCTTTCACCTCGAATGTACCATTTTAACTTTCCACCACCCGCCTTTTTCTCCTTTACTTTGGACATTTTGTATGAATGCCAAATTCTTCCATTTCCGTCACTTGGAAAAAATCTCATTATATGTTCTCGACCCTTTCGTTTACATCCCGTTATTATTTCCCATATGAAAATAATAAATTATTTCTCTCCTTTCACATTACAAACTAATATCATCCTTAGATAATCCTGAGGTCGTTCAAGTTGGGGTATTTATTTACCTCTCAGGCCTTGATCAACAACGGTCTTATCTTTAGATAGACATTAGTTGTAATTCAAAAATCGAACTTATTTTAATATCAAATACACCTCATTTAGCTATTTTATTTAAAATCTATTTATAAAATTTCTTATCTTTTGAATCTTCCATCTTAAGTATAACCATCATTCTTAATTCATTGATTATGAAAATCATTTATAAAATATCACCTTCTCTTTTACTTCTCTAAACAAAACCTTTTACTAACTTGGATTTTTGGTAAAATCCTATTACTTACTCCTTTACCACATTCACCTTTAAGCCTTTCGCTTAAAGTCTTATTTCATAAGTTTTACTTAATTCTCTTATTATGTAACACTTTATACCTCATTTTCTTTTCACAAACTTCGTTTATAAATCATGGTTCAATATAAACCCTTTTATTATCACTTTCCTTTTTACTTAGTTTAAGCTCTCGCATTTGCTTAGAATTCCCTTTTTATTTATCTCTCAAAAACGATTATTCAAATCTATAATATTAAATAAATTTCTGCTCATGTACTTATAAATCTGATAAATATCAGAAAGCTCCTTTATAAAATCATTTAAAACCCAATTATAACTCAATTCATAAATAATAAATATTTATTTCCTTTTTTACAAACTTTTATTCAAAATTACAGGTTTAAAAATCAGTCTTCAGTTATAAAGTATATTTTATAACATAAATTTTTCGATTTACCTGACGGTATAACGATATTTATAAAATGGTTAATCCATAGGCCATGTACTGCCAATCACTCAACCAATCGTACCCAATGGTTTAAACCAAATAAATATTGCATTTCAGGTTAATATTCAATAACTAGATGAACCATCCAATCAAACATTTCAACTTAAATAAATAATGGTCTCCTAACGGTCAATACCAAATTCATTTCACACAATCATGACAATTCAAACAATCCATTTAAATGAATCACGTTTATTTTATAAACGTGGCCAGTAAGGTGAATTTGACTGGGTCCCATCGTTAAAAATAACGATTTGGGTTTCACTAAAATTAAACGACGTTTAATTTCGTCAGTTCAAACAATATATGAATATATATATATCAACAACCAGTCAATCATTAGCAACCATAGCACACAAAAATAAAAACCTAACTTATAAAATATAAGTGGGGAGAACTGAGTTTAACTCACCTTTGTTTGGTTCCATCGTTAAATCAGCTCGTTTCAGTCAAATTAAACGACGTTTAATTTAACCGAGAAATCCAGTTGCTGTCTACTCTGCTTGGTTCCCTTTCATCACGTAGTACTCGTCTTCATGGTTCCAGTGTTTTTCGTTTCATCGAATTCTGATAATATAGTGCAAAGATATACATATTATAAGTATACGAATTAAATTGAAACAATAAAATTTTAGATTATATATATATATATATTAGTTTCTAAGATATGAATTACCTAACCAAAATATTCGTTTTGTGTTAAACCAATATACAGACCGATTATTTCTGTTACTAATTTGATCATTCTCTGTTTCCATTCGTTCAGTAATCTAACCTTGTTTTTTTTAAACTTAAGCGTACCATTTAAATCAAATAAACTTTAAATTAAAAGAACTTGGGCCTTACATTGTTTTGTTCAGCCCAAACCGACATGGACTAGGCCGGTACCCCTCATTCACCTAAAACCTTATCGGAATCCCTTCCCTCTTCATTATTTCATCAGCTGCCACAAAAAAATCAAAACCCTCTCCATCCATGACCGAACCATCCTACTTCCATCCTTGTTTTCTTCAGCAAGGTCAGAATCAACCCCATCGAACCCCTACGCTACCCTCTTCTTTGATTCTTCGATTCCTTCCTCCGACGATTCGCTAGAACCCCAAATATCCCCCTTCAACTTCGGACGTCACCACAACTTCATTGATCAACCTCCGTGCCTTTCCTATCCACTGCTGAACCTCCCCTACCCCACTCGAAACTGTGATCAGAACCTTAAGTCCCCACGTCGAACAAAATTACCAGAACTTCATCAGAAGCACTCCGAAATGAAAGAGTGGATCTGCGAACCCAGCTTAGTATTTTATCTGATTTTTAATTTATGTAATATCATGTTTTTTTTTCATGGTTCAAATTCGATTTTTGTGTTTTGAAATAACTGTGGTTTGGTTACGTATTTATAGTTGGATTTTGATCTTGATAAGAACAATGTTCATATCGATTGTAAAATCATAGGCTTAGACTTTGGATTGTCTAGTTCTTAGGGTGCTATTACTTTAATTTTACCTGTGCTATGTGGTCTCTTGGTACGGTAATGGAACTGATGGTAGCTTGATGCTATGTGAAGATTTTGGATAATATTTTCATGTACTGGTTTGTTCATATTTATACACACAGTGATTGAACTGTATGGGTATAGAGTAGGTATAGCTATAGAGCCATTAAGCTGTTTATTTCATTTGAAGATTTGAAACTATGACATGTATATCTTTTATCCATGATTGTGGTTATAGTGTACTTCTCAAGGTTGATATCCTTTGAAGATTTGAAATTTTGTGGCATATGCGCCCTATATTTGAGATAGGGCCAAATAGTCGTTGTGTAGATCTGTACTTGAATTAGCTGTTTCCATTGATGTTATAATTTGGCCTAAAGATTTGATTCTCTTATCTGTCAATTGATATATGAATATATATATATATATATATATCGTTTTCGATTCTGTTGCACTCATTTATTTTTTCCTATTGGAAATCTTTCAACTTTAAATATATCCATACCTATATTCTAGCTACTCATAGCTTTCTTTTTTTCTTTCTTCTTACTCAGGTTGATTTGGTGGTGATGGAAAACTGATGCTGTGAGGAGATTTTGTTGTAGATTTTCAGAATCGTCGGTCTGTTCAAAATGGATATTGTGCATGTGTGAATTAGGCTAGTAGTTGTTTATTAAATTTTCAGATTTGAATTGGTGTATGTATGGCAACATAGGCTTCTGCCCACTTTCTTTCTTTTCCACTTTTGAATATAGTTGTGAATATATGTACCGTTTACAAACATGAAAAGAGAAGTGTAAAAATCATTTCTGTGAATCAATAAAAAGATCATTCGTTCTCTTTTAAACCTCATTTAGTAGCAACACTAACAAAAATGTGCAAAATTTCTAATCTTTTGTAGTGTAGTAATTGCTCTTGAATTTCAGAAAACGTTCCGAAATGAAATGGTCGGATAGCAGCTAGATGAACATGTTGCCGAGGATGAATACGGTTGATGAGCTTGTATCTGTGGGTATTATATTATATATGATATAGAGTTGAAAAGTTCAGTGGTCATATTACATCATACGATCCAAATGCAATGTTACAACCAACCGGTCATCATCGATACATATTATATATTACAACAAGTTGAAACGTCAAAGGTCATATATTTTATTATGCGATCGAAGGCTAAGATGGATTTCGAACCCGCCATTCAGAATTTCGGTTAAACGATATCAAGAAAATATATATAAATCCTTATTTAATTTATTAAATGAACGTTATCGTTTTATAATGATTTCCATAGCGACTATTTTAAAATTTGAACTGGACATAACTAACAGATTATAACACGAAATCTTGATTTTTCTCCTACACTAGAAAAATATACTTAAATTGATTCAAACGCTTTTGGTTTCACAGAATTCCGACTTAAAACGAATTCTGTATACTCGGTTAAAGTTCAGAACGAAATTTACGAACTACCGCGCCATTTCTAGTTCGTTTATAATATAATTATAAATTAAACGTTCTAACGTCATTTTAATAACGAATACATTTATATAATTTAATATAAACAATATTTAAACCACTTTAAATTGCTCGTTCACATTATACCGTAAATTCAACATTTTCCCCATATCCCGAAAATAAAATATTATTATATAATCAATATAATTTAAATATTCAAATTAAAATGGTTAAATCCCATCATTTAAACTTAAATCAATATTTTAAATAAATAAAATATTTCAAATAAATGGTCAGAAAATACGGGACATTACATTCTTCCCCCCTTAAAATAATTTCGTCCTCGAAATTGCTAAGGTAAGAAAAAGGTTGTGAATCCCATCAACTTTAAAATATATTTTATTTCAAAACAAAACCAATTTATTATGATAAAACAAAATTTTCAAAAATATCGAAAATATTCTAACACATTAAATTTTCGAAAAATTCCACAGAGTCTCCCCTGCACAGAGGGACATCTGCGATATCGCAGGAACAAATAATATCGACCCACACGGTCGGAAAAACAAAAATTAAAACCCAGAGTTTATATTTTTGTGTAGGCGTACCTTTTTCGAGTGTTATTGAGTCTACTACTCAAATTACATGCGGCTTTCGTAACCAACTTAATTTTCTAGTCTTCTGATACCTGTACTTAACTCAATTCGTCATATAAGTAACAGATACATGAAATATTTAAATAACACTTCATTTTCCTGGGTTTCTGTTTATTTAACTCTTTATCAACCCATGGATGAATTATGTTTAACCAATCTAACATGCAATCAACAATAAATCAACAACCAGTCATAAAAAACTCAATTAAATCAACTGAATCCACATTCAATATTGCTATTTTATTCAATTCAACATATTTGAATATTAACCAATTTATATTCAGTTGATTTCTATTTAATTATGATTCATTAAATTCCCAAATTTAATTCAAATTTATTTAATTACAACATTATTCCTTAATTTAATTCCACTATAATTATTAATGATTTAATTCGATTTCATGTAACCCAGTTAAGTTCCAATCCAAAATTTTAACCAAATTTTGAATTCCATTCAAATCAGTCAACACACCATATCTAAATAATTTGAGAAAATTATTTCTTTCAACAAAAATAAAATTCGGGTAAAATTATTTCATTTACCCTCTCTACAAAACAATATTGTGTTACTTACCAGTTCAACGCTTTTCATCACTTGAACGAATCAACAACACAATACAAAACATTTGTATATAAAATTTACACATACGCTCTTATATATATACACTCAAACTCAATATATGGTGCTACTAATCCCATCTCTATCGAGTTACACCACAGAGCCAAGGTTATTACTAAACCAATAGCTCTGATACCACTGTAACGACCCAGGGTTTTCGGCCCCGAAAATCGACATAAATACCTTTGCCGTATGTCATGTCGACCTTCCCTACACCGAAAGTACCGGATTGTTAATGAAAGAAATTAGAGGGTGAGATAAGAAAGAAATAAATATAAGAATAGAAGAGGAAGAATCAACACGACACAGAGTCTCACATCGCAGCGAAACAAAATATAATATATAAATAAATCTTTATAACTTACAACATCAGAGTACATGAACACATCTAGACAGTTTTAATAATCTGCCCTTATATACAACACAGCGGAATAATATCATACATCTGAACTCTTCCAGCCCGTCTCTTCACAGCATTCGATAACCTGAACCTGTACACTCCGGGCTAACCCGAGCATTTACAAAACATTGGGTCGGTCTGGTGAACCAGAGTGAGATAAACTCGCAAATTATTTAGGGTAAATCATCCAATCATGATTTTAAAGTTCAAAATCCTTTCAAAAGAAAAGGATAATCGTAAGACCAAATTCACACATGAACACAGACGGCTTTTACCTTACGATAACCCAAAACAGTTTTGAAACCAATATTTTTCTGATATTATAATAATGTCTAAATACAAGTAAATAACAATCTAGTGGGATGCTTGCATCTCACGCTCCATATATGTAGTATAAAATCAAAAACCGCAGGCGCTGATTGGAGATTGGATTCCAACTATGACAAGGTATGGGACCACCCGCCGATAGTGTATCGCTAGAGGCGAATACACTGGTTTAACAAGAACGTCTTGCAACCCGGCCCTCACATGACCGACCACTCATTTTGCTTGAGTGTATCAAATGTATATCACCAACGGTTGGGCTCAAACCACCGTTTCCCGAAAAGGGACAACATCGAAATAGATTAAAGAATGAAATGGATTTTCTCTAGATAGGTGAGTATACACCCTAATGGGAGCGACCCACATTGCCATGTTGCCTGTCCGACTTTTTTCATCTCTCAGCTAATGAGGCTTGAGGTCTGAATTACCTTCTTCTGGTAGCACACCGCCATTCACTTTGAATGCCACATCATCAGATCCGCTAGATATCACTAATTGACATTCCATAGAAATACCCTGGTCGGGAGCGAACCAACTGAGATACGTTTGAAGAAATCAACGTACGTGACCCCTTTAGAAATACTCTATCAAACATTTGTCCATACAAGTCATCCAGGAATAGGATTAACCGAAGGCACCCTCCTACTGCATCCTAGGAATCACCCTAAAGATCAGTAGCGAGAAGTCCTTAAAATTCGTAGATTTTAATCGCGACAGAATCACTGTTGAAATATCTTCGGCCACTAAACAAGAGAAATTCAATCAGCAGTTCTTCCGCTCATGAAGATCAACGCCCTCCAATTGCTCCATCTTTAATAGTCTTCTTTCACGTATTCGCTGGTCAGAATGGTTTTTGTTCCGTACCAACGATCGTATTGGTCAAGTTTGATAGTCGGTGATTTAATTATCAAATAAATAATTGTGAGAATAACATGAGTTTACCAGTTTAGTACCAACACCACATGGCCCTTTTAAATTAAATGATTATCGATAGTGAATCCCAAATTCTTAAATATTACAGATATAGCTTTCCATCACCAATTTAACGTAAGGTTATTACTTCAAACTATTTCACTTTCATATTTAAGGAGATGCTCTATGATTAAATTCCTTATTCTATTATCGTTTAAACTCATTTACTATTGCTTGTTACCTATATTGAAAAACCCTCTCGACTTATCATTTATAAATTAAATCTATTTTGGTTTCATTACTTGCATACGTTAATCCACACTGATTTATGTAGAACGAGTCTATTTCTCAACTTCACTTTCCAATTTCCTTTCATCTCGAATGTACCATTTTAACTTTCCACCACCCGCCTTTTTCTCCTTTACTTTGGACATTTTGTATGAATGCCAAATTCTTCCATTTCCGTCACTTGGAAAAATCTCATTATATGTTCTCGACCCTTTCATTTACATCCCGTTTTTATTTCCCATATGAAAATAATAAATTATTTCTCTCCTTTCACATTACAAACTAATATCATCCTCAGATAATCCCGAGGTCGTTTAAGTTTGGGTATTTATTTACCTCTCAGGCCTTGATCAACAACGGTCTTATCTTTAGATATACATTAGTTGTAATTCAAAAACCGAACTTATTTTAATATCATATACACCTCATTTAGCTATTTTATTTAAAATCTATTTATAAAACTTCTTATCTTTTGAATCTTCCATCGTAAGTATAACCGTCGTTCTAAATTCATTGATTAGGAAAATCATTTATAAAATATCATCTTCTCTTTTACTTCTCTAAACGATACCTTTTACTAACTTGGATTTTTGGTAAAATCCTATTACTTACTCCTTTACCACATTCACCTTTAAGCTTTTCACTTAAAGTCTTATTTCATAAGTTTTACTTAATTCCCTTATTAAGTAACACTTTACACCTCATTTTCTTTTCATAAACTTCATTTATAAATCATGGTTCAATATAAACCCTTTTATTACCACTTTCCTTTTTTACTTAGTTTAAGCTCTCGCATTTGCTTAGAATTCCCTTATTATTTATCTCTTAAAAACTATTATTCAAATCTATAATATTAAATCAATTTCTGCTCATATACTTATAAATCTGATAAATATCAGAAAGCTCCTTTATAAAATCATTTAAAAACCAATTATAACTCAATTCATAAATAATAAATATTTATTTCCTTTTTTACAAACTTTTATTCAAAATTACAGGTTTAAAAATCTATCTTCAGTTATAAAGTATATTTTATAACTTAAATTTGTCGATTTACCTGATGGTATAACGATATTTATAAAACGGTTAATCCATAGGCCATGTACTGCCAATCACAGAACCAATCGTAACCATTGGTTTAAACCAAACAAATATTGAATTTCAGGTTGATATTCAATAACTAGATGAACCATCCAATCAAACAATTCAATTAAAATAAATAATGGTCTCATAATGGTCAATACCAAATTTATCTCACACAATCATGACAATTCAAACAATCCATTTAAATGAATCACGTTTGTTTTATAAACGTGGCCAGTAAGGTGAATTACCTTGACTGGGACCCGTCGTTAAAAATAACAATTTGGGTTTCACTGAAATTAAACGACGTTTAATTTTGTCAGTTCAAACAATATATGAATGTATATCAACAACCAGTCAATCATTAGCAACCATAGCACACAAAAATAAAAACCCAACTTATAAAATATAAGTGGGGGAGAACTGAGTGAGTTTAACTCACCTTTGTTTGGTTCCATCATTAAATCAACTTTCAGTCAAGTTAAACGACGTTTAATTTAACCGAGAAATTCAGCTGCTGTCTGCCTTGCTTGGTTCCCTTTCATCACGTAGTAATCGTCTTCATGGTTCCGGTGTTTTTCATTTCATCGAATTCTGATAATATAGTACAAAGATATACATGTTATAAGTATATGAATTAAATTGAAACAATAAAATTTTAGATTATATATATATTTTTTAATTTCTAAGATATGAATTACCTAACCAAAATATTCGTTCTATGTTAAAGCAATATACAGACCGATTATTTCTATTACTAATTTGATCATTCTCTGTTTCCATTCGTTCAGTAATCTAACCTTGTTTTTTTTAAACTTAAGCATACCATTTAAATCAAATAAACTTTAAATTAAAAGAACTTGGGCCTTACTTTGTTTTGTTCAGCCCAAACCGACATGGACTAGGCCCGTACCCCCTCATTCACTTAAAACCCTATCGGAATCCCTTCCCTCTTCGTTATTTCATGAGCCGCCACAAAAAATCAAAACCCTCTCCATCCATGACCGAACCATCCTTCTTCCATCCTTGTTTTCTTCGGTAAGGTCAGAATCAACCCCATCGAACTCCTACGCTACCCTCTTCTTTGGTTCTTCAATTCCTTCCTCCGACGATTCGCTAGAACCCCAAATCAACCCCCTCCAACTTCGGATGTCACCACAACTTCATTGATCAACCTCCGTGCCTTTCCTATCCACTCCCCTACCCCACTCGAAACTGTGATCGGAACCTTAAGTCCCCACATCAAACAAAATTACCAGAACTTCATCAGAAGCACTCCGAAATGAAAGAGTGGATCTGCGAACCCAACTAAGTATTTTATCTGATTTTTAATTTCTGTAGTATCTTATTTTGATTATTTTTTCATGGTTCAAATTCGGTTTTTGTGTTCTGAAATAACTGTGGTTCGGTTACGTGTTTATAGTTGGATTTTGATCTTGATAAGAACAATGTCCATATCGATTGTAAAATCATAGGCTTAGACTTTGGATTTTCTAGTTCTTCGGGTGCTATTACTTTCATTTTAGCTGTGCTGTGTGGTCTCTTGGTACGGTGATGGAACTGATGGTAGCTTGATGCTGTGTGAAGATTTTAGGTTATATTTTCATGTACTAGTTTATTCATATTTATATACACAGTGATTGAACTGTATGGGTATAGAGTAGGTATAGCTATAGAGCCATTGAGCTGTTTATTTCATTTGAAGATTAGAAACTGTGATATGTATATCTTATATCAATGATTG
Organism: Allium sativum; assembly: GCA_030737875.1. NCBI lineage: Eukaryota > Viridiplantae > Streptophyta > Magnoliopsida > Asparagales > Amaryllidaceae > Allium > Allium sativum. Next base: position 131,927,630 of record CM060916.1, on the reverse strand, counting down.
TGGTTATAGTGTACTTCTCAAGGTTGATATCCTTTGAAGATTTGAATTTTTTTGACATATGCACCCTATATTTGAGATAGGGCCAAATAGTCCTTGTGTAGATCTGTACTTGAATTAGTTGTTTCCATTGATGTTATAATTTGGCCTAAAGATTTGATTCTCTTATATGTCCATTGATATATGAATATACATATATATATATATATATATATATATATATATCTTTTTCGATTTTTTTGCACTCATTTATTTTTTCTATTGGAAATCTTTCAACTTTAAATATATCCATACATATATTCTAGCTACTCATAGCTTTCTTTTTTCTTTCTTCTTACTCAGGTTGATTTGGTGGTGATGGAAAACTGATGCTATGAGGAGATTTTGTTGTAGATTTTTAGAATCGTCGATTTGTTCAAAATGGATATTGTGCATGTGTGAATTAGGCTAGTAGTTGTTCATTAAATTCTCAGATTTGAATTGGTGTATGTATGGCAGCATGGGCTTCTGCCAACTTTCTATCTTTTCCACTTTTGTATATAGTTGTGAATATATGTACCGTTTACAAACATGAAAAGAGAAGCGTAAAAATCATTTCTGTGAATCAATAAAAAGATCATTCGTTCTCTTTTATATCTCATTTAGTAGCAACACTAACGAAAATGTGCAAATTTTCTAATCTTTTGTAGTGTAGTAATTGCTCTTAAATTTCAGAAAACGTTCTGAAATGAAATGGTCAAATAGCAGCTAGATGAACATGTTGCCGAGGATGAATACGGTTGATGAGCTTGTATATGTGGGTATTATATTATATATGATATAGAGTCGAAAAGTTCAGTGGTCATATTACATCATACGATCCAAATGCAACGTTACAACCAACCGATCATCATCGATACATATTATATATTGCAACCAGTTGAAACATCAAAGGTCATATATTTTATTATGCGATCGAAGGCTAAGATGGATTTCAAACCCACCATTCATAATTTCGGTTAAACGATATCAAGAAAAATATATATAAATCCTTATTTAATTTATTAAATAAATGTTATCGTTTTATAATGATTTCCGTAGCGACTATTTTAAAATTTGAACTGGACGTAACTAATAAATTATAACACGAAATCTTGTTTTTTCTCTTACATTAGACAAATATACTCAAATCGATTCAAATGCTTCTAGTTTCACAAAATTCCGACTTAAAACAAATTCTGTATACTCGGTTAAAGTTCGGAACGAAATTTACGAACTACCGCGCCATTTCTAGTTCGTTTATAATATAATTATAAATTAAATGTTCTGACGTCGTTTTAATAACGAATACATTTATATAATTCAATATAAACCAAATTTAAACCACTTTAATTTGCTCGTTCACATTATACCGTAAATTCAACATTTTCCCAATATCTCGAAAATAAAATATTATTATATAATCAATATAATTTAAATATTCAAATTAAAATGGTCAAATCCCATCATTTAAACTTAAATCAATATTTTAAATATATAAAATATTTCAAATAAATGGTCAGAAAATACGGGACATTACAATCTGGTTCTCACAGGTGTTTAAGTTTGGTTTTCGGTTCTCGTTCTCTCTCATGCTGGGTATTGACATGATGACTCACCCTTATAATGTAGTTACCCGACTTGATACTAGTTTATCCTATTTTTTTCTGTTGTGAGTAATTTTGATCGTACTCTAATTATGCTTATGTTCCTTTATTTGCAGGTACTAGACTTAAATGCTTCATGCCTTGATGGGTTTGAGTTTCGATTTTTGTCGAAATTTAGGCTTAGAAAAGTGTGGGGTATTACAGTCTCAGTAGTTTGACACTTTACCTTGATAGGAAATGTCATAGGTTAGATACTTGCTTAACGTGAATCGAACATATATTGACATGTAATATATTTTATATCATCCAAGACTTGTGGCACTAATATGTATTATAATAGGGCTGTCAATGGATATCCGAAAAGGGGATAAAAATCTGATATTCAAAAAAGGGATGCAGATACAAAGTCATCCATGTTCAAAATTATCCGCCAACTTTTTATCAAGGCTATAGCTTAAATTATGTATATTTTGATATGTTGAAAGATATTTTTGAATTTTTTTATTAAGTTAAAAATTCATAAATATGCATTTAATGCATATCAACTGCTCAAATCTATTTATTATCATCATATTTGTATATGTGTAATACTTTAATTCACAATGGAATTACTCATCCATAATAGGGCTAACACTAAGGATAGACTTATCCACAAAAACATCCCAGTCGATCCATCATGCATGTTCTGTCCCTCCCGCACGGAAAACGCCCATCACCTCTTCTTCGAATGTGACTTTTCTTTCCATGTTAGGCTTCCTCATCTGCACATCTTCTTGGTACTGTACCAACTACCCATCCTTCTTCAACCATTGAAAATACTCACCTCAAAATCCCGCCCTTGACACCATTGTGGCTTCTTTTAGTTAGGTCATTTAACACGAAGGAAACATACGTTGCTTTCACCGAACTTCTTGCACTGTCACTTCACTTTCCCACCACATCACCTTTGTATTCTCTTCTTAGATAGGTTCTCAACACCCAGTCTCCTTTAGATTCCATATTAAAGCGCGTAAAGACTCTGATGAATCAGTGGTCAGCTCGGAAGCTCTTGGCATAGGTCCCCAAGGTGCTTTTCCACATCCTTGGTAGCTCTCTTACTTCTAATCCAGTGCTGGTGTTTAGATTTTCTAGTCTTTGTTTTTTGTCCTAACTACACCATCTTTCACGTTATTCCTACTGGATTTTTGTCTGGGAAATTTGTTGTGTTGCCCTAATGACTGTTGGTATTTGTAGATTTACTTACTACTTCATAGAACTAATTTTTAGTTCAATTTCAATCTCCACTTTGCACCATTTTGCTATTGGTTAGGCTTAGTAACTGGAATATTTCTGTTATATTTATATTTTCTAATCCCCTGTGCAGTTTCCCACTGCACAACCGTCTTACTAAAAAAAAAATCAGTGGAACTGAAAATTATCCATATTAAACTGGAATTTTCTATTTATGTTTCTCAATTTATCGATAGTGAGCGGATAAGGTAATTATCTGATATTCGTACGTATCCACGGATGCATGCGAATATGTGGTATTCCAAAATGATTTTGAATGTGGATACAGATATGTCACCATTCGTTTCCAAAAGCATCTGTTGACATCCCTGTACTACCATTAAAGTACTAGTTAAAAAAGTAAATATAAATTTGAAGAATGGATAAATAAAAAGGAAGGGCTAATCTGTAAAGGATGATGAAAGATCAATGAAATGTCATGTAGGGAAAAATAATTTGGAAAGTATGTTACAAGTAAAAAAACATTTGTGAAATTATGATAGAATAATTGCCATGCTCCCATGTGATGATGAGTGAGAACGTCTACGAAGTAGCATCAAACTATATATTTTGAGAATGTTCAGTAAAAGATTTGTGTAATTTAGTGAAAGAAATATATGGAAAGAGTGACACGGAAATAATAGAAGAATACAATATGATTGATGCGAAACTGTAAGGCTTGAAAATTCCCGCCTTTTGGATCGACCATAATCTGCGTAAGTGAGATGCTAAAATGGCGGAAACCCTCGAGACATTAACTTTGGGCATACAACACATCAGATAGAAATAAAAGACTTTCTATTAACATCATTATAATGTTACATCAGAGTACAAAATATCAGAGTATATAATAAATACAGAATATCATAAATACAATGCATATCGGAAATACAAAAACTGACACTCAACGGAAGACTATCAAATGCTCTGGACATAGCTCTAACTTTAATCCAGAATTCTGCTCTATAAAATATTTGCAAAACCAAAACTACTAGTTGCACGTGTAGAAAATATGGGCACCCAGGGTTTAGGTGTGTAACAACCCAGAATTTTGACAATAGATTAGTTATTTAATTATATTATCAAAAATCGGAATTTTTGCAAATGATTGAGTTTGATCATGAAACTTTAACCGATGCGTTCGTCTCGGAATTCAGGTCAACTTTCATGTTTGGAGTTTTGCGAACAGAGTTCATATGAAAAAGTTACGAATGAAATATGATAACAGATGAAAAATAAATAAATAGAACAATTAATATATACCTTTCCTTTTATTACCTGTCTTCAGTGGGAAAATTTGCTTAAGGGCGATCGACACCCCTGTACAGAGCGGTCGACCGCTCTGCGCGTGTACAACCCAGTGACGACTAGGTTTTGATGAGCAATTTCGTTATATTATATATTATAAACAGATGGATGTTAATTAAAATAAATCTAACGGTTCATGACCAATTCCACTCCTATAAATAAAGGGGTTAAGGCCTCATTCTTTTCCATTCAAATCTGTAGGCAACAGCGAAGTTCTGCCTTTTTTCCTCCATCTTCAAACCAATTTTCTTAATTAAAAATATATTCATATACAACTAATCAAACACAAATTATATAGAATTGAAAGGGAATATCAGATCCAATGGAAAAGAATGTGAATTGACACTCTGTATCAGATTCTCCCTTCTCTTTCGATTTTCTTACATACCTACAAATCTAAAAGAATTTAGGAATTGTAGGCCTAAAAGATTATTCAAACTTCAGATTTGGATGCTTTCAGATGAGTGGAAAATTTATATATATAGTTATAATAGCCTATTTATCTCGTTTGAATTAGTTCTCAAAATATATGCCTATTTTCATCAGATCTGTTCATAATGTTGTTGTATTTGAATTGACACCTAACATATCTGCTAGTGAATATTGTCAAAACTTGTAAAGTATGAATTGTGGTTAAGAATAATATTAATTATAGGATACTTAAATTTGTTTACACGTGTTGGGAGTTATGTTGTAGTTTGTGTGAAACACTGAAGATTTGGAAATCAGTCCCAGTAACACTATTTAGATGTAGTTTTCTTCCAAAACTGTAGTTTTAGTGTTAAAATGACAAATTATGTGATTTTGATTAAAAAGATACAATGGTGAATTAAGTAATTTTAATCTTAAAAGAAATTTGCCTATTTGTGTTAAATGTTGGTGGGGTTTTAGCTTGGTTGTAATAAATATGTTGTTTTCCTCTTTTTGAACAAAAAGACATTTTTTTGAATTCATCAGAGATATGAAAAAAGATTGAAAAAGGAGAAAAGTGGTGCAAATGTACGTATAAATATAAATATACATATTTGTACGTTAGTTTGCATCAACTATTCCAAAATATACCTTTACATATATTTCTTATGATTTGAAAATATGTCAATTCCATTAATCAAACATAATTTACAATAATTATAACTAAGTCATTTTATAAGATTTGGAACCTTTAGGCAAGATTGAATATAAAAAAGGAATATTTGGTTATTAACTAAACCAGATTATTAAATTTAACAATAAATAATTAAAGAAAGATAACCACGTTGACCGCGCAAAAATTATAAATATATACACATTATCCATCCGAATCTACGTAAAGTGACAAAATATACGTTGTATTGAATATTTTAATGTTTGAACGGCATTCAATTATGGAATTATACATGTAAATGTAATACATATTGAGTTAATATATTTGCGGTGACCAATGTAAATATTTATATAATTAATTGCTATCAATAAATAACAATTGTAACCGATGTTGATTGGGGAAAGTGAATATAATAGGATAATGGTTAGAATTCCTAAATTTATTAGGATTAATGTTGTATACCCCAATTAGAGAATTTGAATTTTAACCGCATTTAGACACTAGGTTAAGCTCAACTTGTAGTAGAAGTCTACCCGGAACCGCCCGGTAAATTCAACATCCACAGGCGATCAGCTTAATGTGAGGGGACTAATGCGTAAATATAAGTGTACTAACGCACGAGGTTAAACTCAACTTGTGGTAGCAGTCTTTCCGGAACCGACCGACAAATCCAGCATCCACAAGTGGTCAACTTAATGTGAGAGGTCTGATGCATATATATATATATATATATATAACAGGCAACAAATAAATAAATAAACAAGAATAGTAATTGTCTGTTGGGGTACAACAAATAGATACTTCGGGACTGATAAAATGAGGATATCTAGTGTAAATGATTGCCTTAGGAAAATGTAACTGATATGGTCAAAAATGGCATTAAACTCATGGATAAAATTAAATAGGTGTAAAAAGGGGATTAATGGGTATTTATTGTTGTTTAAATACTAAGTCCAATTTGGTAAATAATCAAACAAATGTCCTAGTGTAAGAAGGATAAATCTTCCTTTATTTATATTAGTTAATACAGAACCTATAACTAAAAGTTAGGGTTGGACTTAGTAGGCAAATGATGTAAAATATTATTAACCATAGGAACCCGTGACGATAATTAATCGTGTGCGTATAGTATTTCTGTGAAGAGAAACTAAATGGGAAGGACTTAGTAACGTATCACACTTTATCCCAACAGGGAAAGGTATTAAAGCTAATGTTGTACGAACTTTATAATCTTCATGTATAGTCCACTTCCTTGGGTCTTTATTGACTTTGTTCGAGGAATCCACCTAAGAGTAGGTCTTTAAGTTTAGGGGTCTTAAATGGAATGTGTGTAGGGCCTACCTAAACATGGAAATTAAAAACGTTAGATATGGCTACCTATCCTACAAGAAGTAGTAAGAGACTAAGGAGGTTATCCAATAAGGTCAACTAGATGGTATAGCGGGTGATAAAGTACCATCTCTCACCTTACATAGGGTACAAGTTTATGTGTGAATGACGAAAGACTTAACTAGTAGGGCCCCGTAGCTAGTGCCCTCTAGTTTGTGTTAACGTTAAATAAATTGTCAAGGAATAATAAGTGACCAATAGGTTCGCCTAGGATATTAAGCGATCTATGAGAATCCACCCTATCTATCATTAATAGTGAGGCATTAAATAATAAGGGATGAGTGAATGAATATATATATAAACACACACACACACATAAGTACATACATACATACATACATACATACATACATACATAGAAACTCCATAATTAGAGGTCTACCCTCGATTAAATAACCAACCATGTTCTGGTATAAAGGCGTCATAAATATATGCATAAACTATCTATCTCAATATCATATTTTTTGGAAGTCTACCTTAGGAAGGGTAGTTAGAGTCGTGCATAATCATATTTACAAGGTTATACTAGAATTACTAACCTTGGTTGGCATACATCTTTGATTGAACCCAACGGGTACATCTGTGTATTATAATCGTTGTTGTACATTTCCTGTTCACCAGAATCTTGTTGTTCTGAGCCCTCTCCTCATTACAACCACCCAAGTCTCTTGAGAAGGTTGGGTTCTCACAGTTTTTTAGTTTGGATTTCGGTTCTCGTTCTCTCTCATGCTTGATATTGGCAAAGTGACTTACTTTAAAAGGGTAGTTACTTGAGTTAATACTAGTCTATCCTATTTTATTTCTGTTATGAGTTATCTTTATCGTACTCTGATTATGCTCATGCTCATTTATTTGCAGGTACCAGATTTACACTCTCCATGCTTGGATGTGTTCGAGTTTCGATTTTTTTTTGAAATTTGTGCACAGAAAATGTGGGGTGTTAGATTTGGTATCAGAGCTTAGGTTAAACGATCAGAGGAATTAGTTAAATTAGGACTCGTGAGAGAACGTAATTCAGTTTTTTTCTTCTGTTTTTCTTCGTCTTTCTTATTCGACTTTAATTTATTTCGACGATGAATTAGTCTTGGGCTAATTATATAAAATGGGCTTTAAGCGACTAAGAGTTGAAATAGGTTGACTTTGGGTGTCTAGCCAATTCTGTCTTACCCCATAGTACGTTGGCGATTTTGTCTTGAGAAGCACGAGGACGACATATGGTGGATTTCGTTGATTCGAGTTTGGAGACTGGACGAAAATCTAGCTACAACCAAGATAGCCTCGATTTCTGATGTTTGGTTCGGCTAAGACCATTTGTCCATCCAAAACGGGAAAAGTCCACGTTAATATGTCGTATCCATTTCGAAAATATAATTATGAGGTGTATCTCTTTGTTACTTCGTTAAATTTCCGAATATTCCTTCCCTAAAATATTCATTTGAGTTTTTGGCCTTGTATTCGAGGAAATTTTATTTTTAAAACTATTTAGAAAATAAAAAAATGGGTTTTGTAAGTTTTGAAATATGGTTTCGGAAAATGATTTTTTAAAGGCCTAGTTTTATAAAGATATGGTTTCAAAATTTTAATCTATTCGTGTTTCAAAAATTTTAGGGCTTTGTGTTATTTTAATAAATATAATCCTATTGGTAGGAATGAAGGAATTAGAAATGATGAGGAATACGCCACTAAACATGAAATTAATAAATATCCATTCCTTGTGATTTTTAGTATCTCTCTTGCTATATATATTGGATAATTTATTGAAATTATCACAATTAATCCTTAAGATTTTAAGGCTCCAACATTTTGGACATGGAAAGATTTTTCAATTTGTAATATAAACTGGAATATGAATAATAATAATAATAATAATAATAATAATAATAATAATATAGGTTTATAAATACGAAATCGTTAGTTTATAACAAGTTCCAAATTTGGAAAAGTTTTAAATTTTCCTTTGAAAAGGATCTAAGAAAAATCTTCATCTAGATTTTTGGGGTATTTGATATCATGAATCGTCTTTTTGTTGCCAGCTAGATAAGCAGAAAACTGTTTTAATTTATATTACGAATTTCTGGCTGAATTATTTTTGGAATTCGCTCGTTCGTCGTGAGATCGTAGCCTTTTGTTGAGACTACTTGGAACCCTTGGAGTTGGTTCGGAGTTTGACTACGGTCTTCGATATCGTCATGATGAGATAAGTACTTTTTTTCGTATCGCATCAAATTTTAAAAGATGACGCAGGGTGACTAAAATTTAATCCGGCGTTGTAAGGTCAAGGTTCAATGTTTGTTTAAAGCCCATCTAATAGTTGACCGTCTAGCGTTATACAAGAATGGTCAACTAGTTGATGAGTTTGTTGCAATTTGAACCTAGGACTCAATCATAAAAGTTACATCCAAATTACCTGTAACACCCCGTGAATTCTATAATGTTAAAGCTTCGCAAATTAAAGTATAATTAATTCTAAATGAAAGAATTAAGGGAAATGGGTTATGCCATTGCATTCGTCTCGGAATTCTGCTTGAGATAGAGTCCGAGTTTGCGCGAATCGGACTCCGTATGAAGGAGTTATGACCTTCGGAAGTTTCAGAATCAAATTTAAATCCAAACAGCTCAGTTTAATTTCAAAATTTCGAATTTCAGGTTCAAACTGGGCTGGGCGGGAAAATTCCCGCACAAAGACCAGGTCAACCATAGGGTCGACCATGGTGTCGACCTGGTCACCCTAGGTCGACCACAGTGTCGACCTGGTCCCCCCAGGTCGACCATAGTGTCGACCTAGGTGTTGACCTGGCTGGTCGACCTGGCTGGCCAGGTCTGACTCTGGCTCGAATTTCTGAGGCCCTGTATGTCACTAGGGCTGACGTGTCACCTCTTGATTGGCTCTCTGAATTTTGAATGGCCTAGATTCCTCCTATCTTCATCTGACGGCTCAAAACAACTTAAAAATCTATAAATACACCCTAACTCTCAACTGAAAATTCACACAAAAATATGAGAAAGGAGTCATCATGCTGCTAGGGAGGAATTGAACATAGCTGTCAAGAGAAAAGCCTAGAGACGATTCAAACTAAGAAGAAGATTTAAAGTTTAAATCAAAAGTTTTCAACGCAACGTTAGTCTACCCAAAGGAGCGCATTCCAATTTCAGAATTCAGAATCCAGAATTCAAGATTCTGCATTCGTTGTAAGTATAGTAACCTTTCAGAATATGAATATGAATAAGAATTGCGATGTGATTCGATGTGAATGAAAATAGAATTGTGTTATTGTATTGTATAAAATTCTATGTATTGTGATGGTTCTATCATGACTTATGTATTGATGTTTGTGGCATAAATTTGATTGATGCAAGCCTATTTAACAATTGTATATGAAAACAATGACACTTGCAAGTTTGTGGCAAAGATTAGAAATTAATTCCTTTATGTATATGTTGAAGACTTGGACTATGTATATACTATGTATATTCCTATGACACTTGAAACTGATTATGCCTACATGACCCAAAACCTATGATATCATTTTCATGTCTATTTGCAAGTATGATTGATCTATGTTAAGCATCATTTGGGTTTCATAAACTATGCAAATTCATGTTTATTTGCAAGTGTAATTGGATCTATGTTAAGTATCGTTTGGGTTTCAAAAACTATGCAAGTTCATGTGGCTATGTGATTAAACGTTATAATTGGACTGTTGGTGAATATACATCATGCTAGTTATGTGTTTGACATTATGCCAAGTTAAACATATTTAAACGCAAAGTTGTAAACTATGCCATTTCATATATCACCTACTTAGTTGTACTTTGATTTGAATGCAAGTTCACATGACCCGTCATTTATGTTAGTATCGCTAAACTGCAAGTTCATGCGCCACACACCCTTATATGTTGCAAAATATTACATGTTCTTAATTTCCCCTTTTCTTACGCTTATAAAGTTGGGCTGAATTGTGTCGAGCCCAACATTTGTTATAACGTTGCGAACGTATAAACGGGGGTAATGACGTTGGGTGTAAAACATGAAAATATATGTTGGCATATTTGGCACATGCCAATGACAATGACATTTAAGCGGTATAAATTGCTATGCCTAAGAATGAAAGATTTGACATTTACATATATAATAATAAAATATGTAAATTTAGAAAACACGACGTGCTTAACTCGAGGTTGGATTGAGTTGTAATGTAAACCTGCCCGGAACCGCCCGACTGTCCAGTAGTCACAACAATACCTATCTAATGTGGGTGGTTAAGCATTGAGCCCAATAAATACCCGAAGTTAGACTGAGCTACGGTGTAAACCTGCCCGGAACCGACCGGCATATCCAGTAACCGTAGCAATACCCGTCTAATGTGAGTGGTCTGGTGCTTCTAAGAGGCTAAGGACAGGTGGTAGGGTTAAGTCAACTATAACACTTAACCAAATTCAACATGTTAACAAGAATTGATGAGTGGGGGTTAGGTAAATACAGACACTTAACCACTTAACATGTTTGACTAGAAAATCCTGGTAACGAGGGACCCGTTTCAACAGTAACCCAATTTAGGTATCAACGGTACCTTGAAACTAGGCAGGGTGGGGCACGATTACTGGGTTGATTGTAAGCGGTCAAACGACGACGGTGGGTGCACAGTGCAGGTCTAACGGAGTGCGGGCGTGCACACACTTCGGAGCAGACAACCAGGGCACTGGGGACACCAGTAGTATAACCTATGCCTTCTAGAATTTTTGTCGGGGCCGCCACCATGGGTCTTGATTTACCCCATGGTGGGACCAGCATAGGTATTTACAATTCTTGGGGGCCGTATGACACATGTTAACGCGAGTAGAAGCCGATCTTTAAATAAAGTTGGGGATCACTTCACCCACACCATGGGGTGCCAGTTAGAGTAAACTCAAGTAGATGCAGAGATATAGTATGGGTGCGATAGTACATTCGACACTCCCTTAGCTTGTGACACCATCCTATTTTCAGTATATATCTATCATGCCATTTTCTTATTCGCATACTGAAGAGTTACTAGATTTACTCAGGCTTTATGTCTGGCCCTAATTTCTTTTCGTTTTCTTTCTTTCGTTTCCCCCCTCCCCAGGTCCACAGGGAGGAAACAGCTCAGCTCAGTCAGGTTCTGTTTAAGCTCCAAGAACGTAGATGTATGATTTGGGTCTCTTTTGATCGGAATATGGCTTTGGATATCACTATGGAATTTTTGTCACTTTATTTATGTTTTATGCTTCTTTAATAATCAAGACAGTTATGATGTTGTAATGATGGAAGTATTTTGAGACAATTATGGAATGTTTTGTTTTGGAACACGTATTGATGAATAAAAGTCTGTTGGTTTCCGCTGTTTAAAATATGTGTATTTATATCTGTCTTGAGTTTATCTGTGGCTTTTACTTATAAACCTCCACCAAAATTAAGGCATTCCCTTTGTGAGTGACCTTAACGGAGGTGGGGTGTTTCATTACCCCTTAACTTCATTCTTTCGTCCTTTCTTCTTTATCTAGCTGAACCATATCGTTATCTTTCTTATCTATCTTTGCCGTCACATCGTCTCCTCTTTTTTCATGCTTGTTTGCGCATTAGATCTTGCCTCACTAGTACTCCAAGATCTAATTTTTTTTCTCTTCGATCATTTATTAGTCCATAATACCTAATTGCACTATCCGATCTTGCATGTATCATTTAAGTCTTACCCTTAGGGAAAGATCAATTAGTTTGATTGGAATGAGCAAAAAGGTTTCACCGATTTAGGGCTAAGAATATTTGTCGTGGAAATAAGACTTGCACTGATCCATCGCTTCAAGATCTTAGAATATGATTTGTTGTTTGTGCTACATATGCCTTTGCTATACCTTGTTGGAATAGGTTCTTTCAAAGGCGATCATCGTTTCGGAGATGAAGAAAAGCTATCTTTGGATGGTTTTTCTAAGGAGAATCTCGATGAGATCTTAGAAGCATCCGTGTTTTAAGCGGACTTGTATGGTCTTTTATTTGACCGGCTTTAGATATTTTGTAGCAAATCTCTTTTTCTTGATGTCAGTTTTTGTGTTCGGAAATATATGTTCAGACTGCCCATGTAGACGTGTGACCCATTTAGCACATTGTTCTATAAATGGGAAGTTATGACTAGATTTGTCTCATGGTGCGGAAATTAATATTTTATTTGATCGATGGTGTAACCATCATTTAGTGTGGCATCATATTCGATTCAGCTTGTTGTCCTTGTCCGTTATCTCATGGAGTTACTTTCTATAATTTCGCCTATCCATTTTTGTCCTTAGACAATATTAGTTGGATTTCTATGAGGAGCAGTTTTGTGGTAGGTTTCTTTTTTCATTACAAATTCTCTCCTAGTAGAGATGGTGATGTAGGAACCTCCAACAACACCAACAATGTTTGTAACATGAGATTGAGCATTTTGCTATCATGATATGATTAATAAAAAAATTGGTTTTAGCTTCAGCCGCGGAGCAAGACATCTCGTTGTTTATACCCATTGTTTTAGGAGTTTCGATGTTGTTGTTTAGTCATCATCTTTGCTGTTTTCCGTTTCCAGCTTCGGGTTCTTGGCTTTGGGTGATTTGTGCTTGTAACTTTTAGTGCTATTCAAATCGCACAACTTAGATTAATGAGATTTCTATGTTTGGAGATATTTATGTCGTTCATGTATGCCTGTTTGAATGAAATCTCATTTATTATCTAAACTAACAGTTGCCCTAGAGCTGGAAAGAATAGAATTCTATGTTGGATAAATTTTAGTAAATGATCAATTTTGCGTCATGGGTATATAAATAAATAAATTGTCATTCCTTGTTAAAGCTAAAATTTATTTGGTCTTTTTGTGTGTGAATTCAGTTTTCACGTTTTTGGCGTGACTGGCTTTCTTTTTCGCTAACATGTGACTTGAATCGTTTAAGTTTCCGCAAATTACATTTTTGAAACTTTTGAAAAAACATTGTTTGAAAAAAAAACTTTTTGTCATTTTTATTTTTATAGGAAAGTGAAACAGTTTTGAAAAGAAATTTTCAAAATAAACAATAGAAGTTTTAAGCGGAAATTTATTTTTAATTATTTTTTTTGGTTACATGAATAGCGCAAGGAAGATGTTTGGATTTTTTGTGTGCACGTTTTAGTGTTGTAGTAGGACCGACGATACGATAAAAACGATAACGACAATAAGGAAAAGGCCATTTTGGCTTTGGAAACGTTGTTTCCATACGTTGTCAACGATGCGCATGAGTTATTTATTAATCATTTTACCTTTTAGAGCTTGTTTTAAGACCCTTTACAGTCTACAAATGGAAATTTTTGGAGTATTTTGGGTAACTGAGGTGAAAATTCCACTGTAGGCGGGAAATGCATTACTTGTAAGTGGATGAAACGTTAAATTTCTTTGCTTTGATTTCCTTTTTCCGGTTTAGGCGAAATTTAATAGGAAATGATTAGATTGCGTTGCGTTTTGGATGGTAAGGTTTGGATGCAAAATTGGTTGCTTCACACTTTTTTCGTAATTGTGTGAAGGTAATGGATGAAAAAGAGTTTTCAAAAATTTGCATTCATATAGAACTGCCGGTATATTTAGGATATTTTGCATCATGTTTTGAAAAAATTTCAATGCACACATATAGAGGGCCCGATTTAGAATCGTCTTGCATACATGTTTTATGGTTGAAATGCATAAAGTGCACTTTGCACATATACACAATGTTGCAAAGTGGATGTACACAAATTGGTTGTGTAGGATAGGATAACTAAGTGTCAAAATTTCGAGACAAAAATCCTTTTAAGGGGGGAAGAATGTAATAATCCAAAATTTTGACAATAAATTAGTAATTTAATTAGATTATCAAAAATAGGAATTTCTGTAAATGATAGATTTGACCACAAAATTTTAGCCGATGCGTTCGTCTAGGAATTCTGGTCAACTTTCATATTTGGAGTTTCGCGAACGGAGTATATATGAAAAAGTTATGGATGAAATACGATAGCAGATGGAAAATAAATAAACAGAATAATTGATATATATATACCTTTCCTTTTATTACCTGCCTACACTGGGCAAATTCGCTTAAGGGCGGTTGATACCTTTGTATAGAGCGGTCGACCGCTCTGCACGTGTACAGCCCAGTGACAGCTTGGTTTTGATGGGCAATTTCGTTATATTTTATATTATAAACAGACAGATGTTAATCAAAATAGGTATAATAGTTTATGGACAATTTCACTTCTATAAATAAAGTGGTAAGGCCTCATTCTTTTTCATACAAATCTATAGGCAGCAGCGAAGCTTTACCATTTTTCCTCCCTCTGCAAACCAAATTTCTTAACTAAAAATATATTCATATACAACCAATCAAACATAAATAATAATAATTGCAAGGGATTATCAAATCCAATGGAAATGAATGTGAATTGACGCTCTACATCAGATTCTCCCCTCTCTTCCTATTTTCTAACATATCTACAGATCTGTAAGTATCCCCTTTTCAGATAAATTGTAAATTTATAAGAATGTGGGAATTGTAGGCCTAAAAGATTATTCAAACTTTAGATTTTAATGCTCTCAGGTGAGTGAGAAATTTTTATATATAGTTATAATAGCCTATTTATCTCATTTGAATTAGATCTCCAAATATATGTTTATTTTCATTAGATCTGTTCATAATGTTGTTGTATTTAAATTGACACATAAAAGATCTGCTAGTGAATATTGTCAAAACTTATAAATTGAGAATTGTGGTTAGGAATAATATTTAATTGTAGGATTCTTAAATTTGTTTACACATATTGCCTACTATTATTTTGTGAATTATATTATAGTTTTTTTTTAAAACACTAAAGATTTGGAAATCAGTCCCGATAACACTGTTTAGATGTAGTTTTCATCCAAACCTCTAGTTTTAGTGTTAAAATGAAAAATTATGTGATTTTGATTAAAAAGATACAATAGTGAATTATGTAATTTGAATCATAAAAGAAATATGTCTATTTGTGTTCAATGTTGTTGGGGTATTGACTTAGTTGTTGTAAATATGTCGTTTTCCTCTTTTTGAACAAAAAGACATACTTTGAATTCATAAGATATGTGAAAAAAAATTGAAAAATGGGAAAGTGGTGCAAATGTACTTATAAATATAAATATACATTTTTGTGCGTAGTTTGCATCAACTGTAACACCCCACGTCCATTAATGTCACTCACAAAGGGAATGCATTAACTTCCATGGAGGTTATAAGTGAATATAGAACAGAAAAATTACAACAAGACAGATAATAAGTAGTACTTGGAAATCTAAAACTTCATTTTATTGCAGCGGAATTTAAGCATGTTTGTTACATCATAAAACCATAAGTCAGAGTCAAGTACAATATCCATCTTGCTAAAACAAAATACATAACCTCATTACATAAATAGCCATAAAAGAAGATAACAAGCTAGACTTTACTTCAACGGTCCAAGCTTTCCAAAGAGAGATGAAGCAATCCAATCAAACTTCACTAGAGTTGGGCCCAACCTGAGGACCTGGAGGGGGAAAAGGATGGAAATAATGGGGGTCAGACATAAAGTCTGACGAGTATGATAATTCTAACAATACTACTATCAAAATAACTAGACTAAGACATAAGCTGGAAGACAAGTAAATGTCTATGAACTATTAGGTATGGAATGAGCAGATAAAGATAACGTTAAAGATAACGTTAAAGGCACACCTAATTACTAACGAATAATTACTACACTGCACCGCACCAGTCACCCTAAAGGTTGATCCCACTTGCTTCACACAGAAGCTATATAAATAGCCTTGCGTACCCCTAGCTGACTACATAGGTGCCGTCTGCCCCTATCTCCACTAGATGTACCCCACTACCTACTTTCGATCGGCTCACTACTCGTAGATACCCGTGCTGGCCCCACAGTGGGGTGTATCACTCCCCTAAAGTGGCAACCCGATACAACTTGAGAATGCACGGCTTATACCTACACGATGCAACAACGTCTTACCTACCAGCCCGGGTCCACACACGCATATGAAACCCGTTGGACTTGCGTTTCCACCGCTACCCCGTTTTGGCCTCTTATAGTCAAGCCCAGCATGCGTGTCCCGTCCTCGACTTGGGTCGAGCCCACAAAGATACGTTTGGGATACTGGTTGAAATGGGCCCCCACAAGCTACCCACCTAATCTTGTCCACTAGTACATCCCACTTAACCCTCTTAGTCATGTTCATTTACATGTGTGTTTGGTTAAGTCTTACTAATCGTATTTCACATGCCGCTAACGGAACCCACTAGATTCCTCATGCCACCCAAGGCACCTACTTAACCCCCATGTCCCACCTTACATGTTTATCTGGTTAAGTATTTCTTAATTCATTCATGCCATAACCTCGTAAAGACCTCTCACATTAGACTGACATTTATGGCAGCTGGATTTGTCGGGCGGGTCCGGGCAGTCTTACACCATAAAAGAGTCTAACCTCGTGTCTTTACAGCTGTTATGCTTTAGTTTGGGCCTAGGACCTCTCATATTGGGCTGACATTTGTGACCACTGGATTTACCGGGCGGGTCCGGGCAGGTTTACGTCACAAACGAGTCCAACCTCGTGTCCTAAGCATTGATTATCACTTATAATCTTTTACCCTAGTTTTAATAATTCCCTATTCAAATTATAAATTAAGTCCACTTTTAATGATGTCCATAATTGACTCAATTATGGCCATCCACTTATGGCATGCAAAATCATATCAATTGCACCCCAACTTCTTAATATTAAATCCTTAATATTACCCCTACCCCACGTTTATACGTTCGCTTATTCAACGCAGAATATACGTTAGACTCGAATAGTCTAACTCATAGCACAAAGATAAATTATTGCAACATATAGACAATTAAAATGAATCTAATCATAATAGGGGAGAAACTTGCATAAAACTGCACATGTTAAGGATCTAAAGGTGTCAACTTGTTAAATGTCACAATTTACATGATATGATCATAACCCAAATTTATGTATAAACTTGCATATGGGGTTTTATGCAAAATAATGATGGTGTGAACTAGCATCTCATACACAGAATTCACATATGTCATAGCATAATTCTAGGTGTCATAATTCTAGATCTAAATAGATGTCATGGCATATGTTCACAATCTTTACTAATCAATCTAAACTTGCATATGTGATTTGTCATATAGATCAACATTGCCCAAACATAATGATTTAATTAACATGAACTAATCAGCATAGATAATAACATCATGACTTTTTAACATGTATGATTTATCACAACTTAGCATAGAAACTTTCAACATACATAACATCATCATAGCATGATTTACAACATATAGGATATCATCATCACATAGCATAGGATTTACAACATACATGATAGCATAAGGTTTACAACAACATATATGACAACTCACATCATTCACTTATAATCCATTCATAACTTAATCTAATAATTTAATAATAATCTTGTTAAGATCATCATAATCACAATTTAGAAGAGAAAGAGAGCCTTGATTTGCTTTAGAGTTGAGTAGAATTAGGGTTTTGATTAGCTTTTCTTCCTTCTTAGTTGGCGGCGGCTACACTGAGTTCCATGGCGGTGGTATGATGGTGGCTATTCTATTTTTCATGTGAATTAGAGTGAGAGACTACCTAGGTATTTATAGAGTTTAGGATTTATTTAGACCGTCAGATCAACTCAGAACTAAACTGAACCATTTAACTTGCCAACTCAGCCCTAAAGACACGTCAGCCAAACCCTAGCCGCCTGGACAGGTCGACTGCCCAGTCGACTACCCAGTCGACCTAGGGGGGTCGACTGCCCAGTCGACTCCCTAGTCGACCTGGGGTGCTGGACGAGAATTTTCCCGCCTAGCCAGTTTGACTCCGAATTTTGAATTTTAAATTTTCTGAAATCTGTTTTGAATTTTCTGAAATTTCCGATGGCCATAACTTCTTCATACGAAGTCCAATTCCCGCAAACTCGGACTCTATTTCAACCAAAATTCCTAGACGAACACAATGGCACAACACGTTTCCCACAATTCTCAAGTCTGAGATTAGTTATTCCTTAATTTGTGAATATTAATATTAATAGAATTACGGGGTGTTACATTCTCCCCTCCTTAAAGGATTTCGACCTCGAAATCTTCAAGTCAAGAAGAATGTATATCCTAACATCTAATCGTCCATCTGCTCAACCATCAACCACAGGCATCCATTGTCCTTATAGACTTCTAATGCTTTCATGTTTAAATGCACAGTGTGTGTATATGTCCATATCTAATGCAAAATCAGGCGGTCCACTGATTCAGTTGACCTCCTTAATGCAAATCATGATAGTGCCATGCGTCCATTATGTATGCAAAAGTTCCTTAATGCTACATATTATCTGTATATGCGCGCACAATCATCATCTGAATGCAGCATCCATATGATAAAAACAAATCCTCATACATCCATTTTACTAAATACATCCATTTATATGCAATATGCAGTATGAAGTGACTGAGCCGATCTAGTGCCTAATAGTGTGTGTATATGCGTCCACGAGCAACCACTAGCAAACACTTGCATCCACTTTGCATCCATCATACATAACATGTCTCAAACACATGTTTCAACCATAGGATTATCCTAACTAAAGGTCAAGAATACTAGCGAGAGGATACTCTAAAGGTAAGATAAGTACAAGCTAAGCGATAAAGGAGAAATTAAAAGACATACCCTCAAAAAGAAAAGGGTACAACAAACGCATCTTCTCTTCCGTCTCCCAAGTAGCGTTGCTCTCATCATCTCCCCATTGTACTTTGACTAGTTTGACCTCTTGATTCCTCAACTTCTTGATCTCCGACCCAAGAATGCACGTAGGAGCTTGTCGAATCGTTGCATCATGCTCGATCTCCACCTCTCTAAGCAAGCTTGGCTCTACCACTTCCGCGGTCTCGTGCAAGCACTTCCTCAAATGTGACACATGGAATACGTCGTGTACACCACTACGTCTCTCAGGCAACTCTACTCTATACGCCATCTGTCCAATCTTCTCCTTAATAGGAAACGGCCCTACAAACCTTGGTGCTAATTTCCCAACGGACCCAAAGCGAACAACGTTCCGTAATGGAGACACTTTGATAAAGACCATGTCCCCAACTTCAAACTCAAGATCTGTCCTCCTCTTATCCGCATAAGATTTCTGCCTATCTTGCGCCGTCTTCATCCTCCTTCGAATCAAGTCGATCTTTTCCGAAGTCTCTCTAATCATATCGGGCCCAAGTAAGATCATATCCGTAGATTCCCACCAACATGCAGGTAAACGACAAGGTCGTCCATAAAGAGCTTCGAAAGGTGCCATGCCAATGCTGGACTGAAAGCTATTATTATCTGCGAACTCTACCAATGGAAGATGCTCTTCCCATGTACCTCCAAAGTCTAGGATACATAGCCTCAAAAGATCCTCTAGAATGCGATTCACCCTCTCGGTCTGGCCGTCCGTCTAAGGATGATATGCGGTGCTCAAACATAACTGAGTTCCTACCACCTCTTGTAAGCTTCTCCAAAATTCGCTAGTGAAAATAGGATCGTGGTCGCTCACTATGCTAGAAGGAACACCGTGCAAACGAACTATTTATCGGACGTATACAAAAGCTAACCATGGAGCAGTCCTCTTACTCTTCACGGGAATGAAATGGGCGCTCTTAGTAAGTCTATCTACTATAACCCAAATTCCCGTATTACCCTTCCTTGATCTTGGTAATCCATCCACAAAGTCCATCGAGACACTTTCCCACTTCCATAGTGGAACCTCCAATGGGTGAAGCAACCCACCGGGTTTCTTTTGCTCCGCTTTTACTTGTTGGCACACCAAGCATCTAGCGACATACTCGGCCACATCCCTCTTCATGCTGGCCCAAAAGTAAACTCGCTTCATGTATTTGTACATCTTGTCCCCGCCGGGATGAATAGTCATCTTCGAACGATGTGCATCATCAAGAATGGTCTTCCTTAGGTCATCGTCTTTTGGTATACAAAGTCTACCGTCCCTACGTAACCAACCCTTATCATCTAGGTTATACCTACAGAGATGGCTTGATGACTCCCCTCCTTTGAGCTTTTATACTAACTCAACCAACTGCGGGTCGTCTCGTTGTGCCTCGCCAATCCATCCCAAAAGCGTAGGTCTGACCTCTAAGGATGCTAGCAAATCGGGTACAAAGTCAATGGAAGGTCTAAAGTCATAGAGATAAATTCTAAGTTTCGCCGCTCAACAAACAGCGGACTCAAGGACAGCCTCTTCCTACTTAAGGCATTTGCCACCACATTACCCTTGCTAGGGGTATATGCTATTTCGAAATCGTAGGACTCTAAGAACTCCATCCACCTTTGCTGCCTTAAGTTCAAGTCCTTCTGAGAGAACAAATATTTTAGCGATTTGTGGTCAGTGAACAATTCGAATTTCTCGCCAAGAAGATAATGACGCCAAGACTTAAGCGCGAAAACAATAGCGGCCAACTCTAGGTCATGTGTAGGGTAATTTTTCTCATGCGCCCTCAACTGCCATCCACCATAGGCTATTACCCTGCCCTCTTGCATTAAGACTGCGCCTAGACCTGTCCCACAAGCATCGGTATAAACAGTAAATGGCTTACTCCCGTCTGGCAGCACTAAGACTGGAGCTGAGGTCAAAGCTCTCTTCAAACGTTGGAACGCATCATCACAATCTACGTCCCATGTGAAAACTAGGTTCTTCTTCGTCAGGAGTGTCAATGGAGCTGATATTTTTGCGAAGTCTTTGATAAACTTCCTACAGTAGCCAGCCAACCCCAAGAAACTTCTTACTTCGGTAGCATTTTTAGGGACCTTCCAATCTTGGATGGCCACCACCTTCGCGGGATCCACAGCTATCCCTTCTTTGGAAACCACATGCCCTAAGAACCGTACTTCCTTCCTCCAGAAGTGACACTTAGAAAATTTAGCTTTAAGATTATGCGCTCGTAGGGTCTCCAACACTTCCATAAGTTGTAGGGCATGCTCTTCTTCATCCTTAGAAAAGATCAAGATGTCGTCTACAAAGACTACCACGAATTTGTTAAGGTACTCCCTAAACACCCTACTCATCAAATCAACAAAGTATGCGGGGGCGTTTGTCAAACCGAAGGGCATCACTAGCCATTCATAGAAACCGTCCGGAGTCCTAAAGGCAGTCTTGTCAATGCTATCCTCAGCCACTCTCAACTGATGGAATCCAGTGGCTAAGTCCAACTGCGAAAACACTGAGGCGCCAACTAACTGATCGAAGAGATCGTCAATCCTCGGCAGTGGGTGTCTGTTTTTCTTAGTAAGCTTATTAAGTTCTTTATAGTCCACACAAAGTCTAAGGGACCCATCCGCCTTCGTGGCAAATACTACTGGAGCACCCCACTCCGATATACTACGTCTTATGAACCCCTTCTCAAGCAACTCCTTCACTTGCTTATCGAGTTCCCTCCTTTCACGAGGAGCCATGTGGCATACTGGCAAAGATACTGGTTTTGCATTATCCACAAGATTTATTCAAAAATCTATCTCCCGCTTCGGAGGCAAGCCCTTTACCTCCTCAAACACATCTGAGTATTCTCGGACCACTCTAACAGATCGTAGATTTTCCTCAGACGCGTCAAGCGATTCTAAATAACTTAGCATAACAGAATTTATGGGATTACAAAAGATTTCGAGAGTGTTGCCAAGGCGAGTCATGAGCCTAACTACTCTCCTTTCACAATAAAGAACGGCCCCATTTCTGGATAACCAATCCATTCCTAAAATTAGCCCATAGCCCGTGAAGCCCAACACATAAGCATCACATCTAAACTCAACGCTAAGTATAAAAATTTTCAAATCCAAACACATCATGGACAAATAAGCTGAGCCCCCAATTGGATTCGAAACAACTAAGGGATCCTCTAATAAACTGGTGTTTAAGTGCAGTGATTCAACTAATGATGTAGAGATAAACGAATGCGATGCGCCCGAATCGAATAAAGTACAGACAGGATGATCAAACAGAAAAACTAAGCTTTCAACAGAAATGGTTCTACCTCGTTCTTGCAGCGGTGGGACCGCGAGAGCCTGAACTTGTCCCCTTGCCTGACCTGGTGCCATAAGAGCCTGCACCTGTCCTCCCGAGGCAGACCCTGCCCTCTGCCCCTTCTTTGGGCAGTCCTTCACAAGATGTCCCGCTTCACCACAGTGAAAACAGCCAGTCTTCTTTTTCTTTCAGCAATCCTTGCAGAGATGGCCTGGTGTCCCACAGTTAAAGCATTTCTTCTTTCCCTTGCCATTATTGTCTTTACCACCCTTCTTGTTTTGTTGTTGTGGTTTCTTCTGATCCCCTTTCTTCTCGGGTGCCTTATCAGCTTTAGTGTCTTTCTCCTCGTGCATGAGTGCCATGTCTACTAGCTTCTCAAACGTGGCCCGCATAGGGATGTGGGTCATAGCCAACACTTGCAACGGTTCATTCAATCCATTAACGAACCTCAGAGCCTTCTTCTCCGGCGTGTTCACTAAGTCCAAGCCAAACCTTGCTAACTGATCAAATTTGTTAACATATTCTTTCACTGATGAGCTTCCTTGCTTTAATGTCAAGAACCTTTCCATATATAGATTCTCTTCTGCCCTTGAGAGAAACTTCGCCTCAAACCTACGCCTGAAATCTGCCCAAGAGTCAACAGGACGCTCCCCATTAGTGACCTCCCACCAAAACGAGGCCTCTCCCTTCGTTAACCAAGCTGCTAATTTGACTTTCCTCCCTTCTTCTACTTCAAAAATTTCTAGCAATTCTTCCACCTCCTTAAGCCAATCTCTAGCTTCCACAAACGTTTCTGACCCTTGAAAAGGTTTTCCACCCATAGCTTAAATTCCTTACATGTCTTTGCAAAAGTATCTACGCGAGGAGGAGGAGGAGGAACGGGTGCAACTGGTGGTGGAGGAACATTGGCTGGACCTGCAACGGCCCTAGCCTCTAATAACCTCCTATACCATCCTGGTATCGTTACACCGTCCGGAAGGTTAAGATCTTCAGCCATGCTAAAGCGAAAAAGGAAAGATTCAAAATGGAGAATTCGAAAGATAAAGATATGGCTATTGGGGATTATGTTTTTCATAAAAACTTTCCTCTTTAAATTACTCATTAAGACATGTTTTTGAAAGCACTTCTTCCAAAAATACTTTAGAAAAATAGTTTTTCTAAAAAAAATATCTGTTTTGGTAACCTTAAGCTCTGATACCACGTGTAACACCTCACGTCCATTAATGTCACTCACAAAGGGAATGCATTAACTTCCATGGAGGTTATAAGTGAATATAGAACAGAAAAATTACAACAAGATAGATAATAAGTAGTACTTGGAAATCTAAAACTTCATTTTATTGCAGCGGAATTTAAGCATGTTTGTTACATCATAAAACCATAAGTCAGAGTCAAGTACATTATCCATCTTGCTAAAACAAAATACATAACCCCATTACATAAATAGCCATTAAAGAAGATAACAAGCTGGACTTTACTTCAACGGTCCAAGCTTTCCAAAGAGAGATGAAGCAATCCAATCAAACTTCACTAGAGCTGGGCCTAACCTGAGGACCTGGAGGGGGAAAAGGATGGAAATAGAGGGGGTCAGACATAAAGTCTGGCGAGTATGATAATTCTAACAATACTACTATCAAAATAACTAGACTAAGGCATAAGCTGGAAGACAAGTAAATGTCTATGAACTATTAGGTATGGAATGAGCAGATAAAGATAACGTTAAAGGCACACCTAATTACTAACGAATAATTACTACACTGCACCGCACCAGTCACCCTAAAGGTTGATCCCACTTGCTTCACACAGAAGCTATATAAATAGCCTTGCGTACCCCTAGCTGACTACATAGGTGCCGTCTGCCCCTATCTCCACTAGGTGTACCCCACTACCCACTTTCGATCGGCTCCCTACTCGTAGATACCCGTGTTGGCCCCACAGTGGGGTGTATCACTTCCCTAAAGTGGCAACCCGATACAACTTGAGAATGCACGGCTTATACCTACACGATGCAACAACGTCTTACCTACCAGCTCGGGTCCACACACGCATATGAAACCCGTTGGACTTGCGTTGCCACCGCTACCCCGTTTTGGCCTCTTATAGTCAAGCCCAGCATGCGTGTCCCGTCCTCGACTTGGGTCGAGCCCACAAAGATACGTTTGGGATACTGGTTGAAATGGGCCCCCACAAGTTACCCACCTAAGCTTGTCCACTAGTACATCCCACTTAACCCTCTTAGTCATGTTCATTTACATGTGTGTTTGGTTAAGTCTTACTAATCATATTTCACATGCCGCTAAGGGTACCCACTAGATTCCTCATGCCACCCAAGGCACCTACTTAACCCCCATGTCCCACCTTACATGTTTATCTGGCTAAGTATTTCTTAAATCATTCAGGCCATAACCTCATAAAGACCTCTCACATTAAACTGGCATTTATGGCAGTTGGATTTGCCGGGCGGGTCCGGGCAGTCTTACACCATAAAAAAGTCTGGCCTCGTGTCTTTACAACTGTTATGCTTTAGTTTGGGCCTAGGACCTCTCACATTGGGCTGACATTTGTGACCACTGGATTTGTCGGGCGGGTCCGGGCAGGTTTACATCACAAACGCGTCCAACCTCATGTCCTAAGCATTGATTATCACTTATAATCTTTTACCCCAGTTTTAATAATTCCCTATTCAAATTATAAATTAAGTCCACTTTTAATGATGTCCATAATTGACTCAATTATGGCCATCCACTTATGGAATGCAAAATCATATCAATTGCACCCCAACTTCTTAATATTAAATCCTTAATATTACCCCTACCCCACGTTTATACGTTCGCTTATTCAACGTAGAATATACGTTAGACTCGAATAGTCTAACTTATAGCACAAAGATAAACTATCGCAACATATAGACAATTAAAATGAATCTAATCATAAGAGGGATGAAACTTGCATAAAACTGCACATGTTAAGGATTTAAAGGTGTCAACTTGTTAAATGTCACAATTTACATGATATGATCATAACCCAAATTTATGTATAAACTTGCATATGGGGTTTTATGCAACATAATGATGGTGTGAACTAGCATCTCATACATAGAATTCACATATGTCATAGCATAATTCTAGGTGTCATAATTCTAGATCTAAATAGATGTCATGGCATATGTTCACAATCTTTACTAATCAATCTAAACTTGCATATGTGATTTGTCATATAGATCAACATAGCCCAAACATAATGATTTGATTAACATGAACTAATCAGCATAGATAATAACATCATGACTTTTTAACATGTATGATTTATCACAACTTAGCATAGAAACTTTCAACATACATAACATCATCATAGCATGATTTACATCATATAGGATATCATCATCACATAACATAGGATTTACAACATACATGATAGCATAAGGTTTACAACAACATATATGACAATTCACATCATTCACTTATAATCCATTCATAACTTAATCTAATTAGTTTAATAATAATATTGTTAAGATCATCATACTCACAATTTAGAAGAGAAAGAGAGCCTTGATTGACTTTAGAGTTGAGTAGAATTAGGGTTTTGATTAGCTTTTCTTCCTTCTTAGTTGGCGGCGGCTACACTGAGTTCCATGGCGGCGGTATGACGGTGGCTATTCTATTTTTCATGTGAATTAGAGTGAGAGACTACCTAGGTATTTATAGAGTTTAGGATTTATTTAGACCATCATATCAACTCAGAACTAAACTGAACCGTTTAACTTGCCAACTCAGCCCTAAAGACACATCAGCCAAACCCTAGCCGCCTGGACAGGTCGACACCCAGGTCGACTGCCCAGTCGACTACCCAATCGGCCTGGAGGGGGGTCGACTGCCCAGTCGACTCCCCAGTCGACCTGGGGTGCTGGGTGGGAATTTTCCCGCCTAGCCAGTTTGACTCCGAATTTTGAATTTTAAATTTTTTGAAATCTGTTTTGAATTTTCTGAAACTTCCAATGGCCATAACTTCTTCATACGAAGTCCAATTCCCGCAAATTCGGACTCTATTTCAACCAGAATTCCGAGACGAACACAATGGCGCAACCCGTTTCCCACAATTCTCACGTCTGAGATTAGTTATTCCTTAATTTGTGAATATTAATATTAATAGAATTACGGGGTGTTACATCAACTATTCCAAAATATACCTTAACATATATTTCTTATGATTTGAAAATATGTCAGTTCCATTAATCAGACATAATTTACAATAATTACTGCTAGTGGTCTTTTTGTAAGATTTGGAACCTTTTGGCAAGATTGAATACAAAAACAAATGTTTGGTTATTAACTAAACCAAATTATTAAATTTAACAATAAATAATTAAAGAAAGATAACCACGCTGACCGCGCAAAAATATAAATGTATACACAATTTGTCTGAATCTATGTAAAGTGACAACATATATATTGTATTGAATGTTTGAACGATATTCAATTAAGGAATTATACATGTAAATGAAATCCATATTGAGTTAATATATTTGTGGTGACCATTGTTGTAATTAATATAATTAATTGCTATAAATAGGGCCGCAAATCAATAAATAACAATTGTAATTGATATTGATTGGGGAAAGTGAATATAATACGATAATGGTTAGAATTCCTAAATTGATTAGGGTTAATGTTGTAAACCCAATTAGCTCAACTTGTAGTAGAAGTCTGCCCGGAACCGCCCGATAAATCAAGCATCCACAGGCAGTCAGCTTAATGCGAGGGATCTAATGCGTAATATAAGTGTACTGAGGCACGAGATTAAGCTCAACTTGTGGTAGAAGTCTGCCCGGAACTGACCGACAAATCCCGCATCCACAATTGTTCAACTTAATGTGAGAGGTCTGGTGCACAAATAAATAAATAAATATAAATATAAATATAAATATATATAGTAGGCAACAAATAAATAAATAAATAAGAATAGTAATTGTCTGCTGGGGTACAACAAATAGATACTTCGGGACTGATAAAGTAAGGATATCCACTGTAAATGGTTGCTTAGGAAAATCTGACTGTTAAGGTCATAAATGGCAATAAACTCACAGAAAGGGGATTATGGGGTTTGATTGTTGTTTAAATACTAAGTCCAATTTGGGAAATAATAAAATAAAATGACCTAGGGTAAGAAGGATATAACTTCCCTTATTTATATTTATAACGACCTAGATTTTGGAACGATTAATTTTAAATATTTAATATGGTTTTAAATATTGAATTAATAATATAAATGATTTTTTATATTAAGCTATCGATTTCAAATTAATATCAAATATATTAAATTATGTAATATGAGAATTTGAATTAATCCAATGCGAAATTTAAAACTGAGTCAAAAACAATTCAGATGACCAGTAAATTCTATATAAACGATAATAAAAATATTTTATTATCAGAGAATTAATTATTTCTGGATTTAAATCATTATATATCGATTTAATATGATTATTCTATATATACATTCAAATTATATATCGAAATATATCCATTTCGGTTCAAAATAATGTTACAATATGGAAACGATAATTGTTACGTTAAAACAGCGGTTCGGGTGTGAACCCCGATTTATTTGTAATGGATAAGATCGAAATCGAATTGAAGAATCAAATCAGTATCTATTTAAAAAGAATAAAAAATCGCTTTATTCCAAATCACATTTATTTTAAATCAAATCGATATTAATAATACTTGTACTTCATCTATCCTAAAACATTTATTGCGCAGACTAAATTCCTTAATCGCGAAGTATTCTTTATTATTTAAACGTAGCCCCTAGCTTACTTCTCCTTTTTGTTTTCAATTTCCTCTCATCTGTCTTCTGTTCGAAAGGAAGCCCATTCCCCTTATTCCAATTAAATCCCTCGTTCATTCCTCTTTGCAAAATTAACCAAATTCGAAAGCTTCAGAAATGATTAAAAATGGCCGAGTTCGACTTTTAGATTAAATCATTCAAAACAAAAAAAAAGTAAGAAAAGAAATCAAAATCTAAATAACATCAAATCCGTCTCCTCGCATTCTCCACAGCTATAATGAAAATCTCAATAACATCAAATCAAAAAATGGCTGCTTCAGATGTGGATCGACAAATCACTGGGCGAGATCGTGTCGGAATCCAGTTATTTGTTTTAAATGTCATAAAACAGGGCATAAGGGTTTCAATTGCAAATCTTTTCGTTCTCCACCCCCAAAAATGGCTGAGAGATCCAGAAAACAAATTTCCGCTAATCGATACCAAAATTCTTTTGATTGGGCTCGATCGATGGTAATCGTCTCCATTGTGAGTGGATCTTTCTCGATACGACAGATTGAGGAGATTTTGAAAGCCAGATATGGCCGTCGTGCCCTATCCTGGGACTGGAACGTCAAGCGAATGGGCGATGTCTTTGTTGTTCGGTTCCCACAGCATCTGCTGACAGTAAACTTCCAATATAACTTCAATTTTACCATGGGGAGAATTAACCTGAGGAGGTGGAGTCCGCGTTTCGGCAGTGTCTCGAGGGAGAAGGAAACCTTTTGGATCCTCTTGAAAAATGCCCTGCTAGTATGTCGTAAACTTGACGTCCTTCAAGAAGCTCTGGAAGATTATGGAGAAGTGGAGAGGGTCCAATACGGTGCGATTCATGACGTGGATTATACTTGTTTGCGTGCCAAATTTACGAAGGAGGTGGGCACCCCATTGCCGGATTCAGTTGCAATTCCAATCGAGGGTTTTTCCCATGTGGTGCAGATTGAAAGATGCGAGGAAGACTCGCAGCCGAAAATCAATGTCCCTCTTTTCAAGCAGAGGGTGTTTGCAACCGATGACGAGGGGAAGCTCAAAGTTTTGAGTAGCAAGGATGGGGGTGCCAAAATGCATGTGGAGGAAGTTATCGCCTCGGTGGCAGATTCGGCTATTGAAGGAGAAGGGGATGTTTCCGCAAGGAGGAATAATGATAATTATGTGGTTCGATTTGATGATGGGGTGGCAGTAGAGGTGGATGAGGTTGGTAACATTATGGGAGTGGGTGCAATCTCCAGAGAAATTATCGCCGTCAATGAAAATGATGGAGTAGGCTTGCAAGATCTTGGGGAGGGAGGCAACATGCAAGGTGCCAGGGAGGCGGTGGAAGAACAAGTCATGGACAACGAATCACAAGATTTAAATTTGGCTGGGGATTTGGCGCTGGCCCCAACCAGCTCAGGGGAATGCTCGGCTATAAGCGGTAAAGGCAAGCGTGCAATGGATCATGGTGTGGTCATGCTACGTCGCAGCGCAAGAGGGATGGGTCATCCATTGGCAGGTAGCATTTTTGTTCCTGCTATACTTAATACTTTGTCTAGTGATCAACTTCATGATATTGCAAGTAAATCTGGTTTTGTGTTGAATGATGATGTGATAAGTGATATTAAGAACAAAGAAAATGAGAGGGCTAATGGTTCATCATGATAATTGTCACTTGGAATGTTAGAGGCCTAGGAACTTTTGATAAGTGTCTTAGGGTTAAAAACTACCTCAAGTCTGTAAAACCTGACATCATTATGCTTCAAGAGACTAAGCTCGAGAACCCTGAACCATTTATTTTTAAATGTCTGGGGTGGGGTGTTATTGATGAATGGGCCTTTATACCTGCTGTGGGAACCTCGGGTCTCATTTTTACTGGCTGGAATAGTAATTCTTGGTTGATTAAGCAAGAAATCAAACAAACTTACTGTCTGCATTTAGCCTTGGAATGTAAACCTACAAATGTACTTTACTTCTTTTCTAATGTTTATGGACCCAATACAAGACGAGAAAGAATGACTTTATGGGCCGAGGGTTTGGACTTTTATAAACTCATGTATGGTCCCTGGGTAATTGGCGGCGACTTTAATGTTACAAGATTTATGTCTGAACGTAATGTAGTGAAAAACGCTGGCTTGGGCGACATGAACGATTTTAGTGACTTTGTTGGTAACTGTGGCCTTATTGACCTGCCCATGACTAATAGAAAATATACGTGGACTGACGGTAGGACCCCTCCTACCTTAGTTCGCCTCGATCGTTTCTTCATTAATTCTGCTTTTGATGACTTGCACCCCCTGACTCTTCAAAGAGGTCTTACTTCCCTTATTTCTGATCACTGCCCTGTTGTTCTAACCACTAACGTCGATCATAGAAGGAAATCTTTTTTTAAGTTCGAAAATATGTGGTGCATTGAGCCAAATTTTGATGTGATGTTGCGCCAGAAGTGGGTAGAATTTCGTAGTTTTGGGGATGCAGCTAGCAATTTCTGTAGGAAAATGAGACTATTGCGTAAATTTTTAGCCAAATGGAATCGAGAAGTCTTTGGAAACATCAGAGTTAAGAAGCAGAGACTTGAATCTGAGATTATGGAGCTTAATGTGCTTGAGGAAGGACGTAATCTTAGTGAGGCTGAGCGAGCCTTGTTAAAAACTAAAGAAAAGGAGCTTTTAACGGTGATTGATCAAGAAGAGATTTTTTGGAAACAGAGGTCGAGAACTCAGTGGCTTAAGCTTGGTGATAGTAACACAAGTTACTTCCACAAAGTTGCAAACGGTAGACGGCGTACTAACACAATATGTAGCATTTGGAAAGATGGAGTTGAAATTTGTGATCAACAAAGGATAGAAGAGGTTTTTACTGAATTTTACAAGGGAATCTTTGGTGAACGCATTGAGAATCGTGTGAATGTTGATTGGAAGATGCTGTATCCTTCGTCTGTTGATCTTAGTGGTATTGATACTGAGTTCTCGGAAGAGGAAATCGTAGCGGCTTTAAAAGAAATGCCTGGCGATAAAGCCCCTGGCCCTGATGGTTTTCCGAATTTTTTTTTATAAGAAATATTGGGATGTGATTAAACATGATGTTATTAACATATTCAAAGAATTTCATTCTGGTTCCTTGAGACTGGACATGTTGGGGTACGCTAATGTAGTCTTGATCCGTAAGAAAGGAGGAAATGTCTCGGCTGCGGATTTTCGACCTATTAGTCTTTTGAATAGTAGCTTCAAATTGATCACTAAGGTTCTCGCAAACAGACTGAAAGCGAAGATGGATGACCTGATTGATGTTTCGCAGACAACATTTATTAGGGGAAGATTCATTCTTGACGGAGCGGTACTGTAACACCCCACACCCGCTATGGTCACTCACTAAGGGAATGCCATAGCATCGGTGGAGTATTTTAGTGAATATAGAACAGAAAAATTACAACAAGACAGATATAAATAGTACTTGAAAATTTAAAACATCATCTCATAACAGCGGAAATAAACATGTCTGGTTACATCATAAAACCACGATAAAATTCAAGTACAATATCCGTCAAAATAAGGAAGTACATAATCCCACTCTCTCATACAATAGCCAGAACAAAAGGAAAGATAACTGGACAACTGGAGCTTTACATCTATCCAAGCTCCTAAAGACTGGAACAGCAATCCGATCAAGCTCTACTACTGCTAGGATCCACCGTAGGACCTGAGGGTTGGGAAAAAGATAAAAACAACGGGGTCAGACATACGTCTGAGTGAGCCCTATAACTTTAACAATACAATCATTAAAGTAACCAGAGAAGACATAAACTTGACCTACGGTAATATCTGGGGATGAATGGCTACACTAAGCAGCTTGGTAGACTTAGGATAAACTAAGATAACCGTAAGGACGCATCTACCCACCCAAGGATAATTACTAACTGCACCACACTAGTCATTCCTACTTAAAGGTTGATCCCTTCTAAGGACTTAGAAAATTTCCCCAGTAGTCTCGTGTACCCCTAGCCACTACATAGGTGCCGTCTGCCCCTATCTCCACTAGGTGTACTCAGTAATTCTTACCCAGTAGTTTCGTGTACCCCTACATAGGTGCCGTCTGCCCCTATCTTCATTAGGTGTACCCACTACTCCCCAGCGATCGGCTCCCTACCGTAGATACCCGTGCTGGTCCCACAGTGGGGTGTATCACTCCCCTAAAGTGGCTACCCAATACTATCAACGGTGCACGGCTTTATATCTACACGATGCAACAACGGCTTATCTACCAGCCCGGGCCCACACACGCATATGAAACCCGTTGGACTTGCGTTGCCACCGCTAACCCGTTTTGGCCTCTTATAATCAAGCCCAATATGCGTGTCCCGTCACTCGACATGGGTCGAGCCCACAAAGATACGTTTGGGATATTGGTTGAAATGGGCCCCCACAAGCTACCCACCTAAGCTTGTCATATATCTAGTGTATCCCACTTAACCCTTTAATCATGTTTAATTACATGTTTCCACTTGGTTAAGTATTCTAATCGTATTTTCTATTGCCACCCAAGGCAACCCACTAGATTCCCCATGCCACCCAAGGCAACCACAAAATTTCCACATGCCACCCAAGGCACCCACTTAACCCCTCATGTCCCACTACATGCTAATATGGTTAAGTGTTTCTTAATTAATTAAGACCGTGATCTCCCATAAAGACCTCCCACATTAGACTGGCTGTTATGACCGCCTGGTTAAGCCGGTAGAGTCCGGGCAGTCTTACGTCATAACAGAGCCTAACCTCGTGTCTTTACTTTAATCACGTATTTAATTTATGGCTAAGACCTCTCACATTGGGCTGACATTTGTAGCAACTGGTTAAGCCGGTCGGGTCCGGGCAGTTTTACACTACAAATGAGTCCAACCTCGTGTCTTAGTCGATTAATTACACCTAATTAATCACCCCCATATTAATTATCCCTAATTAATATCAAGTTTTCCATAACATGGGTAGACCTAACTCAATAGGTAAATTCCCATGGGGTAGACCTAACTCAATAGGTAAATTCCCACTTATGGTAATTTATTTTTATGGTATGCTTAATCATACCCAATCATACTTTTATTAACATATTTACCAACCCCATCGTTCCCCACGTAAATCGTTCTCATTTCATGACATAAATAAGGGGAAGATCATCACAAATACCATGGGTTTAGCATACAACTTTGTCATGGGATAAGAGGATGTCAACTTGCATATATGAGCATATATTAACCCAACTACATATAACCCAAACTTGCATATTATCATACACATGATTTGCATAACATATGACATATGAGCTTGCATATTATCATACACATATCTTGCATAACATGTTGAACTTGCATATAAGCATTCTCATAACTTGCATAACATGTTAAACATGCATTTAAGCATACACATAACTTGCATAAGCATTCACATACTTGCATAAGCATTTACATACTTGCATAAGCATTCACATACTTGCATAAACATTCACATACTTGCATAAGCATGCATGACTTGCATATCATGTTAAACTTGCATTTAAGCATATACATATCTTGCATAAGCATTCATATACTTGCATAAGCATTCATAACTTGCAAATCATGTTAAACTTGCATTTAAACATATACATAACTTGCATAAGCATTCATATACTTGCATAAGCATTCATAACTTGCAAATCATGTTAAACTTGCATTTAAACATATACATAACTTGCATATGAACTTGCATAACTCACTTTGTTAAACATGCATAAATCCACTTATTAAATATACATAAACCCACATATTAAACATGCATAAATCCACTTGTTAAATATGCATAAACCAACTTGTTAAGCATGCATAAACCAACTTATCAAACATGCATAAACTCACTTATTAATTATGCATATACATAGAAAAACATGGAATAGCATATCATTACAAATGATTCAAACTCACTAATCCGCATCTAAGACCATAAGTCTCATTACACCCAATCTACTTACTTTAACAATTGATGTTAAAGTGATAGAAACTCACCAAACCCAAAATTAACCAACTTATGAAGTGGAATTAGTTGCTAAATATGAAGATGGTGATGATTAGAGAATGATTTGAGAGGGATTAGCTTGCAACTTCCTTCTTAGATTAGTGGAGACTCCTTCCAGGATTTAATTTGGCGGCATGAGGCCTTCATTTCTATTTTTAGTATGGATTAAGGTAGGTTTAGGGTGTATTTATAGATTAGGAGAGTGTTTTAGGCCCTTAGATTAACCCTAAATTAGATTAGGTCCGTTAGATTTAGGAAATCTCTAGAACCCAGCCCAGCCCTAGCCAGAAAACCAGATCTGGTGCACCCAAGCACCCTGGTTCGACACGCCGTGTCGACAGGCAAGTCGACAGGCAAGTCGACACCCCTGTCGACAGGCCTGTCGACATGCTTAGGGCGGGAATCTTCCCGCCTGGCCCCGCTGGTTCTAATTTAAAATCTGAATTTAAGTTTCTAAATCTGTTTTTAGCTCTAAATTTTCTGCAAACTTCTTTGGGCCATAACCGGGCCATACGGACTCCGATTCTCGAAAACTCGGACTCTATTTCGCGTATTTTTCCGAGACGAACGCAATAACGCAGCCCGTTACCCCCAATTCCCATGTCTGAGATTATTTATCCTATAATTAGTGAATTTTAGTATTAACTAAAATTCGGGGTGTTACATTCTCCCCTCCTTAAAGGATTTCGTCCCCGAAATCTCTAAGCTAAGGAGAATGCATATCCTACCATCCAAACAACCATCTACTCAAATCATCAACCACGGGCATCCATTGTCCTTAAACAGTTTCTAATGATGTATGAGCATATGCAAAAAGTGTGTGTATATGTTCCCTATCTAATGTATGAACATATGCAAACCATGATAGTGCCATGCATCCATTATGTATGCGAGAGAACCCTATCGACACATACAATATCTACATGAGTGCACAATCATTCACCAAAATGCATCATCCATGTGATAACACAACCATTATACATCCATAAATATATCTTCCTACACACAATTTTATGCAATATGCAACATGAAGTGACTGAGCCGATCTAGTGCCTAGAGTGTGTGTATATGCATCCACGAGCAACCACTAGCAAACACTTGCATCCACTTGCATCCATCAACCATAACATGTCTCAAACACATGTTTCAACCATAGGTTTACCCTATCTAAAGGTCAAAGGTACTAACGAGAGGACATACCAAAGATAAGATAAGTACTAGACAAGCGATAAAGGAGAAAGTAAAGACATACCCTCAAAAAGAAATGGGTACAATGAACGCATCTTCGCTTCCGTCTCCCAAGTTGCGTTGCTCTCATCTT
This sequence comes from Allium sativum, assembly GCA_030737875.1. NCBI lineage: Eukaryota > Viridiplantae > Streptophyta > Magnoliopsida > Asparagales > Amaryllidaceae > Allium > Allium sativum. Next base: position 131,891,699 of record CM060916.1, on the reverse strand, counting down.
CTCCCCATTGCACTTTGACTAGCTGAACCTCTCGATTCCTCAATTTCCTAGTCTCTGACCCAAGGATACGAGTAGGAGCTCGTCGAATCGTCGCATCACGCTCAACCTCTACATCTCTAAGCAAGCTCGGCTCTACCACCTCTGCGGTCTCATGTAAGCACTTCCTCAGATGTGATACATGGAATACATCATGAACACCACTAAGTCTGTCGGGCAACTCCACCCTATATGCCATCCGTCCAATCCTTTCCTTGATAGGAAACGGCCCAACAAACCTCGGTGCTAACTTCCCAACGGATCCGAAGCGAACAACATTTCTCAACCGAGATACCTTGACAAAAACCATATCCCCAACCTCAAACTCAAGATCCGTTCTTCTCTTGTCCGCATAAGATTTTTGCCTATCCTGCGCTGCTTTCATCCTTCTTCGAATCAAGTCAATCTTCTCAGAAGTCTCCCTAACCATATCAGGCCCAAGCAAGATCTTATCCGTAGATTCCCACCAACATGTAGGTGATCGACAAGGCCTTCCATAGAGAGCTTCGAAAGGAGCCATACCAATACTGGACTGAAAGCTGTTATTATATGCGAACTCCACCAATGGAAGATGCTCTTCCCATGTACCTCCAAAATCTAAGATACAAAGCCTCAAAAGGTCTTCTAGAACACGATTCACCCTCTCAGTCTGGCCGTCCGTCTGAGGATGATATGCGGTGCTCAGACACAATTGAGTCCCCACTGCTTCCTGCAAACTTCTCCAAAACTCGCTAGTGAAGATAGGATCTCGATCACTCACTATGCTAGAGGGTACCCCATGCAATCGAACTATCTCTCGAAGATATACTGAAGCTAGCCATGGAGCGGTCCTCTTGCTCTTCACAGGTATGAAATGGGCGCTCTTAGTAAGTCTGTCTACACCACCAAAATTCCTGTATTACCCTTCCTCGATCTGGGTAACCCGTCAATAAAATCCATCGAGACGCTATCCCACTTCCATTGCGGAACCTCCAATGGGTGAAGCAACCCACCTGGTTTCTTTTGCTCCGCCTTTACTTGTTGGCACACCAAACATCGAGCGACATACTCGGCCACATCTTTCTTCATACCGGCCCAGAAGAAAACCCTCTTCATGTCTCGGTACATCTTGTCCCCACCGGGATGAATGGTCATCCTAGAACGGTGTGCATCATCAAGAATAGCCTTCCTCAAACCCTCGTCTTGCGGTACACAAAGTCTACCGTCTCTGCGCAAGCACCCCCTATCGTCTAGGGTGTACCTACTCAAATGGCTGGACGACTCCCCCCTTATGAGCTTCTCTACTAACTCAACCAACTGTGGGTCGCCCCTCTGTGCTTCTCCAATCCGCCCCAAAAGAGTAGGTCTAACTTCCAAAGAAGCTAGCAAACCGGGTACATAGTCAATGGAAGGTCTGAAATCAAACATCGAGATAAATTCCAAGCTTCGTCGTTCCACGAACAATGGACTCAAGGACAACCTCTTCCTGCTCAAGGCGTCCGCCACCACGTTACCCTTGCCAGGGGTATACGCTATCTCGAAATCATAGGATGCTAAGAATTCCATCCACCTTTGCTGTCTCAGATTCAAATCCTTCTGAGAAAACAAGTACTTCAATGATTTGTGGTCGGTGAACAATTCGAATCTCTCACCAAGAAGATAATGGCGCCAAATCTTAAGCGCAAAAACAATAGCGGCCAACTCTAAATCATGGGTAGGGTAATTTTTCTCATGTGCCCTCAACTGCCTTCCACCATAGGCTATTACCCTTCCCTCTTGCATTAAGACTGCGCCAAGTCCTGTCCCACAGGCATCGGTATAGACAACAAATGGCTTGCTCCCATCTGGCAACACTAAAACTGGAGCGGTGGTTAAAGCTCTCTTTAACCGTCGGAACGCATCATCACAATCTACGTCCCATGTGAAAACAAGATTCTTCTTTGTTAAGCGGGTTAATGGGGCTGATATCTTCGCGAAGTCTTTAATAAACTTCCTATAATAACCCGCCAACCCCAAGAAACTTCTTACTTCGGTAGCATTTTTCGGAACCTTCCAATCCTGAATTGATACTACCTTCGCGGGATCCACAGCTACCCCTTCCTTGGAGACCACGTGCCCCAAGAACCGCACCTCTTTCCTCCAAAAGTGACATTTAGAGAATTTAGCCTTAAGGCTATGTGCCCGAAGAGTCTTCAATACCTCCCCAAGATGTAGGGCATGCTCTTCTTCACTCTTAGAAAATACTAAGATATCATCCACAAAGACCACCACGAATTTATTAAGGAACTCCCTGAACACCCTACTCATCAAATCAACGAAGTATGCAGGGGCGTTCGTCAACCCAAATGGCATCACTAGCCACTCATAGAAACCATCAGGAGTCCTAAAGGCAGTCTTGTCTATGCTATCCTCAGCCACCCTCAACTGATGAAACCCCGTGGCTAAGTCCAACTGAGAAAATACTGAAGCGCCAACCAACTGATCGAAAAGATCATCAATCCTCGGCAATGGGTGTATATTCTTCTTTGTGAGCTTGTTGAGTTCTCTATAGTCTACACAATGTCTGAGGGACCCATCCGCCTTCGTAGCAAATACTACTGGAGCACCCCACTCCGATATACTTCGTCTTATGAACCCCTTCTCAAGCAACTCCCCTACTTGCTTATGGAGTTCCCTCCTCTCACGAGGAGCCATGTGGCGCACTGGTAAAGATACCGGTTTAGCATTATCCACCAGATATATTCGGAAGTCAATCTCCCGCTTCGGAGGTAAGCCCTTCACCTCCTCAAACACATCCGGATATTCCCGGACCACTCTAACAGATTGCAAACTCTCGACCGAAGCGTCAAGTGATTCAAGATAACTTAGCATAACAGAGTCCCTGGGATTACAAGAAATCTCGAGAGTGTTACCCAAGCGGGTCATGAGCCTAACAACTCTCCTTTCGCAATCAAGAACGGCACCATTACTAGATAACCAGTCCATGCCCAAAATCAACCCATAGCCCGTGAAGCCCAACACAAAAGCATCACATCTAAACTCAATGCTAAGTATAGAAATCTTCAAACCCAAACATATCATGGACAAATAAGTGGAGCCCCCAATTGGGTTTGAAACAACCAAGGGATCATCTACCAGACTGGTGTCTAGGTGCAGTGACTCAACTAATGATGATGAGATAAACGAATGCGATGCGCCTGAATCAAACAATGTACGGACAGGATGATCAAATAGAAAAACCAGACTTTCAACGGAAATAGTTCTACCTCTCTCCTGAATCGGTGGAACCGCGAGAGCCTGTACTTGCCCCCTAGCCTGACTCGGTGCCATAAGAGCTTGCACCTGTGCTCCTGAGGTAGATCCCGTCCTTTGCCCCTTCTTAGGGCAATCCTTCACTAAATGCCCTGCTTCGCCACAGTGGAAGCAGCCAGTCTTCTTCTTCTTGCGACAATCCTTGCTTAGGTGGCCAGGTGTCCCACAATTGAAACACTTCTTCTTCTTGCCCTTGCCACCATTGCCTTTCCCACCTTTGCTTTGCTGTTGTTGCTGGGGTCTCTTTTGATCTCCCTTCTTCTCGGGTGCCCTATTAGCATTGGGACCCTTCTCTTCTTCATACATGAGTGCCATGTCAACTAGCTTCTCAAAAGTGGCCCCCATAGGGATATGAGTCATAGCCAACCCATGCATCGGTTCATTCAAGCCTTTCACGAACCTCAAAGCCTTCTTCTCCGGTGCATTCACCATGTCTAGGCCAAACCTTGCCAATTGATTAAACTTGTTGACATATTCCTTCACCAAGAGATTCCCTTGCTTTAGAGTCAAGAATCTTTCCATATACAAGTTTTCCTCCGCCCTTGAGAGAAACTTTGCCACAAATCTTTGCCTAAAATCCGCCCAAGAGTCAACGGGGCGTTCTCCATTAGTGACCTCCCACCAGAATGAGGCCTTTCCCTTCATTAACCAAGCAGCCAACTTGACTTTCTTCCCTTCTTCCATCTCAAAGATATCTATCAACTCTTCCACCTCTTTAAGCCAATCTCTAGCCTCCACAAAGGTTTCAGATCCTTGAAAAGGTTTCCCTCCCATAGCTTTAAATTCCTTGCAAGTCTTAGCAAAAGTATCCGTGCAAGGAGGAGGGGGAGGAGGAAGATCGGGTGCTACGGTTGGTGGAGGAACATTTGCTGGACCCGCAGTGGTGGCCCTAGCCTCCATCAATCTCCTATACCATGCTGGTACCGTCACACCCTCCGGAAGGTTAAGATTCTCAGCCATGCTGAAACGAAAGAGGAAAGATTCAAAATGGAGAATTCGAAGGATATAGATATGGCTATTGGGGATTATGCTTTTCTTTCAAAAACTTTTCTCTTAAAAGACATGTTTTTGAAAATATCTCTTTCAAAAATGTTTTAGAAAAATAGTTTTCTAAAAATTTTATCTGTTCCGGTAACCTTTGCTCTGATACCACGTGTAACACCCCACACCCGCTATGGTCACTCACTAAGGGAATGCCATAGCATCGGTGGAGTATTTTAGTGAATATAGAACAGAAAAATTACAACAAGACAGATATAAATAGTACTTGAAAATTTAAAACATCATCTCATAACAGCGGAAATAAACATGTCTGGTTACATCATAAAACCACGATAAAATTCAAGTACAATATCCGTCAAAATAAGGAAGTACATAATCCCACTCTCTCATACAATAGCCAGAACAAAAGGAAAGATAACTGGACAACTAGAGCTTTACATCTATCCAAGCTCCTAAAGACTGGAACAACAATCCGATCAAGCTCTACTACTGCTAGGATCCACCGTAGGACCTGAGGGTTGGGAAAAAGATAAAAACAACGGGGTCAGACATACGTCTGAGTGAGCCCTATAACTTTAACAATACAATCATTAAAGTAACCAGAGAAGACATAAACTTGACCTACGGTAATATCTGGGGATGAATGGCTACACTAAGCAGCTTGGTAGACTTAGGATAAACTAAGATAACCGTAAGGACGCATCTACCCACCCAAGGATAATTACTAACTGCACCACACCAGTCATTCCTACTTAAAGGTTGATCCCTTCTAAGGACTTAGAAAATTTCCCCAGTAGTCTCGTGTACCCCTAGCCACTACATAGGTGCCGTCTGCCCCTATCTCCACTAGGTGTACTCAGTAATTCTTACCCAGTAGTTTCGTGTACCCCTACATAGGTGCCGTCTGCCCCTATCTTCATTAGGTGTACCCACTACTCCCCAGCGATCGGCTCCCTACCGTAGATACCCGTGCTGGTCCTACAGTGGGGTGTATCACTCCCCTAAAGTGGCTACCCAATACTATCAACGGTGCATGGCTTTATATCTACACGATGCAACAACGGCTTATCTACCAGCCCGGGCCCACACACGCATATGAAACCCGTTGGACTTGCGTTGCCACCGCTAACCCGTTTTGGCCTCTTATAATCAAGCCCAATATGCGTGTCCCGTCACTCGACATGGGTCGAGCCCACAAAGATACGTTTGGGATATTGGTTGAAATGGGCCCCCACAAGCTACCCACCTAAGCTTGTCATATATCTAGTGTATCCCACTTAACCCTTTAATCATGTTTAATTACATGTTTCCACTTGGTTAAGTATTCTAATCGTATTTTCTATTGCCACCCAAGGCAACCCACTAGATTCCCCATGCCACCCAAGGCAACCACAAAATTTCCACATGCCACCCAAGGCACCCACTTAACCCCTCATGTCCCACTACATGCTAATATGGTTAAGTGTTTCTTAATTAATTAAGACCGTGATCTCCCATAAAGACCTCCCACATTAGACTGGCTGTTATGACCGCCTGGTTAAGCCGGTAGAGTCCGGGCAGTCTTACGTCATAACAGAGCCTAACCTCGTGTCTTTACTTTAATCACGTATTTAATTTATGGCTAAGACCTCTCACATTGGGCTGACATTTGTAGCAACTGGTTAAGCCGGTCGGGTCCGGGCAGTTTTACACTACAAATGAGTCCAACCTCGTGTCTTAGTCGATTAATTACACCTAATTAATCACCCCCATATTAATTATCCCTAATTAATATCAAGTTTTCCATAACATGGGTAGACCTAACTCAATAGGTAAATTCCCATGGGGTAGACCTAACTCAATAGGTAAATTCCCACTTATGGTAATTTATTTTTATGGTATGCTTAATCATACCCAATCATACTTTTATTAACATATTTACCAACCCCATCGTTCCCCACGTAAATCGTTCTCATTTCATGACATAAATAAGGGGAAGATCATCACAAATACCATGGGTTTAGCATACAACTTTGTCATGGGTTAAGAGGATGTCAACTTGCATATATGAGCATATATTAACCCAACTACATATAACCCAAACTTGCATATTATCATACACATGATTTGCATAACATATGACATATGAGCTTGCATATTATCATACACATATCTTGCATAACATGTTGAACTTGCATATAAGCATTCTCATAACTTGCATAACATGTTAAACATGCATTTAAGCATACACATAACTTGCATAAGCATTCACATACTTGCATAAGCATTTACATACTTGCATAAGCATTCACATACTTGCATAAACATTCACATACTTGCATAAGCATGCATGACTTGCATATCATGTTAAACTTGCATTTAAGCATATACATATCTTGCATAAGCATTCATATACTTGCATAAGCATTCATAACTTGCAAATCATGTTAAACTTGCATTTAAACATATACATAACTTGCATAAGCATTCATATACTTGCATAAGCATTCATAACTTGCAAATCATGTTAAACTTGCATTTAAACATATACATAACTTGCATATGAACTTGCATAACTCACTTTGTTAAACATGCATAAATCCACTTATTAAATATACATAAACCCACATATTAAACATGCATAAATCCACTTGTTAAATATGCATAAACCAACTTGTTAAGCATGCATAAACCAACTTATCAAACATGCATAAACTCACTTATTAATTATGCATATACATAGAAAAACATGGAATAGCATATCATTACAAATGATTCAAACTCACTAATCCGCATCTAAGACCATAAGTCTCATTACACCCAATCTACTTACTTTAACAATTGATGTTAAAGTGATAGAAACTCACCAAACCCAAAATTAACCAACTTATGAAGTGGAATTAGTTGCTAAATATGAAGATGGTGATGATTAGAGAATGATTTGAGAGGGATTAGCTTGCAACTTCCTTCTTAGATTAGTGGAGACTCCTTCCAGGATTTAATTTGGCGGCATGAGGCCTTCATTTCTATTTTTAGTATGGATTAAGGTAGGTTTAGGGTGTATTTATAGATTAGGAGAGTGTTTTAGGCCCTTAGATTAACCCTAAATTAGATTAGGTCCGTTAGATTTAGGAAATCTCTAGAACCCAGCCCAGCCCTAGCCAGAAAACCAGATCTGGTGCACCCAAGCACCCTGGTTCGACACGCCGTGTCGACAGGCAAGTCGACAGGCAAGTCGACACCCCTGTCGACAGGCCTGTCGACAGCCCTGTCGACATGCTTAGGGCGGGAATCTTCCCGCCTGGCCCCGCTGGTTCTAATTTAAAATCTGAATTTAAGTTTCTAAATCTGTTTTTAGCTCTAAATTTTCTGCAAACTTCTTTGGGCCATAACCGGGCCATACGGACTCCGATTCTCGAAAACTCGGACTCTATTTCGCGTATTTTTCCGAGACGAACGCAATAACGCAGCCCGTTACCCCCAATTCCCATGTCTGAGATTATTTATCCTATAATTAGTGAATTTTAGTATTAACTAAAATTCGGGGTGTTACAGGTACTTGTCCAGGAAGTTATCTCCCATAGTGATAGACATAATGTGCCTTGCGCAATCCTGAAGCTGGACTTCGCTAAGGCCTTTGACGCAGTTGATTGGAGGTTTATCATGGATCTTCTTAGCGCGAGAGGCTTTTCGTGTAAATGGCTAAACTGGATTCATTGCATTTTAACATCAAGCAGATCCAATATTTGTGTGAATGGAGTGGCTGGCAAAACTATTGTATCCAAGCGAGGGCTGCGCCAGGGTGACCCACTTTCCCCACTCCTCTTTGACTTGGCTGCCGATATCTTTTGTCGGATCCTTCAGGTGGCAAGTGCTAATGAGATTATTCAAAGCTTTGGGCGTGATCACATCATTGGGGGTATTAATTCACTGCAATATGCTGATGATACTATTATTTTTTGCAACCCTGATTGCAAGAATATTGCCTCTTTAAAAATTTTGCTTTATGCTTTTGAAAGTTTATCTGGCTTAAAGATTAATTTTCATAAGAGCAGTGTTTACACTTTGGGCTGCAGTGCTAATGTGAACAGGAAATGTGCTGAAATGCTCAACTGCATGGCCGATTCTTTCCCCCTCAAATACCTTGGAGCTTACATCCGTCCGAAAAGATTGATGAAGAGTGATTGGCAATATGTGATTGATAAAGTTGACAGGCGATTAGCGAGGTGGAAAGGAAATTGTCTATCAAGAGCTGGACGTCTGGTGCTGGTGAACTCTGTTCTGGCGGCTATCCCTTTGTACTGGCTCTCTTTTTATTCGTGTCCGAGTTGGGTTGTTCAAAAAATTGATGCTGTTCGTCAAAATTTTTTCTGGACCGGTACGAAGGACACGCGTAAAGCCTGTTGTCTAGTGTCGTGGGACCAGGTGTGCAAGTCCAAAGAACAAGGAGGTTTGGGAGTCATCAACTTGAAAAATATAAACTCTGCATTACTTTGTAAATGGCTGTGGATTATGCTTAGCGAAAAGAAAGTTCTCTGGAAGGAGTGGATCTTAAACACTTGCTACGATGGTAGATTCGACTGGAATGCAGACGTTTCTCACTGCTCAATATTCTGGCGTGGTGTTATGGCAAATGTTCACTGGATGAAGATTGGGACTGAGATTGTAGTTAAAAACGGCCGCAGCGTCTCTTTCTGGTATGACTGTTGGTTGCTCCCTATCCCTTTGCGCGATGAATTTGCCGATCTGTTTGCTATTGCATGCAACAAAAGTGCTTCAGTCTGTGCAATGTTTAATGCGAATTCTGCCAATTTTAAATGGAACCTGTCCTTCTGTCGCATGTGGCTGGTAATGCTTTGCTTCAGCTATGTGGCCTGATTCGTTTGTTAGAAGATGTACACCTTCATAGCAATGAGGAGGATGAATTTGTGTGGAAGATTGGTGGTAACTTTTGCGTGAGTGCACTTTATAAGTTGATGAACTTCGCAGGAAGGAAATATGATGGATTCACGAGAATGTGGAGTTTTAAGGCTGTACCTGCTAAGGTCAAGATACATTTGTGGGTGATCATGCACAACAAGCTCAATACAGTGAATAGATTACGGCAAAAAGGTGTTCATGTTACTGGGGGATGTGTTTTTTGCAATGACGACGACGAGGATTATCAGCATCTTTTTGTTGATTGCGATTTCGCCTTTTACGTGTGGACGAAGTGTTTAATTAGCCTTAATATCTGCTTAGACTGGTCTCACTTCATCACTGACCAATTTCTTTTCTGGAATAGCACTATTATTACATTACCTGACACTAACATGCGACATATGTTTGCCCTTTTGAACTTTGCTTATGTTTGGACCCTCTGGCATGAACGCAACTCACGAAAGTTTAAATGCAAAATGAAACGGCCCAACTCAGTTATTGTTCGCATCCTTAATTTTGTTTCTCTCTGGTCAGGTAAGGAAGAAATCAAATTTGTTGATACAATTGGAGCTCGAGTGATGGACAGGGCTCGTGGTAGCAGAGCTTGATGATGCCATGCTTCATTTTACTGGGTCTGCATGCTGTTTTGTAGTCGTTTCATATATTTTTTGGGCTGTATGTAAACATGCCTGCGTGCATGTATTTTGATTGTACATATTTATGTAAATATTTGTAACTAGTAGCTAGCCCTATGCATGATGATCACGTTGTACTTGTTTTATGTTTAATGAATGAATGAAGGCGTGAATCTAGTGATTCACTACCTTTTTGCATCAAAAAAATCAAAATCTAAATCGCGATGGGCACTGTAGTATTCTGGAGCTCGACGCAAGGCTGGAGTCGCGATTTTTGATTTACCGGAACTCGAGAACGCTGTGATTTTTAGGGTGCAGATCAATCTGGAGATCGCGATGTGTCCTTTGGGGTCAGAAATGGAAGGAGACTTCGTTAGCGAACTCAGGACGGCGGAGGGTCGGTTTGACATCGATTAGGGGAGCTCCTGTGGTTAACGGAGGTGGGGTTGACGATTGAAGTTGGTGGAAAGTTTGTTTTTGTTTTAATCAGAAGCTGCGATTTCTGTAGTCGAGATGCTGGTAAGGCTGCAAGATTGAGCTCAATTTCCTTATTTTAGCAAACCTATGTTTGCAGCTATTTCAAGACGCTGTTAGCTTTAGGAATTCAGAAGCTATAATGCTCCATTCCATGAATAATTGTTATGAATGTCTGGAACAGTAAGGATTTGAAGCTATCGTGCTCCATTCCATGAATTATTGTTATGAATGTCTGGAACAGTAAGGATTTGAGTTGTTAGTGAGGGTGTTTGTTTCGGTTTGTACACAGTGGAGAGCTTGAGGATTTGGTCTGTGTTGTTCTAGGTATATGGGTCTGAATTTTGGAGATGGGGATGCTCGATGTGAATGTGACATGAATGGGATTGTATACTGTAAAAAACGCGTCTATAGGGCTGATGGGTTTAAGATATTACGGTGATGGTGCAGTGATGATAAGGCAAGGCAGAAAGGGTTGCCGATGTGACGACCCCAAAACCTGTACTGACGGTGGCAAGGGTAATCTTTGGAATATAACATAGAAACAGATAATAGCAGAACAGAAATAAATAAATACACCAGATAATGCACAATAGAATATACTGGATAAACGTAATCATCAGAGTTACACGGTATACAGGATCATACTTAGTACAAATACAGTTCAGCTATATATAAATGTCTACAGCGGAAAACAAACATAATGTACAATAGGAGCTGAACAGCATAAAAAGAGATAAAGAATAGAATCCATCTTCAGCTCCAGCTATCCAGAAAGAGCCAGCTAAACCTGAATACAAGGCTGCCCGTGTAGAAAAGGGGCACCCGAGTTTGAAAGTGAAACAAACTACGAGTCAGTCATGGGACTGGTATGAGAAATCTACTCAACACACTCAAAATATGGCTAATCACAGGACCACGCCACTTTCGTGGAACGGGTTTACTCCATTGGATTGCCAGTGCTTTAAAACAAATCATTCTTTTAAACATCGCAATGCTTTTTATAAAAATGAAGCCATTATAAGACTCAGTTCCCATCACATAATGCAACGCAAACCGGAGGATAGAGTTTTTACCATATAACAGCCAAAATATGCTTGATACGAATAAAACAAAAGCATTTGGTATTATTACTAGTGTTTATAAGTTTTGAAAACAATTTCGAATCATAACTATCAATCATATACGACATTAATGCCCCATACCACTATGTCGCCATATATAGGTATGCAATCAAAACCGCACAGTCACGTATTTGGAAATTGGATTTCCATCATGAACCAAGGCAAAAGATAGTCCTTACCGAATTCGAGACTGCCTAGCCCGAGCCTCAGGCAAGTACTCAGTCAAGCCTTTGGAGCGACAGGGCCGGTCCACCGATGTGGATTAAAATTCCTGAACAATGCGTTTCCCCGCCCTATGGGGCGTAAGTGAGCCAACGAATGACTCCATCGGTCCCGGATCGACCGATATAACCGAGGCGCGTCGCTATCCATCTTCCACATAAGTAAAATGTCAGGCCGTATAAAAACACTGACACAACTCCTAGCTAGGAAGAAACGTATGCCCTCCCTGAGGTCCTTCTCCTGTTTCTGGTTCATACCGGGATGTGAGGCTTGCGAATTCACATTATACACAAAGCTACGCCACACAGGCGATGCTTTGATCACCAATCACAAGACTTTGCTTCTCAACAGAAGCCCTATCCATTGCATCTTAGCATGCCACACCGGCAATTCACCCTATGCAACTGATGGTTATCAATCGCACTGAATGAATTCCACTGTTAGACACACAGTCCATTTGCAAGTCCGTTCTGGGTCTGAATGAAACCGAAGGCACTAAATACCTCGCATATCCATCGATCCCCACGTACGTCTGGATGATCACCACTCATTATCCATATTTCGGGATGCCTCCCAATCAGGACATCAGTTACCATCCAAACGAGGTGAAGATCGGTCTTCAATCATCGTCTTCATCTTCGACTTGTTATCGTCGATTCAGTTATTCAGAATGGGATAAACCCGGTCTTCCTGAGCAACTCGCATATTTAATAAACAAGTGCTACACAAACACAACCTATGCATCATTTCAATTCATTAGTCACTAACCGTCAATTAGTAAGAGAACGATTTCCTAAATCTTAACCCCGAAGGCCAAAACCAGCATCAGATCAAAATCCAGGAAACCATTCGACTTAACTAACCTTCAGTTAATTTCTAAATTTCACAACCATATCGTTTATTATATTTTATAACGATTTATCACTATTTTTATTTATTTTAAAATAGCCAATTTATTCAAAACGACGCTTCGGGCCATAACGCGACCGTGGCGCTGTTTTTCTTCAGATTTGATTTACACATATTCGAAAATCTAACCTTTGGATTTTCACAAAATTTACATCATTAGAAAGATCTTTTCAAAACGAATCCAACGGTTCCAGTTTCGGGAAAATCCGACGGTCGGATCTCCCGGTATAATCGTTTGAAGTTTCGACTTCAAAATACGAACTGCAGCGTCGTTATTCGATTAAATATAATTATATTTATATATATAAAAATATAATCGATTCTGGCGCTGTTTTTCTTCAGATTTGAATTAAACATTCCAGACAATCCAACCGTTGGATTTTTACAAAGTTGGTGCCGTTGGAAAGATATTTCCAAAGCAAACCCAACGGTTGCGGTTTCGGGAAGATCCGATGGTCGGATCTTCCGCACTAATCGTTTGAAATCACGGTTTCAAAATATGAACTGCAGCTTCGTTATTCGATATATTTCTATTCTATTTATATATATATATGTCGATTCTTCGATTTCAAAACTATATGATTTTCATACTTTTGATAAAAATGATATTTTTATCTAACTGTCTTCTATTTCAACACTTCACTATTTTTAACAATTCATGTATATAATAAAAATGTGGTTTTTATTGTAAAACAATTCATTTCAAAACACGATTATTTTATATAGTTCATATAGGTAATAAAAATATGTTTTTTATTATAAAACAATTTATTTCAAAACAAGATTATTTTATATAGTTCATATAGGTAATAATAATATGATTTTTATTATAAAACAATTTATTTCAAAACAAGATTATTTTATATAGTTCATATAGGTAATAAAAATATGATTTTTATTATAAAACATTTTATTTCAAAATACGAATACCATTCAACACATGAATTTCAATTCAACGAATGAATACCGATTCAACACATGAAGGTTTTCTATTCAACAGACGAATATAGTTTCAATACAGGAAAATAATTCTAACACATGAATATTATTCAAAATTTCGGCAGCATAACGGCAGGGTAGTTAAAACCGGGACCGTCCCTAGTACGGTCCTCGCTCTACCTTAAAGCCTCGCAGCTTTTGACAATGAGGAATCATGCATCTAGTTCGCACGTAGGCGGCATGTATATTTTTTTCATTTCCACAAACTAATCCTATATGGTTTCAACCAAATATTTCTCAACCACAAATGGGTATTTTTCAACCACAATCAATCAATTTCAACCACAAATAATTTCAATCAACCATTCGTAATCAACCAATTTTCACACCAATCACAACTTAGAAATATCGTCCATGGTTTGTGGATGAGGGGCGTATATATATATATATATATATATATTTATATATAGCATTTCACTTCTATTTCAACACATATATAATTTTTACAACGCATATACAACTTATACATCGAACGTACAACTTATACAATGCTTATACAAGAGGTGTACAATGCTTATATAACTCATACATCGATTATATAATTTATACATCGTCGTTTTCCATATCGTTTATAATTTAGAAATCTCACATTGGGTTCCACTCTACCAAAAATAGCAGAAGGCTCAGAAAAATATGCGGTCTCTTCTAAAATGTAGAAGACGTCCACACGAGTCCATTGTCTCTTGTTTCACTGAATTTCGTCAATACATGAGAAAGATACGATTTTTCAAAGTTTGTAATGGTTTAAAGGTGTTAAAACTGTTGAAAATAAACATAGCCGTACCTTTTTCGATTTGTTCAAAACTAGGTTTTGATCCTACACCAAATCCCTTCAACTTGAAGACGATCCACCAGCACCACGTGGAAGAGCTTGGCGCTACGTTCAAGGGTAGCGCGGTGGAGCTCGATCGCCTGTCGGAGGAGCACGGCGGCGCGATTCGCGGCGACTTTAAGGACCTCGTTCTCGCGATTCACCAAACGAGAGGGGGTGCCACGACCATGGATTTAAAGCTTGAGGGGAGCTCTTCAAAAACCCCAACTAGGTTGAAGGCTATCGGTGCGTATAGGAGGAGAAATCGGGGAGGAAAGGATTGAAGGGGTTTCCGCCTTCAGATCTGCTCGCGTCGGAGAGAGAGAAAATCGTATGGGCCAATCAGATTTTTTTATTTTATTTATATTTTTTTTCAAAAATACCCTCTTTCACACACGAACACCAATCCAAACCCAACGACTGTCGTCCCTAGCGTTTACCCCCATTCCAAACACAATGGGATATGTTTCGTAGGCCCATTCGACTGATTCAGTCAGTTTTCATTCAATTTAAAATATATAATATTCAATATTCGATTTGAATGTACATTTCAATTTGCCAGGGCCACAAACTGATTCGAAAAATTCCAGAAAAATAAATCTAGCTATGTTTTGACGATACGGTCCCAACAAAACTAGTTTCGTCAAATTCTGAGACCGTTTGCAAAATGGCCCTTTTCTGGTCGATCCAATTTAACTGTAATTGACCAAAACACATTTTCCTTTGACCAAAACACATTTTCCTTTGCCACGCTCACATATTAACTTCAAAAATTATGAAATTTGAAACCTAGCAATAACTTCACATCCCGGATCTAACAAAAGTGGTTTCGTCGAATTCCGAGGTCATTTCCAAAATGGCCATTTTCACGGGCTATATAAATTCCATAGCGACCTTTCTGAAAATTCATTTGGCCATAACTTTTGCTTTCCGCAATGAAACTTCGATTTTTCAGATTTGTTAGAAAGTAATTCACTAACAGATTAAAATATTTTTGGTTTCACTCAAATCCGTTTTGTTTTGCTCCCGGTACAATCCGTCGAAGTTTGAATTCAAAATTTGAAACTACCACGCCATTTCAGGCCTTGTTTATTATTAGAATCAATTATATTCGTTTTCGAACGTTGATTCAAACTCACTTTTCATTGCTATTATTTAAAATATTTATTTAAAATATTTAAAATCCACTATTTTAGCCAATTTAAATTTTTTAAATTGGTTCAGATTTTCCAGGTCGTTACAGCCGAGTTGATTATGAGGAAGGATCGAAGATCGGTGAATTTTTTGTTAAGCTGCAGAGGGGTTCAGATGTAACAGAAGGGAGGAAGATGGTGCTATGTTAAGCATAGTTCGAATACGTGACCTGAAAATAAAATCTAAATTTGGGAAAGGAGTTTAATACGTGGACTAAGGCAATAATTTTAATCCAGTAATTAATTTTTATTTACATTTAAGTAGTTCGATAGAGTAAATATAATTTATTAAATTTATGCAAGATCTCTTCGGATGGAAGCAGTAGTTAAATCCGTAGCCGCAGGATATCTAATGAGGAATTAAAATGGAATCAGAACAGATCGTAATTAAATATCAAGTGATTAAATCTCACTCATGTTTTTATTTAGAATTATTTTATTTGTCAAAATAATTGTTTGTTGGTTATTTGCATGCATTGAAATAATATTGTGGTTATTAAATATATATTAGTTATTTACGATTGGTGTTTGTGGTTATTATATATATATTGATGGTTGGATTCTCGCAGTACCATTAGCGGATTCCCACAGTATCATTAGCGGATGACCCTATACGCCCCATGCTATTATAGTGGATGGCCTTGTATACCATGATATCCTACCTCGAAGGAGGATGGGTATTATTTATGTTGGCTAATGTTTGAGGATGCATAAAAACAGGTTGGAGGGATCCAACTGGATTCCTCAAAAATATTATTAGTTGTTTTTCATATATATTATCATATTCGATGTGTTAGAAAACCTGTCATTTATAATTGGTTGTTCTGGGTGTTTAAAATATCATTGGGCTCAAACGTTGATATATAAAAATATCGTGAAAAGGATAATTGAGATTTAAAAGGGGAAGTCTATTTTTCTAAAAATATAATTCGAATTTCGAATGGATTGAGAAATACTAACCTTGTTAAATAAATAATACAAGTATTGAATTTATAAACGATGTTTATAAATTAAATAATACAGGAAATTGAAGTAAATTTATAATTGGTATTTATAAATGAAATGGAATGACTTTCATTGGATAATCAGGGAACTGAAATGAATTTATAAAAGTGTTTATAAATGAAGTGGATAATTTTTCATTTGATAATTTGAATATTTAAATCAAATGTGAATTTAAAAATACAAATGGGGAATTGTTTTAAAGATGTAAATGAGGAAATTTATTCTGATGTTCAGAATGTAAAATGGAACAAAAAATAAATCCGTACGGATTTATGATTTAAATTCGATTAGATGGAATTTGTTTAAATAAAATATTTTCATAAAAGATATTAGGATTGTATTAAATAGAAGTTTAAAATTTAAATACGAAAATAGATTCTATATTTATATAGATAAGTTATAATAAATAGAATATTCCAAAATAAGATTTCGGTTTTAAATAGATTTCGAAATGGAACTTGCTTGAATTTATAAAACAAGTAAATTTATAAACAATGTTTATAAATTTAGTGAATTAATTATCTGGAGATATTCTGTAATTTTAAATTCAAGTATGAATTTAAAATATAAATTGAAATCATTTCGAAAAGGGAACGACGGTTTTATTCCAGGATTCGGAATATAAAATGAATTGGGTTTCAAGTAGATTCAAAAATACCGTTAACTAATTATCCTTCAAATTAGTTAACTCTATTAAATAATTAAAAATACGATTTTTGTTCCAAAAATCATTTCATTTACACAGCTTGAGTTCGTATTTATTTTACAACTCAAATCTGGATTTTTCTAATGGAAATTCAGATTTTATTTGTTTAAAATCCTTTTATTAATTCAAATAAACCGTTATGGTTTTTATAATGGTTATGGCGCTGTTTTTCAAGTAGTTCAGGATTTTACATATTTATCTGAAGGAACTTGGAGCAGGAGACTTCAGTGTCAGTTATATAGAGTTTTGTTCCGCTGTGTTGTAAGTGTTGTGCTCTGATAATGATATGTATACTGTACAAATTTTGTATTTCAAAAGTTATGATATATTATATTTGGTTCCATTGTGATGTGAGATTCTGCGTTGTTATTTCTATTCTTCTTCTACCTTTTTCTTCTAAAAAATGATTTGTATTTCTATGATATTTGGGTTGGATGTGTGAAGTATGTAGTCAACCCAGATAGTACAGATTATTTGTTCGTTACAATATTATTAATACAGAACCTATAACTAAAAGTTAGGGTTGGACTTATTAGGTTATTGATGTAAAATGTTATTAACCATAGGACCCCGTGACGATAACTAATCATATTCGTATAGTATTTCCATGAAGAGAAACTAAATGGGAAGGACTTAATAACGTTGCCCACTTTACCCCCAATAGGGAAAGGTATTAAAGGCTAATGGGGTACGAACTTAATAATCTTCGCATATAGTCCTCTTCCTTGGGTCTTAAGTGACTTAGGTCTAGGAATCTACCTGGAAGTAGATCTTTCAGTTTTTGGGGTCTTAAATGGCACGTGTGTGTGGGGCCTAGCCAAACCTGGAAACTAAAAATGTCAGATATGGCTGCTTATCCTATGAGAAGTAGTTAGTGACTAAGGAGACTATCCTATAAGGTCTGCTAGATGGTATAACGGGCGATACAGTATCATCTCTCACCTTACACGGGGTAGGGGTTAATGCGTGAAAGACGGAAGTCTTAACTAGTAGGGCCCCGTAGCTAGTGCCATCTAGCTTATGTTAACGTTGAATAAATTATCAAGGAATAATAAGTGACCAATAGGTCCGCCTAGGGTCCTAAACGATCAGGGAGAATCCACCCTATTTATCACTGATAGTGAGGCATTAAATAATAACGGATGAGTGAATGAATGTATATATACATATATATATATATATATGTATACATATATATATATACATATATATACTCCGTTATTATGGGTCTACCCTCGATTAAATAACCATCCATGTTCTGGTATAAAGGCTTCATAAATATATGCATAAAGTTTCTATCTCGGCATCATATTTTAGGGAAGTCTACCTTAGGAAGGGTAGTTAGAGTCACGCGTAATCATATTTACAAGGTTATGGTAGAATTACTAACCTTGGCAGGCATATATCTTGGGTTGAACCAAACATGATACAACTGTGTATTATAATATGTATTGTACATTTCATGTTCACCATAATCTTGTTGTTATGACCCCCCTTCTCATTACAATCTCTCAGGTCTCTTGAGAAGGTCGGCTTCTTACAGGTGTTTTAGTATGGATTTTGGTTCTCATTCTCTCTTAGGCTCAGTATTGGCAAAATGACTTACTTTAAAATCGTAGTTACTTGACTTAATACTCATCTATCCTATTTTGTTTCCACTGTGAGTTATCTTTATCGCACTTTGATTATGCTCATGCTCATTTATTTGTAGGTACCACATTTACACGCTCCATGCTTGGATGTGTTCGAGTTTCGATTTTTCTGGAATTTGGGCACAAAAAAGTGTAGGGTGTTACAAAGTGGTTAACAATAAACTCTAGGTTAGACATTAGACCGGTGTGAGAACAAAAAACAGTTGTTTACTTTATTTTGCAGTTTGGTAAATCACGGGACCACGCCATATAACACGGAACGGGTTTTCTCCACATGAATACTAGTCACAAAAACCCACAATGCTTTTTGAAAAATGAAGCAATTATAAGACACAAGTCCCATCACACAGTCCAACGCAAACCGGAGGAAAGAGGCTTACCATATAATAGCCAAACATGCTCGATACGTGAAAATTCTCTTTTATTATTACTAATGCATAGTGTGGAAATCAATTTCACAAATAAATGTATCAAACTTAGACATCATAATACTCCATCCTATTATGTCGCCTTATAGGTTTACAATTGAAAACGCAAGGCTCGTATGGCTCCTGATTCGCAAGATCTATCGCGGAATTGTGTATCTCCACGGTTAAGTCCAGACATTGGAAAGCACCGTAATACACATCCATACTAGTTGGCAGGAATCAAGTATCATGCCCCAAAGCTCTAGTTCAGGCTTGGAACACAACTATACTCTATACCTCCAGGCGTGTAGCAACCACAACCCAGATCATCTAGGTCAACCAAATCAATTACGATCATATTGAGGTTGTTCAATCTCAACTTGAAAGCTATACTGATCTAACCATCAGTTCACAATCATACCAGGTTGTGAGGCTTGTTAAACTCTCGTTACATAAAGCTACGCTTTAGTAAGTCACACTTCGATCATCATTCACAAAGCTCCGCTTTTCAACAAGAAGATTTGATCTATCTGTCAGCAGCACTCAGCATGCTACATTATCAATTCACATAGACAATCAGTTTATATTAATGATATAACCTTTGAGTTTATACGCCATAAAGAAGGGTGTTAAAATAAGAGAATAAATTCTCTGCCACTATACATATATCATCAATAGCAACTAATCGGTTATGTTTTGAAATACAATGTCAGACACACATCCATTTACAAGTCCATTCTGGGTCTGAATGAACCGAAGGCACTTTATTCCTCGTCCAATAAAGGAGAGAGGCTCTTGCATAACGGGTCGATCTCCAAGTACGTCTAGACAACCGCCAGTTATAACCTTGTCTCGGGTTGTACACCCCAATCAAGACATCAACAATAATCCAAACAATGTGAAGATCTCCGGTCTTCAACCACCGTCTTCAAGTATCTTCAATACTCATCGTATTGCTTATTCATAATGCGTTGAAACATAGTCTTTCCAAAATAACCATGGCATCTTTAAAATCAAGCGATATATAAACATATCATAAGTTTAATTCCATTTCAGAATATTCATTTCACCGAATCATCTTTATATTGGGGATTACTCCCATAATATTATCAAAGATTTAGGTTCTTTAAACTTAACTCAAATTAAGGTTTATAAGCTTTATCAGGATTATCGAGCCTCACAAAAAAGTAATCTCTCATAATGTTATCCCATTCCCATCTTATTCGTCCCATCGAGCAAAATCGGTGGTACACTATCCCTAACACCACTCGTGTTTGGTAAGTTCAATTACCTTCTTTCATTTCCAATCTTTGTTGAAAGATTGAATAAAAACTATAACATAGTTTTAGTCTCTATTTCATTCAATTGAATCTTTATTAAAAGATTTATTAAAACTCTAACATAGTTTTAATCTCCTTTTCATTCATACAAATCTTTGTTGAAAGATTTATTAAAACTCTAACCTAGTTTTAATCTCGAAAATCATTATTCAATGATTAGTAAATCTTTGAAATATATCCCGTCTTTCCAAATCATTATTCAATGATTTCTTAATTTTGGAAACCAATCTCATCTTTAACTGGGTTAAGAATAAATGTTATTCAAAACATCATTCGCGACAAACCCAAAATCCCATTTGATATCAAATATAAGGATTTAAATAGAAATCATATCAACTTATATTCAACATCAAATTTTGATATCAACATATACCATATAGGAAATAACGATATCTATATCTTCCAAATTCCTCAAACAGTATTTGTATAACTACGAAATCCAAAATTGAAATATCCGAAGATTATTTCCATTCAAATCCAAATAAACTTAAGTTCGAAATTTTTTAGTTTATCTTCCAACTAAACTTCAAAATATCGATTTACTATGATAAGTAAATCAAGTCAAGAGTCCAAAAGTTTAAATCATAGTTCAAAACTTCACATTTCTTGCTCAAATCATTTAAAATAATTAATTCTAATTTATCCTAATTTTTCCATATTTTTAATAATTTCTAGGAGGCCCTTTCTGTCGGTTTCCAATTCTTGTCACTGAACTACATCTATAGCGACCTTCTTAAAAATAGATTTGAAATTATTTTAAAATCTAACCATCGGATTTTAAAACTTTCTATTTTAGTTGAAAACTCTTTTCATTTTGAATGCAATGTTTTTATTTTGGGAGAATCCGATGATCGGATCTATCGGTATGTCAACTCAAAGTTAATAGTCGAAGTTCGCGAACTACCGCAGTGCGACAAGTCCTATTTAGAACAAATTCGATTTATAATTAAAATTAAATTTAAACCCTTCCAAAGTAATTTATTAATTATATAAAACATATATAATTAATTTTGGAAACTATATTTCAATTATTTCTCTTTGAAATCCATTATTCCATTATTTAATCATTTTAATATTATTTCAATCATTAAAATAATATTATTTTTCAAAACATATTATTTGAAATCCAAATTTTCCTGAAGTTTATTATAAAAATAAATAAGATGGTTTTGAAAAGAAAATATTTTTCAAACTTTTCCTAGATATCCTAAACGAACTTAAATTTTACCCGTTACTACTAATTTTAAAATAAATTTGAAAACATGCCTTTATTAATTGTAACGAATTCAAATTAAATTCCATCTTTTACGAAAACTATTCATAATCAATAAACTATCCTACCAAATTATTTCAGATTTAAAATTCAAACTTTCAATTTTCACTGAATATTTTATTGATAAAATATTCAAGTTTATTCTGAATTGGAATATGGTTCAACCAATCACCGAATAATTCAATTTAAATGGATTTCATACATCATTAGCAGTCAGTAACAGTTATTACTAATTGTTAATGTCCAATTACCACATATCGTGGTATATACCATATAAGCCTTAACCATTAATGCTTATATGAGTTTGTTAATCAACAGATTAACCGCAATATCAATCATCAACAATCATCAATGTCAACCAATCATCATTCTATTACCCATTGGTGTTCGTACCCAAACCTTATAACAAATATCTAGTTAACTTTCCCAATCAACAACCATTTAAGGTTCAAGTCAATTACCAAGTCAACATTATTAGTTCTAAGTGTAACGTATGTACCCAAGCAACTACATGTATACCACTTAAAAATCATAACTTTATCATATTAAACATCAATAAACCAAATCATTTACCCAAATTATCAATCACTAGTTAATAGATAATCAATCGAGTGCACAACATTAATCAATAGCTAACTAGCCCTTATAATCGTTGAAAAGTTCTCGCCTAGTACCCCACTCTGTCAAACTTTAATTGGAAGATATCTGAATGTCCATGGAAGATTTTGGCAGCCTTTCGACGTCATTGGAGAGTTTTGGAAATAATTTTGGCAGAGTTTCGACGCTGTGGATTTTACGAACCAATAGACAAACAAATGGAGCTATTTTAGGGTTTTCGAAGCAAACGGCAAGGGTTTCAAGGCTCGGGGCGTTCGGACTTGAGGGGAGTGGAACTTATGGTTGGGTGGGGGCGGAATTAGTGTTGTATGGGGCCAGGTGGGGTAGGTTGTGGGCTTGTTTGGGCTGAGTTGGTGAGCTTTGGGTTGGGGGAGGCTTAAAGGTGTCAATTTTAGGGTTTTTAAGGGTACTTTGGGTTTTTACGAGGATATTAGGCAACCGAAAGAGGAAAAGGGACATATAGGTATACGCTGGAGGGGAGGACATCAGGGAGGTGTGGAAGTTGCTGCGTGGTGGAAGTAGGGCCATGGTGGAGGCTTGGAGCAAGGAAGGAGAAGGGAAAGTTAAGGAAAAGAGGTTGAAAATATGAATGGAAAAGTGGTGAAAATGACTCGTTTTTATAAAGATGGAAGGGTAATAGATCAACGAGGTGTTGGGAGATGATGCAATGGGAGAGAACTCACCAAGGAGGCCTAAGGGAGTGACACCTCAGACCAAGCATTTGTGCTTTTGCACTTATTAAAAAGTGAAGCTTGTTTTAGTTCTATCGCGCGTTTATCACTTGTATCGTCAAACGGTAAATCTGATTGATACGAAATTTTGAACACTACTATATTTCTTAATTACAGATCCAATGAAACACCCTTATCAAATTTGGAGTCTGTTTGACCATTCATTTTATTATTTTATTACGTTATTACTTAATTTTGACCAATTGACACGGTCCTCGTTTATTATTAGTACACTCCCATACTAACTCTACATATTATGAAATTTGAAATCTTACCATTTTTCAACATTCCAGATCCGATAAAATTGGTTTCGTTGAATTCCGAGATCGTTTTAAAAATGTCTCTTTTTAAGCTATTGAACTTTGACTAGTTTTTAAATATGCGTTTATATTACGTCTGCATTACACACTAACTCCGATTGACTTGAAATTTTTACCTAACAATAATATACTATTACGGATCTATGAAAATAGTTTCGTCGGATTCCTAGGTACTTTGCAAAATGTCTATTTTAGGATATTGAAGTAATATTAAAATATCAAATTTTAATATATTTACTTTTAAATCACTTTTAAAAGTCCACTAATATTATTTAAATCCAAATTTTAAATTGACCAAAAATTTAGGTCATTACATTCTCCCCCACTTAAAAAATTTTCGTCCTAGAAAAGGAAGGAAGTCGTAATATTCATAACTCATTCTAGGTTATTACTAACCCTATCTCTAATGAGTCACTCATCCTAAGATACTGCCGATCCTATCTCTGATTAGTTTTCTTTTATAGGATGTTACTAATCCTATCTTGGATGAATCTTTTCCTTCTGTTCTAACGAGTTGTACCCCACAGCTCTTATACCGAACTATAACGGCCCGAAAATTCCCGCCTTTTGAATCGCCCATAATCCACGCAAGTCTAATCTGAAACCGGTAGAAACCCTCGAGACCTTAACTTTAGGGATATAACACATCAGACAGAAACAAAAGACTTTTCATTAACATCATTACATTGTTACATCAGAGTACAGAATATCAGAGTAAACAAATAAATACAGAATATCATAAATACATTGCACAACGGAAATACATAAACTAACTCTCAGTGGTAGACTATCAAATGCTCTCGACACAACTCTAGCTTCAATCTAGAATCTTTCTCTATAAAATATCAACAAAACCAAAACTACTAGTTGCCCATGTAGAATATATGGTCACCCAGAGTTTAAGAGGGAAACAATAAACTCCAAGTCAGTTATGGGACTGGAGTGAGAACTAAAAACAGTTGTTTATTTTATTTTAAAGACTGTTAAATCACAGGACTATGCCCTATAACATGGAACGAGTTTTCTCCACATGAATACCAATCATAAAAACTCACAACGCTTATTGAAAAATGAAGCTATTATAAGACTAATGTAACAATCCGGAATTTTAAGTGTATTTTTATTTGTTTATTTAATTTAAATTTTGATTTTTTTTATTTGTTTAGAACTCAGTTTAGTTTGTATAACTATTTTGATTTTGAATTAAAAACTAAATTTATTTTGGTTTTTATATAACAAATGAATTGTTTTGATACGAATATATTTTAATAATATTTTCAATTTCGATCTTATTTAGTATATAAATTAAATCGAGTTTATTTAGTTAAATTTGAATTTTATTTTGGAAAATTAAAACATGAATTTACTTTATAATAAAATGTTTATCTTTAATATTTTGTTATTTTATTTTGGAAGTGATTTAAAAAATTTATATTGAAAACGTCAAATTTTAGTCACTTCATTTGGATCAGTTTTGATGATTATTTGCGGTAGCGGCAACCGATATATCTCAAATAAAATAAAAATGTAAAATAAAAATAAAAATCCAAAAAAATTATATTTGAGATGCGTCTAACTAGACATAGTGTAAAAATTAATTTCGTTGAAAAATTTGAGTGTTTGCCGTTTGCGCATTTCAGTGCAAAGCTGCACCTAACAGTTCAAATTTTAGCAAACGTAAAATATCTCTAAAATCAGTTCGGACAACCATTAAAAGATATTCTATTCATTGTCACGAATACGACGGCGAAATTCGTTTCACAAAATTCGGTAGTTTCGATCTTCATTTAATTGTTTTCTTGTGTTTTTGTTTTTTCCTTTTAAAAGGGTCCGTAATGCCTTTTTGAACGGAGCATCCTGACACTGTAAATTATATACCGTTGTGTCTGTCTCGTCGCGCTGATTAGCGCAATATTTTCATTTGTCAGATTCGGTGCGTGGTTCGCACTGAAATTGCAAAAAGGCTTGCGCAGTTCATTTTTGAAACATAATCATATGAGTTCGAAGTGTCCATATTTGGATTCCTTATATTTTTCTTGACATTTTGGGTCTGCAAACCCACTCTGTAAAGTTTGTATAACGCTTGAAAAGACTATAATACTAAGTGACATACGTATTTTCAAGACTATACACTATGTAATGAAATTCATGCATGCGTTACTTTATAATTCCTAAGTGTTCCCGATTAAAGCTTCCGCTTGCAAATTGGAGAGGCACACAAGACGCATATGCGCGCAACGCTCGACAAAAGTGTAAATTTTATTTTAAAAATTCATGTATACATTTTATCACTTCTTCCTCTGTAAAAATGATTTGTATAACTCTGATATTTTTATATATAAATTCTGCTGTGAGATATACTGTAGTATTTCTCTGATATGTGATTTATTCTATTTACCTCAGAAGCTAATAACGATTAGCCGTTTTGAGCGTTTCGAGTTGGTTTAAATATCGACTTGCAATGGTCAAAATGGTAGGTCATTACAGTTGGAGTATTTTGAAATGTAGAGTATTTTGAAATTCGAATCCTTTCGAAATTCCTACTCTGTGAATCCGTTCTCTTCGATAGCTTTCTTTGTTAAGTTACCCTTCGATTTGAATCTTGATCCCATTTGAAATCTATCTTTGGGTAGTCGCAGTTTTTGAGATTATGAGAGTATAGTGAATATTGCAAATAAAGTTAAGATGTGGAATAAAATGATTTAGTTATAATTATGGAGATCATTTGACTACACCTTAAGAATTTTGTTTCAGAATACTTTGAAATTGATTTCTAAGGTTTTAAAAAAAGTACTAGTATATACAAATATTTTCGAATAAAAGTTTAAAGTGATTTTATGAAATGTTTTCAAAAAGGAAAATATATGAACGGAGAACACTTTGGTAGTTTTTCTACATGTTTATCCAACGAAGTTTGATTGGTAAATCATGATTTGATATACACATATATGTATATTTTGAATGATTGAAAGAAAATTCGAAATTGATTCTCGAGTTTGGTTGAATGATAATCCTATATATTAGGATAGTGTAATTAATCATTTTGAGATGTTCTGATAAGAAATAATTGAACTCATGATTTTCAATTATTGAATTGAAAATTATATTTTTCAACTATTTGAATGATCTAACCGTTTGTGAACAAGATTTGGAATAATATTGAATATCCAAATTTATTATAAAATCAAAACTGAATTGGTATTAAAACAAAATTTCGAGAATCTTTGATATTGAATATTTGATATGAGTTTTCGAACCTTATATGTATGGTAGATGTATAAACGAATGATGATTAATTCGAAAGCAATTGATTTGGAAGTTAATTGATTTAAAATGAAACCTCATATAATGAAGAATGATATATTTGAAAACAGGATGTTGAAAATGAAATCTTATGTAAATTGATATTTATATAAGTGCGATATATGCGAAACGTGAAATGAAGTACTATATATGATATGTTTTCGAAATAAAGATATGGGAAGTACCTTCCATCGAAATCACACTTCCTGAGAGAGGGATTGTGTTAGCGCTCGTCGAGAGTGTCCATCGAAAATCGGAAATCGTAGCTACGTTGGTGCTTCGTCGATTGGAGTATCCATCGATATTGGAATCTCACTCGGTGAGATCACGTTGATTATTAATATTACTTATCTGTTCTAGCGTAATTCGGGGGGCGAGATGCCTACAGTTACAAGCGATTCCACTGGGATAGTGGCGTAACCGCAGCGTAACTGCGATCTAGATGCCATAGCGTAATTCGGGGGTGCGATGCCTACAGTTACAACCGATTTCATAGGGATAGTGACGTAGCCACCGCTTAACTGCGATCTATGGCAACAACCATGGCGAAATTCGAGGGGTGTGATACCTACGGTTACAAGCGATTCTACTGGGATAGTAGCGCAACCGCCGAGTAACCGCGATCCATGGGGGAAGTATTTTTCATATCTATTTTAATTTTTTTAAGTATTTTCACTAGGAGTTGAAACAAGGATATTTAGTACTTAGAGATTTTAGTCATGCGCCTGGCCAGCGTATGCCTGACGTCTGTAATAATGACAATAAACTTGTTAAACTTCGAGTTATCAAATATTTTCAAACGTTATATAACAAACCAATAATCTGGAATTAAATTTATATAACCTCAACATAATAAACTAAGAAAGAGATTTTAAAATGTTTTTAAAACAAATATTTTCGGATATAAAATTTTGTTTAGTATTTAATTTTTTTTGAAATTTCCTTTCCATTCGAATCCATCTTCCTTCGTAGAACTTCTTTGATTAGGTTATTTCGTTCGTTCAGCTTTTAACTCGAATTCTGTAAGTATTCCTTATCCATAACAAGGCAGGAAGTAGAAGTAGGGTGTAAGTCTTCTAGCAAGTTCATATTTTAAAATTTGATTTGAAATAAGTATTTTGAAAGGTATTATAATATATATTCTCTTTAGTATAATATTGAAATTTTGATATATATTTCCCTACTTAAAATTTTAATGATTTGAAATATATTATTTCTAATATATGATTTGAAAATTTTGATATATATATATTCGGTTTAAATATAAAAAGATGTTTTGATTATTTAATTGACGTTAAAAATTAGCCTATTGAATACTTAGTGATTTGGGTATATGTCTGATCAACGTATATGTTAAATCTCATATGAATTAGATAGATATAGAGTCACACTCTAGTCGCTTGAAAATGATTCTGGTGATGACTGCGCAGCATCATCGATATCTATTTTCGGGTTTCGAAAGTGAAATAGATATATATCGCTAATCGAGATGTCGAATGAATACCTAAAATTAATTTGAATTGCTAATATATAGAGATATGTAGATAAATTTGAACTATTATTTTAAATATATAAATTATTTAATTACTATTTTCCTGCCTTGTTCCTTTTCGGGGACGAAAAGGTTTAAGTGGGGAAGAATGTAACAATCCGGAATTTTAAGTGTATTTTTATTTTTTTATTTAATTTAAATTTTGATTTTTTTTGTTTGTTTAGAACTCAATTTTGTTTGTATAACTATTTTGATTTTGAATTAAAAACTAAATTTATTTTGGTTTTTATATAACAAATGAATTGTTTTGATAAGAATATATTTTAATAATATTTTCAATTTCGATCTTATTTAGTATATAAATTAAATCGAGTTTATTTAGTTAAATTTGAATTTTATTTTGGAAAATTAAAACATGAAATTGCTTTATAATGAAATGTTTATCTTTAATATTTTGTTATTTTATTTTGGAAGTGATCTAAAAAAATTTATATTGAAACGTCAAATTTTAGTCACTTCGTTTGGATCAGTTTTGATGATTATTTGCGGTAGCGGCAACCGATATATCTCAAATAAAATAAAAATGTAAAATAAAAATAAAAATCCAGAAAAATTATATTTGAGATGCGTCTAACCAGACATAGCGTAGAAGTTAATTTCGTTGAAAAATTTGAATGTTTGCCGTTCGTGCATTTCAGTGCAAAGCTGTACCTAACAGTTCAAATTTTAGCAACCGTAAAATATCTCTAAAATCAATTCGGACAACCATGAAAAGATATTCTATTCGTTGTCACGAATACGACGGCGAAATTCATTTCGCAAAATTCGGAAGTTTCGATCTTCATTTAATTGTTTTCTCGTGTTTTTGTTTTTTCCTTTTAAAAGGGTCCATAATGCCTTTTTGAACGGAGCATCCTGACACTGTAAATTATATACCGTTGTGTCCGTCTCGTCGCGCTGATTAGCGCAATATTTTATTTGTCAGTTTCGGTGCGCGGTTCGCACTGAAATTGCAAAAAGGCTTGCGCAGTTCATTTTTGAAACATAATCATTTGAGTTCGAAGTGTCCATATTTGGATTCCTTATATTTTTCTTGACATTTTGGGTCTGCAAACCCACTCTGTAAAGTTTGTATAACGCTTGAAAAGACTAATACTAAGTGACATACGTATTTTCAAGACTATACACTATGTAATGTAATGAAATTCATGAATGCGTTACTTTCTAATTCCTAAGTGTTCCATATTAAAGCTTCCGCTCGCAAATTGGAGAGGCACACAACACGCATATGCGCGCAACGCTCGACAAAAGTGTAAATTTTATTTTAAAAATTCATGTATACATTTTATCATTTCTTCCGCTGTAAAAATGATTTGTAAAACTCTGATATTTTTATATATAAATTCCGCTGTGAGATATACTGTAGTATTTCTCTGATCTGTGATTTATTCTATTTACCTCAGAAGCTAATAACGATTCTCCGTTTTGAGCGTTTCGTGTTGGTTTAAATATCGACTTGCAACGGTCAAAATGGTAGGTCGTTACAACTCAAGTCCCATCACACAATACAATGCAAACCAAAGGAAAGAGGTTTACCTTATAATAACCAAATATGCTAGATACGCGAAAATTCTCTTTTATTATTACTAGTGTATAGTGTGGAAATCATTTTCACAAATAGACATTTTAATCTTAGATGACATAATACCCCCCTCCTATTATGTCACCATATAGGTTTACAACTAAAAACGCAAGACTCGTATTGGAAGTTGGATTCCACCATGATGGCTCCTGTTTTGAAAGATCTATCGTTGAAGTGTGTATCTCCATGGTTAAGTCCAAGCATTGGAAAGCACTATAATACACATCCAAACTAAAAGTTGGGAATCAAATATCACGCCCCGCGGCTTTAGTCTAGGCTCGGAACACCGCTATACTCTATCCTCCAGGCGTGGAGTGATTGCAACCTAGATCATCTCGGTCGACCAAATCCATTACAACCGTATTAAGGTTGTTCAATCTCAGCTTGAAAGTTATACTGATATGACCATTAGTTCACCATCATACAAGGGTGTGAGGCTTGATGAAATCTTGTTACACAAAGCTACGCTTTAGTAAGCCATGCTTTGATCATCATCCACAATGCTCTGCTTTTCAACAAGAAGGTTTGATCTATATGCCACCAACACTCAACATGCCACACTGTGTAGTGACCCGACTTTTCGGCTCTCGAGAATAAACATTATATATCCTCTGTATTCATGTATCTCAAATCAAGTGCCAGAAAGTCTGATAGTTAGGGGAAAAGAAAGGAGATAGAAAAATAGAAGAAAGAAGATACAGAACAGAATCTCACAACGGAATGAATAATCTATAATAATAACAGTGATCTTTACAAAAAGCGAATTTTTTTTAACAAATACATAAATCAGAGTACACAATAAATCAACCTAAACAGTTATAACAACTTGTCCTTACAATTGCTGATACACAAAATAACATTCACAGTGGAATAAATAAAATAATACGAGTATACATCTCGTCACTAACTCCACTTCAGAAGCTCCAAGCAATCCATTTACAATCTGTAAATGTACTCGGTCTGACCCTAGCTTTATCGCAAAACAACACCTAGAGTAGGCTAGACAACTGCGCAAGATAACTCAACATATAAGTAACATATCTTAATACAATCTGAGGTTGTACGCATGTCCGTAACGGTTATCCCCTCAATAACATCCAACCATTCATTAAGAGAAGTATATGTTGTATAATAGATCATCTAAGGTGTAGAATATAAATAAATTCACATAGGTGGAATGGTTACATTTGGCAACTATTAAGCATACAAACAAAACCGATAAGGAATGTTCTCAAACTGGATTTTTCATCAGAGATCTCTCAATGCAGATCCGAAATCCATGCTTAAGGGTCAGAAAGTACCTTCGAGCATTGTATATCTCTAGATAAAATATACCATAAGGTAAACACAACTGGACCACGCATGAAAACACAGAAGTGCACCATGTGGAACCAAATACACCCAACTCCCGCACGCAACTTCAAAGAGCTTGTGCAACGATTCGATAATAAGCATACACCAGATATGGAGTCAATATATCCTACTGTAGGTTAGTAAAACCCCAGATTGTGCTCCTACTATGTTTCCTGCCATTTCCGATGTCGAAGCTACGTTCGGCATCCTTCACACGAGTCTCCATCACTCGAACAAAACAAGAATTCCCAGTTTGGATCACACATTACAATAGATCTTGGAATCACACATAGATTCCTTCACAGATCTTGGAATCACAGATGGATTCCAATATATCAACAAATTTTGGAATCACACATAATTTCGTTCACAGATCTTATAATCACTACATGTGCATCTCGACAAATCTCGAATTACCACATAGCCTATACTTCACTTCACAACTGCTTCCAAAACATGGAATCCGTATACTAGTTTTGAAGTGGTTTTTGATAAGTTGAACCCGGTCTCCTATAAACCGGTCGCTAAATTTAATGTAATAACCCAAGGATTTTCGACCCTGAAAATCGGCAAATACCACGTCGACCATTCAAGCATCGGAAATACTTGATCATTAATAGGAAGAAGGTAGAGGGTGAGAAATAGAAAGAAAGTTAGAATAGAAGAAGAAGAAGAACACAACAGAACAGAACATGTGTAAAACACGAATCTCACAACGAAATGAATAAAATATATTATATAACATAACTTGAAAGTACAAAACTGTATTTGTACTTAGATATATCATTAGAGTGCATCACATACATATCATAGTGGAAATAAACTATATATACATCCAACATTGAAGCCTGCTGCTCCAAACTCTTCCAAGTATCTGTAAATTCCCGACAACCTGACTGCCGGTACAAATTTGGGCACCCAAGAGTTTAGGGTAAAACAAAACAAAATAAACTCTGGGTCAGTCATGAGACTAGTGTAAGAAAACTCCAATCATTTTGGTTTAACTTATCAAAATCCTTTTCATAGAAATGATAATCATAAGACCGATCCACACATAAAACACAGATGGCTTTTACCTTACGATAACCCAAAACATTTCTTAAAATCAATACTAATCTAATATTATAATAGTGTCTAAATCAAGTGAATATCAATCTAACAGAACGCTTGCATCCCGTATTCTACATACATAGTATAAAATCCAAAACCAGGGGCTCTTATTGGAGAACGAATTTCCAACTATGACTAGGTATGGAACCACCTTTCGATCATTGTACTCTAGAGGGGATACACTGGAGTTCAAAAAAACATCTTGTAACTCAGCCACACATGACCGACCATTCATTTCACTTGAATGTTCCGAATATATTGTCTCCTTACGGTTGGTATACCAACATAACCGTTCCCGAGAGATACAGAAATGAAAAGAAGTAACAAATATGAATATTCTCTAGATGGGACAATATATCCTACTTGGGAGCGACCCACTTAGCCATGCTGCCAGCCCGATTTTTGTCATTTCCCAGTTGATAAGGCTTGAGGTCATAATGTATCATTATTCAGATCACATCTTTATTTACTTTGAATGCCACATCATCATACCCACCAATTCACAAATTGATTTCTCCAAATATACCACGAGTGTAAAGCTAAGAGAAACGAATTCCTCCGCCACCAACGTAAAAACGTTTGAAGAGATCAACTTATGCGATCTATTAGATATACTCTGTCAGACATTCGCCCATATAAGTTGTCCTGGGACTGGACAAACCGAATGCACTATTCTTTAAATCCATCTTAGGCAATTTCTACCTAGGATTGCCAGAACAGCCCTCACATAAACTTCATCCTCAATTTTCTTCATCATATTTGGTTCGCAACGCTAATGCCCATATGTAGTGGTTTTCAGATAATAAATTCAATCTTGGTCTTTCCGTATTGGCAGTGGAAAAATGGTCAAAAACTTTAATAGTCGGTTAGTTAACTATCAAAGGAAAACATACATACAGACAACGGTCGTATTTCCAAATGGAAATCTTACCACTTAATCATCAATCAACACTGAGCCCCTTTATATAGATTTATCAATCATCATTTCATTTCCCAATTTCCCTTTAATATC
This sequence comes from Allium sativum, assembly GCA_030737875.1. Taxonomy (NCBI): domain Eukaryota; kingdom Viridiplantae; phylum Streptophyta; class Magnoliopsida; order Asparagales; family Amaryllidaceae; genus Allium; species Allium sativum. The sequence goes on along the minus strand of CM060916.1, from coordinate 131,858,140 downwards.
GTTATCCAAATATTTTTTAATCTCGCTTAGCCTCTTATGATTTCTTGGAAAACATTTCCATATATTCACAACTCCTTATTTCTCATATTTCGAAAATATACATTATTAACACTGCAAAACATTTCGATATCTTATTCACACATCACTATTCTTTCACATCCATCAGTCCCTAACAATAAACTAGTAAGAGTACAATTCCCTAAGTATCAACTCTAAAGGCCGAAATCAACATCAGATCAACACTTAGAAAGCCATTCAACTTAACTAATCTCCAGTCAGTTTCTAATTCCTCCCATTTCTTAAATTCTTATCAAATTATTTCTTACGCAGCTCTTGGATTCGGTTTACAAATCCAGTTCTTTTGCGGAAAATATTGATTATAACGATGGCAATGGAATCCCTGTTTCCAAATTATTTAACTTCAAAATATAATTTTGATTCATCACTTTGAATGAATAATTAAATAATATTTAATTTATAAATAAATCATCTTCATTAAAAACCAAAAGTAAATTTTACTTTCCCAAATTCGATATAGTCGAATTTCGATGTATAACTCTCTTTCGAATAATTCCTATCCGATTAATCTCCCGATCTTCGGAATAATTTACCATTTCAAGTCAACTCTACTTCTAAATTCATTTTTGAATTTATCATTTCCAAAACATCACCAATTTTCTTTATAACCATTCCAATTTGCAAAACGTTAACTTTTAAATCATTATTCACTTGAAAACGTGAATATCATTTCCTTTACTGAAGTCTGGACTACTTTTATCAAATAAATCTCGATTTAAAAATTAATTACCATTATAGGTTAAAATACCATATATTGAGTTATTCAAAAATCCATATTCATATTACACTTCATAAACTCCGTCTACAACTAACTTCTTGTTAATTATATCTCAAGTTGACAACTTCATCTCGATAACATATTCGATTATAAATTATTGGTTTTAAACCAAATATTCATTTTCTAGTCATATTCATAATTATATAATATATAGTTTCTAAAAATAATTTATTTTGATAACATTCAACATCGACGAGTTATAATTATGAATCCCGATGGTTTTATTTTGGTTCTATTCACATTTCGAACATCAAAATAATTTTCGTCCTTTCGTTTTGAAAACGATTTCCATTTCCCTTTCTAATATTTATTCTTATATTTTCAAATTATTTAATAATATTTAATCCATTTTATTTCTATCATCAAACTACTTGTTTTAATATAATTAAAACAAGTTGTTATATTCTAGTCCATTCAAAGTTTAATTTCTATTTAAAAGTAGTTTATTCTTTTTAAAACCTCAATTTCTTTCCTAATATATTTGAATATATTTTACGACATTTATATACCAATTATTTCAGGTCAGTGTTGTTCAAACATCCCAAAACACACAATAATCAACACCAGATTATTTGTCTTATCATATAAAGCAATATATGAAAATCAACAATAAAATTGTTGAGGAATCCAGTTGGATCCCTCCAACCTATTTCCCTGCATCCACAGATGTTAATCAACATAAATGATAGTAATTTCATATCAATATGAAATATTATAATAAGTAGAATCAATATTTAAGCAACATTTTATATATAATGGTATGTATAGTTTCAAACGATTAATTAGCAAATCATCCAAACAACCATCACACACAGCATTCAGTCCTTTTTATCAATTAAATAACGTCTATAAAATTACGGAACTGGACAGAGTTAGTGAGTTTACTCACCTTGGTCGTTAATTCTTGAAAAACAATTAACGTCGTTTGATTCGAATCAGATGTTTTAATTCTGCCTAAAATTGTAACGACGTCCAAATTACTTCAGACTAGCTCCATTGTGTAGCCTGTTTCATTAAATTTTGATAACGTATGATTTAGCTATGCAATTTACAAGTTATATTTGTTATTAAATTAAATAAACTTAAATTTTTATTATCAAATTTGGCCTTACCCCTTCGATACATTGACCCACATTCTTATATAGGCCTGCACCGCACAAAACCATCTTCCCCAACCGTAAGGAAAAAAAACGCTCCTCCTGTTTACTCCATTGCGAGTTCCAGTTAATTTTCATGGCCAGACTCAAACATTTTTCAGCTCCTATATCTCCACGTTTTCACCATTTGAAATCGAATAAAATTCACCTACTCTCTCCTCATTGCAAACGCATCCATACCATCACCATCCCATTACTCTTGAACTTCCCCAATACCCAGCGTTTCACCACCCACGTTGTCTTCCAGCTATACCTTTCCCTCAAAAAATCATGAAACTCTGCCACACATTGCCATTTTATCTCAGAATTATGAATATATACCCCATTCCGCCACTCGATGCACCAGTCTCCCAACCCGATCTACACCAACTACTGCTTGTTGTCTTCCACACCACAAATCTCCAGTTCGCAAGCATTAGACTCCATGCATCCCCAGCCTCCATACTATCCCACATTTCCATTTTTTTCCTCTTCCTGATAGCAGGCAACATCACTCAAAATCAGTCGATGAGATTCAAGTGGCAAGAAACGGGAACAAAGGATCAGAGATCGATCGATTTTCATAGCTACAATAACTCCACGCATATATATTCTTCTTATCTCGAATGTGTTATTAAGATTAGAAGAAAGAAAAAAGAGGAGTTTTCTTTCACTAGTTTGATAAAGAAAAGAACAAAAGGCTTGCGTATTTATAGCTGAAGCGAGAAGAGATAAGAAGCAGGTCATTTTCACGTACAATATAGACCCCCATTTTTTCTTCTTAGTTGTGTTACTAGGCATGTCATAGGCTGCGTTGATGGAGAAAACACATGCAGGTTATTTATTTGATATAGTGTAGGATGGATTTTTTTTTTTACTTAAGTATGAAGTCTTCTAAAGGGCTGCGCAGGCTATCTATACACCTACAGAACCTATATGATTCACTAGCTTCAGTTGTTATGTCATGTGAAAAACAAATATACCAATTTGTTATATGTGTACATAGCTTCTAAGTTAAGTAAATTGAGGGTGCTTTGACTCTAAGGAATCGAAGGTCAGAAGAGAACTCATGTGCATGTCAGAAAAGGGTAAGGAAATGATATGGCATTATATAGGTGCAATTTATTTCAAAAATTTATATTAGAGGATATCCTATTACATAAAATTCGGTTCACGTTCAAAATGCTATGGACAAAAATAAAAAAACCTTGTGACGAGCAATGTGCCACGATCCCAAAAATATTATAAATTAGACAAGTTAGTTTATTATGTGAAATCCCAAAACCGCTTATATAGGGTGTAAAATACTTTAAACTGAAAAGTTGCTTATTTTCCAATATAAAAATTTTAGAAAAATTCTATAAATTAAACTAAGCATACTCTCAAAAATCTTGTCCAAATTCAAAACCAATGATTTATTATAATTAATAAATCGTTATGGTTTATAAATGATTCCATTGCGACTATTTGAAAATTTGATTTGGACATAACTTACAATCTATACGACGAAATCTCGATTTTTCACTTCCATTAGAAAAACATAGCTCAACAAATTCGAACATTTCTTTTTTCGAAGGAATCCGACTTTTAACGGATCTTATGTACTCAGTTAAAGTCGAAACTCAAAATTACGAACTACCAGTACGTTACGAGCTCGATTATAATTAATATGTTCAACTGTCGTTTAAATAATATGTTCATTATAATAATTCAATTCTAGACTGAATTAAATTCATTATATTATCCAATTCATACAATATTGTCTATTTAACTATTTCCGACTATTTCGGAAATAAATATATGGTTATCCCATTATTTATATTCAATAAATATTCAGAATATTTGAATTCAAACCATTTGAATAATCAGACAACATATTAAAATAATTAAATTATTAAATCACTAAAAATCAGGGATGTTACATTTAAGGTTAAGTTCTACAGTTGAAACCGACTATAATTCATATAATAAATGACTGTATATGGAAAATAGCCTCTCTTAATTTCCACTGCAAATGAATAAATATCCAAGGCACTATCAAGATCATGAAGCATGATAAACAGCTGAAGCAAAGTTAACTCATATAAGCGACTTCTAATCCCTTCCCCATTTAATTAATCTTTCATTAATTAAAACTTCTTTTATTAGCAAAACATCTTTTAACTAATAAAACTTCACTTTTCAAATAAGACTTCACTTATTAATCAATAACTCATACTCAGTTAATATTCCTTTATATACTAGCGTATATATTCAACTTATACATATAAAAGGGTGTATATGTATATATTCTACCAATTCCTTGTTCCTTTATAGCCTTATTACTTAAAAAGGGTTTTAATATACTTATACTTCTGTTATAAGTATAATCACAATTTAATTCCAACATTTCCTTTCTAACTTTAATACTTCAAAACGTATTCATATACTTGTCCCTCCGGTATAAGTATACTATAATTCATTTCTAAGATTTCTTAAAATATAATCAAAGAGGTTAAAACCATTATTTAATAAGGAACCTCTTCTCTTTTATAAATTAAACCATCTTATTCAATATTTTTAGCTTGAAAGATTTCTAAACTCGTTTCTATCTTTAAAAATCCATTATTTAAAGATCTAAGTATATTTAAAACCGTTAAACCGTATAATTCTAGTTTAATTATACTCCATGGGTTTAAAAACAAGTGTTTCTAAAAAACTATTTACAACAAACCCGAAACATTTCCTTCTATACAATATCTTTAAAGTTTGTTTAAAGATTGAATTTTATAAACTTCATCAGTATAATCTAAAAGAGTTCAAGACGAATGTAATTAACACATTATCACGACAAACCCAAAACCATTTTAATACTCATTCACATCATTAAAATATTCGTTTAAAGATGAGAATATCGATAAGTATTCAATAAGGTGAAATACTGTGATTTCTAAATCATTGATTATAACGGGTGTGTTATAATCCCAAAACCATTTCCAAATCTTAGAAAACAAGCTTAATTGGTTTCAAATATATATACAATAAAATAATTTAAAAACATGATTTAAATAGAATAGCTAAAAAGATTAAAAAAATAAGTTTTATATTTGGAAACCATTTGAATTCCAGTGTCCTAATTCTCGTTCCAATCGTATAATTTTCCAATTTAGTCTAGCTATGCCAAACACACCAAATTGTGTGAAATAAACAAATTCAATATATTATATAACATAATATATACGCCTCATCACAATTTCCATATATAACAACGTTATATAATCAATGGGATTTACAGTCAGGTTTAACACACAATCAATTCATATAACATATGAATATGAATGTAGTAACAATCATATTGAGGAATCCTGTTCGATTCCTCCCAACATGTCCCCATGTATCACAAATCATATATCAACCCATATATATTTAATACAGTTCAATATTAAATAATTCATATAAGACGAATCTTCTGCAAATGCAGGTAGTGTCAATGGATCATCCGTTCACATACCGGAATTATATATATATATATATATATATATGTATGTATATGTATGTATGTATATCGACAACCACTAATAAATCAATAAATCATCCAAACAATCAATTGTACATATAAATATGTAAATAACAGTCAATACTATTATATGGGACAATAGTATAGTAAGAAGTGTGAGATAAACTCACCATCTATTCCAAACGACAATAATACGTTATTTTATCTAATTTCAAACAAGAATTTGAAATTAGACAAAATCCAAAACTCTCTAGAATGATACCAATCAACTGCCAACTCATAGCATTCTTCGCCACGAACCCAACGCAACTAACAGTTCATAAAACAGCCGTCGTACGAGCTAGATATGACATTTTAAAGTTAAAACGAGATTAAAACAACACTTACTTAATAATTTAAATTATAAAAACCCCACCCCCTCACGTTTGTCATGTGTGTCCATCTTCCCTATTTCAATTACAAAAGATGAAGAATGCCTTTTAGGTCTTAAGGGATGAGTTAGATATTTATAGGGAAAAAGAGTTAGATATTTTTCTAAGATATTTTTATTATAATATTAGATTATATTCAAGCATATTTTCATCGAACATTTCACGCTTGCACGATTGTATCCGTCATCCGATCGTCACAAAACTTGACAATCTGTTATATTACAATATTATCGACTAGATGAAACTAGTTTCATCGCATTCCGAGACTCAGCTATTTTCACGCCTAAATAAAATCGAATTAATACTTAATCGAATTTTAAACACTTCAATTCTATAATAATAAATTAATATTATTGTTCATGTTAAAATATGATTTTTCATAAGCTTCAAAATCAATTCAATTCCATATTATATTATAGATTTGATTTAGTTATATTAAATAACTCATTTATTCTGAATTCAACTTAATCAAGTTCTAAATAAAATTGTCATAGAGATGGTTCTAGAATTTATTCTAAAATTGATCATGCTTTTGTAATTTGATTGCGCTTAATTTGTGGCCGTGTATGTTGAATGAACTTCATTCTCCCTTGTTGTCTGACCACTCCCCACAAGTACTTACTTTAGGTGATAATTCCTTTATTAGACACCCTAGTTTCAAATTTTTTACTGTTTGGACATTAGAACCTGTTTTTATTGATTTAGTCAAACAACAGTGGGATTCTACTGATTATGGTAACCCTATGGTCGTGCTAAGTAAAAAGCTTAGAAACCTTAAGATGACTATGAAAACTTGGTCTTATAATAAATTTGGTAATGTCATGAACCGCTCTAAGATCCTGGAACAACAACTAATCTCTGTCTTGGTTGCCATGCAAAGTGACCCTACTAACGCCTCTCTTGTTAGTCAAGAGACGGCCCTAGCTAACAATTATAGGAATGCTTTACTTGTTGAATATTTGATGAGCAGGTAAAAATCTAGAATTAAATGGCATGATGATGGAGACCGGAACACTGCTTACTTTTACGCAGTGCTTAAGGCCAAATAAAACAGGGAGATGATACATAGTATCTTGGATGTTAATGGCCAGCTTCACACTACTCCTCCTGAGGTACAAAATGCTTTTGTTAATTATTTCACTGATCTTCATGGTAATAATAACAACTTTATTCCAAATTTAGAAATCATTTATCCTATGCTTTTGTCTATCATTAATCAATCTCATTTTGATTCCTTGAGAGCTGCAATTACCGACCATTAAATTAGTACCACTATGCTCTCTCAGAACAAGAATTCTAACAGTGGGCTTGATGGCTTTAACGCTTGTAATATCCCGCGTTTTTGGCCGTCAAATATTCAATTTAATTTATTTATTCTAAATATTTTATTTAGAAAATAAATGGATTTTAATATATAATTCGTTATTTAAACGGAGTTTGAACGTTAATTTGTTTATATATTTATAAACGAGCTCGAAATGGCGCTGCAGTTCGCTATTTGGCGATTTGAACTTCAACTGAATGTACAGAGTTCGTTTTAAATTGGATTTCTGTGAAACAAGAAACGGGTGGAGCTGATGGAGTATATCTTTCTAGTAGAAGAGAAGAATCAGGATTTCGTCATGTAGATTTTGAGATATGTCCAAATCAAATTTTTGAATAGTCGCTATAGAATCGTTTATTGACCGTATCGGTTTATTCGATATAATTAGAGATCGGGTTTGAATTTAGACAAGGTCCTTTTGGGGAGTAGCGATAATTTAATTTTTAGAATTTTACTGTAATTTTTAATTAATTTAATAAGCAACTTTTTATTTGGAGTATGTGGCACCCTGTATCGACATTTCGGGGTTTTACAATATGAGTCCATCTACCGGTATTATTACATTTTTGGGACCAGAGCACATCACTCATTTAAATGGTATTTTTGTTTCTGTCCATAACAGTCCCTACGTGAACAGAATATTTCATAGTGGGGTACGCTATGTTTTTAACTTAAAACAAACTAAACTGAATGGTTAACTGGTCAAACGGACTCAGAATTCAACGAAACAAGTTTCATACGAAACCTTAGGAAGAGGTCTAGTGAAACGTCAAGGCCTCATATTTTTAGGATTTTTTCTGGAATTGTTAGGAATTATTGCTCGGTGTTTTTCGTCGATATTTTCTAAGGGATTTTCGCAAACGGTGTCGGAATTCGACGAAACTTGTCCCATTAGGTCCGGAATATTTTTTTATGCTAGGATTACCTATTTGTTTGGAAAAAACGGAGGGTTTATGTAGGTAACTTGACGAATTTCTCTATGCAAAACATGGAACAATATAATAATAATATAAATATGTACACTTCTTTATATAAGGCACCAACGCAACCTTATATTGTATTTTTGCTGTACGCTATTCTTTGCACTCCAAGCCTATACCCTTGCTTTTCTTTTCAGTAACATATGTAATTTTATTTTATTTTCTTGTCTGCTAATTTTCCACCCGTGCCACGCTGTTCCTTTCTTGCGCTCAAACAAAGTTTTCTTTGTCTTCAAATATACAACACCGTGCCGACCAAGTTTTGGGTAATCCCACCTATAGACAGTTCACCTACGACCTAAACATATATTAATATATATTTTACTTGAGGGCCACGGTGTTTATCTCCTATAAATACTCACACTGTCTGCATATTTTCAGCAACCAAAATCGAACTAAATTAATGAAATAGAACCCTTATGAAAAAAAAGGACGTGGAAACTACAGGCATTTCAAGGGAGGAGGAAGTCTTGCGATGGGGTTATGTAGTGGGTGGGAGGCTCGCATGTCTACAGGGATGGAATAAAGTGGAGTAACACGTGAGTAAAGAAGAAGGTGGGGAGAGTTGCGTTGGTACAGGGTGGAGCGGTTTGTCGGTGCGGATGGACATGGGAAGTGCGCTCCAAACACAGCAGGTAGCTGACTATGTACAGTAAAATACACATTTATTATTAGCTAATTCCAATATATAGTGTGGATGTAAGAAAACTGGGAAGGAGAGCATGGTGTTGATAAGTAGCAACATATGGAGTGAGGAAGTTTACTTGGTCCATGGCATGCAAATAACATGGGAACGTGGTCAGTTTTGTTCGGAGAAAAGGAAAGAACGCTAGCAGTTCACTTCATTTCGATGAGGGGGTTACTAGCATTAGGTTGGTATGGCGGTCACAGATTGAAGTGGGGGACGGAAGCATGGGGGACGGGTTGAGATGCAACGATGTTTGGGGACTGAGAGTTTTTGAGTGAATCAGATTATAGGAACGAAAATGAGCAGTAAAGGGACGGAGAGAAGCATGTTGTCTGGTCCGATAATCTGCAATACAAATGGATTGGCAGGCGATAAGGCGATAAGGCGGTAATATAATCAAAAAGTGAACAAAACAAAAGACGCTGAAATCATGATGACGAGCACTGAGTCATGGAACAGAGATAGACGAACTGGAATCAACTGCATTTTCTATTAAATTAAACACTTGTTTAATTTAACCGAGATCAGCTGTTTAAACAGCGTATCAACTCAAGGTGAGTTAAACTCACTCAGTTACTTTTTTTATATTTTATATAAATAGGGTATTTTTATTTTGTGTGCTCTGCTTGCCAATGGTTGACTGCTTTGCTAGTTATCTATTTAACTGTTGATTTAACTGATGAAATTAAACTGCGTTTAATTTCAGTGAAATACCCAAATCGTTATATTTTAACGATTGGTTCCAATAGAGGTAATTTACCCTATTGGTCACGTTTATTTATAAACGTGTTTAAAGTGTTGAATTGTTTGCATTTCTTGTGGTTGATATTAAATGGTCGTTATTCATTTCAGTTAAATAAAACTGAATGGTCTGATTTGAGATAACCGTTGTGATTACAGGGAAGAACAGGTTGGAGGGATCCAACCGGATTCCTCAAATACATTATTTATTTTCATCTTATTCTATATGAACTGCATGTTTGTAGTGTTTGATTTGATTGTTGATTTTGAATATTCAACATCTGTTTGTTTAAACCAGTAGGCGGTATGGGTTGAGTATTTGGCAACATATGGCCTATAAAATCAACCGCTTTACAAATATCGATTCACCGTCAGGCAAATCGATAGAGATGAAGTTATAAAATTTATTTTATAACTGGAGTTAGATTTTGAAGTATATTATTTTGAATAAAGTTATAAAAGGGAATTAAATAAATAATTTATTTATTTAAGACCTTGATTTGTTTTTAAAACGATTTTATAAAGTAATTTCTGATGTAAATCAGATTGATGAGTACAAGGATAAGAAATAAATCAAATGATTTAATTTGGATAGTTGTTTTGTCAAGAAACAATTAATGGAATTTATTTAAATTAATTATATTATCAATTAATATAAAGTGAGAATTTATTTGGAATCGGTTAACAAGATAATCAAGTTTGAGTGAATTAAATCGACCATTTTGAATTTGAATTGGTTATCAAATTAATGCGTTTTGGATTAAATATCGTTTAAATTTAGATAAAGTTTTGAAAAAGGGTTTAAGATAAACCAAAACATATAAATAAGTTTCAAAGTGTTAAGACGTTAATTTTACATTAACGTTATGTGAAACGAGATCTAGTAAAAAGGAGAATTTTAAATGAGATTTCAAAATGGGAAATTGAATGTAGTTATTCAAGATAGAATTAGCCAAACATAATTATTCGGCTAAGTTGCCATTTCGTACGACTGCTAGCGTAATTCGCAGGGCTGCAGATAGCCTACGGCGGTCGGATGTTTCCTGAGGGAATCAGGCGTAACCATTGTGATCGCTGTGATCTAGAGTCAAGCGAATGGAGTTAAGACGAATGTTAATTAATCAATTAGAGTTATTCAAATATCGTATTTTTGAATATTAAAGAATTGGAAGTTTCAAATTTAACAAAAGTAAATTAGTTTGTCAAAGGCCAAATGATGCTAAATACTGAATCAGTGAACTCATTGGAGTGTCATGTTTGAAACACTGTATATTTTGATAGTTAAAACACCGACTATCAAATCTGATCAATACGAGTGTTGGTACGGAAAGACCGGGATCGAATTTATATTCGAAAACCATTCCGACCAACAAATACGTGAAGATCTCAGAAGATGTTCGAGATGGAGCATTGAAGACCGTGGACTATCATACACGGAAGAACCACTAATATTCTCTGCCTGGCAAGCAGAGATAAACTGTGATTCTGTCGTGGTTGGAATCCACGAGTGCAAGGACTTCTCGCTACTGATCCATGGGGTGATTCCTATATGGATGCGGTAGGAGAGTGCCTTCGGTTCATCCTGTTCCTAGATGACGTATATGGACGAATGTCTGACAGAGTATTTCCAAAGGGTCACGTACGTTGATTTCTTCAAACGTACGATAGTTGTTGGCAGGGAATTGCCATTCTCTAGCTTTTAGCTAGAGTATTTTTGTGGACGTCAATTAGTGATATCTGACGGATCTGACGATGTGGCATTCAAAGTGAATGGTGATCAGATGTTCAAGAATAAACTCTGACCTCAAGCCTCATCAACTGGGAAATGACAAAAATCGGGCAGGCAGCATGGCTATGTGGGTCGCTCCCATTAGGGTGTATGATCACCTATCTAGAGGAAATCCTATTGTTTCTTGTATCTATGTTTCGATGCTGTCCCTTGTCGGGAGGCGGTTGCTGATCCCAACCGTCGGTGATATACATTCGATACACTCAAGCGAAATGAGTGGTCGGTCATGTGAGGGCCGGGTTGCAAGAAGTTCTTGTTGAACCCAGTGTATTCGTCTCTAGAGATACACTATCGGCAGGTGGACCCATACCTTGTCAAGTCGGAATCCAATTTCCAATAAGCGCCTGGGGTTTTGATTGTATACTATATATGTGGAGCGTGAGATGCAAGCGTTCTACTAGATTCTATTTACTTGTATTTAGACATTATTATAATATCAGACAAGATATTGGTTTCAAACTGTTTTGGGTTATCGTAAGGTAAAAACCGTCCGTATTTATGTGTGGATTTGGTCTTACGATTATCCTTTTCTTTTGAAAAGATTTTGAATTTTAAATCATGATTGGATGGTTCACCTTTATTACTGTGCGAGTTTATCTCACTCTGGTTCACCAGACTGACCCGGTGTTTTGTAAATGCTCGGGTTAGGCCGGGTTGTACAGGTTCAGGTTATCGACTGCTATGAAAAGACGAGCTGGAAGAGTCCAGACGTATGATATTACTACTATTCCGCTGTGTGTTGTATATGGGAACAGGCTATTATAACTGTCCCATGGTATGATGTACTCTGATACTGTAAGTATTTTCAAAGCTCTCAATAAAGATTTATTTCTGTATTATATTTTGTTCCGTTGCGATGTGAGACTCTGTGTTGTGGTGTTTCTTCTTCTTCTTCTATTCAATATTTCTACCTTATCTATTCTCACCCTCTAACTTCTTTCTATTAATGATCTGGAATGTTCGATGTCTGAATGGTCAACACGGTAGTTTGATGTTGATTTTCGGAGTCGAAAATCCTGGTTCGTTACAGTGGTATCAGAGCTGAAGGTTAAGTGATTACCTTGGCTCTGTGGCGTGACTCAATAGAGATGGGGTTAGCAACACCCTAGATTGAGTATTAGTGTATATATACGAGTGAACGTATTTGTAGATTTTATTAAAATTGTTTTATATTGTGGAGATTTGTTAATTGAGTTGTTTATGAGTTCTGGTCGATCAGTTTGATCTACTGTATCGATAGGAGTTTATAAACACTCAAGTACGATAAACCGACATAGTATGTTTTGAAAGAGGGTAAATGAAATAATTTACCCAAATTATATTTTGATATAAAGGAAATATATATATTGGAAGTATTATAGTATATTGGATGTGTTGGTTGATTATAATTGAAATGGTTATATAAATAACCAATTGAAATTCGTATAATATGAAAGCAGATTTATTAAATCTGAAATCTAAATCAGAATTGGAATTAAAAACCCCAAAAGTGGGGAAGGTCTGTAAATGAACTTGAATCGAATATATGAGAATTTTAAAATCCTGGGAGATTTTAATTTGTTTTGCAAGCATTGTGTTTGGTATTTTGAAAAATATTCAAATTGGAAGTGTTTAAATATGATTTTGAAAGATTATATAGTATTGAACTCACTTTGATAGCTGGGAAGTAACTCTGATGATACTGGCCACATCATCAGTGTGCATTTCCGAGTTCTAAGTGACGGATTGCTGCCAAAGATCTTGTTTTGAATTGCTTTGAGAAAAACAAGTTGTTTTGAATCCTGAAAAGGAATATTTGATTTTTGAAAGAGCCAAACTGTTTAAAAACTCCCGGGGAAATTGTTTGAACAAAAACAAAATTTAATAGAAATCCGGGAAAGCAAATATGAATTGAATTGAAACCAATTAACTGGAAATTTAATCGAGATATAATATATCAAGTTGAATTAGATTTGGAATTGGAAGACAGGAATCTGAAATGGTATTGGACTGATAAGTTAAGAGTGGGAATTAATCATGGATGGAAATTGAGTTAAGAATGAGGTTTGGCTTGGACGTGTGAAAGTTTTAGTTTTGAGGAGAAAATTGGAATTTGGTCTGGAAGTGCATTTGTATATGCTAACAAGGCAGCAGATGGAAAGGATATAATGTTATGCCCGACAAAAAGGTACACGTTTATTTTATATGGGTTTGGTGATTTATGAGCCTATTTGGCAGGCCGCTTGGCTGTTTTCTTTTCTTTTGGATTGGAGAAGGCCTAGAAAGGCGAGGTGTAGTTGTACCGATTGAGCCATACAGAGGAGGTGCTGGCGAAATTTTTCGGAAATTTAAGGTGTTAGAAAATTTTCAATATTTTTGAAAATATTTATTTACGGTATTGAACTGATTTTAATTTAAACTAAATCGGATTTGGAAATTAACGGGTTTGTAGCGTTCTTTCTTACCTTAGCAATTTCGAGGACGAAATTATTTTAAGGGGGGAAGAATGTAATATCCCGCGTTTTTGGCCGTCAAATATTCAATTTAATTTATTTATTCTAAATATTTTATTTAGAAAATAAATGGATTTTAATATATAATTCGTTATTTAAACGGAGTTTGAACGTTAATTTATTTATATATTTATAAACGAGCTCGAAATGGCGCTGCAGTTCGCTATTTGGCGATTTGAACTTCAACTGAATGTACAGAGTTCGTTTTAAATTGGATTTCTGTGAAACAAGAAACGGGTGGAGCTGATGGAGTATATCTTTCTAGTAGAAGAGAAGAATCAGGATTTCGTCATGTAGATTTTGAGATATGTCCAAATCAAATTTTTGAATAGTCGCTATAGAATCGTTTATTGACCGTATCGGTTTATTCGATATAATTAGAGATCGGGTTTGAATTTAGATAAGGTCCTTTTGGGGAGTAGCGATAATTTAATTTTTAGAATTTTACTGTAATTTTTAATTAATTTAATAAGCAACTTTTTATTTGGAGTATGTGGCACCCTGTATCGACATTTCGGGGTATTACAATATGAGTCCATCTACCGGTATTATTACATTTTTGGGACCAGAGCACATCACTCATTTAAATGGTATTTTTGTTTCTGTCCATAACAGTCCCTACGTGAACAGAATATTTCATAGTGGGGTACGCTATGTTTTTAACTTAAAACAAACTAAACTGAATGGTTAACTGGTCAAACGGACTCAGAATTCAACGAAACAAGTTTCATACGAAACCTTAGGAAGAGGTCTAGTGAAACGTCAAGGCCTCATATTTTTAGGATTTTTTCTGGAATTGTTAGGAATTATTGCTCAGTGTTTTTCGTCGATATTTTCTAAGGGATTTTCGCAAACGGTGTCGGAATTCGACGAAACTTGTCCCATTAGGTCCGGAATATTTTTTTATGCTAGGATTACCTATTTGTTTGGCAAAAACGGAGGGTTTATGTAGGTAACTTGACGAATTTCTCTATGCAAAACATGGAACAATATAATAATAATATAAATATGTACACTTCTTTATATAAGGCACCAACGCAACCTTATATTGTATTTTTGCTGTACGCTATTCTTTGCACTCCAAGCCTATACCCTTGCTTTTCTTTTCAGTAACATATGTAATTTTATTTTATTTTCTGGTCTGCTAATTTTCCACCCGTGCCACGCTGTTCCTTTCTTGCGCTCAAACAAAGTTTTCTTTGTCTTCAAATATACAACACCGTGCCGACCAAGTTTTGGGTAATCCCACCTATAGACAGTTCACCTACGACCTAAACATATATTAATATATATTTTACTTGAGGGCCACGGTGTTTATCTCCTATAAATACTCACACTGTCTGCATATTTTCAGCAACCAAAATCGAACTAAATTAATGAAATAGAACCCTTATGAAAAAAAAAGGACGTGGAAACTACAGGCATTTCAAAGGAGGAGGAAGTCTTGCGATGGGGTTATGTAGTGGGTGGGAGGCTCGCATGTCTACAGGGATGGAATAAAGTGGAGTAACACGTGAGTAAAGAAGAAGGTGGGGAGAGTTGCGTTGGTACAGGGTGGAGCGGTTTGTCGGTGCGGATGGACATGGGAAGTGCGCTCCAAACACAGCAGGTAGCTGACTATGTACAGTAAAATACACATTTATTATTAGCTAATTCCAATATATAGTGTGGATGTAAGAAAACTGGGAAGGAGAGCATGGTGTTGATAAGTAGCAACATATGGAGTGAGGAAGTTTACTTGGTCCATGGCATGCAAATAACATGGGAACGTGGTCAGTTTTGTTCGGAGAAAAGGAAAGAACGCTAGCAGTTCACTTCATTTCGATGAGGGGGTTACTTGCATTAGGTTGGTATGGCGGTCACAGATTGAAGTGGGGGACGGAAGCATAGTGGACGGGTTGAGATGCAACGATGTTTGGGGACTGAGAGTTTTTGAGTGAATCAGATTATAGGAACGAAAATGAGCAGTAAAGGGACGGAGAGAAGCATGTTGTCTGGTCCGATAATCTGCAATACAAATGGATCGGCAGGCGATAAGGCGATAAGGCGGTAATATAATCAAAAAGTGAACAAAACAAAAGACGCTGAAATCATGATGACGAGCACTGAGTCATGGAACAGAGATAGACGAACTGGAATCAACTGCATTTTCTATTAAATTAAACACTTGTTTAATTTAACCGAGATCAGCTGTTTAAACAGCGTATCAACTCAAGGTGAGTTAAACTCACTCAGTTACTTTTTTTATATTTTATATAAATAGGGTATTTTTATTTTGTGTGCTCTGCTTGCCAATGGTTGACTGCTTTGCTAGTTATCTATTTAACTGTTGATTTAACTGATGAAATTAAACTGCGTTTAATTTCAGTGAAATACCCAAATCGTTATATTTTAACGATTGGTTCCAATAGAGGTAATTTACCCTATTGGTCACGTTTATTTATAAACGTGTTTAAAGTGTTGAATTGTTTGCATTTCTTGTGGTTGATATTAAATGGTCGTTATTCATTTCAGTTAAATAAAACTGAATGGTCTGATTTGAGATAACCGTTGTGATTACAGGGAAGAACAGGTTGGAGGGATCCAACCGGATTCCTCAAATACATTATTTATTTTCATCTTATTCTATATGAACTGCATGTTTGTAGTGTTTGATTTGATTGTTGATTTTGAATATTCAACATCTGTTTGTTTAAACCAGTGGGCGGTATGGGTTGAGTATTTGGCAACATATGGCCTATAAAATCAACCGCTTTACAAATATCGATTCACCGTCAGGCAAATCGATAGAGATGAAGTTATAAAATTTATTTTATAACTGGAGTTAGATTTTGAAGTATATTATTTTGAATAAAGTTATAAAAGGGAATTAAATAAATATTTTATTTATTTAAGACCTTGATTTGTTTTTAAAACGATTTTATAAAGTAATTTCTGATGTAAATCAGATTGATGAGTACAAGGATAAGAAATAAATCAAATGATTTAATTTGGATAGTTGTTTTGTCAAGAAAACAATTAATGGAATTTATTTAAATTAATTATATTATCAATTAATATAAAGTGAGAATTTATTTGGAATCGGTTAACAAGATAATCAAGTTTGAGTGAATTAAATCAACCATTTTGAATTTGAATTGGTTATCAAATTAATGCGTTTTGGATTAAATATCGTTTAAATTTAGATAAAGTTTTGAAAAAGGGTTTAAGATAAACCAAAACATATAAATAAGTTTCAAAGTGTTAAGACGTTAATTTTACATTAACGTTATGTGAAACGAGATCTAGTATAAAGGAGAATTTTAAATGAGATTTCAAAATGGGAAATTGAATGTAGTTATTCAAGATAGAATTAGCCAAACATAATTATTCGGCTAAGTTGCCATTTCGTACGACTGCTAGCGTAATTCGCAGGGCTGCAGATAGCCTACGGCGGTCGGATGTTTCCTGAGGGAATCAGGCGTAACCATTGTGATCGCTGTGATCTAGAGTCAAGCGAATGGAGTTAAGACGAATGTTAATTAATCAATTAGAGTTATTCAAATATCGTATTTTTGAATATTAAAGAATTGGAAGTTTCAAATTTAACAAAAGTAAATTAGTTTGTCAAAGGCCAAATGATGCTAAATACTGAATCAGTGAACTCATTGGAGTGTCATGTTTGAAACACTGTATATTTTGATAGTTAAAACACCGACTATCAAATCTGATCAATACGAGTGTTGGTACGGAAAGACCGGGATCGAATTTATATTCGAAAACCATTCCGACCAACAAATACGTGAAGATCTCAGAAGATGTTCGAGATGGAGCATTGAAGACCGTGGACTATCATACACGGAAGAACCACTAATATTCTCTGCCTGGCAAGCAGAGATAAACTGTGATTCTGTCGTGGTTGGAATCCACGAGTGCAAGGACTTCTCGCTACTGATCCATGGGGTGATTCCTATATGGATGCGGTAGGAGAGTGCCTTCGGTTCATCCTGTTCCTAGATGACGTATATGGACGAATGTCTGACAGAGTATTTCCAAAGGGTCACGTACGTTGATTTCTTCAAACGTACGATAGTTGTTGGCAGGGAATTGCCATTCTCTAGCTTTCAGCTAGAGTATTTTTGTGGACGTCAATTAGTGATATCTGACGGATCTGACGATGTGGCATTCAAAGTGAATGGTGATCAGATGTTCAAGAATAAACTCTGACCTCAAGCCTCATCAACTGGGAAATGACAAAAATCGGGCAGGCAGCATGGCTATGTGGGTCGCTCCCATTAGGGTGTATGATCACCTATCTAGAGGAAATCCTATTGTTTCTTGTATCTATGTTTCGATGCTGTCCCTTGTCGGGAGGCGGTTGCTGATCCCAACCGTCGGTGATATACATTCGATACACTCAAGCGAAATGAGTGGTCGGTCATGTGAGGGCCGGGTTGCAAGAAGTTCTTGTTGAACCCAGTGTATTCGTCTCTAGAGATACACTATCGGCAGGTGGACCCATACCTTGTCAAGTCGGAATCCAATTTCCAATAAGCGCCTGGGGTTTTGATTGTATACTATATATGTGGAGCGTGAGATGCAAGCATTCTACTAGATTCTATTTACTTGTATTTAGACATTATTATAATATCAGACAAGATATTGGTTTCAAACTGTTTTGGGTTATCGTAAGGTAAAAACCGTCCGTATTTATGTGTGGATTTGGTCTTACGATTATCCTTTTCTTTTGAAAAGATTTTGAATTTTAAATCATGATTGGATGGTTCACCTTTATTACTGTGCGAGTTTATCTCACTCTGGTTCACCAGACTGACCCGGTGTTTTGTAAATGCTCGGGTTAGGCCGGGTTGTACAGGTTCAGGTTATCGACTGCTATGAAGAGACGAGCTGGAAGAGTCCAGACGTATGATATTACTACTATTCCGCTGTGTGTTGTATATGGGAACAGGCTATTATAACTGTCCCATGGTATGATGTACTCTGATACTGTAAGTATTTTCAAAGCTCTCAATAAAGATTTATTTCTGTATTATATTTTGTTCCGTTGCGATGTGAGACTCTGTGTTGTGGTGTTTCTTCTTCTTCTTCTATTCAATATTTCTACCGTATCTATTCTCACCCTCTAACTTCTTTCTATTAATGATCTGGAATGTTCGATGTCTGAATGGTCAACACGGTAGTTTGATGTTGATTTTCAGAGTCGAAAATCCCGGTTCGTTACAACGCTCCTTTTTACACTCATTGCTGGAACATAGTGCAATCTGATGTTTATAAAGCGGTTCATCAAATTTTTAAACGGGCTAAAATAATGAATTCTTTTAATTATACTAACATTTCTTTTATACCCAAAATCAAGAATTCTTGTACTCTGAGTGATTTTAGACCAATTTCCTATTGCAATAATATTTATAAATGCATATCTAAGATTTTAGCAACTAGGCTTAAGCTTGTTCTACATGACATTATTTCTATGAATCAATCAGCTTTTCTACCCTCGAGAAGCATTGTCGACAATGTTTTGTTGCACATGAACTCCTCGAAAAATACAATAGGAAAACTTGTTCCCATAAAATCATGCTCAAACTTGATATTAAAAAAGCGTTTAATACCATTCAATGGACAGCTATATCTAGAATTCTAAATTACATGAATTTTCCTACCTGCTTTGTTTCCTGGACTTACATTTGCATTAGCACTGCGAGGTTCTCCATCAATGTTAACGGCACTTCGGTAGGTTTTTTTGAGAGTAGGCAGGGAATCCGTCAAGGAGATCCTATCTCCACATACCTTTTCATTATTGGTATGGAATTACCATCTACAATGCTTAACGATCTTGTTGTCAATAATAAATTCACCTTACACCCTAAGTGTGGTAATCCAAGAATACTTCACTTATGTTTGCCGATGATTTAATTATTTTCTGCAAACCAGACGCTACCACTCTCTTGAACATAATGGCCACTCTTGATAAGTTGTACACCATGACCGGACTGAAAGTTAATACGGAAAAATCAGAATTTAAAGCTGTTGGTATATCCAACTTACATATTATGCAAATTCATAATTTAACCGGTCTCACATGCAACACTTACACTACTTCCTACCTTGGCTTGCCTCTTGTGACTTCTAGGATCGCCACTCTTCAGTGCTTACCTTTATTTAATAAAATTATCGCTTGTCTTGACTGTTGGTCGGCTAGAATGCTCAGTCAAGCTGGTTGTGTCACTTTAACTAAAGCTGTGATTATTTACATGCAAGTTTATTGGAGTAGAACCTTTCTTATACCCCAAAAACTGTTGCTTATGATTAAGACTGCATTTATGAGATTTTTGTGGAAAGGTAACGTACATATGAAGTATTTAGCTCCAGTTTGCTTTGCTAAACTTGAAAGACCTATTACTAAAGGTGGTTTAGGCATTATTACTATGTGCAATTGGAACATAGCTGCTGTAGGTAAACATTTAAATGATATTTTGAGTGTTAAGAAAAGTCTGTGGGTTGAGTGGTCGTATTCCCATGTTCTAAATACAAATAGTCTTTGGAATGTGGCCATCAACCAAAATCACAGCTGGACATGGAGGAGCTTAATAAGGAACAGGCATTTATTTTTACCCTTTTTTAAATTTGGTGTGAATGATTTTCATATGACTAGTTTTTGGCATGACCCTTGGATCGACTATGGTTATGTTATTAGCAATGATCTCACATACTTGGAAATCATGCAAACTGGTATTGGACATAATGTGTTTGTTGATTGTGTTAGGAACGACGACTAATTAGCGCTTCATGTTTCTTCTTACCAAGCTACTAATGAAGTTTGGGTAAGGATACATGATAGCAATGTTTTCAGTGGTCCCGACAAGCATGCGCTTTGGAAATGGCAAGGTGAGTTTATTCCTTTAAAAATATGTACAATGTGCTTCATGATGTTTCATCAATGATTAACTGCAGATGGAGGAAGATCATTTGGCGTAAGGACAATGCTGCTAAAGAGAATTTTCTCTTTTGGAAAGCTTACCACCATGCTCTTCTGACGAATGACAAACTGCTTCAGCATGGGATGCAGATCACCACCATCTTGTAGTTTGTGCTCTTTAGTCGATGAGATTGAGGACCATCTTTTCCTCTTTTGCAGCACCACTTGCCCCTTACTCAAGGAAGCTCTGGCTAAAGCTGGAAGTCCTGTGTTTTGTGCGGCTTTTGACTAGGACAAACTACTTCGTAAATGCAAGGGGAAGTCTTCAAAAGCTAGAGCTGCTGCGTACGTTCTGAAGAAGTACTTCTGCAAGATTTGGAAAGAAAGAAACATCAGAACATTTCAACCTAGCAAAGCTTCCACGCTGCCTTAAATTAAACAACAGCTCTGGATGGAAATATGTGAGGGACTCAAGTTTTTGAAATTCACCTTTTATCCGGGTCTCTTTAGTTCTTAGCGCTCTGCGCTTTGCTCCTTTGTAATTATTTGTTTTGTTTTAGCCTCCTTAAGTATTGATGCGCTGTGTTTGCTCCGTTGTCCTTTTGTGTTTTTTCCTTTCTAGTTTCTATGTACTCGTCTTTGGTGTATCAATAATGTGGTAGGGGACCACTCAACCCCGTTCGGCCTTGCCAAAATAAATAAATTCATATCTAAATAAATTAAATATTCAGATGCTAAAAATCAGGGTCATTACTCATTGTCAATTCACATATAAGATCATTTTCTATTAATAGTATAACCTTTGAGTTTATATGTTTAAAAAATTGGTGTTAAGCTAAGAGAATAAATTCTCCACCACCACAGATATATCATCAATAACAACTAATCGGTTATGTTATGAAATACAATGTCAGACACACATCCATTTACAAGTCCATTATGGGTCTGAACGAAACTGAAGGCACTTTATTCCTTGTCCAATAAAGGAGAGAGGCCCTTGCATATCCCGTCGATCTCCATGTACGTCTGGACGACCGCCATTTATAACCTCGTCTTGGGTTGTACACCCCAATCGAAACATCAGCAATAATCCAAACATTGTGAACATCTCTGTTCTTCAACCACCATCTTCGGGTATCTTCAATACTTGTCGTATTAGTTATTCAGAATGGGTGTAAACCTGGTCATTCCGAAACAACCATTGCATCTTTAAAATCAAGTGATATATAAACATATCATAAGTATATTCCATTTTGGAATATTCATTTCACCAAATCATCTTTACATTGGGAATTACTCCCATAATCTTATCAAAGATTTACATTCTTCAAACTTAACTCAAATCAAGGTTTATAAGCCTTGTCGGGATTATCGAGCCTTACAAAAAATAATCTCCCATATTGTTATCCCATTCCCATCTTATTCATCCCATGAAGCAAAACTGGTGGTACTCCATATCAAACACCCCTCGTGTTTGGTAAGTTTAAATACGTTCTCTCATTTCCAATCTTTGTTGAAAGATTTATTAAAACTTTAACATAGTTTTATTCTCTATTTAATCCAATCAAATCTTTATTGAAAGATTTATTAAAACTCTGATATAGTTTTATTCTCCATTTCATTCGTACAAATCTTTGTTGAAAGATTTATTAAAACTCTAACTTAGTTTTAATCTCTAAAAACCATTATTCAATGATTTCTAAATCTTTGAAATATATCATGTGTTTCCAAATCATTATTCAATGATTTCTTAACTTTGGAAGCCAATCCTATCTTTAGTTAGGTTAAGAATAGATGTTATTCAAGAAATCATTCACGACAAACCCAAAATCCCATTTGATATCAAATATAAGGCTTTAAATATAAATCATATCGACTTATATTCAACATCAAATTCTTAAATCAACAGATATCATATAGAGAATAATGATATATATCTTCTAAATTCCTCAAAATGTATATGTATAACTAAGGAATCCAATACTGAAATATCCGTAGATTATTTCCATTCAAATCCAAATAAAACTTTTAGTTTATTTTCCAACTAAACTTCAAAATATTGATTTACTATGTTAAGTAAATTTAGTCAAAAGTCCAAAAATTCAAATCATAGTTCAAAACTTCACTATTCTTGTTCAAATCATTTAAAAATCATTAATTATGATTTATCATGATTTTTGCATAATTTTAATAATTTTTATAAGGTCCTTTCAGTCGATTTCCAATTCCATTCGTCGAATTGCATCTATAATGACCTTTGAAAAAAAAGATTTGAATTTATATTAATATCTAACCATTGGATTTTAAAATTTTCTATTCCAGTTGATACTCTTTTCATTTTGAACCCACTGTTTTTCATTTCTGAGAATCCGACATTCTGATCTCCCGTTATGTCAATTCAAAGTTAACGGTCGAAGTTTACGAACTACCGCTGTGCGACAAGTCCTATTCGGACCAAAATCAATTTATAATTAACATTAAATCGAAACCCTTCAAAAATAAATTATTAATTACATAAAACATATATAATTAATTTTGGAACTATATTTCAATTATTTCTTTTTGAAGTCCAATATTCCATTATTTAGTCATTTTAATATTATTTTAATCATTAAAATAATATAATTTTTCAAAACTTATTATTTGAAATCAAATTTTCCTGAATTCCATTATAAAAATAAATAAGACAGTCTTGAAAAGAAAATCTTTTTAAAACTTTTCCTAAATATCCTAACCGAACTTCACTTTTACCCGTTACTATATTTTAAAATAAATATTAAAACATACCTTTATTAATTGAAAATTAATTCAAATTAAATTCTTTCTTTTACGAAAACTATTCGTAATAACTTAAACTATCCTTCCATATTATTTCGGATTTAATTCAAACTTTCAATTTTCACTGAATATCTTATTAATAAAATATTCAAGTTTATTCCGAATTAGAGAGGTTCAACCAATTCAATTTATATGGATTTTACACATCATTGGCATCTAGTTAGTCATTACTAACTATTACTGTCCAATTAACACATATCGTCGTATGTACCATATAAGCCTTAAATCATTAACGATTACATGTGTTTGTCAGTCAATAGATTAACCGCAATATCAATCATCAACAATCATCACTGTCAACCAAACATCATTCAATTAGCCAATGGTGTTCATACCCAAACCCAATAACCAATATCTAGTTAATTTTCCCAGTCAATAACCAGTTAAGGTTCAAGTCAATTTCCAAGTCAACATTATTAGTTCTAAGTGCCACATACCCAAGCAACTACATGTGTACCACTTAAAAATCATATTTTTATCATGTTAAACATCATTAGACCAAATTATCAACCCAAATTATCAATTGCTAGTCAATAGATAATCAATCAAGTGCACAAACATTAATCGATAGCTAACTAGCCCTTATAATCGTTAAAAAGTTCTCACCTAGTACTTCAATCCGTCAAACTTTAATTGGAAGATATCTGAATGTACCCAAAAGATTTGGAAGCCTTCCGGCGTCACTGGCGTGTTCTGGAGATTAATTTGGTAGGGTTTCGATGCTGTGGGTTTTTACGAACCAATAGATGAACAAATGGAGCTAATTTTTGGTTTTCGGAACAAACAGGTAGGGGTTTCAGGGTTAAGTGATTGAGACCCATGGTATGGTGGGGGAGAAATTAGGGCTGTGTGGGGCCAAGTGGGCCAGGTGTGGGTTGATATGGGCTGAGTTGATGAGCTTTGGGGTGGAGGAGGCTTAAAGGTGTGATTTTTAGTGGCTTTACGGGGTATTTTGGGGGTATTAATGGGATAGGAGGCCATGGCATGAGGGCTAGAAAGACTCTACGCTAGAGGGGAGGAGGTCAGGGAGGTGTGGAAGATGCTGGGTGGTGGAGGTAGGCCATGGTGGAGGCTTAGAGCAAGGAAGGAGAAGGGAAAGTTAAGGAAAAGAGGTGGAAAAAAAGAATGGAAAAGTGGTGAAAGGGACTTGTTGTCATAAGGATGGAAGGGTGATGGATAGATGAGGTGTTGGGAGATGATGCAATTGGAGAAAACACACCAAGGGGCCTAGTGGAGTGACACCCCAAATCAAGCATTTGTGTCTTTGCACTTATTAAAAAGTGAAGCTTGTTTTTGTTCTATCGTGCGTTATCGTTTGTATGAGCAAAAGGCAACTTCGATTGATACGAAATTTTGAACCCTACTATATTTTATAATTAAGCATCCATTGAAATAGGGTTCATTGAGTTTGGAGTCCGTTTGACCAATTGGTTTTTTATTTTATTAGGTTATTACTTAATTTTGATAGGTTGACCCGGTACGTGTTTTTTTCCATTTGCTGCCATACTAACTCCAAATATTATGAAATTTGGAACTTTACCATTTTCGACATTCTAGACCTGATAAAATTGGTTTCGTCGAATTCAAAGATCATTTGAAAAATATCTCTTTTAAGATATTGTATTTTGACTAATTTTTCAATACGCGTTTATTTTACGTATGCTTACACACTAACTCCGATTGACTTGAAATTTTAAACCTAACAATAATTTACTATCTGCTGATCCGGTGAATGTAGTTTCGTTGGATTCCAAGGTCGTTTGCAAAATTTCTATTTTTAGGCTTTTGAAATAATATCAAAATACCAAAATTTAATATATTTACTTTTATATCACTTTTAAATGTCCACTAATCTTATTTAAATCCAAATTTTAAATAGATCAAAAATTTGGGTCATTACAGAAATAAAAGAATGAGAAAGATATAGAAAAATTGATGAAGTTTGAAAAGTTAGATGAGGAAAATTGAAAGAATAACGAAAACATGTAAAGCATGGAAAAGAAGAAAATAAAGTAAATGAATATGACACTAATAAAGGAAATTACAAACGTAAGAAGATGAAACTAAAAATGATATGATTCATGAGTTGAAATTTTAGAGCTTAGACGAGATTTGAAATATGAGCAAAAATATAAAGAAATGAAACCTTAGTGTATTGCAGGAATAGAAACAAGAACGAATAAATAGCTGATCCAGGCTGAAAGAGATGAATTTCATAAACAAGAAAAAAAAGGAGAGCAAAGCTTACGTAATGTCTATTTTAGATTGATTTTTTTAATGTTATTTGAAATGACATGCAAAAGTAGAATTTAAGAAACGTACAAAGAAATTGAATTGCTCAAAGATCGCAAGAGTAAAATTATTAGAGGATCCACGGATAACATATATGGATCATTTAAAATTCATAATACTAGAACAAGATAAATGTTATTTTTTTAAAATATTTATTTTAATGGTGGAGGAAGAATCCAAAATGAGTATAACAAAGACTTATGAAACTATATCAAACAGGTCAACATTAGGCAAGAAAAACACAATAAGGAAATTTGAGTACTATCTTTATTCCAACTAAAATGTGTAAAATATAAAAATTAGAGTGGAGCTAGCGATGATCCAAAGAGCATTTAGGTCAATGCTCTACGTGGGAGAAATAACTTTTACATAGATGTTGAAGAGGCAGCTGATTGTCACTTTTTGTTGGAGTATTTAGCTAATACTTCATGTGTTTGATGTAAAATTTGGTTACAAAACCCATTATTGAAGTTGATTTTTTTTTCAAATAGAGCCGATCAATATTTCCATGGATAACAAGTCAACATTAGTTTTGGCAAAGAATGGAGTCTTCAAATTAAAGCGAGCATATTAATATATAGTATCACTATATTAAAAAGTGTGTCACCAAAATCGAAGTGCACTAGAGTACGTGAAGATGCATAACTAAGTAGATGATATTTCAACCAATCCCCTCAAGCATGAATTTTTTTTCTAAGCCAACGAGACTGCTTTGAGTAGAAAAACCAAGTTTAAGGGCACTTTTGAAATTTTAACTATATTTTGGGTCTTTATCTTTAGTCTTCATTATTGGATGTAAAAAAATCCAAAACTTAAAAATAAGTTCTAGAGAAGTCATATCTAGAAAGCTTTTTCGAGACATATCTTTAAAATTGTTTAGAAAGAAAGATAAGTTTAATAATGTAGAGAAGTTAATTACAACCCTTAGGTTGAAGTCCTAGCTATTAGCATAATCCTAACCATTACTTGGATGATGCCACTGGTATATATAAATGTGAAGGTTTAGTATTTGTGTCAAATGCCTTTAGTATATATAAATGTGAAGGTTTTGTATTTGTACCAACCAGAAAAAAATTCATAATGAGATGTTTATTTCACAAGTTCTCTCCATCTTTCTAAAATATTCAACACAAATTACTTGTGAAGCCTGTAATAACCCGGAAATCTGAGCCAATTTAAAATTTTAATTTTGGAAATTTTGATGAATTTTGAATATTTAAAATGAATTATTTTAAATAACTACGACGAGAAATTTATTTTGAATAGAATTAGAACGTATGTATTTATTTGAATCGATGTTAGAATATAAATATTTTATTTTAATTATAAAAGGAATTGAAAATAACGCGGTAGTTTGAAAATTCGATTTCAAATTTCAAATGAATGTATAGGATTCAAAATAAACCATATTTTAGCGAAACCAAAAATATTAGAATTTGTTTGAAAATATATTTCCAACGAATCCGAAAAATCAAAATTTCATAGCGTGGAATAAAAAGTTATGCCTAATTGAAAATTCAGAATAGTCGCTATGGAAAATATAGCCCTTAAAAATGGAAATTTTGCAAACGGCCTCGGTTTTCGACGAAACCACTTTTTTTGGATCCGGGATGTCTAATTATTGCTAGATTCCAAAATTCATAATTTTCTGAATCAATATGTGAGCGTGGCAAAGTAAAACGTGTTTTGGCAGTTTCAGCCAATTTCAATCGACCAGAAAATGACCATTTTTCAAACGGTCTCAGAATTTGACGGAATTAGTTTTGTTAGGACCGTATCGTCAATACGAAGCTAGAAAATATTTTTTGGGAATTTTTAGAGTCCGTATGTGGCCCTGGTAAATTGAAATGCGCATTCAAATTGAATATATACTGATCTATATTTTAAATTTAGTGGTAACTAATCGTAACAACCGATTTGGGTTACGAAACATATCCCATTGTGTTCGGAATGGGGGTATTACGCTAGGGGCGACAGTCCTTGGGCTTGGTTTGGGGTTTGAATTGAAAGTCAACCCTTTAGAGAGTAAAATAATAAAATAATAATATATAAAACTATTTTCACTTAAAAGCCCCTCTCCCTACTTTGTCTCTCCCCTACCCCCTCATTCATTTGATCAGAAGAAAAAAAACAAGGGAAGACCGTTGCGATCCTCCCCATGCCGCCCACCGGAGCAGCCACCGCCCTCCACCGCCGTATCCCCAGTCTCCGCCTCGCCCACTCCCTCGATTCACGAAAACCCCAATTGCCTGAAGGATGGCGAACCCCCAAACCCCCTGAAATCGGGACGCATCGACACCAGCCCCCTTTCCACCGCCGCCTCCGATCGTCAGCACCACCACGACCACCTGCCACCACCTCCGGACCCACTGCGCCCTCCTCCTCTCTCCCAGACGATGAACAGTGAGTTTCTTTTTCATTTTGTTTTATTTTATATATGAAGTTAGGTTTTAAAAATATAAAAATTTAGTTTTTAAAAATATATACATTAGATTTTTATTATATAAAGTTTGATTTTTATATATGATAAGAATTAGATTTTTATGTGATAAAAATCCGATTTTTTTTTCATATATGTAGAAGGAATAAAAATATAATTTTTCTAATGTAGATAATAAAAATATGATTTTTATATAATGTAGATAATAAAAATATGATTTTTATATAATGTAGATAATAAAAATATGATTTTTATATTATAGAAGGAATAAAAATACGATTTTTATATTATATAGATAGTAAAAATTTGATCTTTATGTATGTAGCGAAATAAAAATCTATTTTTTCTTATATATATGTTGAAATAAAATGTGATTTTTATAGCGTCGAAATAAAAATTCGATCTTTATAGAGGAAGTAGAAATATAAAAATATAATTTTTATATAGAAAGAAGTCATAAAATTATATGATTTTTATATATGAAATGCCATTGTAAAAATGTGATTTTTAATGTGAACAAATAAAATCTGTGTTTGATTGTTTGAGACCCCATATGGGTGTTGGGATGATATTTGACATACACTAATCCCAATTGTTTAGTTGTATGTCAATCGATGGGTTGACAGACTGTGTAAGCGTTAATTATTTATAATTAATGCTTATGCAGTTGTGTGGTGCACTCTGGATGATGGTTGATGATTTATTGGGGCTATTATATACATGTGTTGTAGAAAAACCATATAACTAACATTATATGGTAATTGATTGGGCCTCATTCCAATTTGTAAAATAAGGAATATTATGAAAATAAATTCATGTGTTGAATAGAAAATAAATTCATGTGTTGAATAGAAAATAAATTCATGTGTTGAATAGAAATAAAAATTCATGTGTTGAATAGAAATAAATTCATGTGTTGAATAGAATAAAAATTAATGTGTTGTATAGAAATAAATTCATGTGTTGAATAGAAATAAAAATTCACGTGTTGAATAGAATAAATATTCATGTGTTGAATAGAATAAACATTCATGTGTTGAATAAAAGCCGTGTTGATTAGATTGACGCCATTTTGACGTGAACGATATTTATATCGATTTTATTCATTTTTATAATGAATATAGAAAAGAAAGTGATTTGAAAATATAATGTTTTGAAAATATTATCATTTGTATATCGATGATGTGGAATATTCAATTTTGATTCGAAATTGAATATGAAGTTGAAATCGTTTCGAAAATGAATTTAAAACGATTTATAAAATACGTTTTAAAAGGAAATCGACGAAGTATATATAATATATTTATATTATGTATATAATGGCCTGAATAGAACGCGTCGCGCTGCGGCAGTTCGCGAATTTCGACCATTGACTTCAAATTGATGTTGCGGGAGATCCGATTGTCGGATTCTCCTAAAACCGGAACCGTTGCGTTCATATCGAAAAGAGCTTTCTAACGAATACAAGAAATTAGAAATCTAATGGTTGGATTAGGAATTATATCCAAATCAAATTTGGAAAAGGTCGCAGTAAGTGTAGTTCGATGGCCGTTGATGGAAATCGACTGTAATAACCCGGAAATTCTGGGCCAGTTTAAAATTTTTATTTTGGCAATTTTAGCGAATTTTGAATATTTAAAATGGATTATTTTAAATAATATGGACGAGAAATTTATTTTGAATGAATTAGAACGTATATATTATATACGTCGTCGTTAGAATATAAATATTTATATATAATTATAAATAGAATTAAAAATGGCGCGGTAGTTCGATAATTCGATTTCAAACTTTAATTGGATGTACCGGGTGCAAAACAATCCGGATTTTAGTGAAACCAAAAGCATTAGGATCTAATTGATAATATTTTTCCAACGAATCCGAAAAATCGAAATTTCATAGCGGGAATCAAAAGATATGTCTAGTTGAAAATTCTGAATAGTCGCTATGGAATTCAGGCCCTTAAAAATAGACATTTTGCAAACGACCTCGGATTTCGACGAAACCACTTTTGTTGGATCCGTGATGTCTAATTATTGCTAGATTCCAATTTTCGTAATTTTTCGAATCAATATGTGAGCGTGGCAAAAGAAAACGCGTTTGACCATTTTCAGTTGATTTTAATCGACTGGAAATTGGCCATTTTTCAAACAGTCTCAGAATTCGATGAAACTAGTTTTGTTAGGACCGTATCGTCAATTCAAAGTTAGAAAATATTTTTCTGGAATTTTTCGAGATAGTATGTGACCCCGGTAAATTGAAATGTGCGTTTAAATTGAATATATAAAGATTTATATCGTAATTTAAATCAAAACTAGTCGAACCGATAAAATTGGCTAACGATACATATCCCATTGTGTTCGGAATGGGGGTAATTAGCTAGGGGCGACAGTCGTTGGGTTTTATTTGGAGATCGTATCAGTAAAATGGTATTTTTGAAAATAAAATAATTAAAATAAATAAATATATAAACAAGTCAAACCGGGGTCATAACCCTAAACTTCAATCCACGGTCAACAAAGAAAAATCGCGCCTCCTTCATTATTCCACAGCGGAAACCCGCTCCAAACTTTGACAAAAAAATTCCACCCAATCCACTCAGTAAAAATTAAAACCTTATGAATGAAATTCAAGAACTTTTTGCAAGCTTCCAATCCCTACCACCCTTGCAATTTATCGTTGAGGGCTGTGCTCGGTTTTGGAGCTCGATACTGGCACGTTCATGAACGGAATTCGAAGCGCAGGGGCCACCGGAGGTGGCGTCACTCATGGAGGAGGGGCGGTTTGAAGTGACGCGTCGTGGGGGAGGGTTGGATGGACGTCCGGTTCCCTGTATCAGCGGCGGCGGCGAATTGTTGGAGTGGAACGATGGTTCGAGAGGAGGGTTTGATGCGATGTTGGGTTTGATGCGATGTTGGGTTTGTATATATTAAAGATTCAATTAAAAAACCTAACTTCATAATTTTTATAATGTATAGAAGTAATTTTTTAATTGGTTTCTTTCATTAAAGATATAGCGGAAATAACTGGATATATCAGGAATAGAAAAATATAGCGGGGCTTAAAACGGAGAGGCTTTATCAAAGGCTATTTGAGAAAAGCGTAGTGGTGGTAATCCAGTATGTGATATAGTGGGGTTATAACGGGGTAATAGCGTGGAATTAACTGCACAGCTCCGAAGATCGCTGCCTCAGATTCTACCATCGCCCTCAGCTAATACCAAGATCAATTTGCACCCCTTCTTCCTATTGACGTCGCTCAGGCCGACCCTCCATCTTTGCTCCAGCGCATCGCTCACGACATCAGGTTGCCAGTAAAGGCTTGCATCCCCTCACTTGGAGTTGTAAGGCATAGCGCGCCGTCGTTTTTTTCTTTCTTTTGTGATTTACAATTTTTCCCTAGGAGAATTGAGAATTAAGATTGAATAAAATGAGGATTAGGGTGCTATGTTGTGTGAGATCCCCCAACACAAATAGTTTCCAAGGAGAGAAAGCAAAAGATAGATTTTCTAGATTTTAGGCTTGAATTTTAATAGCTTGGGCCATTAGGTTTCCAATCCTATATTAGTCAATTTATAATTAAATTTTTATTTTGGGATTTCAATTCATGAAGTAAACTTCAATTCCAGTATATGGCTATTCACAACCCATTATATAATTTGACAATTGATAATTCTATAACATTTCGACGCCTGTCTAATTTTTTTCTTAATTAACATTCAATACTATAAAAATATTTATTGTCTTATTACTTTTGTTATTGTAAAATTATTTAGCAGTTCCAAAGTTATTTAATACCCGTTAAAAAATTCAAACCCCTTACAATTTAATTCACGTCTTACTTGACAATCAGTCAGTTGGTAGCAGATACTTTATTTAACTTATCAGTTGGTAATTTATGTGATAATCCAACATTCAATATAAATTAGTCATAATTTCATCTATTTCAGTTATATACATATACATATTTAAAAAAATTACTCAATATCGCAAACGTTTTTATTTAGTTTAACATGTTAGTTAGTAAAATCGTCATAATTCAAATTTAACATTTTTATTTTTAACCAAACATACATATAATTTTGACGGGGAAACATGGTTATTACAATATAAATTATCAATTATATTTATTAATTTTTAAATGTAATTAAAACGTAAAAATGATATTTTACTAATTATTAACCATTACTCATAATATATTATTGAACATAAAAAATAATTATTGAGTATAGTGAATCATTTGTGATTATCTTTGGCAAAGACGACCGATTTTTATAGTGATCTGTAACATTTATTACTATAACAAATTATAATTACAATAAGTACATGAGTTTAGCAGATTGCCAGACTTCTAGTTTGGTTTTTAAAGTGAACCGTCCACTACATACATATTTTATAGTGGTCCGTCCACTACATCTATAATATATTACAGTACAGGAGCTAGCTATACATGCTAGACTACCCTAAACCTCCATGCAGGGAGAAAATTATATAACTTCTTACATACTTCAAAAGAAGTGATATTACATTTAAGTGATAAAGTACACAGACAAACCATACATCAAGAGAGAACCATTCATTATTCAAAACAACATCATTATAACACATTAGAGAGGCAACCGATACTTGCAGCACAATGTCACTTCGTAGCGTAGTAGATTAGACTTGAGGGGACACAAGCAATGTACCCCAAAATATCTTGAGTCCATGGCATAATCTTTTGGCATTTGAGCCACTGAACTGCACCGCAGCACGACCTCAAAATCCTCAAAGCCTATGTACAACACCTTCAAAAAGCCCAAAA
The DNA here is from genome assembly GCA_030737875.1 of Allium sativum. Lineage (NCBI taxonomy): Eukaryota > Viridiplantae > Streptophyta > Magnoliopsida > Asparagales > Amaryllidaceae > Allium > Allium sativum. Next base: position 131,824,918 of record CM060916.1, on the reverse strand, counting down.
GAATCTCATCAGCAGTGTATAACATTGAGATTTGGCATAGTAAGGTCTGTGAAGGTAGGTAATGAAACCACAACATGTACCAGTGTGAATGAGTGCAATAAGCTTCCCCTGGTATACTGAAAAGGTTAGTGGCAGAGGTATTCTAGAAATCCCAAAAATAGTGCCAAACCAGGCCAAATCAAGAAAATGACAAAGGAAAACAACCAAAGCATTGTCAGTGTGAAAACAAATAGTTATGCTCCTTCGCCCCAAAAATGGTGTAACATCTCACATAACGTTGAAACAAACAAAAATACAGACCGCCAACAAATAGATCACTACAACATGACACCACTTAGACATTGTATATCATACAACCCACTCTGGCCCATCACAATCTCACATGAACAAGATATGCCCATCCAACACTAATGCTCACCAAGAAGAGACTAAGCAAAAAAACATGATAGAAAGGAAAGCATACCAGACTCGTAACAAGGTCAAACACGAAACCTGATCGAGAAGCATGAAGTTAATACATCTATGAAGCTCCGTGTAGCTCCTTATGCTCTAGATTTAGACAAGTCAAAAATTTCCCAACTACTACCAGAACCATCCAAGACCGCTCGGAAGACCAAACAAGTTCCCCGCCATCCTCAAATCTTCTGGCTTGAGCGATGGCTTACATGGTACAATATACCACTCGGCAATGTAGCTCAAATTCTCTTAGTGACCTAGTGAAGCACATTACAGATGATCGTACATTAGAGAACCCCAAGTTCTTCTTGTAACATCCCGTAATTTTAGAAGAACATTATAATGATAAATTAAAGAATACTTAAATTAAGTATTGTGAAATAAGTAAAATGGGTTACGGTACTGCGTTCATCTCGGAATTCTTCTTAAGATAGACTTCGAGTTTGTGTAAAACAGACATTATATGAAGAAGTAGCCTATAAGATAGTATACGCATAAGAGAATTATATATATACAAAACAAATCAGAGTTTCAAAATAAATCAAAAATCAGTGAAGCGAAAAAGAGAGGGAAATCGGCTCCCTTATGGGTGTCGACCCATGGGTCGACCCATGGGTCGACCCCTACACAGGGGTGTCGACCCCAGGGTCGATCCCACCGAGATCTGGGGCAAATTCGTCCCCTATACGTGGATACATTTCTGAGCGAGATTCGTTGACCTTAGACTATAAATAGGACCTCATTCTCATTGTTTTATTCACCAAGAAAATGATGACAACAAGGTGCTGCCCCCGCTCAGATTAAATTAGCCTATTCTTCTACACCAGCAAGTTATACGTATTCAAGGATCTCTACTACAACATCAACAGTCATTTCTCTGTTCTTTAGATCCAATCCCTGTGAATTTATGTTACTTTTAAATATAAACATTTAAAAAGAAATCTTGACATGTTTATAAGTTTGGATCTAAACCTATGCCTATTAATAAATAGAATCTTGACAGATCTACCATTACTGTATACCTGATCTATTGTTCTCATATGCCCAGTTCTGCCATCATATGCCTATCTTGTTATTATGATCAATTTTATCATTATATGCCTATTTTTTTTATGCCTATTATTTTTCTCTTTTCCCCCTCTTTCCTCTTTTTATTTTTTATAGCCTAGACTACCTTCCAGCATAGGCCTATCGCTGAAATATGCGGACGCACGTAATTCGGAACGATGTGAAATGTTAAAATTGGGGCATAACTTGTACTGGAAAACATAACATGGATTTTGGGGCATATCATATACTGTGATCTAAGACTTTAATTTGGGGCATAATCTATGATAAACATGAATAATTGGCTAGGGACGATTATGCCTAAAACTACAGTAAATTGAACTGTAATTGCACTAAGACATGAGGTTAGATTACACTAGTGGTAGAAGTATGCCCATAACCGCCCGAAAAATCTAGCAACCACAAGCGGTTAATCTAATGTGAGGGGTCGAGTGCGTAAACGTACATGTAACGGTGCCAAGACACGAGGTTAAGTCTAGCTGTGGTAGAAGTCTGTCCGGAACCGCCCGACATATCCAGCAACCACAAGTAGTCGACTTAATGTGAGAGGTCTAGTACATCAACAGACATGAAATGGAGAATGACAAGAATCTATTAACCTGAAATACTTAACCTATTTAAATCTGTGTGAGGGTTACATGAACATGTCGAATTGAGTAAGGGTTATGTAAACTTGCTTGAATCAATGGGGGGTTAAGTTAATCTTGTTAAATCAGTGAGGGGTTGTACAAGCCCGACAACTTAACCTGTATTACATATTGGGGTTATGCAATCTTGTTAAACCATTAGGCATAATCTGTCAAAATCCTAGTAGTGAGGATGCAAGACTAGGGGTGGCTTATATCATCTAATGTGTGGGACCCTTATCAGTCAGTAACCCATCCTGGTATCAAACGAGGAACCACGAACTAGGCCGGGGTCAGGGCAGGCTTAATGAGTTGATTGAAAGAAGTTCATATAGGTGAGGGTGTTGACAGCGCGGGATCCACTAGAGTCATGTGCGTGCATGGGTCCGGCTTGTTTGGGGAAATTAAGACGTTGTGACATCAGTAGATATTGTTGTGCATCTTGAAATTAAACGGGTTGCCACAATAGAAAATGATACATCCTCCGATGGGTCCAGCAAAAGGTATCTACAACGTAGGGAGCCGATGAATTGGGGTAGTAATTAGGGTACATCTAGTATTGCTTATTGAAAAGCCCATTATTCTCGTTAGGGGTAACACCTGTCATTTCTGTTGGGTTGTCTATTATTACTGTTGGGGGGTAAAACCCGTCACTAGAAGTACACCTAAGTCTACCATCTGTTTCTATAGGGATCATCTTATTTCTAATATACTAGTATAGGTGCAGAGAAAAGTGCTTGAGAAGCGCAATATATTCTGTCATGTTTATTCTATTTATCCTGCTCAGTTTGCTATACCTGTCTTATGATATTGTTATCTCTTATCCAGTTTACATGCCTGTCATGATGCTTTTACTTATTTATATGCTAAAAGTAACTAGACTCGCTAGACTTTATGTCTAACCTATTTTATTTCCTCTTCTCTTTCTTCCGTTTCCCCCCAGGTTCTCAGGGTGAGAATACTCTGGCTTGATTTGGATTCTCTCTTTCGTTCTACTTGGAGCTGCTTAGATGTACCGCTTTGATTTACTGTCTTCTCTGATATGGCTATACTTTGGGGACTATGCTTTTTATATTATTGTACTCTGATAATTTTAGAATAAGACAGAAGTTTTAAATTGATGTAATGGGTTTTCTGTATTTCAGACTCATGATGTAACTGAGTTTGGACCATGATGCTTTTCTATTTAATAAAGTTTTAAATTTCGCTGTTATTTTATATCTGTCTTGTGATGTTTCTATTTCTGTTTATCTATAACGCTTCATGAAACTTAATGCATTCTGATAAAGAGTGATACTAACAGACATAGGGTGTCACATTTGGTATCAAAGCTGAAGGTTACCAGATTGGATAAAAGGTTTTGAAAATTATTTTCAAAAAGGTTTTAAAAGAACGCATTTTCAAAAGAAAAGACTATTTTGAAAAACATATTCCCCAAAGCCATATGAAATATCTTTCGATTCTCTGTTTGAATCCCTTTTCCTTTTCTTTTCAGCATGTTTAGGGAACCTAATATTCCAGATACCGGCATGGTTCCGTAGGTATCTCGAGGTTACGTCGTCTGCCGAAGGCTAAGTAGACGCTCCTCCCCTAGTTGTAGCCGTTGTTCCTCCTCCTCCTCCTCCTTCGTGAGTTGATAATTTCTCCAAGATATGCAAGGATTTCTATGCTATGAGCGGAAAGCCATTCCAAAGAACCGAGACTTTTGTAGAAGCAAGGAATTGGCTTAAAGAGATGAAGGATTTGTTTTGGATTTTTGAAGTTAGACCGTAGGAAGATTCAGTTGGCCGTTTGGCAGCTGAAAGATGAGGCTTCGTTCTGGTGGGATGTGACGCATGCGGGACATCTAGTCGAGACTTGGGATGATTTCCGACAAATATTCAAAATGAAGTTTCTTTCTCAAGCTGAGAAAAGTATGCAAATGGAAAGATTTTTGGCACTTAAGCAAGGGGCATGCCTGTCAAAGAGTATGTTAATAAGTTCAATCAATTGGCGAGCTCTTGGTTGGAGCTAGTAAACACCCCACACAAGAAAGCTTTGGATTTGGTATAGGATTGAATGAACCCTTTATGGGTTGGCTATGTCTCATATTCCGATGGGAGCAACTATTTAGAAACTCGTTGATATGTCATTGATACACGAGGAAGATAAAGGTGAAAAGAAAGAGGCTAAGGTTGATGAAACACAAAATAAGAAAGTGTGGCCTAAGAAAGAACAACAACAAAAAAAGGGCGGAAAGAACGACAAAGCCCGAGAAAAGAGGAAATGTTATAATTGTGGACACACGGGTCATTTGAGCAAAGATTGCAGAAAAAGGAAGAATGCTTGCTTCCAACATGGAGAAGTCGGACACCTAATTAAGGATTGGCCGAAGAAGCAAGGACAGGGCCAAAGGGCAAAATCTTCTGGAGGGAAGGTGCATGTTCTCGTAGCTGATGTACTGAATAGAGGTAGGAAAGTTTCCATTGAAGGTTTGATTTCTCTTTTCGATCATCCTATTAGAACTCTTTTTGATTCTAGCGCTTCACATTCTTTTATATTTGATTCTGTGGTTGAGTTCTGCACCTTAGTACTAGTATGGTTTTGGATCCCATTGTCGTCTCAATCCCCATAGGAGGTACGACTCATTTGTCTATGATTTGTCGGGGTTTGAGAATATATGTGTTGGGCATCGAGTTTGAGTGCGAATCATACATGCTTTGTTTAATAGGGTATGGTTTTATTCTAGGGATGAATTGGCTAACCATGTATGGTTCCATTCTAAATTGTGAGAGGAGGGTCATTAGACTTTTGACCTGCCACGGGAGGACCCTCGATATTCCTTGTAACTATAAGGGGTCTGTCATGCTTAGTTTCCTAGAGACGCTTGATGCATTTATCGATGATTTACAATCTGTATCGGTAGTCTGTGAACATCTTGATGTTTTTGAGGAGGTCTGAGGCTTACCTCTGAGGCACGAGATTGATTTCCGTATATACTTGGTGGACAATGCAAAGCCAATTGCATTGCCTGTGCGCCACATGGCTCCGAGAGAAAGAAGGAGCTCAGCAAGCAAGTAAGGGAGCTACTTGAGAAATGGTTTTTTAGGTGAAGTATATCTGAATAGGGTGCTCCGGTGGTATTTGCAACTAAGGTGGATGGTTTGCTTCGCTTATGCATGGATTACAGGGAGTTGAATAAGATCACTAAGAAAAATAGGAACCCACTTTCATGAATAGATGATCTTTTTGACCAGCTTGTTGGTGCGTCTGTTTTCTCCCAGTTAGACTTGGCCATGGGGTTTCATCAGTTAAGGGTGGCCAAGGACAGTATAGACAAGACTGCCTTTAGAACTCCAGATGGTTTCTTCGAGTGGCTCGTTATGCCTTTTGATTTGACAAATGCACCCGCCTATTTTGTAGATCTGATGAGTAAGATATTTCGGGAGTTTCTAAATAAGTTCGTTGTGGTCTTTGTTGATGATATCTTGGTTTTCTCGAAGAGCAAGGAAGAGCATACCCTACATACAAGGGAGGTTTTGAAGACCCTCCGAGTACATCAGCTTAAAGCGAAATTCTGCAAACGTCATTTTTGGAGAAAAGAGGTGAGATTTCTAGGGCATATGGTATCTAAGGAAGGGATAGCGGTAGATCCCGCAAAGGTAGTTGTAGTTCAAGATTGGAAGATTCCAAAGAATGCAACGGAGGTGAGGAGTTTTCTTGGTTTAACAGGCTATTATAGGAAGTTCATTAAGGACTTCACAAAGATATCAGCCCCACTCAGCAGGCTGACAAAGAAGAATCTGGCATTTTCTTGGGATATAGACTATGAGGATTCCTTTCAGCGATTGAAGAGGGCTCTAACAACAGCCCCTGTTTTGACTTTTCCGGATGAGAACAAAGTGTTCACAATATACACTTATGCATGTGGTACAGGGCTTGGTGTTGTTTTAATGCAAGAGGGAAGGGTAGTATGTTATGAAGGTAGACAGGTGAGATTTCATGAGAAGAACTACCCTACCCACGATTTGGAGTTAGCTGTTATCGTATTTACACTTAAGTCTTGGTGTCATTATTTTCTTGGAGAGAAGTTCGAGTTGTATACATATCATAAATCTCTCAAGTACTTGTTCTCATAGAAAGTTCTCAATTTAAGCCAAAAGAGATGGATGGAGTCCCTAGCATCCTATGACTTTGAGATTGCTTATACCCCTGGCAAGGGTAATGTGGTGGGAGATGCACTGGGTAGGCAGAGGATGACCTTGATTCCTCTATTTGTAGAGAGGCAGAGCTTGAAGTATATATCGACTTTTGATTTTAGGCCCTCTACCGAGTTTACACCTGGTTTATTGGCATCATTAGAGGTGCGACCTACTTTTTTGGATCGGATAGGAGCTTTGCAGCAAGAAGACCAACAGATAGCAGACATCTTGGACAAGCTCATTAGAGGGGAGACTTCCACTCACCTTATTAGATGTTCCATAGATGATAGAGGTTGGTTGCGACGAGATGGAAGGCTTTGTGTTCCCCGAGTTTGGAGTCTGTTGAAGACAGTCCTTGAGGAAACCCATCGTTCTAGGATGACTATTCATCCCGGTGGTGATAAGATGTATAGGGATATGAAGAGGAAGTAGGTACACAATTGTGTTTGAGCACTGCTTATCACCCTCAGAATGATGGTCAGATGGAAAGGGTGAATAGAGTCCTTGAGGATCTTTTAAGACTATGTATCTTAGACTTCGGAGGGACTTGGAAGAGCATCTCCCTTTGGTAGAATTCTCCTACAACAACAGTTATCAGGCTGATATTGGCATGGCACCTTTCGAGGCACTTTACGGACGACCATGTAGATCACCAACTTGTTGGTGGAAGTCTACATAAAGGCTTCTACTTGGACCTGGGATGATTAGAGAAACTTCAGAGAAGATAGGTCTTATTTGCAGACGCATGAAGAGGGCTCAGGACACATAGAAGTCCTATGTAGATAAGAGAAGGACTGATATTGAGTTTGAGGTGGGAGACATGGTTTTCATCAAGTTATCACCATTAAGGAATGTGGTTTGCTTTGGATCTATAGGGAAATTGTATCAACCCGAATTTTTATAACATGTTAAAGTCATAAATCAAGGCAGAATTAAATTTTAAACTAAGAATCAAGGGAAACGGGTTACGCCATTGCGTTCGTCTTGAAATTTTACACGAAATAGAGTCCGACTTTTCGAAAATCGGAGTTCATATGACCAAGTTATGACCTCTAGAAGTTTCAGAAATTTTCAGAATCAAAGACAGCTCGAATTTCGAATTCGAAATTCGAATTCAAACCCCGCAGCAGCCTAGGCGGGAAATTTCCTGCCCATAGACCAGGTCGACCTGGGGGTCGACCATAGTGTCGACCTCCCAGGGGCCAGGTCGACCATAGTGTCGACCTGGGGGGACCAGGTCGACCATAGTGTCGACCTGGGGGTCGACCTGCCTCCCGAACCCACTTCTTGAACCAGATGCATCCTGATGTGTTTAGACTTGTTTTGTGACCAGATTCATCTGCCTAACCCTATATAAGCAGCCCCTAGCCTCATTCTCTCCACACCAATTTCCTTCTGTCCTTATGCTGCTTCTAAGATAATCTAAATAATAAGATAAAAAGGAAGAAAAAGGACTGCTCCTTCTCCATCAAGACTACGATTAGAATTTGCAAATTGGGGGATTTCAATTAGAACACGATCAATCAAATAGAGATTCAACAATCAAATTCTGCTTTCTACTTCTCGATCCACGCACTGTAAGTTCAAGTTACTTTTAGATAAATGCTGTAAACTTAATATCCATGTTGTAAATCGGAATTGGATCTTTGTATGGGAATTGATTCGTATCTATTCTTATTCATCTTGGATCTCGACTTTCGTGAATATTGCTTTGGATCTATTCATGTTGTAAATCAAATTCCTTCAGGACTATAACCTTAATATGTCTATGACTATGACGATGAACATAAGACTATACCTATGCCTATGACTATGACGATGAACATAAGACTATACCTAAGCCTATGACAGAACATAAGACCATGCCTATGACTGTGAACATAAGACTATGCCTATGACTATGACAGGGACAATTATGGCTAATCACCTATGACTCTTGACTGTGAGGATTATTACCTATGATTATGAACATAAGACTATACCTATGACTTTGAACTATTAATGTTAATTGCCTATGACTATTTGCCTAGAACTATTTTTGATAATTGACCATGATCATGAGTCGCTTATGATTCATAACTATGAGATTTCTACCTATTATTATTGGGGTTAATTGCTTAAGACTATTATAGTTGATTGTTCATGCCCATAACACTATAGTTGAAACTCATGATGTGCACCGAATTGGCATTTTGTTGGATCGTATACCTAGGGTGTGGCTTGCTTAGTTTATTCGCTATTTTGAAATCCTTTATGCCAGTGATGTTGTAACCAATTGTCTCAAGTCATATCATGCCAGTCTTGTAATCTCTTTTATCGTTTTATGCTTGTCTCTTTTGCCTATCATAGCTTCGATGTTATTCCCTTTATCTCTAGAATTAGATTTGCTTGTAATTTAGGTCGATTAACATTTACATGCGATGGGAATACGATTTGGGTAGATTAGGAAAAACATGAATTGGTTATGAACATGAATTATGAAATTGATAATAGGAAAAACTTGAAACATGAGCATTGCTATAACATGAATCGGGATGTGTGCATGAAACTTGACACGAAACTTACCTTGAAAACTTGACACGAACTTGACATGAAACTTGAACATGGTCATGACACTTAGAATGAACTTGAAAATGGCCAACTCGAGGTTGGGTTGAGTTTGCAGTGTAAATCTGCCCGGAACCGCCCGACAAATCCAGTTACTGCAAACAATAGGATCCAATGTGAGTAGTTGGTCATATCGCACTTGAAACCCGAGGTTAGACTGAGTTGTGGTGTAAATCTGCCCGGAACCGCCCGGCATATCCAGTGACCACAACAACAGATCTAATGTGAGAGGTTAGGGTGCATTAATGAATTAATGCCACATGATAGAGTTAAGTCATGAACATGAAAGACAACACTTAACCAACTTGAAATATGATTGGTAGGGTTAGGTCATGAACTTGAACGACAACACCTAACCAACTTAACACGTGAATGGTAGGGCTAAGTCATGTACTTAAATGACAACACTTAGCCAACCTGATATACTAGACTGATGGGTTAAGTCTCGAATTTAAATGACAACACTTAACCTACTAGACGGAAACCCTAGTTACGCGGTCCGTTTCAGCAGTAACCCACTAGATGTATCATGGTACCCTGGGACTAGGCATGGTGGGGCACGATTACTGGGCTGATTGTAAGCGACCAGAACGACGGCTGTGTGGGTGCGCCAGTGTAGGTTCTAACGGAGTGCGGGTGTGCACACACTCCGGAGCAGAAAAAGCAGGCATTGGGCATCAGTAGGTTTATCTGTGCATTCTTGATTCGTGTCGGTGGTTGGCACCATAGGGCTTGATACACCCTATGGTGGACCTAGCACAGGTGACTACATTCGTGATTGGGCCGTATGACACAGAAACACAACGAGCTAGAACTTGTAGGGAGCCGATTGATTAGTGGATCGTTCCATTGGACCTAGCAATAGGTCATTCATGGTTTTGGGCCAAGGGATCATTTCATGATTTATACTTAACATGGGTTGGGCTATTAGTACAGTTAGTGCAGCGAACCTTGAACATGCGATGTTATACTTGACCTATGCTTGATTCATCATGTTATCTTAGTCTATCTTGTCCATTTTGACATCATACTCATGTTTACTTTCAGTTTATACATGTCATGTTACCTTTACCTGTATTTATGCTGAAAGTCACTTGGACTTACCAGTCTTTATGACTGACCCATTTTCTTTCGCCTCTTTTTCTTTCGTTTCCGCCTAGGTTCTCAGGGAGGAAACTCTAGCACTTAGCTGGGATTCTGCTTGCTTTCCGTCAGTTCATGTTTGGTTTGGTCTTGAGCTATGCTATGGCTGCACGTCTGCTATTTTTGGGGAATAATTTACTTTTGTTATTTTAAGTTTATGCTTCTTCATCTAGAACTTGATGTAATGGAATAATGGCAACTTGTACTTTGGATACATGAGGTTTTGACTCTTTTCTTGAAATAATGAGATTTGGTTTTTAATTTCTACTGCTGCTTTATTTATGTTCTGTCTTGTGATATCTCTGTGTATGTTTACCTAGATAATGCTCCACCAAAACTAGTGCATTCCCTTTGTGAGTGACCCTAGCGGATGTGGGGTGTTACATTTGGTATCAGAGCAGAAGGTTACCAGACTGGGCAAAATATTTTTTTTAAAAAAAACCCTTCTGAAACTATTTTCAAAACCGTTTATAAAGAAGCATTTTTCAAGAAAAGTTTATTTTGAAAAGGCTATTCCCCAAAAGCCATTAGCACTTTCCTTTGTTTCCTCGTTTGAATCTCTATCTTTTCGTATTTCAGCATGTTTGGGAATCTTAACTTTCCAGAGGGCGTTCCAATACCTGGCTGGTTCAGGAGGTACTTAGAGGCTAGGGCCAACGATGCAGGCCCAGCAGACATTCCTCCTCCAGCTGCAGCGATTCCTCCTCCTCCTCATGGAAATGCTTTCGCAAAGACTTGTAGAGACTTCAAGGCTATGGGTGGAAAGGACATCTATGGGACTGAATCCTTTGTGGAAGCGAGGAACTGGCTGAAGGAGACCGAATATTTGTTCGTCATCTTCGAAGTTGATGATAGGCAAAAGATACAGCTGGCAGGGTGGTTGCTTAAAGATGAAGCTTCGTATTGGTGGGAGATTACCCATGCTGAGAGGCCAGTGGAAACTTGGGAAGACTTCCGGATGAGATTTGAGATGAAATTTCTCTCCCAAGCAGAAAGAAGCCTGCAGATGGAGAAGTTCCTAACTCTTAAGCAAGGAAGCATGACGGTCAGGGAGTACGTCAATCAGTTTAATCAGCTGGCCAGATTTGGACTGGATTTAGTGAACACCTAACACAAGAAGGCTCTTCACTTCGTCAGAGGTTTGAATGAGCCACTACACAGCCTTTCTATGACTCATGTACCCACGGGGGCGGCCTTTGAGAGCTTGGTGGATATGGCCCTCCTTCATGAAGAAGACGAGAATGGCAAGAAAGAGGACAAGGCGAATGATTCTCAAAACAAAAAGAAAGACTCCGAGAAAGGAAGCAAGAACAACAACAACAGTAATGAAAACAATACACGTGAGAAAAGAAAGTGCCACTTCTGCGGTATTGAAGGGCACATAGTCCAGGATTGTAGAAAGAAGAAGATGAATATGGGAGCACGCTTTCAGTGTGGTGATATTGGACATATCAGCAAGAACTGTCCTAAGAAGCAAGGGCAAGCCCCGCAAGCAGGACCTTCTGGGGGTACATCTTTAACTTCTCCTCCTTGATGCTTTGTTTTATCTTGTATATCTTTTCGACCCTATCTTGAGAACCTTAGGTAGAACCCTATGGATGTAAACATGTATTTGAAACATGTTATGGTTGATGTTTGCAAATGGTTGCAAGTGGTCGCAAGTGGTTGCTCGTGGTTGCATAACACACATTAGGCACTATATCGGCTCAGACACATTTTCATATTGCATATGCATGAGTATTTATACTTGTTTATGGATGGAATTGAATGTGTCATCATGTGGATGTTGCATATGGATGAATGTTTGTGCACACATATAGTGTTTATATGACTAGAATTCTTTGCATACATGTTGGATTCATGACACTAAACATATTTTGCATTAAGAAGATCAAACAGGCCTGATCATTTGCATTGGATAAGGAACATATACACACACTTTCTGCATATGTTCATACAACATTAGAAATCTTTTAAGGACAATGATTTCTCGTGAATGATGGCTGAGTAGATGGATGATTGGATGGTAGGATATATTCTTCCTAATTTAGAGATTTCGAGGACGAAATCCTTTAAGGAGGGGAGAATGTAACAAACCGAATTTTTATAACATGTTAAAGTCATAAATCAAGGCAGAATTAAATTTTAAACTAAGAATCAAGGGAAACAGGTTGCACCATTGCGTTCGTCTTGAAATTTTACACGAAATAGAGTCCGAGTTTTCAAAAATCGGAGTTCGTATAACCAAGTTATGACCTCTTGAAGTTTCAGAAATTTTCTGAATCAGAGACAGCTCGAATTTTTAATTCGAAATTCGAATTCAAACCCCACAGCAGCCTGGGCGGGAAATTTCCCGCCCATAGACCAGGTCGACCTGGGGGTCGACCATAGCGTCGACCTCCCAGGGGCCAGGTCGACCAAGTGTCGACCTGGGGGTCGACCTGCCTCCCGAACCCACTTCTTGAACCAGATGCATCCTGATGTATTTAGACTTGTTTCGTGACCAGAATCATCTACCTAACCCTATATAAGCAGCCCCTAGCCTCATTCTCTCCACACCAATTTCTTTCTGTCCTTATGCTACTTCTATGATAATCTAAATAATAAGATAAAAAGGAAGAAAAAGGACTGCTCCTTCTCCATCAAGACTACGCTTAGAGATTTGCAAATTGAGGGGATTTCAATTAGAACACGATCAATCAAATAGAGATTCAACAATCAAATTCTGCTTTCTAATTGTCGATCCATGCACTGTAAGTTCAAGTTACTTTTAGATAAATGTTGTAAACTTAATATCCATGTTGTAAATCGGAATTGGATCTGTGTATGGGAATTGATTTGTATCTATTCTTATTCATCTTGGATCTCGACTTTCGTGAATATTGCTTTGGATCTATTCATGTTGTAAATCAAATTCCTTCAGGACTATAACCTTAATATGCCTATGACTATGACGATGAACATAAGACTATACCTATGCCTATGACTATGACGATGAACATAAGACTATACCTATGCCTATGACATAACATAAGACCATGCCTATGACTATGAACATAAGACTATGCCTATGACTATGACAGGGACAATTATGGCTAATCACCTATGACTCTTGACTGTGAGGATTATTACCTATGATTATGAACATAAGGCCATTATCTATGAACATGACTTTGAACTATTACTGTTAATTGCCTATGATTATTTGCCTAGAACTATTTTTGATAATTGACCATGATCATGAGTCGCTTATGATTCATAACTATGAGATTTCTACCTATTATTATTAGGGTTAATTGCTTAAGACTATTATAGTTGATTGTTCATGCCCATAACACTATAGTTGAAACCCATGATGTGCACCGAATTGGCATTTTGTTGGATAGTATACCTAGGGTGTGGCTTGCTTAGTTTATTCGCTATTTTGAAATCCTTTATGCCAGTGATGTTGTAACCAATTATCTCAAGTCATATCATGCCAGTCTTGTAATCTCTTTTATCATTTTATGCTTGTCTCTTCTGCCTATCATAGCTTCGATGTTATTCCCTTTATCTCTAGAATTAGATTTGCTTGTAATTTAGGTCGATTAACATTTACATGCGATGGGAATACGATTTAGGTAGATTAGGAAAAACATGAATTGGTTATGAACATGAATTATGAAATTGATAATAGGCAAAACTTGAAACATGAGCATTGCTATAACTTGAATCGGGACGTAGGCATGAAACTTGACATGAAACTTACCTTGAAAACTTGACACGAACTTGACATGAAACTTGAACATGGTCATGACACTTAGAATGAACTTGAAAATGGCCAACTCGAGGTTGGGTTGAGTTTGCAGTGTAAATCTGCCTGGAACCGCCCGGCAAATCCAGTTACTGCAAACAATAGGATCCAATGTGAGTAGTTGGTCATATCGCACTTGAAACCCGAGGTTAGACTGAGTTGTGGTGTAAATCTGCCCGGAACCGCCCAGCATATCCAGTGACCACAACAACAGGTCTAATGTGAGAGGTTTGGGTGCATTAATGAATTAATGCCACATGATAGGGTTAAGTCATGAACATGAAAGACAACACTTAACGAACTTGAAATATGATTGGTAGGGTTAGGTCATGAACTTGAACGACATCACCTAACCAACTTAACACGTGAATGAATGGTAGGGCTAAGTCACGAACTTAAATGACAACACTTAGCCAACCTGATATACTAGACTAATGGGTTAAGTATCGAATTTAAATGACAACACTTAATGTAATAACCCGGAAATTCTGGGCCAGTTTAAAATTTTTATTTTGGCAATTTTAGCGAGTTTTGAATATTTAAAATAGATTATTTTATATAATATCGACGATAAATTTATTTTGATAGAAATCGAACGTATATAATATATACGCCGTCGTTAGAATATAAATAATTATATATAATTAGAATAGAATTGAAAATGGCGCGGTAGTTCGATAATTCGACTTCAAACTTCAATTGAATGTACCGGGTGCAAAACAATCCGGATTTTAGTGAAACCAAAAACAATAGGATCTAATTGATGATATCTTTCCAACGAATCCGAAAAATCAAATTTTCATAGCGGGAATCAAAAGATATGTCCAGTTAAAAATACGGAATAGTCGCTATGGAATTCAGGCCCTTAAAAATGGAAATTTTGCAAATGACCTCGAATTTCGACGAAACCACTTTTGTTGGGTCCGTGATGTAAAATTATTGCTAGGTTTCAAATTTCATAATTTTTCGAATCAGTATGTGAGCGTGGCAAAGGAAAACGCGTTTGACCAGTTTAAGTTGATTTTAATCGACTGGAAATTGGCCATTTTTCAAACGGTCTCAGAATTCGACGAAACTAGTTTTGTTAGGACCGTATCGTCAATACGAAGCTAGAAAATATTTTTCTGGAATTTTTCGAGTTAGTATGTGACCCCAGTAAATTGAAATGCGCGTTCAAATTCAGTATATAGAGTTATATGTTGATTTTGACGAAAACTGATCGAAGCGATCGAATCAGCTTGCGATACATATCCCATTGTGTTCGGAATGGGGGTAAAACACTATGGACGACAGGCGGTGGGCCTCGTTTAGAGGTCGTATGTAAAAGTCAACTTTTTGAATTAAAAAATTAAATAATAATAATAAAAAAATATCTTCATCCCCTTAACCCGCTGCCCCCCCTCCCCCCGTTCAATTCAATTCGGTAAGAAAAAAAAACCTACAGACCTAGTTCGAGCCGCCAGCCCCCCCTAGCGGCGCCGACCTCGCGACGCCCCCCCCCCCCAGCGGCGCCGACCTCGGGACGCCCCCCCCCCCCCCACCTGCGGTAGTCGCGACCCACCCCCCTAGCCTCCTTTCTTCGATCCTCTCCTCGCAGCAACCCAGACCACCACCCAAATCCCGTCGCTCCCTCCTGACCCCCGCCTGCCACTCCCACCGCCGCCCTGAAACCGACTGCCGCCCAACCCAGACCCGCCCCTCATCCACCGACCGAAGACCCCCTCCCCGCCTCCCACTTGAAGATCAACGTCCCCCTCAACCCTCTTCATATCCGAAAATTTGTAAGTTTTATAGTTTACATCGTTTTTAATTTTTAATTTTCAGTTTTACTATATAATATCCGTGTTAAAAATCAGTTTTATTATACATATAGTTTTGAAATTAAAAATATTGTTTTTACATATAGTTTTGAAATTAAAAATATGATTTTGATTTATATGAATAACCGATAAGGTTATGATCTTTAGTTATGTAAAGATTAGATTTTTCCTTAGGTAAAAATTAGAATTTTAATAATGTGAAGGAACTATTTTTATATGAGTGAAAGGTTCGATTTTTACATAATCAAAAATAGGATTTTTGTTCATAGAAAAGATGGGATTTTTATTATGAGATGGGCGTTGTAAAAATATAATTTTTATATAAGCAAGAAGTTAAAAATATAATTTTTATAAGGTAAAGGAGATAAAAATTCGGTCTTTATATATGTAGAGAATTAAAAATATAATTTTTACATGATAGGAATATTAAAAATATCATCTTTATTTTTGAAAAGGCGAAATCTTTATTTTTGAAAAGGCGAAATCTTTGTTTTTGAAAAGGCGAAATCTTTATATGAAGAATGGCGTGATAAAAATATAATGTTTACTACATGAACATCGATGTGAAAATATAATTTTTATCTATATAGTAGCGGTGTAAAAATTCGATTTTTATATATTGAATAACATAGTAAAAATTTGATTTTTATATATTGAATAACAAAGTAAAAATTTGATTTTTACATATGTAGTGGCTACGGGCAACGAAGATGACGAAGATGCGATAACGACGAAGACTTCTCTAAATGAAGAGTCAAGATGATTGGATAGCTATCGGTGAGAACTTCTCACTCTTCAATTTCTTTTCTAGTTATATATATATATACTAGGATGCAGACGGTGCTTAGTAGCACCCGACACAATCGTCCACAGACCATGGACTTGTTTGTTTGATTGCAAAAATTAGTTAGATTATTTGGTTTGAATTGAATTGTTTGGTGAAATGAAATTGATTTGATTGATGTGTGAATGGCGTGGGCCTTCACTAGACCGGGGATAAGGCTAGGCCTTGTCCCGTTTCTAGTATCGTGCCGTTATGCCGCCAAAATTTTCTAAAATAAGTTAGAAAAATAAAAATATCATTTTATTGAATAAATGAACTGAATAGAAATTCATGTGTTAAAATAAAATGTTTTATCGTTAAAAATATAATTTTTAACGTGAAAGTGAATAAATAGATATTTATAAACAAATCGGCCGATTTGTTTATATACACTGATCTGACTGATATTGATTGGGTCGATAAATCTTACACATCGCCCAACTGCACAAATAAAATATGTGTTTGATTGTTTGAAACCCCACACGGGTGTTGGGATGAAATTTGAAGTTCACTCATCCTGATTGATTAAATATGTCGATCGATTGATTGACAGGCTGTTATAAGCGTTAGATATCTATATTTGATGCTTATACAGTGTAGTGCACTTTGGTTGATGGTTGATTATTTTTCAATGCTATTATATACGTGTGATGTATGAAAATCCATATAATTAATATTATATGGTGATTGATTGGGCCTCATTCCAATTTAGAAAATAAAGAATATTATAAAATAAAGGTTCATGTGTTGACAGTACTCATCCGTTGAGATTAGTCATGTGTTGAACGAAATATTTTAATAATAAAATTTGCATCTTTATCAATATAAAATAAAGGTTCATGTGTTGACTGTACTCATCCGTTGAGATTAGTCACGTGTTGAACGAATAATATTTGAAATAGAATATTTGAAAATAGAAATATATGAAGCCGTGTTGATTAGATTGACGCCATTTTGACGTGAACGATATTTATACCGATTTTATTCATTATGAAATGAATATTGAAAAACGATTTCGAATTGAATCGAATAGAAAACCAATTTGAATTGAATCGAATAGAAAACCAATTTGAATTGATTCAAATAGAAAACCAATTTGGATTGAATCAAATAGAAAACCAATTTGAATTGAATCGAATAGAAAACGACTTTGAAATTGAATTGAATTGAAACGAATTCAAATTGAATTGAATGCGAATTGAAATGAATTCAAATTGAATTGAAATTTGAATTGAATAGAAATGAATTTTAAAACGAATTTATAAAGAAGAATTTAATTTTGCTTTGAATTGAAATGGAGGTTGAAATTGTTTTTGAAACGAATTCAAAACTATTTATAAAATTTGTTTTGAATGGTAATCGACGAAATATATAATATATAATATATAATATATATATATTATATATATATAATGGCCTGAATAGAACGCGCCGCGGCAGTTCGTGAATTTCGACCATTTATTTCAAACGGACATTACAGGAGATCCGACCGTCGGATTCTCCTAAAACCGGAACCGTTGGGTTCGTATCGAAAAGAGTTTTCTAACGAATATTAGAAATTTGAAATCTAACGGTTGGATTTGGAGTTACGTCCAAATCAAATTTGAAAAAGGTCGCTGTGAGTGCAGTTCGATGGCCGTTGATGGAAATCGACTGTACGGGCCTTGATAAAATTATTAAAAATAATAATAATTTGTGTAAAATAATAAGAAATGATTTGGGAAAAATTGGGGTGAAAAACTCCATATTTGAAAAGATAAAAATGGATTTTTATCGAAATGAACTAGTTTTGAACTAAATTTAAAACCCAATTATTTTGAAATAAATAAATTAGATTTAAAAAGGGGTTTTAAATAAATCGGAATTTCTAATATATTTGATTGGATTTGAAATGGGTTTATCGTGAACGGTGTTTTAAATAACACTAGTTCTTTAACCCGATAACAAATAGAATGTGATTAGGGTTTGTTGCGAACTGTGTTTTAAATAACACTTAGTTCTTTAACCCAGTAAAAGGAGTTTTAATGAATCTGCAATTAGGTTGAAATGTGAATCTATAATCTAAATTATCAAATTTAGAAATGAGCGAGAATGGAGTATCACCAGTTTTGCTCCAAAGCGATAGTTAAATCTTTAATTAGATTTGAACGTGTAATGGTAATTAATTTTACCGATAACACCGTGGTGTTAGATATGGAGTATTACCAGTTTTGCTTCATGGGATGAATAGGTTGGGATTGGGAAATAAAATAAATAATTACTTCGGTGTGGTTCGCTAATCCCGACTAGTTTAGAAAACCATAACTTGGTTTGAAATGTCGTCCAAAGGAAGATTAAAGGATAAATTTTAAAGAATTTATCTTGGATAAAATTAATGGGAACCTTTCCCTAAAAATGTGATTTTATGAATAAAAGAATATTCTAAATTGGAATAAGGCGTATGTTGAGTTTGTGTAACATTTGTTTTAATATACGCGGGTTGTTCGGAAAGGCCGGGTTTGTACCCATTCTGAATAACCGATTCGACGATAAGTCGAAGATGAAGACGGTGGTTGAAGACCGGAAGTCTTCACATCGTTTGGATAATTACTGATGATCCTGATTGGGCTGTACACCCAAGAGGATGGAAATAGTTGGTGGTCGTCCAGGCGTACTTGGAGATGGATGGATATGCAAGGAAAGTGCCTCCGGTTCAGACCCAAAACGGACTTGTAAATGGATTGTGTGTCTGACATTGGATTTTATTCTGTGTTGATTGATTTCTGTTAAATATATATCTGTTTGGCAACGGAGAATTTATTCTCTTGCTTAACGCCCTTCTCTAAGACGTATGAGCTTAGAGGTTATATATCGATAGATATCAATCGCATGGCATGACTTGCCTGTGTGGCACGCTAAGATGCAATGATCAAGGCTTCTGTTGAAAAGCAAAGTCTTGTGGTTGATGATCAAAGCACGGCCTACGTGGCAGCTTTGTGTATAACGTGAATTCGCGGGCCTCACACCTCGGTATGAGTCAAAAACGGGATAAGGACCCAAGGAGTGCATGACGTTTCTTTCTAGCTATGGTGGTGTCAGTGACTTACCAGCCCTGACATTTATATACTTTCCACCTATGTGGTTGTTGGAATGCGAGGCGCCTCGATTATAGGTCTGTAAGAACCGGGAAACGTGTGTTCAGGCATAATTAATCCTCTAACGTAAGTGAGGACTGGCCTTGGAGGATCCGGGGTTGCCCAGAGTGCGTAACCCTGAGGCATTTGCTAGAGTGTCTCGAACGCGGAGAGGAGCTTGCCCCTTGCCTCGACTCATGACGGAAACCCAATTTCCAATACGTGTATTGCGGTATTAATTGTAGAACTAGTACGGCGACATAGTGGTATGGGACATTCATGCCGCCTATGATTTATATTTATGATTGAAATTGTTTTGACACTATACACTTATTATAGTATCAAATGATTTGTTTTAAACGTACCAAGCATGTTTGGCTGTTATAAGGTAAAACCCTATCCTCCGGCTTGCGTTGCATTGTGTGATGGGACCTGGGTCTTATAATAGCTTCATTTTTCGAAAAAGCATTGCGTTGTTTATTCTATGCACTGGTATTCTTGGGAGGAAACCCGTTCCGTGTTATACGGCGTGGTCCCTTGAGTTACTCTCTTTTAAAGTAAAGTTTTAAATAACTGTTTTAGTTCTCACACCAGTCACATGACTGACCTGGAGTTTATTGTTTTAACCTAAACTCTGGGTGCCCCTATTTTCCGCACGGGCAGCTAGTAGTTTTGGTTTTGCAGATTTATATTCACAGGATCCTGGTTTACAGCTGGAATGATATCCGGAAAGCTCTGTATCCGTATATCACCTTCAGTTGTGTTTTGTATTATTTTTTTTCCGCTGCTATGTAATTTATTGTAATCTCTGATATTTATCGAATGTAATTTATTCATTTATACTCTGTATATTCTTGTATCTGATGGAATTGTTGTAATAGCAATGAAATGTTCTTCCGTCTGCGTTCTGATTTGTCTTGTCCTCACAGTAATTCGTTCTTTCTCATTTCTTCGGAGACCGGGGAAGTTACGGGTCGCTACAGTTGGTATCAGAGCTTTGGTTTACAGAGCTCGAGAACAAGACACATTAGAACCATACGAAAGAATTCATTAGATATTGGATTAGTAATATCCAATTAGAATGACTCGTTAGAGATAGGATCAGTAGTATCCTAGAATGAGTGTGAAGAGTATATTTTTTTTAAAATGAAAACAATATTGTTTTGAAATTTAAATCGTTTTACACGTATTTGAATATTTATTTATTTTGAATATGGACAATCCAATATATAAAGATTTTGCGTATACACGTCATGAACGTATATTCGAAGTTTTAATATACTGGATAGATATAGAATCACATTCTCGATACCCGGAGATGATTTTGATGATTGATATATCATCATCAGAATTTGTGTTCGTGTTTCGAAGGTGTGATTTTCTATATATTTCCATTAGACTGGTGTGAGAACCAAAACTAATATAGCTAGAACACATTGTTGTGAATTGACATCAAAAACAAGATTTTCAGTATATATATCAAATTTATGAATTTAAAACGTTAATTCACTAATTGATTGATGTTTGTGTTGTTGTTTATTTGTTTGTTAATTTTGAACCATTATGCCTAATTGAACCAAATATTGAACTGTATTGAAAATTGGTCGCATTTGCTTGCATATACATATACTTACATTGAACAGGTCATAGCAAGGAGGCTAGAGCCGAAGAATAAAATTTGTTTGCCCGACAAATAGGTACATGTTTACTACATAATTTACTGTTTTGTTTGGGTGATGATGATTTTATGAGCCTATTGGCTAGCCGCTTGGCTTTTTCTTTTTCTTTTTGAGATCAGAAGGCCTATATGGCAATTTCGGGATTTTCCCGTGGCTCCCGGTGCAGGGGAGGTTATGGCGAAATTTTTCGAAAATTTAGGGTGTTAGCCAAATTTTTTGAAAATATGAAAATTCTCAAAAACTGAAAAGTTGGAGAATGGAAGCCAGATCGAACGTAGAGTTGATTAATCAAACCACTTTCGACTTGGTTCCTTTTCGGGGACGAAAAGTTTTAAGTGGGGGAGATTGTAATAACCCGGAAATTCTGGGCCAGTTTAAAATTTTTATTTTGGCAATTTTAGCGAGTTTTGAATAT
Source organism: Allium sativum (assembly GCA_030737875.1). NCBI lineage: Eukaryota > Viridiplantae > Streptophyta > Magnoliopsida > Asparagales > Amaryllidaceae > Allium > Allium sativum. The sequence continues at coordinate 131,803,194 of CM060916.1, read as the reverse complement.
TTAAAATAGATTATTTTAAATAATATCGACGACAAATTTATTTTGATAGAAATCGAACGTATATAATATATACGCCGTCGTTAGAATATAAATAATTATATATAATTAGAATAGAATTGAAAATGGCGCGGTAGTTCGATAATTCGACTTCAAACTGGCCCAATAATTGAAAATGGCGCGGTGGTGATGGAAAACTGATGCTGTGAGGAGATTTTGTTGTAGATTTTCAGAATCGTCGGTCTGTTCAAAATGGATATTGTGCATGTGTGAATTAGGCTAGTAGTTGTTTATTAAATTTTCAGATTTGAATTGGTGTATGTATGGCAACATAGGCTTCTGCCCACTTTCTTTCTTTTCCACTTTTGAATATAGTTGTGAATATATGTACCGTTTACAAACATGAAAAGAGAAGTGTAAAAATCATTTCTGTGAATCAATAAAAAGATCATTCGTTCTCTTTTAAACCTCATTTAGTAGCAACACTAACAAAAATGTGCAAAATTTCTAATCTTTTGTAGTGTAGTAATTGCTCTTGAATTTCAGAAAACGTTCCGAAATGAAATGGTCGGATAGCAGCTAGATGAACATGTTGCCGAGGATGAATACGGTTGATGAGCTTGTATCTGTGGGTATTATATTATATATGATATAGAGTTGAAAAGTTCAGTGGTCATATTTCATCATACGATCCAAATGCAATGTTACAACCAACCGGTCATCATCAATACATATTATATATTACAACAAGTTGAAACGTCAAAGGTCATATATTTTATAATGCGATCGAAGGCTAAGATGGATTTCGAACCCGCCATTCAGAATTTCGGTTAAACGATATCAAGAAAATATATATAAATCCTTATTTAATTTATTAAATGAACGTTATCGTTTTATAATGATTTCCATAGCGACTATTTTAAAATTTGAACTGGACATAACTAACAGATTATAACACGAAATCTTGATTTTTCTCCTACACTAGAAAAATATACTTAAATTGATTCAAACGCTTTTGGTTTCACAGAATTCCGACTTAAAACGAATTCTGTATACTCGGTTAAAGTTCAGAACGAAATTTACGAACTACCGCGCCATTTCTAGTTCGTTTATAATATAATTATAAATTAAACGTTCTAACGTCATTTTAATAACGAATACATTTATATAATTTAATATAAACAATATTTAAACCACTTTAAATTGCTCGTTCACATTATACCGTAAATTTAACATTTTCCCCATATCCCGAAAATAAAATATTATTATATAATCAATATAATTTAAATATTCAAATTAAAATGGTTAAATCCCATCATTTAAACTTAAATCAACATTTTAAATAAATAAAATATTTCAAATAAATGGTCAGAAAATACGGGACATTACATTCTTCCCCCCTTAAAATAATTTCGTCCTCGAAATTGCTAAGGTAAGAAAAAGGTTGTGAATCCCATCAACTTTAAAATATATTTTATTTCAAAACAAAACCAATTTATTATGATAAAACAAAATTTTCAAAAATATCGAAAATATTCTAACACATTAAATTTTCGAAAAATTCCACAGAGTCTCCCCTGCACAGAGGGACATCTGCGATATCGCAGGAACAAATAATATCGACCCACACGGTCGGAAAAACAAAAATTAAAACCCAGAGTTTATATTTTTGTGTAGGCGTACCTTTTTCGAGTGTTATTGAGTCTACTACTCAAATTACATGCGGCTTTCGTAACCAACTTAATTTTCTAGTCTTCTGATACCTGTACTTAACTCAATTCGTCATATAAGTAACAGATACATGAAATATTTAAATAACACTTCATTTTCCTGGGTTTCTGTTTATTTAACTCTTTATCAACCCATGGATGAATTATGTTTAACCAATCTAACATGCAATCAACAATAAATCAACAACCAGTCATAAAAAACTCAATCAAATCAACTGAATCCACATTCAATATTGCTATTTTATTCAATTCAACATATTTGAATATTAACCAATTTATATTCAGTTGATTTCTATTTAATTATGATTCATTAAATTCCCAAATTTAATTCAAATTTATTTAATTACAACATTATTCCTTAATTTAATTCCACTATAATTATTAATGATTTAATTCGATTTCATGTAACCCAGTTAAGTTCCAATCCAAAATTTTAACCAAATTTTGAATTCCATTCAAATCAGTCAACACACCATATCTAAATAATTTGAGAAAATTATTTCTTTCAACAAAAATAAAATTCGGGTAAAATTATTTCATTTACCCTCTCTACAAAACAATATTGTGTTACTTACCAGTTCAACGCTTTTCATCACTTGAACGAATCAACAACACAATACAAAACATTTGTATATAAAATTTACACATACGCTCTTATATATATATACACTCAAACTCAATATATGGTGCTACTAATCCCATCTCTATCGAGTTACACCACAGAGCCAAGGTTATTACTAAACCAATAGCTCTGATACCACTGTAACGACCCAGGGTTTTCGGCCCCGAAAATCGACATAAATACCTTTGCCGTATGTCATGTCGACCTTCCCTACACCGAAAGTACCGGATTGTTAATGAAAGAAATTAGAGGGTGAGATAAGAAAGAAATAAATATAAGAATAGAAGAGGAAGAATCAACACGACACAGAGTCTCACATCGCAGCGAAACAAAATATAATATAGAAATAAATCTTTATAACTTACAACATCAGAGTACATGAACACATCTAGACAGTTTTAATAATCTGCCCTTATATACAACACAGCGGAATAATATCATACATCTGAACTCTTCCAGCCCGTCTCTTCACAGCATTCGATAACCTGAACCTGTACACTCCGGGCTAACCCGAGCATTTACAAAACATTGGGTCGGTCTGGTGAACCAGAGTGAGATAAACTCGCAAATTATTTAGGGTAAATCATCCAATCATGATTTTAAAGTTCAAAATCCTTTCAAAAGAAAAGGATAATCGTAAGACCAAATTCACACATGAACACAGACGGCTTTTACCTTACGATAACCCAAAACAGTTTTGAAACCAATATTTTTCTGATATTATAATAATGTCTAAATACAAGTAAATAACAATCTAGTGGGATGCTTGCATCTCACGCTCCATATATATAGTATAAAATCAAAAACCGCAGGCGCTTATTGGAGATTGGATTCCAACTATGACAAGGTATGGGACCACCCGCCGATAGTGTATCTCTAGAGGCGAATACACTGGTTTAACAAGAACGTCTTGCAACCCGGCCCTCACATGACCGACCACTCATTTTGCATGAGTTTATCAAATGTATATCACCAACGGTTGGGCTCAAACCACCGTTTCCCGAAAAGGGACAACATCGAAATAGATTAAAGAATGAAATGGATTTTCTCTAGATAGGTGAGTATACACCCTAATGGGAGCGACCCACATTGCCATGTTGTCTGTCCGACTTTTTTCATCTCTCAGCTAATGAGGCTTGAGGTCTGAATTACCTTCTTCTGGTAGCACACCGCCATTCACTTTGAATGCCACATCATCAGATCCGCTAGATATCACTAATTGACATTCCACAAAAATACCCTGGTCGGGAGCGAACCAACTGAGATACGTTTGAAGAAATCAACGTACGTGACCCCTTTAGAAATACTCTATCAAACATTTGTCCATACAAGTCGTCCAGGAATAGGATTAACCGAAGGCACCCTCCTACTGCATCCTAGGAATCACCCTAAAGATCAGTAGCGAGAAGTCCTTAAAATTCGTAGATTTTAATCGCGACAGAATCACTGTTGAAATATCTTGGCCACTAAACAAGAGAAATTCAATCAGCAGTTCTTCCGCTCATGAAGATCAACGCCCTCCAATTGCTCCATCTTTAATAGTCTTCTTTCACGTATTCGCTGATCAGAATGGTTTTTGTTCCGTACCAACGATCGTATTGGTCAAGTTTGATAGTCGGTGATTTAATTATCAAATAAATAATTGTGAGAATAACATGAGTTTACCAGTTTAGTACCAACACCACATGGCCCTTTTAAATTAAATGATTATCGATAGTGAATCCCAAATTCTTAAATATTACAGATATAGCTTTCCATCACCAATTTAACGTAAGGTTATTACTTCAAACTATTTCACTTTCATATTTAAGGAGATGCTCTATGATTAAATTCCTTATTCTATTATCGTTTAAACTCATTTACTATTACTTGTTACCTATATTGAAAAACCCTCTCGACTTATCATTTATAAATTAAATCTATTTTGGTTTCATTACTTGCATACGTTAATCCACACTCATTTATGTAGAACGAGTCTATTTCCCAACTTCACTTTCCAATTTCCTTTCATCTCGAATGTACCATTTTAACTTTCCACCACCCGCCTTTTTCTCCTTTACTTTGGACATTTTGTATGAATGCCAAATTCTTCCATTTCCGTCACTTGGAAAAATCTCATTATATGTTCTCGACCCTTTCATTTACATCCCGTTTTTATTTCCCATATGAAAATAATAAATTATTTCTCTCCTTCCACATTACAAACTAATATCATCCTCAGATAATCCCGAGGTCGTTTAAGTTGGGGTATTTATTTACCTCTCAGGCCTTGATCAACAACGGTCTTATCTTTAGATATACATTAGATGTAATTCAAAAACCGAACTTATTTTAATATCATATACACCTCATTTAGCTATTTTATTTAAAATCTATTTATAAAACTTCTTATCTTTTGAATCTTCCATCGTAAGTATAACCGTCGTTCTAAATTCATTGATTAGGAAAATCATTTATAAAATATCATCTTCTCTTTTACTTCTCTAAACGATACCTTTTACTAACTTGGATTTTTGGTAAAATCCTATTACTTACTCCTTTACCACATTCACCTATAAGCTTTTCACTTAAAGTCTTATTTCATAAGTTTTACTTAATTCCCTTATTAGGTAACACTTTACACCTCATTTTCTTTTCATAAACTTCATTTATAAATCATGGTTCAATATAAACCCTTTTATTACCACTTTCCTTTTTTACTTAGTTTAAGCTCTCGCATTTGCTTAGAATTCCCTTATTATTTATCTCTCAAAAACTATTATTCAAATCTATAATATTAAATCAATTTCTGCTCATATACTTATAAATCTGATAAATATCAGAAAGCTCCTTTATAAAATCATTTAAAAACCAATTATAACTCAATTCATAAATAATAAATATTTATTTCCTTTTTTACAAACTTTTATTCAAAATTACAGGTTTAAAAATCTATCTACAGTTATAAAGTATATTTTATAACTTAAATTTGTCGATTTACCTAATGGTATAACGATATTTATAAAACGGTTAATCCATAGGCCATGTACTGCCAATCACAGAACCAATCGTAACCATTGGTTTAAACCAAACAAATATTGAATTTCAGGTTGATATTCAATAACTAGATGAACCATCCAATCAAACAATTCAATTAAAATAAATAATGGTCTCATAATGGTCAATACCAAATTTATCTCACACAATCATGACAATTCAAACAATCCATTTAAATGAATCACGTTTGTTTTATAAACGTGGCCAGTAAGGTGAATTACCTTGACTGGGACCCGTCGTTAAAAATAACAATTTGGGTTTCACTGAAATTAAACGACGTTTAATTTTGTCAGTTCAAACAATATATGAATGTATATCAACAACCAGTCAATCATTAGCAACCATAGCACACAAAAATAAAAACCCAACTTATAAAATATAAGTGGGGGAGAACTGAGTGAGTTTAACTCACCTTTGTTTGGTTCCATCATTAAATCAACTTTCAGTCAAGTTAAACGACGTTTAATTTAACCGAGAAATTCAGCTGCTGTCTGCCTTGCTTGGTTCCCTTTCATCACGTAGTAATCGTCTTCATGGTTCCGGTGTTTTTCATTTCATCAAATTCTGATAATATAGTACAAAGATATACATGTTATAAGTATATGAATTAAATTGAAACAATAAAATTTTAGATTATATATATATATTTTAATTTCTAAGATATGAATTACCTAACCAAAATATTCGTTCTATGTTAAAGCAATATACAGACCGATTATTTCTATTACTAATTTGATCATTCTCTGTTTCCATTCGTTCAGTAATCTAACCTTGTTTTTTTTTAAACTTAAGCATACCATTTAAATCAAATAAACTTTAAATTAAAAGAACTTGGGCCTTACTTTGTTTTGTTCAACCCAAACCGACATGGACTAGGCCCGTACCCCCTCATTCACTTAAAACCCTATCGGAATCCCTTCCCTCTTCGTTATTTCATGAGCCGCCACAAAAAATCAAAACCCTCTCCATCCATGACCGAACCATCCTTCTTCCATCCTTGTTTTCTTCGGTAAGGTCAGAATCAACCCCATCGAACTCCTACGCTACCCTCTTCTTTGGTTCTTCAATTCCTTCCTCCGACGATTCGCTAGAACCCCAAATCAACCCCCTCCAACTTCGGATGTCACCACAACTTCATTGATCAACCTCCGTGCCTTTCCTATCCACTCCCCTACCCCACTCGAAACTGTGATCGGAACCTTAAGTCCCCACATCAAACAAAATTACCAGAACTTCATCAGAAGCACTCCGAAATGAAAGAGTGGATCTGCGAACCCAGCTAAGTATTTTATCTGATTTTTAATTTCTGTAGTATCTTATTTTGATTATTTTTTCATGGTTCAAATTCGGTTTTTGTGTTCTGAAATAACTGTGGTTCGGTTACGTGTTTATAGTTGGATTTTGATCTTGATAAGAACAATGTCCATATCGATTGTAAAATCATAGGCTTAGACTTTGGATTGTCTAGTTCTTCGGGTGCTATTACTTTCATTTTAGCTGTGCTGTGTGGTCTCTTGGTACGGTGATGGAACTGATGGTAGCTTGATGCTGTGTGAAGATTTTAGGTTATATTTTCATGTACTAGTTTATTCATATTTATATACACAGTGATTGAACTGTATGGGTATAGAGTAGGTATAGCTATAGAGCCATTGAGCTGTTTATTTCATTTGAAGATTAGAAACTGTGATATGTATATCTTATATCAATGATTGTGGTTATAGTGTACTTCTCAAGGTTGATATCCTTTGAAGATTTGAATTTTTTTGACATATGCACCCTATATTTGAGATAGGGCCAAATAGTCCTTGTGTAGATCTGTACTTGAATTAGCTGTTTCCATTGATGTTATAATTTGGCCTAAAGATTTGATTCTCTTATCTGTCCATTGATATATGAATATACATATATATATATATATCTTTTTCGATTTTTTTGCACTCATTTATTTTTTCTATTGGAAATCTTTCAACTTTAAATATATCCATATTTATATTCTAGCTACTCATAGCTTTCTTTTTTCTTTCTTCTTACTCAGGTTGATTTGGTGGTGATGGAAAACTGATGCTATGAGGAGATTTTGTTGTAGATTTTTAGATTCGTCGATTTGTTCAAAATGGATATTGTGCATGTGTGAATTAGGCTAGTAGTTGTTCATTAAATTCTCAGATTTGAATTGGTGTATGTATGGCAGCATGGGCTTCTGCCAACTTTCTATCTTTTCCACTTTTGTATATAGTTGTGAATATATGTACCGTTTACAAACATGAAAAGAGAAGCGTAAAAATCATTTTTGTGAATCAATAAAAAGATCATTCGTTCTCTTTTATATCTCATTTAGTAGCAACACTAACGAAAATGTGCAAATTTTCTAATCTTTTGTAGTGTAGTAATTGCTCTTAAATTTCAGAAAACGTTCTGAAATGAAATGGTCAAATAGCAGCTAGATGAACATGTTGCCGAGGATGAATACGGTTGATGAGCTTGTATATGTGGGTATTATATTATATATGATATAGAGTCGAAAAGTTCAGTGGTCATATTACATCATACGATCCAAATGCAACGTTACAACCAACCGATCATCATCGATACATATTATATATTGCAACCAGTTGAAACATCAAAGGTCATATATTTTATTATGCGATCGAAGGCTAAGTTGGATTTCAAACCCACCATTCATAATTTCGGTTAAACGATATCAAGAAAAAATATATAAATCCTTATTTAATTTATTAAATAAATGTTATCGTTTTATAATGATTTCCATAGCGACTATTTTAAAATTTGAACTGGACGTAACTAATAAATTATAACACGAAATCTTGTTTTTTCTCTTACATTAGACAAATATACTCAAATCGATTCAAACGCTTCTAGTTTCACAAAATTCCGACTTAAAACAAATTCTGTATACTCGGTTAAAGTTCGGAACGAAATTTACGAACTACCGCGCCATTTCTAGTTCGTTTATAATATAATTATAAATTAAATGTTCTGACGTCGTTTTAATAACGAATACATTTATATAATTCAATATAAACCAAATTTAAACCACTTTAATTTGCTCGTTCACATTATACCGTAAATTCAACATTTTCCCAATATCTCGAAAATAAAATATTATTATATAATCAATATAATTTAAATATTCAAATTAAAATGGTCAAATCCCATCATTTAAACTTAAATCAATATTTTAAATATATAAAATATTTCAAATAAATGGTCAGAAAATACGGGACATTACAATCTGGTTCTCACAGGTGTTTAAGTTTGGTTTTCGGTTCTCGTTCTCTCTCATGCTGGGTATTGACATGATGACTCACCCTTATAATGTAGTTACCCGACTTGATACTAGTTTATCCTATTTTTTTCTGTTGTGAGTAATTTTGATCATACTCTAATTATGCTTATGTTCCTTTATTTGCAGGTACTAGACTTAAATGCTTCATGCCTTGATGGGTTTGAGTTTCGATTTTTGTCGAAATTTAGGCTTAGAAAAGTGTGGGGTATTACAGTCTCAGTAGTTTGACACTTTACCTTGATAGGAAATGTCATAGGTTAGATACTTGCTTAACGTGAATCGAACATATATTGACATGTAATATATTTTATATCATCCAAGACTTGTGGCACTAATATGTATTATAATAGGGCTGTCAATGGATATCCGAAAAGGGGATAAAAATCCGATATTCAAAAAAGGGATGCAGATACAAAGTCATCCATGTTCAAAATTATCCGCCAACTTTTTATCAAGGCTATAGCTTAAATTATGTATATTTTGATATGTTGAAAGATATTTTTGAATTTTTTTATTAAGTTAAAAATTCATAAATATGCATTTAATGCATATCAACTGCTCAAATCTATTTATTATCATCATATTTGTATATGTGTAATACTTTAATTAACAATGGAATTACTCATCCATAATAGGGCTAACACTAAGGATAGACTTATCCACAAAAACATCCCAGTCGATCCATCATGCATGTTCTGTCCCTCCCGCACGGAAAACGCCCATCACCTCTTCTTCGAATGTGACTTTTCTTTCCATGTTAGGCTTCCTCATCTGCACATCTTCTTGGTACTGTACCAACTACCCATCCTTCTTCAACCATTGAAAATACTCACCTCAAAATCCCGCCCTTGACACCATTGTGGCTTCTTTTAGTTAGGTCATTTAACACGAAGGAAACATACGTTGCTTTCACCGAACTTCTTGCACTGTCACTTCACTTTCCCACCACATCACCTTTGTATTCTCTTCTTAGATAGGTTCTCAACACCCAGTCTCCTTTAGATTCCATATTAAAGCGCGTAAAGACTCTGATGAATCAGTGGTCAGCTCGGAAGCTCTTGGCATAGGTCCCCAAGGTGCTTTTCCACATCCTTGGTAGCTCTCTTACTTCTAATCCAGTGCTGGTGTTTAGATTTTCTAGTCTTTGTTTTTTGTCCTAACTACACCATCTTTCACGTTATTCCTACTGGATTTTTGTCTGGGAAATTTGTTGTGTTGCCCTAATGACTGTTGGTATTTGTAGATTTACTTACTACTTCATAGAACTAATTTTTAGTTCAATTTCAATCTCCACTTTGCACCATTTTGCTATTGGTTAGGCTTAGTAACTGGAATATTTCTGTTATATTTATATTTTCTAATCCCCTGTGCAGTTTCCCACTGCACAACCGTCTTACTAAAAAAAAAATCAGTGGAACTGAAAATTATCCATATTAAACTGGAATTTTCTATTTATGTTTCTCAATTTATCGATAGTGAGCGGATAAGGTAATTATCTGATATTCGTACGTATCCACGGATGCATGCGAATATGTGGTATTCCAAAATGATTTTGAATGTGGATACAGATATGTCACCATTCGTTTCCAAAAGCATCTGTTGACATCCCTGTACTACCATTAAAGTACTAGTTAAAAAAGTAAATATAAATTTGAAGAATGGATAAATAAAAAGGAAGGGCTAATCTGTAAAGGATGATGAAAGATCAATGAAATGTCATGTAGGGAAAAATAATTTGGAAAGTATGTTACAAGTAAAAAAACATTTGTGAAATTATGATAGAATAATTGCCATGCTCCCATGTGATGATGAGTGAGAACGTCTACGAAGTAGCATCAAACTATATATTTTGAGAATGTTCAGTAAAAGATTTGTGTAATTTAGTGAAAGAAATATATGGAAAGAGTGACACGGAAATAATAGAAGAATACAATATGATTGATGCGAAACTGTAAGGCTTGAAAATTCCCGCCTTTTGGATCGACCATAATCTGCGTAAGTGAGATGCTAAAATGGCGGAAACCCTCGAGACATTAACTTTGGGCATACAACACATCAGATAGAAATAAAAGACTTTCTATTAACATCATTATAATGTTACATCAGAGTACAAAATATCAGAGTATATAATAAATACAGAATATCATAAATACAATGCATATCGGAAATACAAAAACTGACACTCAACGGAAGACTATCAAATGCTCTGGACATAGCTCTAACTTTAATCCAGAATTCTGCTCTATAAAATATTTGCAAAACCAAAACTACTAGTTGCACGTGTAGAAAATATGGGCACCCAGGGTTTAGGTGTGTAACAACCCAGAATTTTGACAATAGATTAGTTATTTAATTATATTCTCAAAAATCGGAATTTTTGCAAATGATTGAGTTTGATCATGAAACTTTAACCGATGCGTTCGTCTCGGAATTCAGGTCAACTTTCATGTTTGGAGTTTTGCGAACAGAGTTCATATGAAAAAGTTACGAATGAAATATGATAACAGATGAAAAATAAATAAATAGAACAATTAATATATACCTTTCCTTTTATTACATGTCTTCAGTGGGAAAATTTGCTTAAGGGCGGTCGACACCCCTGTACAGAGCGGTCGACCGCTCTGCGCGTGTACAACCCAGTGACGACTAGGTTTTGATGAGCAATTTCGTTATATTATATATTATAAACAGATGGATGTTAATTAAAATAAATCTAACGGTTCATGACCAATTCCACTCCTATAAATAAAGGGGTTAAGGCCTCATTCTTTTCCATTCAAATCTGTAGGCAACAGCGAAGTTCTGCCTTTTTTCCTCCATCTTCAAACCAATTTTCTTAATTAAAAATATATTCATATACAACTAATCAAACACAAATTATATAGAATTGAAAGGGAATATCAGATCCAATGGAAAAGAATGTGAATTGACACTCTGTATCAGATTCTCCCCTCTCTTTCGATTTTCTTACATACCTACAAATCTAAAAGAATTTAGGAATTGTAGGCCTAAAAGATTATTCAAACTTCAGATTTGGATGCTTTCAGATGAGTGGAAAATTTATATATATAGTTATAATAGCCTATTTATCTCGTTTGAATTAGTTCTCAAAATATATGCCTATTTTCATCAGATCTGTTCATAATGTTGTTGTATTTGAATTGACACCTAACATATCTGCTAGTGAATATTGTCAAAACTTGTAAAGTATGAATTGTGGTTAAGAATAATATTAATTATAGGATACTTAAATTTGTTTACACGTGTTGGGAGTTATGTTGTAGTTTGTGTGAAGCACTGAAGATTTGGAAATCAGTCCCAGTAACACTATTTAGATGTAGTTTTCTTCCAAAACTGTAGTTTTAGTGTTAAAATGACAAATTATGTGATTTTGATTAAAAAGATACAATGGTGAATTAAGTAATTTTAATCTTAAAAGAAATTTGCCTATTTGTGTTAAATGTTGGTGGGGTTTTAGCTTGGTTGTAATAAATATGTTGTTTTCCTCTTTTTGAACAAAAAGACATTTTTTTGAATTCATCAGAGATATGAAAAAAGATTGAAAAAGGAGAAAAGTGGTGCAAATGTACGTATAAATATAAATATACATATTTGTACGTTAGTTTGCATCAACTATTCCAAAATATACCTTTACATATATTTCTTATGATTTGAAAATATGTCAATTCCATTAATCAAACATAATTTACAATAATTATAACTAAGTCATTTTATAAGATTTGGAACCTTTAGGCAAGATTGAATATAAAAAAGGAATATTTGGTTATTAACTAAACCAGATTATTAAATTTAACAATAAATAATTAAAGAAAGATAACCACGTTGACCGCGCAAAAATTATAAATATATACACATTATCCATCCGAATCTACGTAAAGTGACAAAATATACGTTGTATTGAATATTTTAATGTTTGAACGGCATTCAATTATGGAATTATACATGTAAATGTAATACATATTGAGTTAATATATTTGCGGTGACCAATGTAAATATTTATATAATTAATTGCTATCAATAAATAACAATTGTAACCGATGTTGATTGGGGAAAGTGAATATAATAGGATAATGGTTAGAATTCCTAAATTTATTAGGATTAATGTTGTATACCCCAATTAGAGAATTTGAATTTTAACCGCATTTAGACACTAGGTTAAGCTCAACTTGTAGTAGAAGTCTACCCGGAACCGCCCGGTAAATTCAACATCCACAGGCGATCAGCTTAATGTGAGGGGACTAATGCGTAAATATAAGTGTACTAACGCACGAGGTTAAACTCAACTTGTGGTAGCAGTCTTTCCGGAACCGACCGAAAAATCCAGCATCCACAAGTGGTCAACTTAATGTGAGAGGTCTGATGCATATATATATATATATATATATATATATATATATATATATATATAACAGGCAACAAATAAATAAATAAACAAGAATAGTAATTGTCTGTTGGGGTACAACAAATAGATACTTCGGGACTGATAAAATGAGGATATCTAGCGTAAATGATTGCCTTAGGAAAATGTAACCGATATGGTCAAAAATGGCATTAAACTCATGGATAAAATTAAATAGGTGTAAAAAGGGGATTAATGGGTATTTATTGTTGTTTAAATACTAAGTCCAATTTGGTAAATAATCAAACAAATGTCCTAGTGTAAGAAGGATAAATCTTCCTTTATTTATATTAGTTAATACAGAACCTATAACTAAAAGTTAGGGTTGGACTTAGTAGGCAAATGATGTAAAATATTATTAACCATAGGAACCCGTGACGATAATTAATCGTGTGCGTATAGTATTTCTGTGAAGAGAAACTAAATGGGAAGGACTTAATAACGTATCACACTTTATCCCAACAGGGAAAGGTATTAAAGCTAATGCTGTACGAACTTTATAATCTTCATGTATAGTCCACTTCCTTGGGTCTTTATTGACTTTGTTCGAGGAATCCACCTAAGAGTAGGTCTTTAAGTTTAGGGGTCTTAAATGGAATGTGTGTAGGGCCTACCTAAACATGGAAATTAAAAACGTTAGATATGGCTACCTATCCTACAAGAAGTAGTAAGAGACTAAGGAGGTTATCCAATAAGGTCAACTAGATGGTATAGCGGGTGATAAAGTACCATCTCTCACCTTACATAGGGTACAAGTTTATGTGTGAATGACGAAAGACTTAACTAGTAGGGCCCCGTAGCTAGTGCCCTCTAGTTTGTGTTAACGTTAAATAAATTGTCAAGGAATAATAAGTGACCAATAGGTTCGCCTAGGATATTAAGCGATCTATGAGAATCCACCCTATCTATCATTAATAGTGAGGCATTAAATAATAAGGGATGAGTGAATGAATATATATATAAACACACACACACACATAAGTACATACATACATACATACATACATACATACATACATAGAAACTCCATAATTAGAGGTCTACCCTCGATTAAATAACCAACCATGTTCTGGTATAAAGGCGTCATAAATATATGCATAAACTATCTATCTCAATATCATATTTTTTGGAAGTCTACCTTAGGAAGGGTAGTTAGAGTCGTGCATAATCATATTTACAAGGTTATACTAGAATTACTAACCTTGGTTGGCATACATCTTTGATTGAACCCAACGGGTACATCTGTGTATTATAATCGTTGTTGTACATTTCCTGTTCACCAGAATCTTGTTGTTCTGAGCCCTCTCCTCATTACAACCACCCAAGTCTCTTGAGAAGGTTGGGTTCTCACAGTTTTTTAGTTTGGATTTCGGTTCTCGTTCTCTCTCATGCTTGATATTGGCAAAGTGACTTACTTTAAAAGGGTAGTTACTTGAGTTAATACTAGTCTATCCTATTTTATTTCTGTTATGAGTTATCTTTATCGTACTCTGATTATGCTCATGCTCATTTATTTGCAGGTACCAGATTTACACTCTCCATGCTTGGATGTGTTCGAGTTTCGATTTTTTTTTTGAAATTTCTGCACAGAAAATGTGGGGTGTTAGATTTGGTATCAGAGCTTAGGTTAAACGATCAGAGGAATTAGTTAAATTAGGACTCGTGAGAGAACGTAATTCAGTTTTTTTCTTCTGTTTTTCTTCGTCTTTCTTATTCAACTTTAATTTATTTCGACGATGAATTAGTCTTGGGCTAATTATATAAAATGGGCTTTAAGCGACTAAGAGTTGAAATAGGTTGACTTTGGGTGTCTAGCCAATTCTGTCTTACCCCATAGTACGTTGGCGATTTTTTCTTGAGAAGCACGAGGACGACTTTTGGTGGATTTCGTTGATTCGAGTTTGGATACTGGACGAAAATCTAGCTACAACCAAGATAGCCTCGATTTCTGATGTTTGGTTCGGCTAAGACCATTTGTCCATCCAAAACGGGAAAAGTCCACGTTAATATGTCGTATCCATTTCGAAAATATAATTATGAGGTGTATCTCTTTGTTACTTCGTTAAATTTCCGAATATTCCTTCCCTAAAATATTCATTTGAGTTTTTGGCCTTGTAATCGAGGAAATTTTATTTTTAAAACTATTTAGAAAATAAAAAAATGGGTTTTGTAAGTTTTGAAATATGGTTTCGGAAAATGATTTTTTAAAGGCCTAGTTTTATAAAGATATGGTTTCAAAATTTTAATCTATTCGTGTTTCAAAAATTTTAGGGCTTTGTGTTATTTTAATAAATATAATCCTATTGGTAGGAATGAAGGAATTAGAAATGATGAGGAATACGCCACTAAACATGAAATTAATAAATATCCATTCCTTGTGATTTTTAGTATCTCTCTTGCTATATATATTGGATAATTTATTGAAATTATCACAATTAATCCTTAAGATTTTAAGGCTCCAACATTTTGGACATGGAAAGATTTTTCAATTTGTAATATAAACTGGAATATGAATAATAATAATAATAATAATAATAATAATATAGGTTTATAAATACGAAATCGTTAGTTTATAACAAGTTCCAAATTTGGAAAACTTTTAAATTTTCCTTTGAAAAGGATCTAAGAAAAATCTTCATCTAGATTTTTGGGGTATTTGATATCATGAATCGTCTTTTTGTTGCCAGCTAGATAAGCAGAAAACCGTTTTAATTTATATTACGAATTTCTGGCTGAATTATTTTTGGAATTCGCTCGTTCGTCGTGAGATCGTAGCCTTTTGTTGAGACTACTTGGAATCCTTGGAGTTGGTTCGGAGTTTGACTACGGTCTTCGATATCGTCATGATGAGATAAGTACTTTTTTTCGTATCGCATCAAATTTTAAAAGATGACGCAGGGTGACTAAAATTTAATCCGGCGTTGTAAGGTCAAGGTTCAATGTTTGTTTAAAGCCCATCTAATAGTTGACCGTCTAGCGTTATACAAGAATGGTCAACTAGTTGATGAGTTTGTTGCAATTTGAACCTAGGACTCAATCATAAAAGTTACATCCAAATTACCTGTAACACCCCGTGAATTCTATAATGTTAAAGATTCGCAAATTAAAGTATAATTAATTCTAAATGAAAGAATTAAGGGAAATGGGTTACGCCATTGCATTCGTCTCGGAATTCTGCTTGAGATAGAGTCCGAGTTTGCGCGAATCGGACTCCGTATGAAGGAGTTATGACCTTCGGAAGTTTCAGAATCAAATTTAAATCCAAACAGCTCAGTTTAATTTCAAAATTTCGAATTTCAGGTTCAAACTGGGCTGGGCGGGAAAATTCCCGCACAAAGACCAGGTCAACCATAGGGTCGACCATGGTGTCGACCTGGTCACCCTAGGTCGACCACAGTGTCGACCTGGTCCCCCCAGGTCGACCATAGTGTCGACCTAGGTGTCGACCTGGCTGGTCGACCTGGCTGGCCAGGTCTGACTCTGGCTCGAATTTCTGAGGCCCTGTATGTCACTAGGGCTGACGTGTCACCTCTTGATTGGCTCTCTGAATTTTGAATGGCCTAGATTCCTCCTATCTTCATCTGACGGCTCAAAACAACTTAAAAATCTATAAATACACCCTAACTCTCAACTGAAAATTCACACAAAAATATGAGAAAGGAGTCATCATGCTGCTAGGGAGGAATTGAACATAGCTGTCAAGAGAAAAGCCTAGAGACGATTCAAACTAAGAAGAAGATTTAAAGTTTAAATCAAAAGTTTTCAACGCAACGTTAGTCTACCCAAAGGAGCGCATTCCAATTTCAGAATTCAGAATCCAGAATTCAAGATTCTGCATTCGTTGTAAGTATAGTAACCTTTCAGAATATGAATATGAATAAGAATTGCGATGTGATTCGATGTGAATGAAAATAGAATTGTGTTATTGTATTGTATAAAATTCTATGTATTGTGATGGTTCTATCATGACTTATGTATTGATGTTTGTGGCATAAATTTGATTGATGCAAGCCTATTTAACAATTGTATATGAAAACAATGACACTTGCAAGTTTGTGGCAAAGATTAGAAATTAATTCCTTTATGTATATGTTGAAGACTTGGACTATGTATATACTATGTATATTCCTATGACACGTGAAACTGATTATGCCTACATGACCCAAAACCTATGATATCATTTTCATGTCTATTTGCAAGTATGATTGGTCTATGTTAAGCATCATTTGGGTTTCATAAACTATGCAAATTCATGTTTATTTGCAAGTGTAATTGGATCTATGTTAAGTATCGTTTGGGTTTCAAAAACTATGCAAGTTCATGTGGCTATGTGATTAAACGTTATAATTGGACTGTTGGTGAATATACATCATGCTAGTTATGTGTTTGACATTATGCCAAGTTAAACATATTTAAACGCAAAGTTGTAAACTATGCCATTTCATATATCACCTACTTAGTTGTACTTTGATTTGAATGCAAGTTCACATGACCCGTCATTTATGTTAGTATCGCTAAACTGCAAGTTCATGCGCCACACACCCTTATATGTTGCAAAATATTACATGTTCTTAATTTCCCCTTTTCTTACGCTTATAAAGTTGGGCTGAATTGTGTCGAGCCCAACATTTGTTATAACGTTGCGAACGTATAAACGGGGGTAATGACGTTGGGTGTAAAACATGAAAATATATGTTGGCATATTTGGCACATGCCAATGACAATGACATTTAAGCGGTATAAATTGCTATGCCTAAGAATGAAAGATTTGACATTTACATATATAATAATAAAATATGTAAATTTAGAAAACACGACGTGATTAACTCGAGGTTGGATTGAGTTGTAATGTAAACCTGCCCGGAACCGCCCGACTGTCCAGTAGTCACAACAATACCTATCTAATGTGGGTGGTTAAGCATTGAGCCCAATAAATACCCGAAGTTAGACTGAGCTACGGTGTAAACCTGCCCGGAACCGACCGGCATATCCAGTAACCGTAGCAATACCCGTCTAATGTGAGTGGTATGGTGCTTCTAAGAGGCTAAGGACAGGTGGTAGGGTTAAGTCAACTATAACACTTAACCAAATTCAACATGTTAACAAGAATTGATGAGTGGGGGTTAGGTAAATACAGACACTTAACCACTTAAAATGTTTGACTAGAAAATCCTGGTAACGAGGGACCCGTTTCAGCAGTAACCCAATTTAGGTATCAACGGTACCTTGAAACTAGGCAGGGTGGGGCACGATTAAAGGGCTGATTGTAAGCGGTCAAACGACGACGGTGGGTGCACAGTGCAGGTCTAACGGAGTGCGGGCGTGCACACACTTCGGTGCAGACAACCAGGGCACTGGGGACACCAGTAGTATAACCTATGCCTTCTAGAATTTTTGTCGGGGCCGCCACCATGGGTCTTGATTTACCCCATGGTGGGACCAGCATAGGTATTTACAATTCTTGGGGGCCGTATGACACATGTTAACGCGAGTAGAAGCCGATCTTTAAATAAAGTTGGGTATCACTTCACCCACACCATGGGGTGCCAGTTAGAGTAAACTCAAGTAGATGCAGAGATATAGTATGGGTGCGATAGTACATTCGACACTCCCTTAGCTTGTGACACCATCCTATTTTCAGTATATATCTATCATGCCATTTTCTTATTCGCATACTGAAGAGTTACTAGATTTACTCAGGCTTTATGTCTGGCCCTAATTTCTTTTCGTTTTCTTTCTTTCGTTTCCCCCCCTCCCCAGGTCCACAGGGAGGAAACAGCTCAGCTCAGTTAGGTTCTGTTTAAGCTCCAAGAACGTAGATGTATGATTTGGGTCTCTTTTGCTCGGACTATGGCTTTGGATATCACTATGGAATTTTTGTCACTTTATTTATGTTTTATGCTTCTTTAATAATCAAGACAGTTATGATGTTGTAATGATGGAAGTATTTTGAGACAATTATGGAATGTTTTGTTTTGGAACACGTATTGATGAATAAAAGTCTGTTGGTTTCCGCTGTTTAAAATATGTGTATTTATATCTGTCTTGAGTTTATCTGTGGCTTTTACTTATAAACCTCCACCAAAATTAAGGCATTCCCTTTGTGAGTGACCTTAACGGAGGTGGGGTGTTTCATTACCCCTTAACTTCATTCTTTCGTCCTTTCTTCTTTATCTAGCTGAACCATATCGTTATCTTTCTTATCTATCTTTGCCGTCACATCGTCTCCTCTTTTTTCATGCTTGTTTGCGCATTAGATCTTGCCTCACTAGTACTCCAAGATCTAATTTTTTTCTCTTCGATCATTTATTAGTCCATAATACCTAATTGCACTATCCGATCTTGCATGTATCATTTAAGTCTTACCCTTAGGGAAAGATCAATTAGTTTGATTGGAATGAGCAAAAAGGTTTCACCGATTTAGGGCTAAGAATATTTGTCGTGGAAATAAGACTTGCACTGATCCATCGCTTCAAGATCTTAGAATATGATTTGTTGTTTGTGCTACATATGCCTTTGCTATACCTTGTTGGAATAGGTTCTTTCAAAGGCGATCATCGTTTCGGAGATGAAGAAAAGCTATCTTTGGATGGTTTTTCTAAGGAGAATCTCGATGAGATCTTAGAAGCATCCGTGTTTTAAGCGGACTTGTATGGTCTTTTATTTGACCGGCTTTAGATATTTTGTAGCAAATCTCTTTTTCTTGATGTCAGTTTTTGTGTTCGGAAATATATGTTCAGACTGCCCATGTAGACGTGTGACCCATTTAGCACATTGTTCTATAAATGGGAAGTTATGACTAGATTTGTCTCATGGTGCGGAAATTAATATTTTATTTGATCGATGGTGTAACCATCATTTAGTGTGGCATCATATTCGATTCAGCTTGTTGTCCTTGTCCGTTATCTCATGGAGTTACTTTCTATAATTTCGCCTATCCATTTTTGTCCTTAGACAATATTAGTTGGATTTCTATGAGGAGCAGTTTTGTGGTAGGTTTCTTTTTTCATTACAAATTCTCTCCTAGTAGAGATGGTGATGTAGGAACCTCCAACAACACCAACAATGTTTGTAACATGAGATTGAGCATTTTGCTATCATGATATGATTAATAAAAAAATTGGTTTTAGCTTCAGCCGCGGAGCAAGACATCTCGTTGTTTATACCCATTGTTTTAGGAGTTTCGATGTTGTTGTTTAGTCATCATCTTTGCTGTTTTCCGTTTCCAGCTTCGGGTTCTTGGCTTTGGGTGATTTGTGCTTGTAACTTTTAGTGCTATTCAAATCGCACAACTTAGATTAATGAGATTTCTATGTTTGGAGATATTTATGTCGTTCATGTATGCCTGTTCGAATGAAATCTCATTTATTATCTAAACTAACAGTTGCCCTAGAGCTGGAAAGAATAGAATTCTATGTTGGATAAATTTTAGTAAATGATCAATTTTGCGTCATGGGTATATAAATAAATAAATTGTCGTTCCTTGTTAAAGCTAAAATTTATTTGGTCTTTTTGTGTGTGAATTCAGTTTTCACGTTTTTGGCGTGACTGGCTTTCTTTTTCGCTAACATGTGACTTGAATCGTTTAAGTTTCCGCAAATTACATTTTTGAAACTTTTGAAAAAACATTGTTTGAAAAAAAAACTTTTTGTCATTTTTATTTTTATAGGAAAGTGAAACAGTTTTGAAAAGAAAATTTCAAAATAAACAATAGAAGTTTTAAGCGGAAATTTATTTTTAATTATTTTTTTTGGTTACATGAATAGCGCAAGGAAGATGTTTGGATTTTTTGTGTGCACGTTTTAGTGTTGTAGTAGGACCGACGATACGATAAAAACGATAACGACAATAAGGAAAAGGCCATTTTGGCTTTGGAAACGTTGTTTCCATACGTTGTCAACGATGCGCATGAGTTATTTATTAATCATTTTACCTTTTAGAGCTTGTTTTAAGACCCTTTACAGTCTACAAATGGAAATTTTTGGAGTATTTTGGGTAACTGAGGTGAAAATTCCACTGTAGGCGGGAAATGTATTACTTGTAAGTGGAGGAAACGTTAAATTTCTTTGCTTCGATTTCCTTTTTCCGGTTTAGGCGAAATTTAATAGGAAATGATTAGATTGCGTTGCGTTTTGGATGGTAAGGTTTGGATGCAAAATTGGTTGCTTCACACTTTTTTCGTAATTGTGTGAAGGTAATGGATGAAAAAGAGTTTTCAAAAATTTGCATTCATATAGAACTGCCGGTATATTTAGGATATTTTGCATCATGTTTTGAAAAAATTTCAATGCACACATATAGAGGGCCCGATTTAGAATCGCCTTGCATACATGTTTTATGGTTGAAATGCATAAAGTACACTTTGCACATATACACAATGTTGCAAAGTGGATGTACACAAATTGGTTGTGTAGGATAGGATGACTAAGTGTCAAAATTTCGAGACAAAAATCCTTTTAAGGGGGGAAGAATGTAATAATCCGAAATTTTGACAATAAATTAGTAATTTAATTAGATTATCAAAAATAGGAATTTCTGTAAATGATAGATTTGACCACAAAATTTTAGCCGATGCGTTCGTCTAGGAATTCTGGTCAACTTTCATATTTGGAGTTTCGCGAACGGAGTATATATGAAAAAGTTATGGATGAAATACGATAGCAGATGGAAAATAAATAAACAGAATAATTGATATATATATACCTTTCCTTTTATTACCTGCCTACACTGGGAAAATTCGCTTAAGGGCGGTTGATACCTTTGTATAGAGCGGTCGACCGCTCTGCACGTGTACAGCCCAGTGACAGCTTGGTTTTGATGGGCAATTTCGTTATATTTTATATTATAAACAGACAGATGTTAATCAAAATAGGTATAATAGTTTATGGACAATTTCACTTCTATAAATAAAGTGGTAAGGCCTCATTCTTTTTCATACAAATCTATAGGCAGCAGCGAAGCTCTACCATTTTTCCTCCCTCTGCAAACCAAATTTCTTAACTAAAAATATATTCATATACAACCAATCAAACATAAATAATAATAATTGCAAGGGATTATCAAATCCAATGGAAATGAATGTGAATTGACGCTCTACATCAGATTCTCCCCTCTCTTCCTATTTTCTAACATATCTACAGATCTGTAAGTATCCCCTTTTCAGATAAATTGTAAATTTATAAGAATGTGGGAATTGTAGGCCTAAAAGATTATTCAAACTTTAGATTTTAATGCTTTCAGGTGAGTGAGAAATTTTTATATATAGTTATAATAGCCTATTTATCTCATTTGAATTAGATCTCCAAATATATGTTTATTTTCATTAGATCTGTTCATAATGTTGTTGTATTTAAATTGACACATAAAAGATCTGCTAGTGAATATTGTCAAAACTTATAAATTGAGAATTGTGGTTAGGAATAATATTTAATTGTAGGATTCTTAAATTTGTTTACACATATTTCCTACTATTATTTTGTGAATTATATTATAGTTTTTTTTTAAAACACTAAAGATTTGGAAATCAGTCCCGATAACACTGTTTAGATGTAGTTTTCATCCAAACCTCTAGTTTTAGTGTTAAAATGAAAAATTATGTGATTTTGATTAAAAAGATACAATAGTGAATTATGTAATTTGAATCATAAAAGAAATATGTCTATTTGTGTTCAATGTTGTTGGGGTATTGACTTAGTTGTTGTAAATATGTCGTTTTCCTCTTTTTGAACAAAAAGACATACTTTGAATTCATAAGATATGTGAAAAAAAATTGAAAAATGGGAAAGTGGTGCAAATGTACTTATAAATATAAATATACATTTTTGTGCGTAGTTTGCATCAACTGTAACACCCCACGTCCATTAATGTCACTCACAAAGGGAATGCATTAACTTCCATGGAGGTTATAAGTGAATATAGAACAGAAAAATTACAACAAGACAGATAATAAGTAGTACTTGGAAATCTAAAACTTCATTTTATTGCAGCGGAATTTAAGCATGTTTGTTACATCATAAAACCATAAGTCAGAGTCAAGTACAATATCCATCTTGCTAAAACAAAATACATAACCTCATTACATAAATAGCCATAAAAGAAGATAACAAGCTAGACTTTACTTCAACGGTCCAAGCTTTCCAAAGAGAGATGAAGCAATCCAATCAAACTTCACTAGAGTTGGGCCCAACCTGAGGACCTGGAGGGGGAAAAGGATGGAAATAATGGGGGTCAGACATAAAGTCTGACGAGTATGATAATTCTAACAATACTACTATCAAAATAACTGGACTAAGACATAAGCTGGAAGACAAGTAAATGTCTATGAACTATTAGGTATGGAATGAGCAGATAAAGATAACGTTAAAGATAACGTTAAAGGCACACCTAATTACTAACGAATAATTACTACACTGCACCGCACCAGTCACCCTAAAGGTTGATCCCACTTGCTTCACACAGAAGCTATATAAATAGCCTTGCGTACCCCTAGCTGATTACATAGGTGCCGTCTGCCCCTATCTCCACTAGATGTACCCCACTACCTACTTTCGATCGGCTCACTACTCGTAGATACCCGTGCTGGCCCCACAGTGGGGTGTATCACTCCCCTAAAGTGGCAACCCGATACAACTTGAGAATGCACGGCTTATACCTACACGATGCAACAACGTCTTACCTACCAGCCCGGGTCCACACACGCATATGAAACCCGTTGGACTTGCGTTGCCACCGCTACCCCGTTTTGGCCTCTTATAGTCAAGCCCAGCATGCATGTCCCGTCCTCGACTTGGGTCGAGCCCACAAAGATACGTTTGGGATACTGGTTGAAATGGGCCCCCACAAGCTACCCACCTAATCTTGTCCACTAGTACATCCCACTTAACCCTCTTAGTCATGTTCATTTACATGTGTGTTTGGTTAAGTCTTACTAATCGTATTTCACATGCCGCTAACGGAACCCACTAGATTCCTCATGCCACCCAAGGCACCTACTTAACCCCCATGTCCCACCTTACATGTTTATCTGGTTAAGTATTTCTTAATTCATTCAGGCCATAACCTCGTAAAGACCTCTCACATTAGACTGACATTTATGGCAGCTGGATTTGTCGGGCGGGTCCGGGCAGTCTTACACCATAAAAGAGTCTAACCTCGTGTCTTTACAGCTGTTATGCTTTAGTTTGGGCCTAGGACCTCTCATATTGGGCTGACATTTGTGACCACTGGATTTACCGAGCGGGTCCGGGCAGGTTTACGTCACAAACGAGTCCAACCTCGTGTCCTAAGCATTGATTATCACTTATAATCTTTTACCCTAGTTTTAATAATTCCCTATTCAAATTATAAATTAAGTCCACTTTTAATGATGTCCATAATTGACTCAATTATGGCCATCCACTTATGGCATGCAAAATCATATCAATTGCACCCCAACTTCTTAATATTAAATCCTTAATATTACCCCTACCCCACGTTTATACGTTCGCTTATTCAACGCAGAATATACGTTAGACTCGAATAGTCTAACTCATAGCACAAAGATAAATTATTGCAACATATAGACAATTAAAATGAATCTAATCATAATAGGGGAGAAACTTGCATAAAACTGCACATGTTAAGGATCTAAAGGTGTCAACTTGTTAAATGTCACAATTTACATGATATGATCATAACCCAAATTTATGTATAAACTTGCATATGGGGGTTTATGCAACATAATGATGGTGTGAACTAGCATCTCATACACAGAATTCACATATGTCATAGCATAATTCTAGGTGTCATAATTCTAGATCTAAATAGATGTCATGGCATATGTTCACAATCTTTACTAATCAATCTAAACTTGCATATGTGATTTGTCATATAGATCAACATTGCCCAAACATAATGATTTAATTAACATGAACTAATCAGCATAGATAATAACATCATGACTTTTTAACATGTATGATTTATCACAACTTAGCATAGAAACTTTCAACATACATAACATCATCATAGCATGATTTACAACATATAGGATATCATCATCACATAGCATAGGATTTACAACATACATGATAGCATAAGGTTTACAACAACATATATGACAACTCACATCATTCACTTATAATCCATTCATAACTTAATCTAATTAGTTTAATAATAATCTTGTTAAGATCATCATAATCACAATTTAGAAGAGAAAGAGAGCCTTGATTTGCTTTAGAGTTGAGTAGAATTAGGGTTTTGATTAGCTTTTCTTCCTTCTTAGTTGGCGGCGGCTACACTGAGTTCCATGGCGGTGGTATGATGGTGGCTATTCTATTTTTCATGTGAATTAGAGTGAGAGACTACCTAGGTATTTATAGAGTTTAGGATTTATTTAGACCGTCAGATCAACTCAGAACTAAACTGAACCGTTTAACTTGCCAACTCAGCCCTAAAGACACATCAGCCAAACCCTAGCCGCCTGGACAGGTCGACACCCAGGTCGACTGCCCAGTCGACTACCCAGTCGACCTAGGGGGGGTCGACTGCCCAGTCGACTCCCCAGTCGACCTGGGGTGCTGGACGAGAATTTTCCCGCCTAGCCAGTTTGACTCCGAATTTTGAATTTTAAATTTTCTGAAATCTGTTTTGAATTTTCTGAAATTTCCGATGGCCATAACTTCTTCATACGAAGTCCAATTCCCGCAAACTCGGACTCTATTTCAACCAAAATTCCTAGACGAACACAATGGCGCAACACGTTTCCCACAATTCTCAAGTCTGAGATTAGTTATTACTTAATTTGTGAATATTAATATTAATAGAATTACGGGGTGTTACATTCTCCCCTCCTTAAAGGATTTCGACCTCGAAATCTTCAAGTCAAGAAGAATGTATATCCTAACATCTAATCGTCCATCTACTCAACCATCAACCACAGGCATCCATTGTCCTTATAGACTTCTAATGCTTTCATGTTTAAATGCACAGTGTGTGTATATGTCCATATCTAATGCAAAATCAGGCGGTCCACTGATTCAGTTGACCTCCTTAATGCAAATCATGATAGTGCCATGCGTCCATTATGTATGCAAAAGTTCCTTAATGCTACATATTATCTGTATATGCGCGCACAATCATCATCTGAATGCAGCATCCATATGATAAAAACAAATCCTCATACATCCATTTTACTAAATACATCCATTTATATGCAATATGCAGTATGAAGTGACTGAGCCGATCTAGTGCCTAATAGTGTGTGTATATGCGTCCACGAGCAACCACTAGCAAACACTTGCATCCACTTTGCATCCATCATACATAACATGTCTCAAACACATGTTTCAACCATAGGATTATCCTAACTAAAGGTCAAGAATACTAGCGAGAGGATACTCTAAAGGTAAGATAAGTACAAGCTAAGCGATAAAGGAGAAATTAAAAGACATACCCTCAAAAAGAAAAGGGTACAACAAACGTATCTTCTCTTCCGTCTCCCAAGTAGCGTTGCTCTCATCATCTCCCCATTGTACTTTGACTAGTTTGACCTCTTGATTCCTCAACTTCTTGATCTCCGACCCAAGAATGCACGTAGGAGCTTGTCGAATCGTTGCATCATGCTCGATCTCCACCTCTCTAAGCAAGCTTGGCTCTACCACTTCCGCGGTCTCGTGCAACCACTTCCTCAAATGTGACACATGGAATACATCGTGTACACCACTACGTCTCTCAGGCAACTCTACTCTATACGCCATCTGTCCAATCTTCTCCTTAATAGGAAACGGCCCTACAAACCTTGGTGCTAATTTCCCAACGGACCCAAAGCGAACAACGTTCCGTAATGGAGACACTTTGATAAAGACCATGTCCCCAACTTCAAACTCAAGATCTGTCCTCCTCTTATCCGCATAAGATTTCTGCCTATCTTGCGCCGTCTTCATCCTCCTTCGAATCAAGTCGATCTTTTCCGAAGTCTCTCTAATCATATCGGGCCCAAGTAAGATCATATCCGTAGATTCCCACCAACATGCAGGTAAACGACAAGGTCGTCCATAAAGAGCTTCGAAAGGTGCCATGCCAATGCTGGACTGAAAGCTATTATTATCTGCGAACTCTACCAATGGAAGATGCTCTTCCCATGTACCTCCAAAGTCTAGGATACATAGCCTCAAAAGATCCTCTAGAATGTGATTCACCCTCTCGGTCTGGCCGTCCGTCTAAGGATGATATGCGGTGCTCAAACATAACTGAGTTCCTACCACCTCTTGTAAGCTTCTCCAAAATTCGCTAGTGAAAATAGGATCGTGGTCGCTCACTATGCTAGAAGGAACACCGTGCAAACGAACTATTTATCGGACGTATACAAAAGCTAACCATGGAGCAGTCCTCTTACTCTTCACGGGAATGAAATGGGCGCTCTTAGTAAGTCTATCTACTATAACCCAAATTCCCGTATTACCCTTCCTTGATCTTGGTAATCCATCCACAAAGTCCATCGAGACACTTTCCCACTTCCATAGTGGAACCTCCAATGGGTGAAGCAACCCACCGGGTTTCTTTTGCTCCGCTTTTACTTGTTGGCACACCAAGCATCTAGCGACATACTCGGCCACATCCCTCTTCATGCTGGCCCAAAAGTAAACTCGCTTCATGTATTTGTACATCTTGTCCCCGCCGGGATGAATAGTCATCTTCGAACGATGTGCATCATCAAGAACGGTCTTCCTTAGGTCATCGTCTTTTGGTATACAAAGTCTACCGTCCCTACGTAACCAACCCTTATCATCTAGGTTATACCTACAGAGATGGCTTGATGACTCCCCTCCTTTGAGCTTTTATACTAACTCAACCAACTGTGGGTCGTCTCGTTGTGCCTCGCCAATCCATCCCAAAAGCGTAGGTCTGACCTCTAAGGATGCTAGCAAATCGGGTACAAAGTCAATGGAAGGTCTAAAGTCATAGAGATAAATTCTAAGTTTCGCCGCTCAACAAACAGCGGACTCAAGGACAGCCTCTTCCTACTTAAGGCATTTGCCACCACATTACCCTTGCTAGGGGTATATGCTATTTCGAAATCGTAGGACTCTAAGAACTCCATCCACCTTTGCTGCCTTAAGTTCAAGTCCTTCTGAGAGAACAAATATTTTAGCGATTTGTGGTCAGTGAACAATTCGAATTTCTCGCCAAGATGATAATGACGCCAAGACTTAAGCGCGAAAACAATAGCGGCCAAATCTAGGTCATGTGTAGGGTAATTTTTCTCATGCGCCCTCAACTGCCATCCACCATAGGCTATTACCCTGCCCTCTTGCATTAAGACTGCGCCTAGACCTGTCCCACAAGCATCGGTATAAACAGTAAATGGCTTACTCCCGTCTGGCAGCACTAAGATTGGAGCTGAGGTCAAAGCTCTCTTCAAACGTTGGAACGCATCATCACAATCTACGTCCCATGTGAAAACTAGGTTCTTCTTCGTCAGGAGTGTCAATGGAGCTGATATTTTTGCGAAGTCTTTGATAAACTTCCTACAGTAGCCAGCCAACCCCAAGAAACTTCTTACTTCGGTAGCATTTTTAGGGACCTTCCAATCTTGGATGGCCACCACCTTCGCGGGATCCACAGCTATCCCTTCTTTGGAAACCACATGCCCTAAGAATCGTACTTCCTTCCTCCAGAAGTGACACTTAGAAAATTTAGCTTTAAGATTATGCGCTCGTAGGGTCTCCAACACTTCCATAAGATGTAGGGCATGCTCTTCTTCATCCTTAGAAAAGATCAAGATGTCGTCTACAAAGACTACCACGAATTTGTTAAGGTACTCCCTAAACACCCTACTCATCAAATCAACAAAGTATGCGGGGGCGTTTGTCAAACCGAAGGGCATCACTAGCCATTCATAGAAACCGTCCGGAGTCCTAAAGGCAGTCTTGTCAATGCTATCCTCAGCCACTCTCAACTGATGGAATCCAGTGGCTAAGTCCAACTGCGAAAACACTGAGGCGCCAACTAACTGATCGAAGAGATCGTCAATCCTCGGCAGTGGGTGTCTGTTTTTCTTAGTAAGCTTATTAAGTTCTCTATAGTCCACACAAAGTCTAAGGGACCCATCCGCCTTCATGGCAAATACTACTGGAGCACCCCACTCCGATATACTACGTCTTATGAACCCCTTCTCAAGCAACTCCTTCACTTGCTTATCGAGTTCCCTCCTTTCACGAGGAGCCATGTGGCATACTGGCAAAGATACTGGTTTTGCATTATCCACAAGATTTATTCAAAAATCTATCTCCCGCTTCGGAGGCAAGCCCTTTACCTCCTCAAACACATCTGAGTATTCTCGGACCACTCTAACAGATCGTAGATTTTCCTCAGACGTGTCAAGTGATTCTAAATAACTTAGCATAACAGAATTTATGGGATTACAAAAGATTTCGAGAGTGTTGCCAAGGCGAGTCACGAGCCTAACTACTCTCCTTTCACAATAAAGAACGGCCCCATTTCTGGATAACCAATCCATTCCTAAAATTAGCCCATAGCCCGTGAAGCCCAACACATAAGCATCACATCTAAACTCAACGCTAAGTATAAAAATTTTCAAATCCAAACACATCATGGACAAATAAGCTGAGCCCCCAATTGGATTCGAAACAACTAAGGGATCCTCTACTAAACTGGTGTTTAAGTGCAGTGATTCAACTAATGATGTAGAGATAAACGAATGCGATGCGCCCGAATCGAATAAAGTACAGACAGGATGATCAAACAGAAAAACTAAGCTTTCAACAGAAATGGTTCTACCTCGTTCTTGCAGCGGTGGGACCGCGAGAGCCTGAACTTGTCCCCTTGCCTGACCTGGTGCCATAAGAGCCTGCACCTGTCCTCCCGAGGTAGACCCTGCCCTCTGCCCCTTCTTTGGGAAGTCCTTCACAAGATGTCCCGCTTCACCACAGTGAAAACAGCCAGTCTTCTTTTTCTTTCAGCAATCCTTGCTGAGATGGCCTGGTGTCCCACAGTTAAAGCATTTCTTCTTTCCCTTGCCATTATTGTCTTTACCACCCTTCTTGTTTTGTTGTTGTGGTTTCTTCTGATCCCCTTTCTTCTCAGGTGCCTTATCAGCTTTAGTGTCTTTCTCCTCGTGCATGAGTGCCATGTCTACTAGCTTCTCAAACGTTGCCCCCATAGGGATGTGGGTCATAGCCAACACTTGCAACGGTTCATTCAATCCATTAACGAACCTCAGAGCCTTCTTCTCCGGCGTGTTCACTAAGTCCAAGCCAAACCTTGCTAACTGATCAAATTTGTTAACATATTCTTTCACTGATGAGCTTCCTTGCTTTAATGTCAAGAACCTTTCCATATATAGATTCTCTTCTGCCCTTGAGAGAAACTTCGCCTCAAACCTACGCCTGAAATCTGCCCAAGAGTCAACAGGACGCTCCCCCTTAGTGACCTCCCACCAAAACGAGGCCTCTCCCTTCGTTAACCAAGCTGCTAATTTGACTTTCCTCCCTTCTTCTACTTCAAAAATTTCTAGCAATTCTTCCACCTCCTTAAGCCAATCTCTAGCTTCCACAAACGTTTCTGACCCTTGAAAAGGTTTTCCACCCATAGCTTAAATTCCTTACATGTCTTTGCAAAAGTATCTACGCGAGGAGGAGGAGGAGGAACGGGTGCAACTGGTGGTGGAGGAACATTGGCTGGACCTGCAGCGGCCCTAGCCTCTAATAACCTCCTATACCATCCTGGTATCGTTACACCGTCCGGAAGGTTAAGATCTTCAGCCATGCTAAAGCGAAAAAGGAAAGATTCAAAATGGAGAATTCGAAAGATAAAGATATGGCTATTGGGGATTATGTTTTTCATAAAAACTTTACTCTTTAAATTACTCATTAAGACATGTTTTTGAAAGCACTTCTTCCAAAAATACTTTAGAAAAATAGTTTTTCTAAAAAAATTATCTGTTTTGGTAACCTTAAGCTCTGATACCACGTGTAACACCTCACGTCCATTAATGTCACTCACAAAGGGAATGCATTAACTTCCATGGAGGTTATAAGTGAATATAGAACAGAAAAATTACAACAAGATAGATAATAAGTAGTACTTGGAAATCTAAAACTTCATTTTATTGCAGCGGAATTTAAGCATGTTTGTTACATCATAAAACCATAAGTCAGAGTCAAGTACATTATCCATCTTGCTAAAACAAAATACATAACCCCATTACATAAATAGCCATTAAAGAAGATAACAAGCTGGACTTTACTTCAACGGTCCAAGCTTTCCAAAGAGAGATGAAGCAATCCAATCAAACTTCACTAGAGCTGGGCCCAACCTGAGGACCTGGAGGGGGAAAAGGATGGAAATAGAGGGGGTCAGACATAAAGTCTGGCGAGTATGATAATTCTAACAATACTACTATCAAAATAACTAGACTAAGGCATAAGCTGGAAGACAAGTAAATGTCTATGAACTATTAGGTATGGAATGAGCAGATAAAGATAACGTTAAAGATAACGTTAAAGGCACACCTAATTACTAACGAATAATTACTACACTGCACCGCACCAGTCACCCTAAAGGTTGATCCCACTTGCTTCACACAGAAGCTATATAAATAGCCTTGCGTACCCCTAGCTGACTACATAGGTGCCGTCTGCCCCTATCTCCACTAGGTGTACCCCACTACCCACTTTCGATCGGCTCCCTACTCGTAGATACCCGTGTTGGCCCCACAGTGGGGTGCATCACTTCCCTAAAGTGGCAACCCGATACAACTTGAGAATGCACGGCTTATACCTACACGATGCAACAACGTCTTACCTACCAGCCCGGGTCCACACACGCATATGAAACCCGTTGGACTTGCGTTGCCACCGCTACCCCGTTTTGGCCTCTTATAGTCAAGCCCAGCATGCGTGTCCCGTCCTCGACTTGGGTCGAGCCCACAAAGATACGTTTGGGATACTGGTTGAAATGGGCCCCCACAAGCTACCCACCTAAGCTTGTCCACTAGTACATCCCACTTAACCCTCTTAGTCATGTTCATTTACATGTGTGTTTGGTTAAGTCTTACTAATCATATTTCACATGCCGCTAAGGGTACCCACTAGATTCCTCATGCCACCCAAGGCACCTACTTAACCCCCATGTCCCACCTTACATGTTTATCTGGTTAAGTATTTCTTAAATCATTCAGGCCATAACCTCATAAAGACCTCTCACATTAGACTGGCATTTATGGCAGTTGGATTTGCCGGGCGGGTCCGGGCAGTCTTACACCATAAAAAAGTCTGACCTCGTGTCTTTACAACTGTTATGCTTTAGTTTGGGCCTAGGACCTCTCACATTGGGCTGACATTTGTGACCACTGGATTTGCCGGGCGGGTCCGGGCAGGTTTACATCACAAACGCGTCCAACCTTATGTCCTAAGCATTGATTATCACTTATAATCTTTTACCCCAGTTTTAATAATTCCCTATTCAAATTATAAATTAAGTCCACTTTTAATGATGTCCATAATTGACTCAATTATGGCCATCCACTTATGGAATGGAAAATCATATCAATTGCACCCCAACTTCTTAATATTAAATCCTTAATATTACCCCTACCCCACGTTTATACGTTCTCTTATTCAACGCAGAATATACGTTAGACTCGAATAGTCTAACTTATAGCACAAAGATAAACTATCGCAACATATAGACAATTAAAATGAATCTAATCATAATAGGGATGAAACTTGCATAAAACTGCACATGTTAAGGATTTAAAGGTGTCAACTTGTTAAATGTCACAATTTACATGATATGATCATAACCCAAATTTATGTATAAACTTGCATATGGGGTTTTATGCAACATAATGATGGTGTGAACTAGCATCTCATACATAGAATTCACATATGTCATAGCATAATTCTAGGTGTCATAATTCTAGATCTAAATAGATGTCATGGCATATGTTCACAATCTTTACTAATCAATCTAAACTTGCATATGTGATTTGTCATATAGATCAACATAGCCCAAACATAATGATTTGATTAACATGAACTAATCAGCATAGATAATAACATCATGACTTTTTAACATGTATGATTTATCACAACTTAGCATAGAAACTTTCAACATACATAACATCATCATAGCATGATTTACATCATATAGGATATCATCATCACATAACATAGGATTTACAACATACATGATAGCATAAGGTTTACAACAACATATATGACAATTCACATCATTCACTTATAATCCATTCATAACTTAATCTAATTAGTTTAATAATAATATTGTTAAGATCATCATACTCACAATTTAGAAGAGAAAGAGAGCCTTGATTGACTTTAGAGTTGAGTAGAATTAGGGTTTTGATTAGCTTTTCTTCCTTCTTAGTTGGCGGCGGCTACACTGAGTTCCATGGCGGCGGTATGACGGTGGCTATTCTATTTTTCATGTGAATTAGAGTGAGAGACTACCTAGGTATTTATAGAGTTTAGGATTTATTTAGACCATCAGATCAACTCAGAACTAAACTGAACCGTTTAACTTGCCAACTCAGCCTTAAAGACACATCAGCCAAACCCTAGCCGCCTGGACAGGTCGACTGCCCAGTCGACTACCCAATCGGCCTGGAGGGGGGGTCGACTGCCCAGTCGACTCCCCAGTCGACCTGGGGTGCTGGGTGGGAATTTTCCCGCCTAGCCAGTTTGACTCCGAATTTTGAATTTTGAATTTTTTGAAATCTGTTTTGAATTTTCTGAAACTTCCAATGGCCATAACTTCTTCATACGAAGTCCAATTCCCGCAAATTCGGACTCTATTTCAACCAGAATTCCGAGACGAACACAATGGCGCAACCCGTTTCCCACAATTCTCACGTCTGAGATTAGTTATTCCTTAATTTGTGAATATTAATATTAATAGAATTACGGGGTATTACATCAACTATTCCAAAATATACCTTAACATATATTTCTTATGATTTGAAAATATGTCAGTTCCATTAATCAGACATAATTTACAATAATTACTGCTAGTGGTCTTTTTGTAAGATTTGGAACCTTTTGGCAAGATTGAATACAAAAACAAATGTTTGGTTATTAACTAAACCAAATTATTAAATTTAACAATAAATAATTAAAGAAAGATAACCACGCTGACCGCGCAAAAATATAAATGTATACACAATTTGTCTGAATCTATGTAAAGTGACAACATATATATTGTATTGAATGTTTGAACGATATTCAATTAAGGAATTATACATGTAAATGAAATCCATATTGAGTTAATATATTTGTGGTGACCATTGTTGTAATTAATATAATTAATTGCTATAAATAGGGCCGCAAATCAATAAATAACAATTGTAACTGATATTGATTGGGGAAAGTGAATATAATACGATAATGGTTAGAATTCCTAAATTGATTAGGGTTAATGTTGTAAACCCAATTAGCTCAACTTGTAGTAGAAGTCTGCCCGGAACCGCCCGATAAATCAAGCATCCACAGGCAGTCAGCTTAATGCGAGGGATCTAATGCGTAATATAAGTGTACTGAGGCACGAGATTAAGCTCAACTTGTGGTAGAAGTCTGCCCGGAACTGACCGACAAATCCCGCATCCACAATTGTTCAACTTAATGTGAGAGGTCTGGTGCACAAATAAATAAATAAATATAAATATAAATATAAATATATATAGTAGGCAACAAATAAATAAATAAATAAGAATAGTAATTGTGTGCTGGGGTACAACAAATAGATACTTCGGGACTGATAAAGTAAGGATATCCACTGTAAATGGTTGCTTAGGAAAATCTGACTGTTAAGGTCATAAATGGCAATAAACTCACAGAAAGGGGATTATGGGGTTTGATTGTTGTTTAAATACTAAGTCCAATTTGGGAAATAATAAAATAAAATGACCTAGGGTAAGAAGGATATAACTTCCCTTATTTATATTTATAACGACCTAGATTTTGGAACGATTAATTTAAAATATTTAATATGGTTTTAAATATTGAATTAATAATATAAATGATTTTTTATATTAAGCTATCGATTTCAAATTAATATCAAATATATTAAATTATGTAATATGAGAATTTGAATTAATCCAATGCGAAATTTAAAACTGAGTCAAAAACAATTCAGATGACCAGTAAATTCTATATAAACGATAATAAAAATATTTTATTATCAGAGAATTAATTATTTCTGGATTTAAATCATTATATATCGATTTAATATGATTATTCTATATATACATTCAAATTATATATCGAAATATATCCATTTCGGTTCAAAATAATGTTATAATATGGAAACGATAATTGTTACGTTAAAACAGCGGTTCGGGTGTGAACCCCGATTTATTTGTAATGGATAAGATCGAAATCGAATTGAAGAATCAAATCAGTATCTATTTAAAAAGAATAAAAAATCGCTTTATTCCAAATCACATTTATTTTAAATCAAATCGATATTAATAATACTTGTACTTCATCTATCCTAAAACATTTATTGCGCAGACTAAATTCCTTAATCGCGAAGTATTCTTTATTATTTAAACGTAGCCCCTAGCTTACTTCTCCTTTTTGTTTTCAATTTCCTCTCATCTGTCTTCTGTTCGAAAGGAAGCCCATTCCCCTTATTCCAATTAAATCTGTAACACCCCATATGTTAAATAACTTGTTATAACATAAATCAGAGCAGAATTAAATTTAATATTCTGAATCAGGGGAAACGGGCTGTGCCATTGCGTTCGTCTCGGAAAAATACGCGAAATAGAGTCCGAGTTTTCGTAAATCGGAGTCCGTATGACCAAGTTATGGCCCGTCAAAGTTTCACGAAAAATCAAAAACAAAAACTGCTCATGTTTTGAGGCCCGGGATGAGTTTTGGGCTGTTTTTTTTTGGGCCCTAAATGGTTCCTACACTTGACTTCTTCCCTAAGACATGCTTTAAAGGCTAGGATTGGTTCTAGGGTATATCCTATGGTCCTAAAACATCTAACTAATCTATATATACACCCTAATACCCCCCTTATCCTTACCAAAAAATAGATCTAAGGCCATTATGCCACCACTTAGAAAATTGGAGAGCCTCCACTAAAAATCCTAAGAGGATTTGCAAGCTAATCTACATCTTCTTCTACTTAATCATTGGGATTTGCTTCATTTAACTTGCTAATCTTGTTTTGGTGAGTTTCTATGGCTTTAATAATCAATTGTTAAATTGATTATGGTAGGATGTGATAAGACATGGCTATGTTTGTGGATGAATGTATTTATGCAAGTTTGTATGATATGTGATTTGCAAGTTTTATGTTAAATGCAAGTTAAGGCCATGTTTTATGATGCAAAACACCATGTTAAACATTTATGCATATGTGACATGTTATGCAAACTATATGTGAGAATATATGCAAGTTATATGTAACATGATATGCAAGTTATGCATGTGATTTTGTGCATGCTAAGTAGTTGGTGTTATGCATGTTAAGTATTTGATGTTATCCATGCTAAAGTATTTGACGTTATGCATGATAAGTATTTGATTGTATGCATACTAAGTATGGGGTTTTATGCATGTTAAGTGTTTGGGTTTATGCAAGTTAAGTGGTAGGTTTATGCATAATAAGTATTTGATTTTATGCATAATAAGTATTTGATTTTATGCATAATAAGTATTTGGTTTTATGCATAATAAGTATTTGATTTTATGCATAATAAGTATTTGATTTTATGCATAATAAGTATTTGGTTTTATGCATAATAAGTATTTGATTTTATGCATAATAAGTATTTGATTTTATGCATAATAAGTATTTGATTTTATGCATAATAAGTATTTGGTTTTATGCATAATAAGTATTTGATTTTATGCATAATAAGTATTTGATTCTATGCATGATAAGTAAGTGGTTTTATGCATGCTAAGTGTTTGGTATTATGCATAAATCATGATATGCAAGTTTACCCTTTTAAATATGGTATATACATATGCAAGATGGCACTCTTATATGCTATGCATGTTTACCCTCCTTTAAGATGCAAGTCATATATGTAAGTTCGACATATTATGCAAGTTATGCTTACATGCAAGCTCAACATGTTATGTAAGTTATGTGCATATGCAAGTTATGTGTATGAGGGTATGCAAGTTGTGTGCATAGTGTTATGCAAGTTAAGTTTATGAGATTATGCAAGTTATGAGCATGATGTTATACAAGTTATGTATATGCTTAAATGCGAGCTTAATGTGATATGCAAGTATGTGAATGCTTATGCAAGTATATGAATGCCCATGCAAGTATGTGAATGCTTATGCAAGTTATGTGTATGCTTAAATGCATGTTTAACATGTTATGCAAGTTATGAGGATGCTTATATGCAAGTTTAACATGTTATGCAAGATATGTGTATGATAATATGCAAACTCATATGTCATATGTTATGCAAATCATGGGTATGATAATATGCAAGTTTGGGTTATATGTAGTTGGGTTAATATATGTTCATATATGCAAGTTGACATCCTCTTAACCCATGACAAAGTTATATGCTAAACCCATGATATTTGTGATGGATCTTTCCCTTTATTATGTCGTGAAATGAGAACGATTTACGTGGGGAACGATGGGGTAATAAATATGTTAATAAAAGTATGATTGGGTATGATTAAGCATACCATAAAAATAAATTACCATAAGTGGGAATTTACCTATTGAGTTAGGTCTACCCCATGGGAATTTACCTATTGAGTTAGGTCTACCCATGTTATGGAAAATTTGATATTAATTAGGGATAATTAATATGGGGGTGATTAATTAGGTTTAATTAATCAACTAAGACACGAGGTTGGACCCTTTTGTAGCGGAAGTCTGCCCGGAACCGACCGGCCATCCAGCAGCTACAAATGATTGGCCCAATGTGAGAGGTCTTAGTCATAAATTAAATACATGATTAAAGTAAAGACACGAGGTTAGGCCCTTTTTATGATAGAAGTCTGCCCGGAACCAACCGGCATATCCAGCAGTCATAAAAGACGGTCTAATGTGGGAGGTCTTTATGAGGTCATGATCTTAATTCATGAATTAAGAAACACTTAACCATATTAGCATGTAGTGGGACATGAGGGGTTAAGTGGGTGCCTTGGGGTGGCATGATGAGACTAGTGGGTTGCCTTGGGTGGCAATAGAAAAATACGATTAGAATACTTAACCAAGGTGGAACATGTAATTAAACATGATAAAAGGGTTAAGTAAGTGTCATGGGTGGCATGTGAGAATACGATTAGAATACTTAACCAAGGTGGAACATGTAATTAAACATGATTAAGGGGTTAAGCAAGTGCCATGGGTGGCATGTGGGAATCTAGTGGGTGCCCTAAGTGGCAATTGAAATATGATTAAAGGACTTAACCAAGATTTATAACATGTAAGGGGACATGGTTAAAGGGTTAAGTGGGATGCACTAGATTAAACGACAAGCTTAAGTAGTAGCTTGTGGGGGCCCATTTCAACCAATATCCCAAACGTATCTTTGTAGGCTCGACTCTAGTCGGGTGACGGGACACGCATATTGGGCTTGACTGTAAGAGGCCAAAACGGGTTAGCGGTGGCAACGCGGGATCAACGGGTTTCATATGCGTGTGTGGACCCGGGCTGGTTGGTAAGTCGTTGTTGCATCGTGTAGATATAAAGCCGTGCACAGTGATATTATATGGTAGCCACTTTGGGGAATGATACACCCCCTTTTGTGGGACCAGCACGGGTATCTACGGTAGGGAGCCGATCGCTTGGGGGTAGTGGGTACACCTAGTAAAAATAGGGGCAGACGGCACCTGCGTAGGGGTACAAGAAACTACCGGGTAAAAATTACTAAGTACACTTAGTGGGATCAACCTTTAAGTAGGAATTACTCTTGGTGGGTAGAACTGGTGTGGTGCAGTGTAGGAATTACCCTTGGGTGAATAAGTCTGGGGTGGTGTAATCTAATAATTATCCTTGGGAGAATAAAAGCGTCTTCTCGGTTATCTTAGTACACCCTATGTTTTGTTGGCTACTTAGTGTGGTCATTATCCCCAGAGGTACCGTACCTTATTTATGTCATACCCTAATTACTTTAATGGTTGTATTGTTAGGGTTATAGGACTCACTCAGACTTATGTCTGACCCCGTTGTTTTTATCTTTTTCCCAACCCTCAGGTCCTACGGTGGATCCTAGCGGTAGTAGAGCTTGATCGGATTTCTGTTTCCAGTCTTGAGGAGCTTGGGTAGATGTAAAGCTCCAGTTATCCAGTTATCTTTTCTTTTCTTATGGCTATTGTATGAGAGAGTGGGATTATGTACTTCTTTATTTTGATGAATATTGTACTTGACTTTTATCGTGGTTTTTATGATGTAACCAGACATGTTTATTTCCGCTGTTATGAGATGATGTTTTAAAATTTCAAGTACTATTTATACCTGTCTTGTTGTAATTTTTCTGTTCTATATTCACTAAAATACTCCACCGATGCTATGGCATTCCCTTAGTGAGTGACTATAGCGGGTGTGGGGTGTTACACGTGGTATCAGAGCAAAGGTTACCGGAACAGATAAAATTTTTAGAAAACTATTTTTCTAAAACATTTTTGGAAAGGAGTATTTTCAAAAACATGTCTTTTAAGAGAAAAGTTTTTGAAAGGAAAGCATAATCCCCAATAGCCATATCTATATCTTTCGAATTCTCCATTTTGAATCTCTTCCTTTCTCTCGTTTTGAGTTTCCCCTCCGCGTATAGATGATCTTTCTAAGATAGATAAGGATGGAAAACCACTTCAAGGGACTTAGACGTTAGTCGGATTAGAAGTTGGTTCAAGAAGGAGGAGGACTGGTAGGTATCTATTGGATAAACGATGGGAGGAAGGCTCAAATAGTTGTTTGGTTAATGAAAGATGAAACCTCATTGGTGGGAGGTTACGAGTGGAGAATAGGGAAGAAGAAGGCAAGTGGTTATCCTTTTAAGAGGAATAGGACACTTTATTAGGATTGTTCAAGGAAGCAAGGGCAAGGTATGGAATCTTCTGGAGGGTAGTTGTATTCCCTCACGACTAGGGTACCAGGTGGGGATAAGACCGTCTAGGTTGGAATTTGGATTTCTTTATTATCCAATTCAAACTTTATTTGATCCTGATATATCGAGTTCGTTTATCTCACCATTGATAGTTGAGTCACTGCACTTAGACACCAGTTTGGTAGATGATCCCTTAGTTGTTTCAAACCCAGTTG
Source organism: Allium sativum (assembly GCA_030737875.1). NCBI lineage: Eukaryota > Viridiplantae > Streptophyta > Magnoliopsida > Asparagales > Amaryllidaceae > Allium > Allium sativum. The sequence goes on along the minus strand of CM060916.1, from coordinate 131,762,809 downwards.
GGGCTCCATGATATGTTTGGGTTTGAAAGTTTCTATACTTAGCGTTGAGTTTAGATGTGATGCTTGTTGGGCTTCACGGGCTATGGGTTAATTTTGGGCATGAACTGGTTATCCAGTAGGAGTGCTGTTCTTCATTTTGAAGGGAGAGTTGTTAGGCTTATGGGCCGCCTAAGTAACACTCTCGAGATCTCTTGTAATCCCATAGAATCTGTTATGCTAAGGTATCTAGAATCGCCTGCCACGTTGGTCTAGAGTCTGCGATCTGTTAGAGCGGTCCGGGAATACCCGGATGTGTTTGAGGAGGTGAAGGGCTTACCTCCGAAGCGGGAGATTGACTTCCGAATATATCTGGTGGATAAGGCCAAACCAGTATCTTGGCCAGTGTGCCACATGGCTCCTAGTGAGAGGAGGGAACTCCATAAGTAAGTAGGCGATTTGCTTGAGAAAGGGTTCATAAGACGAAGTATATCGGAGTGGGGCGCTCCAGTAGTTTTTGTTATGAAGGCGGATGGGTCCCTCAGACTTTGTGTAGGCTAAAGAGAACTAAAGAAACTCACAAAGAAGAATAGACACCCATTGCCAAGGATTGATGATCTCTTTGATCAGTTGGTTGGCGCCTCAGTGTTTTAGTAGTGGACTCAGCCACGGAAGTTCATCAGTTGAGAGTGGCTGAGGATAGCATAGAAAAGACTACCTTTAGGACTCCGGATGTTTTCTTTTATGAGTGGCTGGTGATGCCATTGGGTTTGACGAACGCCCCCGCATACTTTGTTGAGAAGGGTGTTCAGGGAGTACCTAAATAAGTTCGTGATGGTCTTTGTAGATGACATCTGGGTCTTTTCTAGGAGCGAAATAAGTTTTCGTATGTGCTCAATAGGCTGAGCAGGGCCAGTATTGGATAAACGACGGTTTTGGAGCGAGACTGGCGAGAACATCCAGAATTGGTCAAGGGCTTAATTATTTAGCCATTTTTACTAGTATCGTCTCACGTAGGTCGTCTGAATTCGAAGGAGGTATCCCTTGGGTGTTTGTCTGATATTGGTTTAGGCCTTTGGGGCTTGCATTTGGGGGATGCCGAATTCGACTAGGGTGGTCTGCGTGGGAGACGGTTATGATGATCTTGGATGATATTCTGGTGGAGAAGAGCATGCCCTACATCTTAGGGAAGTGTTGGAGACTCTTCGAGCGCATAGTCTTAGGACAGCAAAAGTGGATGGGATCTTTAGCATCCTATGAGTAAGGGTAACACGGTAGCAGACACCTTAAGTAGAAAAAGGTTGTCCTTGAGTTCATTGTTCGTTGAACGACGGAGCTTAGAGTTTATTTCTAAGTTTGACTTTAGACCTTCCGTTGACTTTGTACCCGGTTTGCTAGCTTCTTTGGAAGTTAGATCTACTCTTTTGGGGCGGATTGGAGAAGCACAGAGGGGCGACCCACAGTTGGTTGAGTTAGTAGAGAAGCTCATAAGGGGGGAGTCGTCCAGCCATTTGAGTAGGTACACCTTAGAGATAGAGGGTGTTTGCGTAGAGACGGTAGACTTTGTGTACCGCAGGACGAGGGTTTGAGGAAGGCTATTCTTGATGACGCACACCGTTTTAGGATGACCATTCATCCCGGTGGGGGTAAGATGTACCAAGACATGAAGAGGGCTTTCTTCTGGGCCGGTATGAAGAAAGATGTGGCCGAGCATGTCGCTCGATGCTTGGTGTGCCAACGAGTGAAGACAGAGCGAAAGAAACCGGGTGGGTTGCTTCACCCATTGGAGGTTCCGCAATGAAAGTGGGACAGCGCCTCGTTGGATTTTATTGACAGGTTACCCAGATCGAGAAAGAGTAATACAGAAATTTGGGTGGTGGTAGACAGACTTACTAAGAACACCCATTTCATACCTGTGAAGAGTAAGTGGACTGCTCCATGGCTAGCTTTTGTATATCTTCGAGAGATAGTTCGATTGCATCGGGTACCCTCCAGTATAGTGAGTGATCGAGATCCTATCTTCACTAGAGAGTTTTGGAAGAGTTTGCAAAAGGCGGTAGGGACTCAGTTGCGTTTGAGTACCGCATATCATCCTCAGACGGACGGCCAGACCGAGAGGGTGAATCATATTTTAGAAGACCTTTTGAGGCTATGTATCTTGGAGTTTGGAGGTACATGGGAGGAGCATCTTCCATTGGCGGAGTTGCCCGACAGACTTAGTGATGTATTCTATGGGAGGAAGTGCCTACATGAGACCGCAGAGGTGGTAGAGCCGAGTTTGCTTAGAGAAGTGGAAGCAGAGCGTGATGCGACGATTCGACGAGCTCCTACTTGCATCCTTGGGTCAGAGATTTGGAAGCTGAGAAACAGAGAGGTTCAACTAGTCAAAGTACAAAGGGGAGATGAAGAGAGTGACGCTACCTGGGAGACGGAAGCGAAGATGCGTTCGAGGTACCCTTTTTCTTTCGGAGGGTATATCCTTTTGCTTCTCCTTCATCACATATCTTGTGCTTATCTTATCCTTAGTATGTCCTCTCGTTAGTACTTTTGACCTTTAGATAGGATAAACCTATGGTTGAAACATGTGTTTGAGACATGTTATGTATGATGGATGCAAGTGGATGCAAGTGTTTGCTAGTGGTTGCTCGTGGATGCATATACACACACTCTAGGCACTAGATCGGCTCAATCACTTCATATTGCATATTGCATAAAATTGTGTGTAGGAAGCTATATTTATGGATGTATAATGATTGTGTTATCATATGGATGATGCATTTTGGTGAATGATTGTGCACTCATGTAGATATTGTATGTGTCGATAGGGTTCCCTCGCATACATAATGGATGCATGGCACTATCATGGTTTGCATATGTTCATACATTAGATAGGGAACATATACACACACTTTTTGCATATGCTCATACATCATTAGAAATTGTTTTAAGGACAATGGATGCCAGTGTTTGATGGTTGAGTAGATGGTTGTTTGGTTGGTAGGATACGTTCTTCTTGACTTAGAGATTTCGGGGACGAAATCCTTTAAGTAGGGGAGAATGTAACACCCCGTATGTTAAATAACTTGTTATAACATAAATCAGAGCAGAATTAAATTTAATATTCTGAATCAGGGGAAACGGGCTGTGCCATTGCGTTCGTCTCGGAAAAATACGCGAAATAGAGTCCGAGTTTTCGTAAATCGGAGTCCGTATGACCAAGTTATGGCCCGTCAAAGTTTCACGAAAAATCAAAAACAAAAACTGCTCATGTTTTGAGGCCCGGGATGAGTTTTGGGCTGTTTTTTTTTTGGCCCTAAATGGTTCCTACACTTGACTTCTTCCCCAAGACATGCTTTAAAGGCTAGGATTGGTTCTAGGGTATATCCTATGGTCCTAAAACATCTAACTAATCTATATATACACCCTAATACCCCCCTTATCCTTACCAAAAAATAGATCTAAGGCCATTATGCCACCACTTAGAAAATTGGAGAGCCTCCACTAAAAATCCTAAGAGGATTTGCAAGCTAATCTACATCTTCTTCTACTTAATCATTGGGATTTGCTTCATTTAACTTGCTAATCTTGTTTTGGTGAGTTTCTATGGCTTTAATAATCAATTGTTAAATTGATTATGGTAGGATGTGATAAGACATGGCTATGTTTGTGGATGAATGTATTTATGCAAGTTTGTATGATATGTGATTTGCAAGTTTTATGTTAAATGCAAGTTAAGGCCATGTTTTATGATGCAAAACACCATGTTAAACATTTATGCATATGTGACATGTTATGCAAACTATATGTGAGAATATATGCAAGTTATATGTAACATGATATGCAAGTTATGCATGTGATTTTGTGCATGCTAAGTAGTTGGTGTTATGCATGTTAAGTATTTGATGTTATCCATGCTAAAGTATTTGACGTTATGCATGATAAGTATTTGATTGTATGCATACTAAGTATGGGGTTTTATGCATGTTAAGTGTTTGGGTTTATGCAAGTTAAGTGGTAGGTTTATGCATAATAAGTATTTGATTTTATGCATAATAAGTATTTGATTTTATGCATAATAAGTATTTGGTTTTATGCATAATAAGTATTTGATTTTATGCATAATAAGTATTTGATTTTATGCATAATAAGTATTTGGTTTTATGCATAATAAGTATTTGATTTTATGCATAATAAGTATTTGATTTTATGCATAATAAGTATTTGATTTTATGCATAATAAGTATTTGGTTTTATGCATAATAAGTATTTGATTTTATGCATAATAAGTATTTGATTCTATGCATGATAAGTAAGTGGTTTTATGCATGCTAAGTGTTTGGTATTATGCATAAATCATGATATGCAAGTTTACCCTTTTAAATATGGTATATACATATGCAAGATGGCACTCTTATATGCTATGCATGTTTACCCTCCTTTAAGATGCAAGTCATATATGTAAGTTCGACATATTATGCAAGTTATGCTTACATGCAAGCTCAACATGTTATGTAAGTTATGTGCATATGCAAGTTATGTGTATGAGGGTATGCAAGTTGTGTGCATAGTGTTATGCAAGTTAAGTTTATGAGATTATGCAAGTTATGAGCATGATGTTATACAAGTTATGTATATGCTTAAATGCGAGCTTAATGTGATATGCAAGTATGTGAATGCTTATGCAAGTATATGAATGCCCATGCAAGTATGTGAATGCTTATGCAAGTTATGTGTATGCTTAAATGCATGTTTAACATGTTATGCAAGTTATGAGGATGCTTATATGCAAGTTTAACATGTTATGCAAGATATGTGTATGATAATATGCAAACTCATATGTCATATGTTATGCAAATCATGGGTATGATAATATGCAAGTTTGGGTTATATGTAGTTGGGTTAATATATGTTCATATATGCAAGTTGACATCCTCTTAACCCATGACAAAGTTATATGCTAAACCCATGATATTTGTGATGGATCTTTCCCTTTATTATGTCGTGAAATGAGAACGATTTACGTGGGGAACGATGGGGTAATAAATATGTTAATAAAAGTATGATTGGGTATGATTAAGCATACCATAAAAATAAATTACCATAAGTGGGAATTTACCTATTGAGTTAGGTCTACCCCATGGGAATTTACCTATTGAGTTAGGTCTACCCATGTTATGGAAAATTTGATATTAATTAGGGATAATTAATATGGGGGTGATTAATTAGGTTTAATTAATCAACTAAGACACGAGGTTGGACCCTTTTGTAGCGGAAGTCTGCCCGGAACCGACCGGCCATCCAGCAGCTACAAATGATTGGCCCAATGTGAGAGGTCTTAGTCATAAATTAAATACATGATTAAAGTAAAGACACGAGGTTAGGCCCTTTTTATGACAGAAGTCTGCCCGGAACCAACCGGCATATCCAGCAGTCATAAAAGACGGTCTAATGTGGGAGGTCTTTATGAGGTCATGATCTTAATTAATGAATTAAGAAACACTTAACCATATTAGCATGTAGTGGGACATGAGGGGTTAAGTGGGTGCCTTGGGGTGGCATGATGAGACTAGTGGGTTGCCTTGGGTGGCAATAGAAAAATACGATTAGAATACTTAACCAAGGTGGAACATGTAATTAAACATGATAAAAGGGTTAAGTAAGTGCCATGGGTGGCATGTGAGAATACGATTAGAATACTTAACCAAGGTGGAACATGTAATTAAACATGATTAAGGGGTTAAGTAAGTGCCATGGGTGGCATGTGGGAATCTAGTGGGTGCCCTAAGTGGCAATTGAAATATGATTAAAGGACTTAACCAAGATTTATAACATGTAAGGGGACATGGTTAAAGGGTTAAGTGGGATGCACTAGATTAAACGACAAGCTTAAGTAGTAGCTTGTGGGGGCCCATTTCAACCAATATCCCAAACGTATCTTTGTAGGCTCGACTCTAGTCGGGTGACGGGACACGCATATTGGGCTTGACTGTAAGAGGCCAAAACGGGTTAGCGGTGGCAACGCGGGATCAACGGGTTTCATATGCGTGTGTGGACCCGGGCTGGTTGGTAAGTCGTTGTTGCATCGTGTAGATATAAAGCCGTGCACAGTGATATTATATGGTAGCCACTTTGGGGAATGATACACCCCCTTTTGTGGGACCAGCACGGGTATCTACGGTAGGGAGCCGATCGCTTGGGGGTAGTGGGTACACCTAGTAAAAATAGGGGCAGACGGCACCTGCGTAGGGGTACAAGAAACTACCGGGTAAAAATTACTAAGTACACTTAGTGGGATCAACCTTTAAGTAGGAATTACTCTTGGTGGGTAGAACTGGTGTGGTGCAGTGTAGGAATTACCCTTGGGTGAATAAGTCTGGGGTGGTGTAATCTAATAATTATCCTTGGGAGAATAAAAGCGTCTTCTCGGTTATCTTAGTACACCCTATGTTTTGTTGGCTACTTAGTGTGGTCATTATCCCCAGAGGTACCGTACCTTATTTATGTCATACCCTAATTACTTTAATGGTTGTATTGTTAGGGTTATAGGACTCACTCAGACTTATGTCTGACCCCGTTGTTTTTATCTTTTTCCCAACCCTCAGGTCCTACGGTGGATCCTAGCGGTAGTAGAGCTTGATCGGATTTCTGTTTCCAGTCTTGAGGAGCTTGGGTAGATGTAAAGCTCCAGTTATCCAGTTATCTTTTCTTTTCTTATGGCTATTGTATGAGAGAGTGGGATTATGTACTTCTTTATTTTGATGAATATTGTACTTGACTTTTATCGTGGTTTTTATGATGTAACCAGACATGTTTATTTCCGCTGTTATGAGATGATGTTTTAAAATTTCAAGTACTATTTATACCTGTCTTGTTGTAATTTTTCTGTTCTATATTCACTAAAATACTCCACCGATGCTATGGCATTCCCTTAGTGAGTGACTATAGCGGGTGTGGGGTGTTACAAAATCCCTCGTTCATTCCTCTTTGCAAAATTAACCAAATTCGAAAGCTTCAGAAATGATTAAAAATGGCCGAGTTCGACTTTTAGATTAAATCATTCAAAACAAAAAAAAAGTAAGAAAAGAAATCAAAATCTAAATAACATCAAATCCGTCTCCTCGCATTCTCCACAGCTATAATGAAAATCTCAATAACATCAAATCAAAAAATGGCTGCTTCAGATGTGGATCGACAAATCACTGGGCGAGATCGTGTCGGAATCCAGTTATTTGTTTTAAATGTCATAAAACAGGGCATAAGGGTTTCAATTGCAAATCTTTTCGTTCTCCACCCCCAAAAATGGCTGAGAGATCCAGAAAACAAATTTCCGCTAATCGATACCAAAATTCTTTTGATTGGGCTCGATCGATGGTAATCGTCTCCATTGTGAGTGGATCTTTCTCGATACGACAGATTGAGGAGATTTTGAAAGCCAGATATGGCCGTCGTGCCCCATCCTGGGACTGGAACGTCAAGCGAATGGGCGATGTCTTTGTTGTTCGGTTCCCACAGCATCTGCTGACAGTAAACTTCCAATATAACTTCAATTTTACCATGGGGAGAATTAACCTGAGGAGGTGGAGTCCGCGTTTCGGCAGTGTCTCGAGGGAGAAGGAAACCTTTTGGATCCTCTTGAAAAATGCCCCGCTAGTATGTCGTAAACTTGACGTCCTTCAAGAAGCTCTGGAAGATTATGGAGAAGTGGAGAGGGTCCAATACGGTGCGATTCATGACGTGGATTATACTTGTTTGCGTGCCAAATTTACGAAGGAGGTGGGCACCCCATTGCCGGATTCAGTTGCAATTCCAATCGAGGGTTTTTCCCATGTGGTGCAGATTGAAAGATGCGAGGAAGACTCGCCGCCGAAAATCAATGTCCCTCTTTTCAAGCAGAGGGTGTTTGCAACCGATGACGAGGGGAAGCTCAAAGTTTTGAGTAGCAAGGATGGGGGTGCCAAAATGCATGTGGAGGAAGTTATCGCCTCGGTGGCAGATTCGGCTATTGAAGGAGAAGGGGATGTTTCCGCAAGGAGGAATAATGATAATTATGTGGTTCGATTTGATGATGGGGTGGCAGTAGAGGTGGATGAGGTTGGTAACATTGTGGGAGTGGGTGCAATCTCCAGAGAAATTATCGCCGTCAATGAAAATGATGGAGTAGGCTTGCAAGATCTTGGGGAGGGAGGCAACATGCAAGGTGCCAGGGAGGCGGTGGAAGAACAAGTCATGGACAACGAATCACAAGATTTAAATTTGGCTGGGGATTTGGTGCTGGCCCCAACCAGCTCAGGGGAATGCTCGGCTATAAGCGGTAAAGGCAAGCGTGCAATGGATCATGGTGTGGTCATGCTACGTCGCAGCGCAAGAGGGATGGGTCATCCATTGGCAGGTAGCATTTTTGTTCCTGCTATACTTAATACTTTGTCTAGTGATCAACTTCATGATATTGCAAGTAAATCTGGTTTTGTGTTGAATGATGATGTGATAAGTGATATTAAGAACAAAGAAAATGAGAGGGCTAATGGTTCATCATGATAATTGTCACTTGGAATGTTAGAGGCCTAGGAACTTTTGATAAGTGTCTTAGGGTTAAAAACTACCTCAAGTCTGTAAAACCTGACATCATTATGCTTCAAGAGACTAAGCTCGAGAACCCTAAACCATTTATTTTTAAATGTCTGGGGTGGGGTGTTATTGATGAATGGGCCTTTATACCTGCTGTGGGAACCTCGGGTCTCATTTTTACTGGCTGGAATAGTAATTCTTGGTTGATTAAGCAAGAAATCAAACAAACTTACTGTCTGCATTTAGCCTTGGAATGTAAACCTACAAATGTACTTTACTTCTTTTCTAATGTTTATGGACCCAATACAAGACGAGAAAGAATGACTTTATGGGCCGAGGGTTTGGACTTTTATAAACTCATGTATGGTCCCTGGGTAATTGGAGGCGACTTTAATGTTACAAGATTTATGTCTGAACGTAATGTAGTGAAAAACGCTGGCTTGGGCGACATGAACGATTTTAGTGACTTTGTTGGTAACTGTGGCCTTATTGACCTGCCCATGACTAATAGAAAATATACGTGGACTGACGGTAGGACCCCTCCTACCTTAGTTCGCCTCGATCGTTTCTTCATTAATTCTGCTTTTGATGACTTGCACCCCCTGACTCTTCAAAGAGGTCTTACTTCCCTTATTTCTGATCACTGCCCTGTTGTTCTAACCACTAACGTCGATCATAGAAGGAAATCTTTTTTTAAGTTCGAAAATATGTGGTGCATTGAGCCAAATTTTGATGTGATGTTGCGCCAGAAGTGGGTAGAATTTCGTAGTTTTGGGGATGCAGCTAGCAATTTCTGTAGGAAAATGAGACTATTGCGTAAATTTTTAGCCAAATGGAATCGAGAAGTCTTTGGAAACATCAGAGTTAAGAAGCAGAGACTTGAATCTGAGATTATGGAGCTTAATGTGCTTGAGGAAGGACGTAATCTTAGTGAGGCTGAGCGAGCCTTGTTAAAAACTAAAGAAAAGGAGCTTTTAACGGTGATTGATCAAGAAGAGATTTTTTGGAAACAGAGGTCGAGAACTCAGTGGCTTAAGCTTGGTGATAGTAACACAAGTTACTTCCACAAAGTTGCAAACGGTAGACGGCGTACTAACACAATATGTAGCATTTGGAAAGATGGAGTTGAAATTTGTGATCAACAAAGGATAGAAGAGGTTTTTACTGAATTTTACAAGGGAATCTTTGGTGAACGCATTGAGAATCGTGTGAATGTTGATTGGAAGATGCTGTATCCTTCGTCTGTTGATCTTAGTGGTATTGATACTGAGTTCTCGGAAGAGGAAATCGTAGCGGCTTTAAAAGAAATGCCTGGCGATAAAGCCCCTGGCCCTGATGGTTTTCCGAATTTTTTTTATAAGAAATATTGGGATGTGATTAAACATGATGTTATTAACATATTCAAAGAATTTCATTCTGGTTCCTTGAGACTGGACATGTTGGGGTACGCTAATGTAGTCTTGATCCCTAAGAAAGGAGGAAATGTCTCGGCTGCGGATTTTCGACCTATTAGTCTTTTGAATAGTAGCTTCAAATTGATCACTAAGGTTCTCGCAAACAGACTGAAAGCGAAGATGGATGACCTGATTGATGTTTCGCAGACAGCATTTATTAGGGGAAGATTCATTCTTGACGGAGCGGTACTTGTCCAGGAAGTTATCTCCCATAGTGATAGACATAATGTGCCTTGCGCAATCCTGAAGCTGGACTTCGCTAAGGCCTTTGACGCAGTTGATTGGAGGTTTATCATGGATCTTCTTAGCGCGAGAGGCTTTCCGTGTAAATGGCTAAACTGGATTCATTGCATTTTAACATCAAGCAGATCCAATATTTGTGTGAATGGAGTGGCTGGCAAAACTATTGTATCCAAGCGAGGGCTGCGCCAGGGTGACCCACTTTCCCCACTCCTCTTTGACTTGGCTGCCGATATCTTTTGTCGGATCCTTCAGGTGGCAAGTGCTAATGAGATTATTCAAAGCTTTGGGCGTGATCACATCATTGGGGGTATTAATTCACTGCAATATGCTGATGATACTATTATTTTTTGCAACCCTGATTGCAAGAATATTGCCTCTTTAAAATTTTTGCTTTATGCTTTTGAAAGTTTATCTGGCTTAAAGATTAATTTTCATAAGAGCAGTGTTTACACTTTGGGCTGCAGTGCTAATGTGAACAGGAAATGTGCTGAAATGCTCAACTGCATGGCCGATTCTTTCCCCCTCAAATACCTTGGAGCTTACATCCGTCCGAAAAGATTGATGAAGAGTGATTGGCAATATGTGATTGATAAAGTTGACAGGCGATTAGCGAGGTGGAAAGGAAATTTTCTATCAAGAGCTGGACGTCTGGTGCTGGTGAACTCTGTTCTGGCGGCTATCCCTTTGTACTGGCTCTCTTTTTATTTGTGTCCGAGTTGGGTTGTTCAAAAAATTGATGCTGTTCGTCAAAAATTTTTCTGGACCGGTACGAAGGACACGCGTAAAGCCTGTTGTCTAGTGTCGTGGGACCAGGTGTGCAAGTCCAAAGAACAAGGAGGTTTGGGAGTCATCAACTTGAAAAATATGAACTCTGCATTACTTTGTAAATGGCTGTTGATTATGCTTAGCGAAAAGAAAGTTCTCTGGAAGGAGTGGATCTTAAACACTTGCTACGATGGTAGATTCGACTGGAATGCGGACGTTTCTCACTGCTCAATATTCTGGCGTGGTGTTATGGCAAATGTTCACTGGATGAAGATTGGGACTGAGATTGTAGTTAAAAACGGCCGCAGCGTCTCTTTCTGGTATGACTGTTGGTTGCTCCCTATCCCTTTGCGCGATGAATTTGCCGATCTGTTTGCTATTGCATGCAACAAAAGTGCTTCAGTCTGTGCAATGTTTAATGCGAATTCTGCCAATTTTAAATGGAACCTGTCCTTCTGTCGCATGTGGCTGGTAATGCTTTGCTTCAGCTATGTGGCCTGATTCGTTTGTTAGAAGATGTACACCTTCATAGCAATGAGGAGGATGAATTTGTGTGGAAGATTGGTGGTAACTTTTGCGTGAGTGCACTTTATAAGTTGATGAACTTCGCAGGAAGGAAATATGATGGATTCACGAGAATGTGGAGTTTTAAGGCTGTACCTGCTAAGGTCAAGATACATTTGTGGATGATCATGCACAACAAGCTCAATACAGTGAATAGATTACGGCAAAAAGGTGTTCATGTTACTGGGGGATGTGTTTTTTGCAATGACGACGACGAGGATTATCAGCATCTTTTTGTTGATTGCGATTTCGCCTTTTACGTGTGGACGAAGTGTTTAATTAGCCTTAATATCTGCTTAGACTGGTCTCACTTCATCACTGACCAATTTCTTTTCTGGAATAGCACTATTATTACATTACCTGACACTAACATGCGACATATGTTTGCCCTTTTGAACTTTGCTTATGTTTGGACCCTCTGGCATGAACGCAACTCACGAAAGTTTAAATGCAAAATGAAACGGCCCAACTCAGTTATTGTTCGCATCCTTAATTTTGTTTCTCTCTGGTCAGGTAAGGAAGAAATCAAATTTGTTGATACAATTGGAGCTCGAGTGATGGACAGGGCTCGTGGTAGCAGAGCTTGATGATGCCATGCTTCATTTTACTGGGTCTGCATGCTGTTTTGTAGTCGTTTCATATATTTTTTGGGCTGTATGTAAACATGCCTGCGTGCATGTATTTTGATTGTACATATTTATGTAAATATTTGTAACTAGTAGCTAGCCCTATGCATGATGATCACGTTGTACTTGTTTTATGTTTAATGAATGAATGAAGGCGTGAATCTAGTGATTCACTACCTTTTTGCATCAAAAAAATCAAAATCTAAATCGCGATGGGCACTGTAGTATTCTGGAGCTCGACGCAAGGCTGGAGTCGCGATTTTTGATTTACCGGAACTCGAGAACGCTGTGATTTTTAGGGTGCAGATCAATCTGGAGATCGCGATGTGTCCTTTGGGGTCAGAAATGGAAGGAGACTTCGTTAGCGAACTCAGGACGGCGGAGGGTCGGTTTGACATCGATTAGGGGAGCTCCTGTGGTTAACGGAGGTGGGGTTGACGATTGAAGTTGGTGGAAAGTTTGTTTTTGTTTTAATCAGAAGCTGCGATTTCTGTAGTCGAGATGCTGGTAAGGCTGCAAGATTGAGCTCAATTTCCTTTTTTTAGCAAACCTATGTTTGCAGCTATTTCAAGACGCTGTTAGCTTTAGGAATTCAGAAGCTATAATGCTCCATTCCATGAATAATTGTTATGAATGTCTGGAACAGTAAGGATTTGAAGCTATCGTGCTCCATTCCATGAATTATTGTTATGAATGTCTGGAACAGTAAGGATTTGAGTTGTTAGTGAGGGTGTTTGTTTCGGTTTGTACACAGTGGAGAGCTTGAGGATTTGGTCTGTGTTGTTCTAGGTATACGGGTCTGAATTTTGGAGAGGGGATGCTCGATGTGAATGTGACATGAATGGGATTGTATACTGTAAAAAACGCGTCTATAGGGCTGATGGGTTTAAGATATTACGGTGATGGTGCAGTGATGATAAGGCAAGGCAGAAAGGGTTGCCGATGTGACGACCCCAAAACCTGTACTGACGGTGGCAAGGGTAATCTTTGGAATATAACACAGAAACAGATAATAGCAGAACAGAAATAAATAAATACACCAGATAATGCACAATAGAATATACTGGATAAACGTAATCATCAGAGTTACACGGTATACAGGATCATACTTAGTACAAATACAGTTCAGCTATATATAAATGTCTACAGCGGAAAACAAACATAATGTACAATAGGAGCTGAACAGCATAAAAAGAGATAAAGAATAGAATCCATCTTCAGCTCCAGCTATCCAGAAAGAGCCAGCTAAACCTGAATACAAGGCTGCCCGTGTAGAAAAGGGGCACCCGAGTTTGAAAGTGAAACAAACTACGAGTCAGTCATGGGACTGGTATGAGAAATCTACTCAACACACTCAAAATATGGCTAATCACAGGACCACGCCACTTTCGTGGAACGGGTTTACTCCATTGGATTGCCAGTGCTTTAAAACAAAACATTCTTTTAAACATCGCAATGCTTTTTATAAAAATGAAGCCATTATAAGACTCAGTTCCCATCACATAATGCAACGCAAACCGGAGGATAGAGTTTTTACCATATAACAGCCAAAATATGCTTGATACGAATAAAACAAAAGCATTTGGTATTATTACTAGTGTTTATAAGTTTTGAAAACAATTTCGAATCATAACTATCAATCATATATGACATTAATGCCCCATACTACTATGTCGCCATATATAGGTATGCAATCAAAACCGCACAGTCACGTATTTGGAAATTGGATTTCCGTCATGAACCAAGGCAAAAGATAGTCCTTACCGAATTCGAGACTGCCTAGCCCGAGCCTCAGGCAAGTACTCAGTCAAGCCTTTGGAGCGACAGGGCCGGTCCACCGATGTGGATTAAAATTCCTGAACAATGCGTTTCCCCGCCCTATGGGGCGTAAGTGAGCCAACGAATGACTCCATCGGTCCCGGATCGACCGATATAACCGAGGCGCGTCGCTATCCATCTTCCACATAAGTAAAATGTCAGGCCGTATAAAAACACTGACACAACTCCTAGCTAGGAAGAAACGTATGCCCTCCCTGAGGTCCTTCTCCCGTTTCTGGTTCATACCGGGATGTGAGGCTTGCGAATTCACATTATACACAAAGCTACGCCACACAGGCGATGCTTTGATCACCAAACACAAGACTTTGCTTCTCAACAGAAGCCCTATCCATTGCATCTTAGCATGCCACACCGGCAATTCACCCTATGCAACTGATGGTTATCAATCGCACTGAATGAATTCCACTGTTAGACACACAGTCCATTTGCAAGTCCGTTCTGGGTCTGAATGAAACCGGAGGCACTAAATACCTCGCATATCCATCGATCCCCACGTACGTCTGGATGATCACCACTCATTATCCATATTTCGGGATGCCTCCCAATCAGGACATCAGTTACCATCCAAACGAGGTGAAGATCGGTCTTCAATCATCGTCTTCATCTTCGACTTGTTATCGTCGATTCAGTTATTCGGAATGGGATAAACCCGGTCTTCCTGAGCAACTCGCATATTTAATAAACAAGTGCTACACAAACACAACCTATGCATCATTTCAATTCATTAGTCACTAACCGTCAATTAGTAGGAGAACGATTTCCTAAATCTTAACCCCGAAGGCCGAAACCAGCATCAGATCAAAATCCAGGAAACCATTCGACTTAGCTAACCTTCAGTTAATTTCTAAATTTCACAACCATATCGTTTATTATATTTTATAACGATTTATCACTATTTTTATTTATTTTAAAATAGCCAATTTATTCAAAATGACGCTTCGGGCCATAACGCGACCGTGGCGCTGTTTTTCTTCAGATTTGATTTACACATATTCGAAAATCTAACCTTTGGATTTTCACAAAATTTACATCATTAGAAAGATCTTTTCAAAACGAATCCAACGGTTCCAGTTTCGGGAAAATCCGACGGTCGGATCTCCCGGTATAATCGTTTGAAGTTTCGACTTCAAAATACGAACTGCAGCGTCGTTATTCGATTAAATATAATTATATTTATATATTTAAAAATATAATCGATTCTGGCGCTGTTTTTCTTCAGATTTGAATTAAACATTCCAAACAATCCAACCGTTGGATTTTTACAAAGTTGGTGCCGTTGGAAAGATATTTCCAAAGAAAACCCAACGGTTGCGGTTTCGGGAAGATCTGATGGTCGGATCTTCCGCACTAATCGTTTGAAATCACGGTTTCAAAATATGAACTGCAGCTTCGTTATTCGATATATTTCTATTCTATTTATATATATATATGTCGATTCTTCGATTTCAAAACTATATGATTTTCATACTTTTGATAAAAATGATATTTTTATCTAACTGTCTTCTATTTCAACACTTCACTATTTTTAACAATTCATGTATATAATAAAAATGTGGTTTTTATTGTAAAACAATTCATTTCAAAACACGATTATTTTATATAGTTCATATAGGTAATAAAAATATGTTTTTTATTATAAAACAATTTATTTCAAAACAAGATTATTTTATATAGTTCATATAGGTAATAATAATATGATTTTTATTATAAAACAATTTATTTCAAAACAAGATTATTTTATATAGTTCATATAGGTAATAAAAATATGATTTTTATTATAAAACAATTTATTTCAAAATACGAATACCATTCAACACATGAATTTCAATTCAACGAATGAATACCGATTCAACACATGAAGGTTTTCTATTCAACAGACGCATATAGTTTCAATACAGGAAAATAATTCTAACACATGAATATTATTCAAAATTTCGGCAGCATAACGGCAGGGTAGTTAAAACCGGGACCGTCCCTAGTACGGTCCTCGCTCTACCTTAAAGCCTCGCAGCTTTTGACAATGAGGAATCATGCATCTAGTTCGCACGTAGGCGGCATGTATATTTTTTTCATTTCCACAAACTAATCCTATATGGTTTCAACCAAATATTTCTCAACCACAAATGGGTATTTTTCAACCACAATCAATCAATTTCAACCACAAATAATTTCAATCAACCATTCGTAATCAACCAATTTTCACACCAATCACAACTTAGAAATATCGTCCATGGTTTGTGGATGAGGGGCGTATATATATATATATATATATATATTTATATATAGCATTTCACTTCTATTTCAACACATATATAATTTTTACAACGCATATACAACTTATACATCGAACGTACAACTTATACAATGCTTATACAAGAGGTGTACAATGCTTATATAACTCATGCATCGATTATATAATTTATACATCGTCGTTTTCCATATCGTTTATAATTTAGAAATCTCACATTGGGTTCCACTCTACCAAAAATAGCAGAAGGCTCAG
The DNA here is from genome assembly GCA_030737875.1 of Allium sativum. Taxonomy (NCBI): domain Eukaryota; kingdom Viridiplantae; phylum Streptophyta; class Magnoliopsida; order Asparagales; family Amaryllidaceae; genus Allium; species Allium sativum. Next base: position 131,746,274 of record CM060916.1, on the reverse strand, counting down.
AAAAATATGCGGTCTCTTCTAAAATGTAGAAGACGTCCACACGAGTCCATTGTCTCTTGTTTCACTGAATTTCGACAATACATGAGAAAGATACGATTTTTCAAAGTTTGTAATGGTTTAAAGGTGTTAAAACTGTTGAAAATAAACATAGCCGTACCTTTTTCGATTTGTTCAAAACTAGGTTTTGATCCTACACCAAATCCCTTCAACTTGAAGACGATCCACCAGCACCACGTGGAAGAGCTTGGTGCTACGTTCAAGGGTAGCGCGGTGGAGCTCGATCGCCTGTCGGAGGAGCACGGCGGCGCGATTCGCGGCGACTTTAAGGACCTCGTTCTCGCGATTCACCAAACGAGAGGGGGTGCCACGACCATGGATTTGAAGCTTGAGGGGAGCTCTTCAAAAACCCCAACTAGGTTGAAGGCTATCGGTGCGTATAGGAGGAGAAATCGGGGAGGAAAGGATTGAAGGGGTTTCCGCCTTCAGATCTGCTCGCGTCGGGGAGAGAGAAAATCGTATGGGCCAATCAGATTTTTTTATTTTATTTATATTTTTTTTTCAAAAATACCCTCTTTCACACACGAACACCAATCCAAACCCAACGACTGTCGTCCCTAGCGTTTACCCCCATTCCAAACACAATGGGATATGTTTCGTAGGCCCATTCGACTGATTCAGTCAGTTTTCATTCAATTTAAAATATATAATATTCAATATTCGATTTGAATGTACATTTCAATTTGCCAGGGCCACAAACTGATTCGAAAAATTCCAGAAAAATAAATCTAGCTATGTTTTGACGATACGGTCCCAACAAAACTAGTTTCGTCAAATTCTGAGACCGTTTGCAAAATGGCCCTTTTCTGGTCGATCCAATTTAACTGTAATTGACCAAAACACATTTTCCTTTGCCACACTCACATATTAACTTCAAAAATTATGAAATTTGAAACCTAGCAATAACTTCACATCCCGGATCTAACAAAAGTGGTTTCGTCGAATTCCGAGGTCATTTCCAAAATGGCCATTTTCACGGGCTATATAAATTCCATAGCGACCTTTCTGAAAATTCATTTGGCCATAACTTTTGCTTTCCGCAATGAAACTTCGATTTTTCAGATTTGTTAGAAAGTAATTCACTAACAGATTAAAATATTTTTGGTTTCACTCAAATCCGTTTTGTTTTGCTCCCGGTACAATCCGTCGAAGTTTGAATTCAAAATTTGAAACTACCACGCCATTTCAGGCCTTGTTTATTATTAGAATCAATTATATTCGTTTTCGAACGTTGATTCAAACTCACTTTTCATTGCTATTATTTAAAATATTTATTTTAAATATTTAAAATCCACTATTTTAGCCAATTTAAAATTTTTAAATTGGTTCAGATTTTCCAGGTCGTTACAGCCGAGTTGATTATGAGGAAGGATCGAAGATCGGTGAATTTTTTGTTAAGCTGCAGAGGGGTTCAGATGTAACAGAAGGGAGGAAGATGGTGCTATGTTAAGCATAGTTCGAATACGTGACCTGAAAATGAAATCTAAATTTGGGAAAGGAGTTTAATACGTGGACTAAGGCAATAATTTTAATCCAGTAATTAATTTTTATTTACATTTAAGTAGTTCGATAGAGTAAATATAATTTATTAAATTTATTCAAGATCTCTTCGGATGGAAGCAGTAGTTAAATCCGTAGCCGCAGGATATCTAATGAGGAATTAAAATGGAATCAGAACAGATCATAATTAAATATCAAGTGATTAAATCTCACTCATGTTTTTATTTAGAATTATTTTATTTGTCAAAATAATTGTTTGTTGGTTATTTGCATGCATTGAAATAATATTGTGGTTATTAAATATATATTAGTTATTTATGATTGGTGTTTGTGGTTATTATATATATATTGATGGTTGGATTCTCGCAGTACCATTAGCGGATTCCCACAGTATCATTAGCGGATGACCCTATACGCCCCATGCTATTATAGTGGATGGCCTTGTATACCATGATATCCTACCTCGAAGGAGGATGGGTATTATTTATGTTGGCTAATGTTTGAGGATGCATAAAAACAGGTTGGAGGGATCCAACTGGATTCCTCAAAAATATTATTAGTTGTTTTTCATATATATTATCATATTCGATGTGTTAGAAAACCTGTCATTTATAATTGGTTGTTCTGGGTGTTTAAAATATCATTGGGCTCAAACGTTGATATATAAAAATATCGTGAAAAGGATAATTGAGATTTAAAAGGGGAAGTCTATTTTTCTAAAAATATAATTCGAATTTCGAATGGATTGAGAAATACTAACCTTGTTAAATAAATAATACAAGTATTGAATTTATAAACGATGTTTATAAATTAAATAATACAGGAAATTGAAGTAAATTTATAATTGGTATTTATAAATGAAATGGAATGACTTTCATTGGATAATCAGGGAACTGAAATGAATTTATAAAAGTGTTTATAAATGAAGTGGATAATTTTTCATTTGATAATTTGAATATTTAAATCAAATGTGAATTTAAAAATACAAATGGGGAATTGTTTTAAAGATGTAAATGAGGAAATTTATTCTGATGTTCAGAATGTAAAATGGAACTAAAAATAAATCCGTATGGATTTATGATTTAAATTCGATTAGATGGAATTTGTTTAAATAAAATATTTTCATAAAAGATATTAGGATTGTATTAAATAGAAGTTTAAAATTTAAATACAAAAATAGATTCTATATTTATATAGATAAGTTATAATAAATAGAATATTCCAAAATAAGATTTCGGTTTTAAATAGATTTCGAAATGGAACTTGCTTGAATTTATAAAACAAGTAAATTTATAAACAATGTTTATAAATTTAGTGAATTAATTATCTGGAGATATTCTGTAATTTTAAATTCAAGTATGAATTTAAAATATAAATTGAAATCATTTCGAAAAGGGAACGACAGTTTTATTCCAGGATTCGGAATATAAAATGAATTGGGTTTCAAGTAGATTAAAAAATACCGTTAACTAATTATCCTTCAAATTAGTTAACTCTATTAAATAATTAAAAATACGATTTTTGTTCCAAAAATCATTTCATTTACACAGCTTGAGTTCGTATTTATTTTACAACTCAAATCTGGATTTTTCTAATGGAAATTCAGATTTTATTTGTTTAAAATCCTTTTATTAATTCAAATAAACCGTTATGGTTTTTATAATGGTTATGGCGCTGTTTTTCAAGTAGTTCAGGATTTTACATATTTATCTGAAGGATCTTGGAGCAGGAGACTTCAGTGTCAGTTATATAGAGTTTTGTTCCGCTGTGTTGTAAGTGTTGTGCTCTGATAATGATATGTATACTGTACAAATTTTGTATTTCAAAAGTTATGATATATTATATTTGGTTCCATTGTGATGTGAGATTATGCGTTGTTATTTCTATTCTTCTTCTACCTTTTTCTTCTAAAAAATGATTTGTATTTCTATGATATTTGGGTTGGATGTGTGAAGTATGTAGTCAACCCAGATAGTACGGATTATTTGTTCGTTACAATATTAGTTAATACAGAACCTATAACTAAAAGTTAGGGTTGGACTTATTAGGTTATTGATGTAAAATGTTATTAACCATAGGACCCCGTGACGATAACTAATCATATTCGTATAGTATCTCCATGAAGAGAAACTAAATGGGAAGGACTTAATAACGTTGCCCACTTTACCCCCAATAGGGAAAGGTATTAAAGGCTAATGGGGTACGAACTTAATAATCTTCGCATATAGTCCTCTTCCTTGGGTCTTAAGTGACTTAGGTCTAGGAATCTACCTGGAAGTAGATCTTTCAGTTTTTGGGGTCTTAAATGGCACGTGTGTGTGGGGCCTAGCCAAACCTGGAAACTAAAAATGTCAGATATGGCTGCTTATCCTATGAGAAGTAGTTAGTGACTAAGGAGACTATCCTATAAGGTCTGCTAGATGGTATAACGGGCGATACAGTATCATCTCTCACCTTACACGGGGTAGGGGTTAATGCGTGAAAGACGGAAGTCTTAACTAGTAGGGCCCCGTAGCTAGTGCCATCTAGCTTATGTTAACGTTGAATAAATTATCAAGGAATAATAAGTGACCAATAGGTCCGCCTAGGGTCCTAAACGATCAGGGAGAATCCACCCTATTTATCACTGATAGTGAGGCATTAAATAATAACGGATGAGTGAATGAATGTATATATACATATATATATATATATATATATATGTATACATATATATATACATATATATACTCCGTTATTATGGGTCTACCCTCGATTAAATAACCATCCATGTTCTGGTATAAAGGCTTCATAAATATATGCATAAAGTTTCTATCTCGGCATCATATTTTAGGGAAGTCTACCTTAGGAAGGGTAGTTAGAGTCACGCGTAATCATATTTACAAGGTTATGGTAGAATTACTAACCTTGGCAGGCATATATCTTGGGTTGAACCAAACATGATACAACTGTGTATTATAATATGTATTGTACATTTCATGTTCACCATAATCTTGTTGTTATGACCCCCCTTCTCATTACAATCTCTCAGGTCTCTTGAGAAGGTCGGCTTCTTACAGGTGTTTTAGTATGGATTTTGGTTCTCATTCTCTCTTAGGCTCAGTATTGGCAAAATGACTTACTTTAAAATCGTAGTTACTTGACTTAATACTCATCTATCCTATTTTGTTTCCACTGTGAGTTATCTTTATCGCACTTTGATTATGCTCATGCTCATTTATTTGTAGGTACCACATTTACACGCTCCATGCTTGGATGTGTTCGAGTTTCGATTTTTCTGGAATTTGGGCACAAAAAAGTGTAGGGTGTTACAAAGTGGTTAACAATAAACTCTAGGTTAGACATTAGACCGGTGTGAGAACAAAAAACAGTTGTTTACTTTATTTTGCAGTTTGGTAAATCACGGGACCACGCCATATAACACGGAACGGGTTTTCTCCACATGAATACTAGTCACAAAAACCCACAATGCTTTTTGAAAAATGAAGCAATTATAAGACACAAGTCCCATCACACAGTCCAACGCAAACCGGAGGAAAGAGGCTTACCATATAATAGCCAAACATGCTCGATACGTGAAAATTCTCTTTTATTATTACTAATGCATAGTGTGGAAATCAATTTCACAAATAAATGTATCAATCTTAGACATCATAATACTCCATCCTATTATGTCGCCTTATAGGTTTACAATTGAAAACGCAAGGCTCGTATGGCTCCTGATTCGCAAGATCTATCGCGGAATTGTGTATCTCCACGGTTAAGTCCAGACATTGGAAAGCACCGTAATACACATCCATACTAGTTGGCAGGAATCAAGTATCATGCCCCAAAGCTCTAGTTCAGGCTTGGAACACAACTATACTCTATACCTCCAGGCGTGTAGCAACCACAACCCAGATCATCTAGGTCAACCAAATCAATTACGATCATATTGAGGTTGTTCAATCTCAACTTGAAAGCTATACTGATCTAACCATCAGTTCACAATCATACCAGGTTGTGAGGCTTGTTAAACTCTCGTTACATAAAGCTACGCTTTAGTAAGTCACACTTCGATCATCATTCACAAAGCTCCGCTTTTCAACAAGAAGATTTGATCTATCTGTCAGCAGCACTCAGCATGCTACATTATCAATTCACATAGACAATCAGTTTATATTAATGATATAACCTTTGAGTTTATACGCCATAAAGAAGGGTGTTAAAATAAGAGAATAAATTCTCCGCCACTATACATATATCATCAATAGCAACTAATCGGTTATGTTTTGAAATACAATGTCAGACACACATCCATTTACAAGTCCATTCTGGGTCTGAATGAACCGAAGGCACTTTATTCCTCGTCCAATAAAGGAGAGAGGCTCTTGCATAACGGGTCGATCTCCAAGTACGTCTAGACAACCGCCAGTTATAACCTTGTCTCGGGTTGTACACCCCAATCAAGACATCAACAATAATCCAAACAATGTGAAGATCTCCGGTCTTCAACCACCGTCTTCAAGTATCTTCAATACTCATCGTATTGCTTATTCATAATGCGTTGAAACATAGTCTTTCCAAAATAACCATGGCATCTTTAAAATCAAGCGATATATAAACATATCATAAGTTTAATTCCATTTCAGAATATTCATTTCACCGAATCATCTTTATATTGGGGATTACTCCCATAATATTATCAAAGATTTAGGTTCTTTAAACTTAACTCAAATTAAGGTTTATAAGCTTTATCAGGATTATCGAGCCTCACAAAAAAGTAATCTCTCATAATGTTATCCCATTCCCATCTTATTCGTCCCATCGAGCAAAATCGGTGGTACACTATCCCTAACACCACTCGTGTTTGGTAAGTTCAATTACCTTCTTTCATTTCCAATCTTTGTTGAAAGATTGAATAAAAACTATAACATAGTTTTAGTCTCTATTTCATTCAATTGAATCTTTATTAAAAGATTTATTAAAACTCTAACATAGTTTTAATCTCCTTTTCATTCATACAAATCTTTGTTGAAAGATTTATTAAAACTCTAACCTAGTTTTAATCTCGAAAATCATTATTCAATGATTAGTAAATCTTTGAAATATATCCCGTCTTTCCAAATCATTATTCAATGATTTCTTAATTTTGGAAACCAATCTCATCTTTAACTGGGTTAAGAATAAATGTTATTCAAAACATCATTCGCGACAAACCCAAAATCCCATTTGATATCAAATATAAGGATTTAAATAGAAATCATATCAACTTATATTCAACATCAAATTTTGATATCAACATATACCATATAGGAAATAACGATATCTATATCTTCCAAATTCCTCAAACAGTATTTGTATAACTACGAAATCCAAAATTGAAATATCCGAAGATTATTTCCATTCAAATCCAAATAAACTTAAGTTCGAAATTTTTTAGTTTATCTTCCAACTAAACTTCAAAATATCGATTTACTATGATAAGTAAATCAAGTCAAGAGTCCAAAAGTTCAAATCATAGTTCAAAACTTCACATTTCTTGCTCAAATCATTTAAAATAATTAATTCTAATTTATCCTAATTTTTCCATATTTTTAATAATTTCTAGGAGGCCCTTTCTGTCGGTTTCCAATTCTTGTCACTGAACTGCATCTATAGCGACCTTCTTAAAAATAGATTTGAAATTATTTTAAAATCTAACCATCGGATTTTAAAACTTTCTATTTTAGTTGAAAACTCTTTTCATTTTGAATGCAATGTTTTTATTTTGGGAGAATCCAATGATCGGATCTATCGGTATGTCAACTCAAAGTTAATAGTCGAAGTTCGCGAACTACCGAAGTGCGACAAGTCCTATTTAGAACAAATTCGATTTATAATTAAAATTAAATTTAAACCCTTCCAAAGTAATTTATTAATTATATAAAACATATATAATTAATTTTGGAAACTATATTTCAATTATTTCTCTTTGAAATCCATTATTCCATTATTTAATCATTTTAATATTATTTCAATCATTAAAATAATATTATTTTTCAAAACATATTATTTGAAATCCAAATTTTCCTGAAGTTTATTACAAAAATAAATAAGATGGTTTTGAAAAGAAAATATTTTTCAAACTTTTCCTAGATATCCTATACGAACTTAAATTTTACCCGTTACTACTAATTTTAAAATAAATTTGAAAACATGCCTTTATTAATTGTAACGAATTCAAATTAAATTCCATCTTTTACGAAAACTATTCATAATCAATAAACTATCCTACCAAATTATTTCAGATTTAAAATTCAAACTTTCAATTTTCACTGAATATTTTATTGATAAAATATTCAAGTTTATTCTGAATTGGAATATGGTTCAACCAATCACCAAATAATTCAATTTAAATGGATTTCATACATCATTAGCAGTCAATAACAGTTATTACTAATTGTTAATGTCCAATTACCACATATCGTGGTATATACCATATAAGCCTTAACCATTAATGCTTATATGAGTTTGTTAATCAACAGATTAACCGCAATATCAATCATCAACAATCATCAATGTCAACCAATCATCATTCTATTACCCATTGGTGTTCGTACCCAAACCTAATAACAAATATCTAGTTAACTTTCCCAATCAACAACCATTTAAGGTTCAAGTCAATTACCAAGTCAACATTATTAGTTCTAAGTGTAACGTATGTACCCAAGCAACTACATGTATACCACTTAAAAATCATAACTTTATCATATTAAACATCAATAAACCAAATCATTAACCCAAATTATCAATCACTAGTTAATAGATAATCAATCGAGTGCACAACATTAATCATTAGCTAACTAGCCCTTATAATCGTTGAAAAGTTCTCGCCTAGTACCCCACTCTGTCAAACTTTAATTGGAAGATATCTGAATGTCCTTGGAAGATTTTGGCAGCCTTTCGACGTCATTGGAGAGTTTTGGAAATAATTTTGGCAGAGTTTCGACGCTGTGGATTTTACGAACCAATAGACAAACAAATGGAGCTATTTTAGGGTTTTCGAAGCAAACGGCAAGGGTTTCAAGGCTCGGGGCGTTCGGACTTGAGGGGAGTGGGACTTATGGTTGGGTGGGGGCAGAATTAGTGTTGTATGGGGCCAGGTGGGGTAGGTTGTGGGCTTGTTTGGGCTGAGTTGGTGAGCTTTGGGTTGGGGGAGGCTTAAAGGTGTCAATTTTAGGGTTTTTAAGGGTACTTTGGGTTTTTACGAGGATATTAGGCAACCGAAAGAGGAAAAGGGACAGATAGGTATACGCTGGAGGGGAGGACGTCAGGGAGGTGTGGAAGTTGCTGCGTGGTGGAAGTAGGGCCATGGTGGAGGCTTGGAGCAAGGAAGGAGAAGGGAAAGTTAAGGAAAAGAGGTTGAAAATATGAATGGAAAAGTGGTGAAAATGACTCGTTTTTATAAAGATGGAAGGGTAATAGATCAACGAGGTGTTGGGAGATGATGCAATGGGAGAGAACTCACCAAGGAGGCCTAAGGGAGTGACACCTCAGACCAAGCATTTGTGCTTTTGCACTTATTAAAAAGTGAAGCTTGTTTTAGTTCTATCGCGCGTTTATCACTTGTATCGTCAAACGGTAAATCTGATTGATACGAAATTTTGAACACTACTATATTTCTTAATTACAGATCCAATGAAACACCCTTATCAAATTTGGAGTCTGTTTGACCATTCGTTTTATTATTTTATTACGTTATTACTTAATTTTGACCAATTGACACGGTCCTCGTTTATTATTAGTACACTCCCATACTAACTCTACATATTATGAAATTTGAAATCTTACCATTTTTCAACATTCCAGATCCGATAAAATTGGTTTTGTTGAATTCCGAGATCGTTTTAAAAATGTCTCTTTTTAAGCTATTGAACTTTGACTAGTTTTTAAATATGCGTTTATATTACGTCTGCATTACACACTAACTCCGATTGACTTGAAATTTTAACCTAACAATAATATACTATTACGGATCTATGAAAATAGTTTCGTCGGATTCCTAGGTACTTTGCAAAATGTCTATTTTAGGCTATTGAAGTAATATTAAAATATCAAATTTTAATATATTTACTTTTAAATCACTTTTAAAAGTCCACTAATATTATTTAAATCCAAATTTTAAATTGACCAAAAATTTAGGTCATTACATTCTCCCCCACTTAAAAAATTTTCGTCCTAGAAAAGGAAGGAAGTCGTAATATTCATAACTCATTCTAGGTTATTACTAACCCTATCTCTAATGAGTCACTCATCCTAAGATACTGCCGATCCTATCTCTGATTAGTTTTCTTTTATAGGATGTTACTAATCCTATCTTGGATGAATCTTTTCCTTCTGTTCTAACGAGTTGTACCCCACAGCTCTGATACCGAACTATAACGGCCCGAAAATTCCCGCCTTTTGAATCGCCCATAATCCACGCAAGTCTAATCTGAAACCGGTAGAAACCCTCGAGACCTTAACTTTAGGGATATAACACATCAGACAGAAACAAAAGACTTTTCATTAACATCATTACATTGTTACATCAGAGTACAGAATATCAGAGTAAACAAATAAATACAGAATATCATAAATACATTGCACAACAGAAATACATAAACTAACTCTCAGCGGTAGACTATCAAATGCTCTCGACACAACTCTAGCTTCAATCTAGAATCTTTCTCTATAAAATATCAACAAAACCAAAACTACTAGTTGCCCATGTAGAATATATGGTCACCCAGAGTTTAAGAGGGAAACAATAAACTCCAAGTCAGTTATGGGACTGGAGTGAGAACTAAAAACAGTTGTTTATTTTATTTTAAAGACTGTTAAATCACAGGACTATGCCCTATAACATGGAACGAGTTTTCTCCACATGAATACCAATCATAAAAACTCACAACGCTTATTGAAAAATGAAGCTATTATAAGACTAATGTAACAATCCGGAATTTTAAGTGTATTTTTATTTGTTTATTTAATTTAAATTTTGATTTTTTTTATTTGTTTAGAACTCAGTTTAGTTTGTATAACTATTTTGATTTTGAATTAAAAACTAAATTTATTTTGGTTTTTATATAACAAATGAATTGTTTTGATACGAATATATTTTAATAATATTTTCAATTTCGATCTTATTTAGTATATAAATTAAATCGAGTTTATTTAGTTAAATTTGAAATTTATTTTGGAAAATTAAAACATGAATTTACTTTATAATAAAATGTTTATCTTTAATATTTTGTTATTTTATTTTGGAAGTGATTTAAAAAATTTATATTGAAAACGTCAAATTTTAGTCACTTCATTTGGATCAGTTTTGATGATTATTTGCGGTAGCGGCAACCGATATATCTCAAATAAAATAAAAATGTAAAATAAAAATAAAAATCCAAAAAAAATATATTTGAGATGCGTCTAACTAGACATAGTGTAGAAATTAATTTCGTTGAAAAATTTGAGTGTTTGCCGTTTGCGCATTTCAGTGCAAAGCTGCACCTAACAGTTCAAATTTTAGCAACCGTAAAATATCTCTAAAATCAGTTCGGACAACCATTAAAAGATATTCTATTCATTGTCACGAATACGACGGCGAAATTCGTTTCACAAAATTTGGTAGTTTCGATCTTCATTTAATTGTTTTCTTGTGTTTTTGTTTTTTCCTTTTAAAAGGGTCCGTAATGCCTTTTTGAACGGAGCATCCTGACACTTTAAATTATATACCGTTGTGTCCGTCTCGTCGCGCTGATTAGCGCAATATTTTCATTTGTCAGATTCGGTGCGCGGTTCGCACTGAAATTGCAAAAAGGCTTGCGCAGTTCATTTTTGAAACATAATCATTTGAGTTCGAAGTGTCCATATTTGGATTCCTTATATTTTTCTTGACATTTTGGGTCTGCAAACCCACTCTGTAAAGTTTGTATAACGCTTGAAAAGACTATAATACTAAGTGACATACGTATTTTCAAGACTATACACTATGTAATGAAATTCATGCATGCGTTACTTTATAATTCCTAAGTGTTCCCGATTAAAGCTTCCGCTTGCAAATTGGAGAGGCACACAAGACGCATATGCGCGCAACGCTCGACAAAAGTGTAAATTTTATTTTAAAAATTCATGTATACATTTTATCACTTCTTCCTCTGTAAAAATGATTTGTATAACTCTGATATTTTTATATATAAATTCTGCTGTGAGATATACTATAGTATTTCTCTGATATGTGATTTATTCTATTTACCTCAGAAGCTAATAACGATTCGCCGTTTTGAGCGTTTCGAGTTGGTTTAAATATCGACTTGCAATGGTCAAAATGGTAGGTCATTACAGTTGGAGTATTTTGAAATGTAGAGTATTTTGAAATTCGAATCCTTTCGAAATTCCTACTCTGTGAATCCGTTCTCTTCGATAGCTTTCTTTGTTAAGTTACCCTTCGATTTGAATCTTGATCCCATTTGAAATCTATCTTTGGGTAGTCGCAGTTTTTGAGATTATGAGAGTATGGTGAATATTGCAAATAAAGTTAAGATGTGGAATAAAATGATTTAGTTATAATTATGGAGATCATTTGACTACACCTTAAGAATTTTGTTTCAGAATACTTTGAAATTGATTTCTAAGGTTTTAAAAAAAGTACTAGTATATACAAATATTTTCGAATAAAAGTTTAAAGTGATTTTATGAAATGTTTTCAAAAAGGAAAATATATGAACGGAGAACACTTTGGTAGTTTTGCTACATGTTTATCCAACAAAGTTTGATTGGTAAATCATGATTTGATATACACATATATGTATATTTTGAATGATTGAAAGAAAATTCGAAATTGATTCCCGAGTTTGGTTGAATGATAATCCTATATATTAGGATAGTGTAATTAATCATTTTGAGATGTTCTGATAAGAAATAATTGAACTCATGATTTTCAATTATTGAATTGAAAAATATATTTTTCAACTATTTGAATGATCTAACCGTTTGTGAACAAGATTTGGAATAATATTGAATATCCAAATTTATTATAAAATCAAAACTGAATTGGTATTAAAACAAAATTTCGAGAATCTTTGATATTGAATATTTGATATGAGTTTTCGAACCTTATATGTATGGTAGATGTATAAACGAATGATGATTAATTCGAAAGCAATTGATTTGGAAGTTAATTGATTTAAAATGAAACCTCATATAATGAAGAATGATATATTTGAAAACAGGATGTTGAAAATGAAATCTTATGTAAATTGATATTTATATAAGTGCGATATATGCGAAACGTGAAATGAAGTACTATATATGATATGTTTTCGAAATAAAGATATGGGAAGTACCTTCCATCGAAATCACACTTCCTGAGAGAGGGATTGTGTTAGCGCTCGTCGAGAGTGTCCATCGAAAATCGGAAATCGTAGCTACGTTGGTGCTTCGTCGATTGGAGTATCCATCGATATTGGAATCTCACTCGGTGAGATCACGTTGATTATTAATATTACTTATCTGTTCTAGCGTAATTCGGGGGGCGAGATGCCTACAGTTACAAGCGATTCCACTGGGATAGTGGCGTAACCGCAGCGTAACTGCGATCTAGATGCCATAGCGTAATTCGGGGGTGCGATGCCTACAGTTACAACCGATTTCATAGGGATAGTGACGTAGCCACCGCTTAACTGCGATCTATGGCAACAACCATGGCGAAATTCGAGGGGTGTGATACCTACGGTTACAAGCGATTCTACTGGGATAGTAGCGCAACCGCCGAGTAACCGCGATCCATGGGGGAAGTATTTTTCATATCTATTTTAAATTTTTTAAGTATTTTCACTAGGAGTTGAAACAAGGATATTTAGTACTTAGAGATTTTAGTCATGCGCCTGGCCAGCGTATGCCTGACGTCTGTAAGAATGACAATAAACTTGTTAAACTTCGAGTTATCAAATATTTTCAAACGTTATATAACAAACCAATAATCTGGAATTAAATTTATATAACCTCAACATAATAAACTAAGAAAGAGATTTTAAAATGTTTTTAAAACAAATATTTTCGGATATAAAATTTTGTTTAGTATTTAATTTTTTTTGAAATTTCCTTTCCATTCGAATCCATCTTCCTTCGTAGAACTTCTTTGATTAGGTTATTTCGTTCGTTCAGCTTTTAACTCGAATTCTGTAAGTATTCCTTATCCATAACAAGGCAGGAAGTAGAAGTAGGGTGTAAGTCTTCTAGCAAGTTCATATTTTAAAATTTGATTTGAAATAAGTATTTTGAAAGGTATTATAATATATATTCTCTTTAGTATAATATTGAAATTTTGATATATATTTCCCTACTTAAAATTTTAATGATTTGAAATATATTATTTCTAATATATGATTTGAAAATTTTGATATATATATATATATATATATATATATATATTCGGTTTAAATATAAAAAGATGTTTTGATTATTTAATTGACGTTAAAAATTAGCCTATTGAATACTTAGTGATTTGGGTATATGTTTGATCAACGTATATGTTAAATCTCATATGAATTAGATAGATATAGAGTCACACTCTAGTCGCTTGAAAATGATTCTGGTGATGACTGCGCAGCATCATCGATATCTATTTTCGGGTTTCGAAAGTGAAATAGATATATATCGCTAATCGAGATGTCGAATGAATACCTAAAATTAATTTGAATTGCTAATATATAGAGATATGTAGATAAATTTGAACTATTATTTTAAATATATAAATTATTTAATTACTATTTTCCTGCCTTGTTCCTTTTCGGGGACGAAAAGGTTTAAGTGGGGAAGAATGTAACAATCCGGAATTTTAAGTGTATTTTTATTTTTTTATTTAATTTAAATTTTGATTTTTTTTGTTTGTTTAGAACTCAGTTTTGTTTGTATAACTATTTTGATTTTGAATTAAAAACTAAATTTATTTTGGTTTTTATATAACAAATGAATTGTTTTGATTAATAATATTTTCAATTTCGGTCTTATTTAGTATATAAATTAAATCGAGTTTATTTAGTTAAATTTGAATTTTATTTTGGAAAATTAAAACATGAAATTGCTTTATAATGAAATGTTTATCTTTAATATTTTGTTATTTTATTTTGGAAGTGATCTAAAAAAATTTATATTGAAACGTCAAATTTTAGTCACTTCGTTTGGATCAGTTTTGATGATTATTTGCGGTAGCGGCAACCGATATATCTCAAATAAAATAAAAATGTAAAATAAAAATAAAAATCCATAAAAATTATATTTGAGATGCGTCTAACCAGACATAGCGTAGAAGTTAATTTCGTTGAAAAATTTGAATGTTTGCCGTTCGTGCATTTCAGTGCAAAGCTGTACCTAACAGTTCAAATTTTAGCAACCGTAAAATATCTCTAAAATCAATTCGGACAACCATGAAAAGATATTCTATTCGTTGTCACGAATACGACGGCGAAATTCATTTCGCAAAATTCGGAAGTTTCGATCTTCATTTAATTGTTTTCTCGTGTTTTTGTTTTTTCCTTTTAAAAGGGTCCATAATGCATTTTTGAACGGAGCATCCTGACACTGTAAATTATATACCGTTGTGTCCGTCTCGTCGCGCTGATTAGCGCAATATTTTATTTGTCAGTTTCGGTGCGCGGTTCGCACTGAAATTGCAAAAAGGCTTGCGCAGTTCATTTTTGAAACATAATCATTTGAGTTCGAAGTGTCCATATTTGGATTCCTTATATTTTTCTTGACATTTTGGGTCTGCAAACCCACTCTGTAAAGTTTGTATAACGCTTGAAAAGACTAATACTAAGTGACATACGTATTTTCAAGACTATACACTATGTAATGTAATGAAATTCATGAATGCGTTACTTTCTAATTCCTAAGTGTTCCATATTAAAGCTTCCGCTCGCAAATTGGAGAGGCACACAACACGCATATGCGCGCAACGCTCGACAAAAGTGTAAATTTTATTTTAAAATTTCATGTATACATTTTATCATTTCTTCCGCTGTAAAAATGATTTGTAAAACTCTGATATTTTTATATATAAATTCCGCTGTGAGATATACTGTAGTATTTCTCTGATCTGTGATTTATTCTATTTACCTCAGAAGCTAATAACGATTCTCCGTTTTGAGCGTTTCGTGTTGGTTTAAATATCGACTTGCAACGGTCAAAATGGTAGGTCGTTACAACTCAAGTCCCATCACACAATACAATGCAAACCAAAGGAAAGAGGTTTACCTTATAATAACCAAATATGCTAGATACGCGAAAATTCTCTTTTATTATTACTAGTGTATAGTGTGGAAATCATTTTCACAAATAGACATTTTAATCTTAGATGACATAATACCCCCCTCCTATTATGTCACCATATAGGTTTACAACTAAAAACGCAAGACTCGTATTGGAAGTTGGATTCCACCATGATGGCTCCTGTTTTGAAAGATCTATCGTTGAAGTGTGTATCTCCATGGTTAAGTCCAAGCATTGGAAAGCACTATAATACACATCCAAACTACAAGTTGGGAATCAAATATCACGCCCCGCGGCTTTAGTCTAGGCTCGGAACACCGCTATACTCTATCCTCCAGGCGTGGAGTGATTGCAACCTAGATCATCTCGGTCGACCAAATCCATTACAACCGTATTGAGGTTGTTCAATCTCAGCTTGAAAGTTATACTGATATGACCATTAGTTCACCATCATACAAGGGTGTGAGGCTTGATGAAATCTTGTTACACAAAGCTACGCTTTAGTAAGCCATGCTTTGATCATCATCCACAATGCTCTGCTTTTCAACAAGAAGGTTTGATCTATATGCCACCAACACTCAACATGCCACACTGTGTAGTGACCCGACTTTTCGGCTCTCGAGAATAAACATTATATATCCTCTGTATTCATGTATCTCAAATCAAGTGCCAGAAAGTCTGATAGTTAGGGGAAAAGAAAGGAGATAGAAAAATAGAAGAAAGAAGATACAGAACAGAATCTCACAACGGAACGAATAATCTATAATAATAACAGTGATCTTTACAAAAAGCGAATTTTTTTTAACAAATACATAAATCAGAGTACACAATAAATCAACCTAAACAGTTATAACAACTTGTCCTTACAATTGCTGATACACAAAATAACATTCACAGTGGAATAAATAAAATAATACGAGTATACATCTCGTCACTAACTCCACTTCAGAAGCTCCAAGCAATCCATTTCCAATCTGTAAATGTACTCGGTCTGACCCTAGCTTTATCGCAAAACAACACCTAGAGTAGGCTAGACAACTGCGTAAGATAACTCAACATATAAGTAACATATCTTAATACAATCTGAGGTTGTACGCATGTCCGTAACGGTTATCCCCTCAATAACATCCAACCATTCATTAAGAGAAGTATATGTTGTATAATAGATCATCTAAGGTGTAGAATATAAATAAATTCACATAGGTGGAATGGTTACATTTGGCAACTATTAAGCATACAAACAAAACCGATAAGGAATGTTCTCAAACTGGATTTTTCATCAGAGATCTCTCAATGCAGATCCGAAATCCATGCTTAAGGGTCAGAAAGTACCTTCGAGCATTGTATATCTCTAGATAAAATATACCATAAGGTAAACACAACTGGACCACGCATGAAAACACTGAAGTGCACCATGTGGAACCAAATACACCCAACTCCCGCACGCAACTTCAAAGAGCTTGTGCAACGATTCGATAATAAGCATACACCAGATATGGAGTCAATATATCCTACTGTATGTTAGTAAAACCCCAGATTGTGCTCCTACTATGTTTCCTGCCATTTCCGATGTCGAAGCTACGTTCGGCATCCTTCACACGAGTCTCCATCACTCGAACAAAACAAGAATTCCCAGTTTGGATCACACATTACAATAGATCTTGGAATCACACATAGATTCCTTCACAGATCTTGGAATCACAGATGGATTCCAATATATCAACAAATTTTGGAATCACACATAATTTCGTTCACAGATCTTATAATCACTACATGTGCATCTCGACAAATCTCGAATTACCACATAGCCTATACTTCACTTCACAACTGCTTCCAAAACATGGAATCCGTATACTAGTTTTGAAGTGGTTTTTGATAAGTTGAACCCGGTCTCCTATAAACCGGTCGCTAAATTTAATGTAATAACCCAAGGATTTTCGACCCTGAAAATCGGCAAATACCACGTCGACCATTCAAGCATCGGAAATACTTGATCATTAATAGGAAGAAGGTAGAGGGTGAGAAATAGAAAGAAAGTTAGAATAGAAGAAGAAGAAGAACACAACAGAACAGAACATGTGTAAAACACGAATCTCACAACGAAATGAATAAAATATATTATATAACATAACTTGAAAGTACAAAACTGTATTTGTACTTAGATATATCATTAGAGTGCATCACATACATATCATAGTGGAAATAAACTATATATACATCCAACATTGAAGCCTGCTGCTCCAAACTCTTCCAAGTATCTGTAAATTCCCGACAACCTGACTGCCGGTACAAATTTGGGCACCCAAGAGTTTAGGGTAAAACAAAACAAAATAAACTCTGGGTCAGTCATGAGACTAGTGTAAGAAAACTCCAATCATTTTGGTTTAACTTATCAAAATCCTTTTCATAGAAATGATAATCATAAGACCGATCCACACATAAAACACAGATGGCTTTTACCTTACGATAACCCAAAACATTTCTTAAAATCAATACTAATCTAATATTATAATAGTGTCTAAATCAAGTGAATATCAATCTAACAGAACGCTTGCATCCCGCATTCTACATACATAGTATAAAATCCAAAACCAGGGGCTCTTATTGGAGAACGAATTTCCAACTATGACTAGGTATGGAACCACCTTTCGATCATTGTACTCTAGAGGGGATACACTGGAGTTCAAAAAAACATCTTGTAACTCAGCCACACATGACCGACCATTCATTTCACTTGAATGTTCCGAATATATTGTCTCCTTACGGTTGGTATACCAACATAACCGTTCCCGAGAGATACAGAAATGAAAAGAAGTAACAAATATGAATATTCTCTAGATGGGACAATATATCCTACTTGGGAGCGACCCACTTAGCCATGCTGCCAGCCCGATTTTTGTCATTTCCCAGTTGATAAGGCTTGAGGTCATAATGTATCATTATTCAGATCACATCTTTATTTACTTTGAATGCCACATCATCATACCCACCAATTCACAAATTGATTTCTCCAAATATACCACGAGTGTAAAGCTAAGAGAAACGAATTCCTCCGCCACCAACGTAAAAACGTTTGAAGAGATCAACTTATGCGATCTATTAGATATACTCTGTCAGACATTCGCCCATATAAGTTGTCCTGGGACTGGACAAACCGAATGCACTATTCTTTAAATCCATCTTAGGCAATTTCTACCTAGGATTGCCAGAACAGCCCTCACATAAACTTCATCCTCAATTTTCTTCATTATATTTGGTTCGCAACGCTAATGCCCATATGTAGTGGTTTTCAGATAATAAATTCAATCTTGGTCTTTCCGTATTGGCAGTGGAAAAATGGTCAAAAACTTTAATAGTCGGTTAGTTAACTATCAAAGGAAAACATACATACAGACAATGGTCGTATTTCCAAATGGAAATCTTACCACTCAATCATCAATCAACACTGAGCCCCTTTATATAGATTTATCAATCATCATTTCATTTCCCAATTTCCCTTTAATATCGTTATCCAAATATTTTTTAAACTCGCTTAGCCTCTTATGATTTCTTGGAAAACATTTCCATATATTCACAACTCCTTATTTCTCATATTTCGAAAATATACATTATTAACACTGCAAAACATTTCGATATCTTATTCACACATCACTATTCTTTCACATCCATCAGTCCCTAACAATAAACTAGTAAGAGTACAATTCCCTAAGTATCAACTCTAAAGGCCGAAATCAACATCAGATCAACACTTAGAAAGCCATTCAACTTAACTAATCTCCAGTCAGTTTCTAATTCCTCCCATTTCTTAAATTCTTATCAAATTATTTCTTACGCAGCTCTTGGATTCGGTTTACAAATCCAGTTCTTTTGCGGAAAATATTGATTATAACGATGGCAATGGAATCCCTGTTTCCAAATTATTTAACTTCAAAATATAATTTTGATTCATCACTTTGAATGAATAATTAAATAATATTTAATTTATAAATAAATCATCTTCATTAAAAACCAAAAGTAAATTTTACTTTCCCAAATTCGATATAGTCGATGTTCAACGTATAACTCTCTTTCGAATAATTCCTATCCGATTAATCTCCCGATCTTCGGAATAATTTACCATTTCAAGTCAACTCTACTTCTAAATTCATTTTTGAATTTATCATTTCCAAAACATCACCAATTTTCTTTATAACCATTCCAATTTGCAAAACGTTAACTTTTAAATCATTATTCACTTGAAAACGTGAATATCATTTCCTTTACTGAAGTCTGGACTACTTTTATCAAATAAATCTCGATTTAAAAATTAATTACCATTATAGGTTAAAATACCATATATTGAGTTATTCAAAAATCCATATTCATATTACACTTCATAAACTCCGTCTACAACTAACTTCTTGTTAATTATATCTCAAGTTGACAACTTCATCTCGATAACATATTCGATTATAAATTATTGGTTTTAAACCAAATATTCATTTTCTAGTCATATTCATAATTATATAATATATAGTTTCTAAAAATAATTTATTTTGATAACATTCAACATCGACGAGTTATAATTATGAATCCCGATGGTTTTATTTTGGTTCTATTCACATTTCGAACATCAAAATAATTTTCGTCCTTTCGTTTTGAAAACGATTTCCATTTCCCTTTCTAATATTTATTCTTATATTTTCAAATTATTTAATAATATTTAATCCATTTTATTTCTATCATCAAACTACTTGTTTTAATATAATTAAAACAAGTTGTTATATTCTAGTCCATTCAAAGTTTAATTTCTATTTAAAAGTAGTTTATTCTTTTTAAAACCTCAATTTCTTTCCTAATATATTTGAATATATTTTACGACATTTATATACCAATTATTTCAGGTCAGTGTTGTTCAAACATCCCAAAACACACAATAATCAACACCAGATTATTTGTCTTATCATATAAAGCAATATATGAAAATCAACAATAAAATTGTTGAGGAATCCAGTTGGATCCCTCCAACCTATTTCCCTGCATCCACAGATGTTAATCAACATAAATGATAGTAATTTCATATCAATATGAAATATTATAATAAGTAGAATCAATATTTAAGCAACATTTTATATATAATGGTATGTATAGTTTCAAACGATTAATTAGCAAATCATCCAAACAACCATCACACACAGCATTCAGTCCTTTTTATCAATTAAATAACGTCTATAAAATTATGGAACTGGACAGAGTTAGTGAGTTTACTCACCTTGGTCGTTAATTCTTGAAAAACAATTAACGTCGTTTGATTCGAATCAGATGTTTTAATTCTGCCTAAAATTGTAACGACGTCCAAATTACTTCAGACTAGCTCCATTGTGTAGTCTGTGTCCATTGTGTAGCCTGTTTCATTAAATTTTGATAACGTATGATTTAGCTATGCAATTTACAAGTTATATTTGTTATTAAATTAAATAAACTTAAATTTTTATTATCAAATTTGGCCTTACCCCTTCGATACATTGACCCACATTCTTATATAGGCCTGCACCGCACAAAACCATCTTCCCCAACCGTAAGGAAAAAAAACGCTCCTCCTGTTTACTCCATTGCGAGTTCCAGTTAATTTTCATGGCCAGACTCAAACATTTTTCAGCTCCTATATCTCCACGTTTTCACCATTTGAAATCGAATAAAATTCACCTACTCTCTCCTCATTGCAAACGCATCCATACCATCACCATCCCATTACTCTTGAACTTCCCCAATACCCAGCGTTTCACCACCCACGTTGTCTTCCAGCTATACCTTTCCCTCAAAAAATCATGAAACTCTGCCACACATTGCCATTTTATCTCAGACTTATGAATATATACCCCATTCCGCCACTCGATGCACCAGTCTCCCAACCCGATCTACACCAACTACTGCTTGTTGTCTTCCACACCACAAATCTCCAGTTCGCAAGCATTAGACTCCTTGCATCCCCAGCCTCCATACTATCCCACATTTCCATTTTTTTCCTCTTCCTGATAGCAGGCAACATCACTCAAAATCAGTCGATGAGATTCAAGTGGCAAGAAACGGGAACAAAGGATCAGAGATCGATCGATTTTCATAGCTACAATAACTCCACGCATATATATTCTTCTTATCTCGAATGTGTTATTAAGATTAGAAGAAAGAAAAAGGAGGAGTTTTCTTTCACTAGTTTGATAAAGAAAAGAACAAAAGGCTTGCGTATTTATAGCTGAAGCGAGAAGAGATAAGAAGCAGGTCATTTTCACGTACAATATAGACCCCCATTTTTTCTTCTTAGTTGTGTTACTAGGCATGTCATAGGCTGCGTTGATGGAGAAAACACATGCAGGTTATTTATTTGATATAGTGTAGGATGGATATTTTTTTTTACTTAAGTATGAAGTCTTCTAAAGGGCTGCGCAGGCTATCTATACACCTACAGAACCTATATGATTCACTAGCTTCAGTTGTTATGTCATGTGAAAAACAAATATACCAATTTGTTATATGTGTACATAGCTTCTAAGTTAAGTAAATTGAGGGTGCTTTGACTCTAAGGAATCGAAGGTCAGAAGAGAACTCATGTGCATGTCAGAAAAGGGTAAGGAAAGGATATGGCATTATATAGGTGCAATTTATTTCAAAAATTTATATTAGAGGATATCCTATTACATAAAATTCGGTTCACATTCAAAATGCTATGGACAAAAATAAAAAATCCTTGTGACGAGCAATGTGCCACGATCCCAAAAATATAATAAATTAGACAAGTTAGTTTATTATGTGAAATCCCAAAACCGCTTATATAGGGTGTAAAATACTTTAAACTGAAAAGTTGCTTATTTTCCAATATAAAAATTTTAGAAAAATTCTATAAATTAAACTAAGCATACACTCAAAAATCTTGTCCAAATTCAAAACCAATGATTTATTATAATTAATAAATCGTTATGGTTTATAAATGATTCCATTGCGACTATTTGAAAATTTGATTTGGACATAACTTACAATCTATACGACGAAATCTCGATTTTTCACTTCCATTAGAAAAACATAGCTCAACAAATTCGAACATTTCTTTTTTCGAAGGAATCCGACTTTTAACGGATCTTATGTACTCAGTTAAAGTCGAAACTCAATATTACGAACTACCAGTACGTTACGAGCTCGATTATAATTAATATGTTCAACTGTCGTTTAAATAATATGTTCATTATAATAATTCAATTCTAGACTGAATTAAATTCATTATATTATCCAATTCATACAATATTGTCTATTTAACTATTTCCGACTATTTCGGAAATAAATATATGGTTATCCCATTATTTATATTCAATAAATATTCAGAATATTTGAATTCAAACCATTTGAATAATCAAACAACATATTAAAATAATTAAATTATTAAATCACTAAAAATCAGGGATGTTACATTTAAGGTTAAGTTCTACAGTTGAAACCGACTATAATTCATATAATAAATGACTGTATATGGAAAATAGCCTCTCTTAATTTCCACTGCAAATGAATAAATATCCAAGGCACTATCAAGATCATGAAGCATGATAAACAGCTGAAGCAAAGTTAACTCATATAAGCGACTTCTAATCCCTTCCCCATTTAATTAATCTTTCATTAATTAAAACTTCTTTTATTAGCAAAACATCTTTTAACTAATAAAACTTCACTTTTCAAATAAGACTTCACTTATTAATCAATAACTCATACTCAGTTAATATTCCTTTATATACTAGCGTATATATTCAACTTATACATATAAAAGGGTGTATATGTATATATTCTACCAATTCCTTGTTCCTTTATAGCCTTATTACTTAAAAAGGGTTTTAATATACTTATACTTCTGGTATAAGTATAATCACAATTTAATTCCAACATTTCCTTTCTAACTTTAATACTTCAAAACGTATTCATATACTTGTCCCTCCGGTATAAGTATACTATAATTCATTTCTAAGATTTCTTAAAATATAATCAAAGAGGTTAAAACCATTATTTAATAAGGAACCTCTTCTCTTTTATAAATTAAACCATCTTATTCAATATTTTTAGCTTGAAAGATTTCTAAACTCGTTTCTATCTTTAAAAATCCATTATTTAAAGATCTAAGTATATTTAAAACCGTTAAACCGTATAATTCTAGTTTAATTATACTCCATGGGTTTAAAAACAAGTGTTTCTAAAAAACTATTTACAACAAACCCGAAACATTTCCTTCTATACAATATCTTTAAAGTTTGTTTAAAGATTGAATTTTATAAACTTCATCAGTATAATCTAAAAGAGTTCAAGACGAATGTAATTAACACATTATCACGACAAACCCAAAACCATTTTGATACTCATTCACATCATTAAAATATTCGTTTAAAGATGAGAATATCGATAAACATTCAATAAGGTGAAATACTGTGATTTCTAAATCATTGATTATAACGGGTGTGTTATAATCCCAAAACCATTTCCAAATCTTAGAAAACAAGCTTAATTGGTTTCAAATACATATACAATAAAATAATTTAAAAACATGATTTAAATAGAATAGCTAAAAAGATTAAAAAAATAAGTTTTATATTTGGAAACCATTTGAATTCCAGTGTCCTAATTCTCGTTCCAATCGTATAATTTTCCAATTTAGTCTAGCTATGCCAAACACACCAAATTGTGTGAAATAGACAAATTCAATACATTATATAACATAATATATACGCCTCATCACAATTTCCACATATAACAACGTTATATAATCAATGGGATTTACAGTCAGGTTTAACACACAATCAATTCATATAACATATGAATATGAATGCAGTAACAATCATATTGAGGAATCCTGTTCGATTCCTCCCAACATGTCCCCATGTATCACAAATCATATATCAACCCATATATATTTAATACAGTTCAATATTAAATAATTCATATAAGACGAATCTTCTGCAAATGCAGGTAGTGTCAATGGATCATCCGTTCACATATCGGAATTATATATATATATATATGTATGTATGTATGTATGTATATGTATGTATGTATATCGACAACCACTAATAAATCAATAAATCATCCAAACAATCAATTGTACATATAAATATGTAAATAACAGTCAATACTATTATATGGGACAATAGTATAGTAAGAAGTGTGAGATAAACTCACCATCTATTCCAAACGACAATAATACGTTATTTTATCTAATTTCAAACAAGAATCTGAAATTAGACAAAATCCAAAACTCTCTAGAATGATACCAATCAACTGCCAACTCATAGCATTCTTCGCCACGAACCCAACGCAACTAACAGTTCATAAAACAGCCGTCGTACGAGCTAGATATGACATTTTAAAGTTAAAACGAGATTAAAACAACACTTACTTAATAATTTAAATTATAAAAACCCCACCCCCTCACGTTTGTCATGTGTGTCCATCTTCCCTATTTCAATTACAAAAGATGAAGAATGCCTTTTAGGTCTTAAGGGATGAGTTAGATATTTATAGGGAAAAAGAGTTAGATATTTTTCTAAGATATTTTTATTATAATATTAGATTATATTCAAGCATATTTTCATCGAACATTTCACGCTTGCACGATTGTATCCGTCATCCGATCGTCACAAAACTTGACAATCTGTTATATTACAATATTCTCGACTAGATGAAACTAGTTTCATCGCATTCCGAGACTCAGCTATTTTCACGCCTAAATAAAATCGAATTAATACTTAATCGAATTTTAAACACTTCAATTCTATAATAATAAATTAATATTATTGTTCATGTTAAAATATGATTTTTCATAAGCTTCAAAATCAGTTCAATTCCATATTATATTATAGATTTGATTTAGTTATATTAAATAACTCATTTATTCTGAATTCAACTTAATCAAGTTCTAAATAAAATTGTCATAGAGATGGTTCTAGAATTTATTCTAAAGTTGATCATGCTTTTGTAATTTGATTGCGCTTAATTTGTGGCCGTGTATGTTGAATGAACTTCCTTCTCCCTTGTTGTCTGACCACTCCCCACAAGTACTTACTTTAGGTGATAATTCCTTTATTAGACACCCTAGTTTCAAATTTTTTACTGTTTGGACATTAGAACCTGTTTTTATTGATTTAGTCAAACAACAGTGGGATTCTACTGATTATGGTAACCCTATGGTCGTGCTAAGTAAAAAGCTTAGAAACCTTAAGATGACTATGAAAACTTGGTCTTCTAATAAATTTGGTAATGTCATGAACCGCTCTAAGATCCTGGAACAACAACTAATCTCTGTCTTGGTTGCCATGCAAAGTGACCCTACTAACGCCTCTCTTGTTAGTCAAGAGACGGCCCTAGCTAACAATTATAGGAATGCTTTACTTGTTGAATATTTGATGAGCAGGTAAAAATCTAGAATTAAATGGCATGATGATGGAGACCGGAACACTGCTTACTTTTACGCAGTGCTTAAGGCCAAATAAAACAGGGAGATGATACATAGTATCTTGGATGTTAATGGCCAGCTTCACACTACTCCTCCTGAGGTACAAAATGCTTTTGTTAATTATTTCACTGATCTTCATGGTAATAATAACAACTTTATTCCAAATTTAGAAATCATTTATCCTATGCTTTTGTCTATCATTAATCAATCTCATTTTGATTCCTTGAGAGCTGCAATTACCGACCATTAAATTAGTACCACTATGCTCTCTCAGAACAAGAATTCTAACAGTGGGCTTGATGGCTTTAACGCTCCTTTTTACACTCATTGCTGGAACATAGTGCAATCTGATGTTTATAAAGCGGTTCATCAAATTTTTAAACGGGCTAAAATAATGAATTCTTTTAATTATACTAACATTTCTTTTATACCCAAAATCAAGAATTCTTGTACTCTGAGTGATTTTAGACCAATTTCCTGTTGCAATAATATTTATAAATGCATATCTAAGATTTTAGCAACTAGGCTTAAGCTTGTTCTACATGACATTATTTCTATGAATCAATCAGCTTTTCTACCCTCGAGAAGCATTGTCGACAATGTTTTGTTGCACATGAACTCCTCGAAAAATACAATAGGAAAACTTGTTCCCATAAAATCATGCTCAAACTTGATATTAAAAAAGCGTTTAATACCATTCAATGGACAGCTATATCTAGAATTCTAAATTACATGAATTTTCCTACCTGCTTTGTTTCCTGGACTTACATTTGCATTAGCACTGCGAGGTTCTCCATCAATGTTAACGGCACTTCGGTAGGTTTTTTGAGAGTAGGCAGGGAATCCGTCAAGGAGATCCTATCTCCACATACCTTTTCATTATTGGTATGGAATTACCATCTACAATGCTTAACGATCTTGTTGTCAATAATAAATTCACCTTACACCCTAAGTGTGGTAATCCAAGAATACTTCACTTATGTTTGCCAATGATTTAATTATTTTCTGCAAACCAGACGCTACCACTCTCTTGAACATAATGGCCACTCTTGATAAGTTGTACACCATGACCGGACTGAAAGTTAATACGGAAAAATCAGAATTTAAAGCTGTTGGTATATCCAACTTACATATTATGCAAATTCATAATTTAACCGGTCTCACATGCAACACTTACACTACTTCCTACCTTGGCTTGCCTCTTGTGACTTCTAGGATCGCCACTCTTCAGTGCTTACCTTTATTTAATAAAATTATTGCTTGTCTTGACTGTTGGTCGGCTAGAATGCTCAGTCAAGCTGGTTGTGTCACTTTAACTAAAGCTGTGATTATTTACATGCAAGTTTATTGGAGTAGAACCTTTCTTATACCCCAAAAACTGTTGCTTATGATTAAGACTGCATTTATGAGATTTTTGTGGAAAGGTAACGTACATATGAAGTATTTAGCTCCAGTTTGCTTTGCTAAACTTGAAAGACCTATTACTAAAGGTGGTTTAGGCATTATTACTATGTGCAATTGGAACATAGCTGTTGTAGGTAAACATTTAAATGATATTTTGAGTGTTAAGAAAAGTCTGTGGGTTGAGTGGTCGTACTCCCATGTTCTAAATACCAATAGTCTTTGGAATGTGGCCATCAACCAAAATCACAGCTGGACATGGAGGAGCTTAATATGGAACAGGCATTTATTTTTACCCTTTTTTAAATTTGGTGTGAATGATTTTCATATGACTAGTTTTTGGCATGACCCTTGGATCGACTATGGTTATGTTATTAGCAATGATCTCACATACTTGGAAATCATGCAAACTGGTATTGGACATAATGTGTTTGTTGATTGTGTTAGCAACGACGACTAATTAGCGCTTCATGTTTCTTCTTACCAAGCTACTAATGAAGTTTGGGTAAGGATACATGATAGCAATGTTTTCAGTGGTCCCGACAAGCATGCGCTTTGGAAATGGCAAGGTGAGTTTATTCCTTTAAAAATATGTACAATGAGCTTCATGATGTTTCATCAATGATTAACTGCAGATGGAGGAAGATCATTTGGCGTAAGGACAATGCTGCTAAAGAGAATTTTCTCTTTTGGAAAGCTTACCACCATGCTCTTCTGACGAATGACAAACTGCTTCAGCATGGGATGCAGATCACCACCATCTTGTAGTTTGTGCTCTTTAGTCGATGAGATTGTGGACCATCTTTTCCTCTTTTGCAGCACCACTTGACCCTTACTCAAGGAAGCTCTGGCTAAAGCTGGAAGTCCTGTGTTTTGTGCGGCTTTTGACTAGGACAAACTACTTCGTAAATGCAAGGGGAAGTCTTCAAAAGCTAGAGCTGCTGCGTACGTTCTGAAGAAGTACTTCTGCAAGATTTGAAAAGAAAGAAACATCAGAACATTTCAACCTAGCAAAGCTTCCACGCTGCCTTAAATTAAACAACAGCTCTGGATGGAAATATGTGAGGGACTCAAGTTTTTGAAATTCACCTTTTATCCGGGTCTCTTTAGTTCTTAGCGCTCTGCGCTTTGCTCCTTTGTAATTATTTGTTTTGTTTTAGCCTCCGTAAGTATTGATGCGCTGTGTTTGCTCCGTTGTCCTTTTGTGTTTTTTCCTTTCTAGTTTCTATGTACTCGTCTTTGGTGTATCAATAATGTGGTAGGGGACCACTCAACCCCGTTCGGCCTTGCCAAAATAAATAAATTCATATCTAAATAAATTAAATATTCAGATGCTAAAAATCAGGGTCATTACTCATTGTCAATTCACATATAAGATCATTTTCTATTAATAGTATAACCTTTGAGTTTATATGTTTAAAAAATTGGTGTTAAGCTAAGAGAATAAATTCTCCACCACCACAGATATATCATCAATAACAACTAATCGGTTATGTTATGAAATACAATGTCAGACACACATCCATTTACAAGTCCATTATGGGTCTGAACGAAACTGAAGGCACTTTATTCCTTGTCCAATAAAGGAGAGAGGCCCTTGCATATCCCGTCGATCTCCATGTACGTCTGGACGACCGCCATTTATAACCTCGTCTTGGGTTGTACACCCCAATCGAAACATCAGCAATAATCCAAACATTGTGAACATCTCTGTTCTTCAACCACCATCTTCGGGTATCTTCAATACTTGTCGTATTAGTTATTCAGAATGGGTGTAAACCTGGTCATTCCGAAACAACCATTGCATCTTTAAAATCAAGTGATATATAAACATATCATAAGTATATTCCATTTTGGAATATTCATTTCACCAAATCATCTTTACATTGGGAATTACTCCCATAATCTTATCAAAGATTTACATTCTTCAAACTTAACTCAAATCAAGGTTTATAAGCCTTGTCGGGATTATCGAGCCTTACAAAAAATAATCTCCCATATTGTTATCCCATTCCCATCTTATTCATCCCATGAAGCAAAACTGGTGGTACTCCATATCAAACACCCCTCGTGTTTGGTAAGTTTAAATACGTTCTCTCATTTCCAATCTTTGTTGAAAGATTTATTAAAACTTTAACATAGTTTTATTCTCTATTTAATCCAATCAAATCTTTATTGAAAGATTTATTAAAACTCTGATATAGTTTTATTCTCCATTTCATTCGTACAAATCTTTGTTGAAAGATTTATTAAAACTCTAACTTAGTTTTAATCTCTAAAAACCATTATTCAATGATTTCTAAATCTTTGAAATATATCATGTGTTTCCAAATCATTATTCAATGATTTCTTAACTTTGGAAGCCAATCCTATCTTTAGTTAGGTTAAGAATAGATGTTATTCAAGAAATCATTCACGACAAACCCAAAATCCCGTTTGATATCAAATATAAGGCTTTAAATATAAATCATATCGACTTATATTCAACATCAAATTCTTAAATCAACAGATATCATATAGAGAATAATGATATATATCTTCTAAATTCCTCAAAATGTATATGTATAACTAAGGAATCCAATACTGAAATATCCGTAGATTATTTCCATTCAAATCCAAATAAAACTTTTAGTTTATTTTCCAACTAAACTTCAAAATATTGATTTACTATGTTAAGTAAATTTAGTCAAAAGTCCAAAAATTCAAATCATAGTTCAAAACTTCACTAATCTTGTTCAAATCATTTAAAAATCATTAATTATGATTTATCATGATTTTTGCATATTTTTAATAATTTTTATAAGGTCCTTTCAGTCGATTTCCAATTCCATTCGTCGAATTGCATCTATAACGACCTTTGAAAAAAAAGATTTGAATTTAGATTAATATCTAACCATTGGATTTTAAAATTTTCTATTCCAGTTGATACTCTTTTCATTTTGAACCCACTGTTTTTCATTTCTGAGAATCCGACATTCTGATCTCCCGTTATGTCAATTCAAAGTTAACGGTCGAAGTTTACGAACTACCGCTGTGCGACAAGTCCTATTCGGACCAAAATCAATTTATAATTAACATTAAATCGAAACCCTTCAAAAATAAATTATTAATTACATAAAACATATATAATTAATTTTGGAAACTATATTTCAATTATTTCTTTTTGAAGTCCAATATTCCATTATTTAGTCATTTTAATATTATTTTAATCATTAAAATAATATAATTTTTCAAAACTTATTATTTGAAATCAAATTTTCCTGAATTCCATTATAAAAATAAAAAAGACAGTCTTGAAAAGAAAATCTTTTTAAAACTTTTCCTAGATATCCTAACCGAACTTCACTTTTACCCGTTACTATATTTTAAAATAAATATTAAAACATACCTTTATTAATTGAAAATTAATTCAAATTAAATTCTTTCTTTTACGAAAACTATTCGTAATAACTTAAACTATCCTTCCATATTATTTCGGATTTAATTCAAACTTTCAATTTTCACTGAATATCTTATTAATAAAATATTCAAGTTTATTCCGAATTAGAGAGGTTCAACCAATTCAATTTATATGGATTTTACACATCATTGGCATCTAGTTAGTCATTACTAACTATTACTTTCCAATTAACACATATCGTCGTATGTACCATATAAGCCTTAAATCATTAACGATTACATGTGTTTGTCAGTCAATAGATTAACCGCAATATCAATCATCAACAATCATCACTGTCAACCAAACATCATTCAATTAGCCAATGGTGTTCATACCCAAACCCAATAACCAATATCTAGTTAATTTTCCCAGTCAATAACCAGTTAAGGTTCAAGTCAATTTCCAAGTCAACATTATTAGTTCTAAGTGCCACATACCCAAGCAACTACATGTGTACCAC
This sequence comes from Allium sativum, assembly GCA_030737875.1. Lineage (NCBI taxonomy): Eukaryota > Viridiplantae > Streptophyta > Magnoliopsida > Asparagales > Amaryllidaceae > Allium > Allium sativum. The sequence goes on along the minus strand of CM060916.1, from coordinate 131,714,687 downwards.
TTAAAAATCATATTTTTATCATGTTAAACATCATTAGACCAAATTATCAACCCAAATTATCAATTGCTAGTCAATAGATAATCAATCAAGTGCACAAACATTAATCGATAGCTAACTAGCCCTTATAATTGTTAAAAAGTTCACACCTAGTACTTCAATCCGTCAAACTTTAATTGGAAGATATCTGAATGTACCCAAAAGATTTGGAAGCCTTCCGGCGTCACTGGCGTGTTCTGGAGATTAATTTGGCAGGGTTTCGATGCTGTGGGTTTTTACGAACCAATAGATGAACAAATGGAGCTAATTTTTGGTTTTCGGAACAAACAGGTAGGGGTTTCAGGGTTAAGTGATTGAGACCCATGGTATGGTGGGGGAGAAATTAGGGCTGTGTGGGGCCAAGTGGGCCAGGTGTGGGTTGATATGGGCTGAGTTGATGAGCTTTGGGGTGGAGGAGGCTTAAAGGTGTGATTTTTAGTGGCTTTACGGGGTATTTTGGGGGTATTAATGGGATAGGAGGCCATGGCATGAGGGCTAGAAAGACTCTACGCTAGAGGGGAGGAGGTCAGGGAGGTGTGGAAGATGCTGGGTGGTGGAGGTAGGCCATGGTGGAGGCTTAGAGCAAGGAAGGAGAAGGGAAAGTTAAGGAAAAGAGGTGGAAAAAAAAGAATGGAAAAGTGGTGAAAGGGACTTGTTGTCATAAGGATGGAAGGGTGATGGATAGATGAGGTGTTGGGAGATGATGCAATTGGAGAAAACACACCAAGGGGCCTAGTGGAGTGACACCCCAAATCAAGCATTTGTGTCTTTGCACTTATTAAAAAGTGAAGCTTGTTTTTGTTCTATCGTGCGTTATCGTTTGTATGAGCAAAAGGCAACTTCGATTGATACGAAATTTTGAACCCTACTATATTTTATAATTAAGCATCCATTGAAATAGGGTTCATTGAGTTTGGAGTCCGTTTGACCAATTGGTTTTTTATTTTATTAGGTTATTACTTAATTTTGACAGGTTGACCCGGTACGTGTTTTTTTCCATTTGCTGCCATACTAACTCCAAATATTATGAAATTTGGAACCTTACCATTTTCGACATTCTAGACCTGATAAAATTGGTTTCGTCGAATTCAAAGATCATTTGAAAAATATCTCTTTTAAGATATTGTATTTTGACTAATTTTTCAATACGCGTTTATTTTACGTATGCTTACACACTAACTCCGATTGACTTGAAATTTTAAACCTAACAATAATTTACTATCTGCTGATCCGGTGAATGTAGTTTCGTTGGATTCCAAGGTCGTTTGCAAAATTTCTATTTTTAGGCTTTTGAAATAATATCAAAATACCAAAATTTAATATATTTACTTTTATATCACTTTTAAATGTCCACTAATCTTATTTAAATCCAAATTTTAAATAGATCAAAAATTTGGGTCATTACAGAAATAAAAGAATGAGAAAGATATAGAAAAATTGATGAAGTTTGAAAAGTTAGATGAGGAAAATTGAAAGAATAACGAAAACATGTAAAGCATGGAAAAGAAGAAAATAAAGTAAATGAATATGACACTAATAAAGGAAATTACAAACGTAAGAAGATGAAACTAAAAATGATATGATTCATGAGTTGAAATTTTAGAGCTTAGACGAGATTTGAAATATGAGCAAAAATATAAAGAAATGAAACCTTAGTGTATTGCAGGAATAGAAACAAGAACGAATAAATAACTGATCCAGGCTGAAAGAGATGAATTTCATAAACAAGAAAAAAAAGGAGAGCAAAGCTTACGTAATGTCTATTTTAGATAGATTTTTTTAATGTTATTTGAAATGACATGCAAAAGTAGAATTTAAGAAACGTACAAAGAAATTGAATTGCTCAAAGATCGCAAGAGTAAAATTATTAGAGGATCCACGGATAACATATATGGATCATTTAAAATTCATAATACTAGAACAAGATAAATGTTATTTTTTTAAAATATTTATTTTAATGGTGGAGGAAGAATCCAAAATGAGTATAACAAAGACTTATGAAACTATATCAAATAGGTCAACATTAGGCAAGAAAAACACAATAAGGAAATTTGAGTACTATCTTTATTCCAACTAAAATGTGTAAAATATAAAAATTAGAGTGGAGCTAGCGATGATCCAAAGAGCATTTAGGTCAATGCTCTACGTGGGAGAAATAACTTTTACATAGATGTTGAAGAGGCAGCTGATTGTCACTTTTTGTTGGAGTATTTAGCTAATACTTCATGTGTTTGATGTAAAATTTGGTTACAAAACCCATTATTGAAGTTGATTTTTTTTTCAAATAGAGCCGATCAATATTTCCATGGATAACAAGTCAACATTAGTTTTGGCAAAGAATGGAGTCTTCAAATTAAAGCGAGCATATTAATATATAGTATCACTATATTAAAAAGTGTGTCACCAAAATCGAAGTGCACTAGAGTACGTGAAGATGCATAACTAAGTAGATGATATTTCAACCAATCCCCTCAAGCATGAATTTTTTTTTCTAAGCCAACGAGACTGCTTTGAGTAGAAAAACCAAGTTTAAGGGCACTTTTGAAATTTTAACTATATTTTGGGTCTTTATCTTTAGTCTTCATTATTGGATGTAAAAAAATCCAAAACTTAAAAATAAGTTCTAGAGAAGTCATATCTAGAAAGCTTTTTCGAGACATATCTTTAAAATTGTTTAGAAAGAAAGATAAGTTTAATAATGTAGAGAAGTTAATTACAACCCTTAGGTTGAAGTCCTAGCTATTAGCATAATCCTAACCATTACTTGGGTGATGCCACTGGTATATATAAATGTGAAGGTTTAGTATTTGTGTCAAATGCCTTTAGTATATATAAATGTGAAGGTTTTGTATTTGTACCAACCAGAAAAAAATTCATAATGAGATGTTTATTTCACAAGTTCTCTCCATCTTTCTAAAATATTCAACACAAATTACTTGTGAAGCCTGTAATAACCCGGAAATCTGAGCCAATTTAAAATTTTTATTTTGGCAATTTTGATGAATTTTGAATATTTAAAATGAATTATTTTAAATAACTACGACGAGAAATTTATTTTGAATAGAATTAGAACGTATGTATTTATTTGAATCGATGTTAGAATATAAATATTTTATTTTAATTATAAAAGGAATTGAAAATAACGCGGTAGTTTGAAAATTCGATTTCAAATTTCAAATGAATGTATAGGATTCAAAATAAACCATATTTTAGCGAAACCAAAAATATTAGAATTTGTTTGAAAATATATTTCCAACGAATCCGAAAAATCAAAATTTCATAGCGTGGAATAAAAAGTTATGCCTAATTGAAAATTCAGAATAGTCGCTATGGAAAATATAGCCCTTAAAAATGGAAATTTTGCAAACGGCCTCGGTTTTCGACGAAACCACTTTTTTTGGATCCGGGATGTCTAATTATTGCTAGATTCCAAAATTCATAATTTTCTGAATCAATATGTGAGCGTGGCAAAGTAAAACGTGTTTTGGCAGTTTCAGCCAATTTCAATCGACCAGAAAATGACCATTTTTCAAATGGTCTCAGAATTTGACGGAATTAGTTTTGTTAGGACCGTATCGTCAATACGAAGCTAGAAAATATTTTTTGGGAATTTTTAGAGTCCGTATGTGGCCCCGGTAAATTGAAATGTGCATTCAAATTGAATATATACTGATCTATATTTTAAATTTAGTGGTAACTAATCGCAACAACCGATTTGGGTTACGAAACATATCCCATTGTGTTCGGAATGGGGGTATTACGCTAGGGGCGACAGTCCTTGGGCTTGGTTTGGGGTTTGAATTGAAAGTCAACCCTTTAGAGAGTAAAATAATAAAATAATAATATATAAAACTATTTTCACTTAAAAGCCCCTCTCCCTACTTTGTCTCTCCCCTACCCCCTCATTCATTTGATCAGAAGAAAAAAAACAAGGGAAGACCGTTGCGATCCTCCCCATGCCGCCCACCGGAGCAGCCACCGCCCTCCACCGCCGTATCCCCAGTCTCCTCCTCGCCCACTCCCTCGATTCACGAAAACCCCAATTGCCTGAAGGATGGCGAACCCCCAAACCCCCTGAAATCGGGACGCATCGACACCAGCCCCCTTTCCACCGCCGCCTCCGATCGTCAGCACCACCACGACCACCTGCCACCACCTCCGGACACACTGCGCCCTCCTCCTCTCTCCCAGACGATGAACAGTGAGTTTCTTTTTCATTTTGTTTTATTTTATATATGAAGTTAGGTTATAAAAATATAAAAATTTAGTTTTTAAAAATATATACATTAGATTTTTATTATATAAAGTTTGATTTTTATATATGATAAGAATTAGATTTTTATGTGATAAAAATCCGATTTTTTTTTCATATATGTAGAAGGAATAAAAATATAATTTTTCTAATGTAGATAATAAAAATATGATTTTTATATAATGTAGATAATAAAAATATGATTTTTATATAATGTAGATAATAAAAATATGATTTTTATATTATAGAAGGAATAAAAATACGATTTTTATATTATATAGATAGTAAAAATTTGATCTTTATGTATGTAGCGAAATAAAAATCTATTTTTTCTTATATATATGTTGAAATAAAATGTGATTTTTATAGCGTCGAAATAAAAATTCGATCTTTATAGAGGAAGTAGAAATATAAAAATATAATTTTTATATAGAAAGAAGTCATAAAATTATATGATTTTTATATATGAAATGCCATTGTAAAAATGTGATTTTTAATGTGAACAAATAAAATCTGTGTTTGATTGTTTGAGACCCCATATGGGTGTTGGGATGATATTTGACATACACTAATCCCAATTGTTTAGTTGTATGTCAATCGATGGGTTGACAGACTGTGTAAGCGTTAATTATTTATAATTAATGCTTATGCAGTTGTGTGGTGCACTCTGGATGATGGTTGATGATATATTGGGGCTATTATATACATGTGTTGTAGAAAAACCATATAACTAACATTATATGGTAATTGATTGGGCCTCATTCCAATTTGTAAAATAAGGAATATTATAAAAATAAATTCATGTGTTGAATAGAAAATAAATTCATGTGTTGAATAGAAAATAAATTCATGTGTTGAATAGAAATAAAAATTCATGTGTTGAATAGAAATAAATTCATGTGTTGAATAGAATAAAAATTAATGTGTTGTATAGAAATAAATTCATGTGTTGAATAGAAATAAAAATTCACGTGTTGAATATAATAAATATTCATGTGTTGAATAGAATAAACATTCATGTGTTGAATAAAAGCCGTGTTGATTAGATTGACGCCATTTTGACGTGAACGATATTTATATCGATTTTATTCATTTTTATAATGAATATAGAAAAGAAAGTGATTTCAAAATATAATGTTTTGAAAATATTATCATTTGTATATCGATGATGTGGAATATTCAATTTTGATTCGAAATTGAATATGAAGTTGAAATCGTTTCCAAAATGAATTTAAAACGATTTATAAAATACGTTTTAAAAGGAAATCGACGAAGTATATATAATATATTTATATTATGTATATAATGGCCTGAATAGAACGCGTCGCGCTGCGGCAGTTCGCGAATTTCGACCATTGACTTCAAATTGATGTTGCGGGAGATCCGATTGTCGGATTCTCCTAAAACCGGAACCGTTGCGTTCATATCGAAAAGAGCTTTCTAACGAATACAAGAAATTAGAAATCTAATGGTTGGATTAGGAATTATATCCAAATCAAATTTGGAAAAGGTCGCAGTAAGTGTAGTTCGATGGCCGTTGATGGAAATCGACTGTAATAACCCGGAAATTCTGGGCCAGTTTAAAATTTTTATTTTGGCAATTTTAGCGAATTTTGAATATTTAAAATGGATTATTTTAAATAATATGGACGAGAAATTTATTTTGAATGAATTAGAACGTATATATTATATACGTCGTCGTTAGAATATAAATATTTATATATAATTATAAATAGAATTAAAAATGGCGCGGTAGTTCGATAATTCGATTTCAAACTTTAATTGGATGTACCGAGTGCAAAACAATCCGGATTTTAGTGAAACCAAAAGCATTAGGATCTAATTGATAATATCTTTCCAACGAATCCGAAAAATCGAAATTTCATAGCGGGAATCAAAAGATATGTCTAGTTGAAAATTCTGAATAGTCGCTATGGAATTCAGGCCCTTAAAAATAGACATTTTGCAAACGACCTCGGATTTCGACGAAACCACTTTTGTTGGATCCGTGATGTCTAATTATTGCTAGATTCCAATTTTCGTAATTTTTCGAATCAATATGTGAGCGTGGCAAAAGAAAACGCGTTTGACCATTTTCAGTTGATTTTAATCGACTGGAAATTGGCCATTTTTCAAACAGTCTCAGAATTCGATGAAACTAGTTTTGTTAGGACCGTATCGTCAATTCAAAGTTAGAAAATATTTTTCTGGAATTTTTCGAGATAGTATGTGACCCCGGTAAATTGAAATGTGCGTTTAAATTGAATATATAAAGATTTATATCGTAATTTAAATCAAAACTAGTCGAACCGATAAAATTGGCTAACGATACATATCCCATTGTGTTCGGAATGGGGGTAATTAGCTAGGGGCGACAGTCGTTGGGTTTTATTTGGAGATCGTATCAGTAAAATGGTATTTTTGAAAATAAAATAATTAAAATAAATAAATATATAAACAAGTCAAACCGGGGTCATAACCCTAAACTTCAATCCACGGTCAACAAAGAAAAATCGCGCCTCCTTCATTATTCCACAGCGGAAACCCGCTCCAAACTTTGACAAAAAAATTCCACCCAATCCACTCAGTAAAAATTAAAACCTTATGAATGAAATTCAAGAACTTTTTGCAAGCTTCTAATCCCTACCACCCTTATCATTATAAAGTACTGTACTCATCCGTTGAGATTAGTCATGTGTTGAACGAAATATTTTAATAATAAAATTTACATCTTTATCATTATAAAGTAAAGGTTCATGTGTTGACTGTACTCATCCGTTGAGATTAGTCATGTGTTGAACGAAATATTTTAATAATAAAATTTACATCTTTATCAATATAAAATAAAGGTTCATGTGTTGACTGTGCTCATCCGTTGAGATTAGTCATGTGTTGAACGAAATATTTGAAATAGAATATTTGAAAATAGAAATATATGAAGCCGTGTTGATTAGATTGACGCCATTTTGACGTGAACGATATTTGTATTGATTTTGAACTATTTCGAAATGAATTGAATTGAAAACTATTTCGAAATGAATTGAATTGAAAACGATTTCGAAATGAATTGAATTGAAATGATTTCGAAATGAATTGAATTGAAAACGATTTCGAAATAAATTGAATAGAAAACGAATTCGAAATAAATTGAATATATAACGAATTTGAATCGAATAGAAAACCAATTTGAATTGAATCGAATAGAAAACCAATTTGAATTGAATCGAATAGAAAACCAATTTGAATTGAATCGAATAGAAAACCAATTTGAATTGAATCGAATAGAAAACCAATTTGAATTGAATCGAATAGAAAACCAATTTGAATTGAATCGAATAGAAAACCAATTTGAATTGAATCGAATAGAAAACCAATTTGAATTGAATCGAATAGAAAACCAATTTGAATTGAATCGAATAGGAAACCAATTTGAATTGAATCGAATAGAAAACCAATTTGAATTGAATCGAATAGAAAACCAATTTGAATTGAATCGAATAGAAAACCAATTTGAATTGAATCGAATAGAAAACTACTTTGAATTGAATCGAATTGAAAACAAATTCGAATTGAATTTAAAACGAATTGAAATGAATTCAAATTGAATTGAAATTTGAATTGAATAGAAATGAATTTTAAAGCGAATTGATAAGGAAAGATTCAATTTTGATTTGAATTGAGATGGAAGTTGAAATTGTTTTTGAAACGAATTCAAAACTATTTATATAATTCGTTTTAAATAGAAATCGACGAAATATATATTATATATATAATATAATGGCCTGAATAGAACGCGCCGCGGCAGTTCGTGGATTTCGACCATTTATTTCAAACGGACATTACGGGAGATCCGACCGTCGGATTCTCCTAAAACCGGAACCGTTGGGTTCGTATCGAAAAGAGCTTTCTAACGAATAATTGAAATTTGAAATCTAACGGTTGGATTTGGAGATACGTCCAAATCAAATTCGAAAAAGGTCGCTGTAAGTGCAGTTCGATGGCCATTGTTGGAAATCGATTGTACGGGCCTTAATAAAATTATTTATAAATAGTAATAATTGGTGTAAAATCATAAGAAATGATTTGGGAAAAATTTGGGATGAAAAACTCCATATTTGAAAAGATAAAAATAGATTTTATCAAAATGAACTAGTTTGAACTAAATTTAAAACCCGATTTGTTTTTAAATAAATAAATTAGATTTAAAAAGGGGTTTTAAATAATCAGAATTCCTAGTATATTTGATTTAAATTGAACTAGAATTGATTTGTGGGTTCATCGTGAACGGTGTTTTAAATAACACTAGTTCTTTAACCCGATAACAAATAGAATGTGATTTGGGTTTGTCGTGAACTGTGTTTTAAATAACACCTAGTTCTTTAACCCAGTAAAAGGAGTTTTAACGAATCTGCAATTAGATTGAAATGTGAATCTATAATCTAAATTATCAAATTTAGAAATTGAGCGAGGATGGAGTATTACCAGTTTTGCTCCAAAGCGATAGTTAAATCTTTAATTAGATTTGAACGTGAAATGGTAATTAATTTTACTGGTAACACCATAGTATTAGATATGGAGTATTACCAGTTTTGCTTCATGGGATGAATAGGTTGGGATTGGGAAATAAAATAAATAATTACTTCGGTGTGGTTCGCTAATTTCGACTAGTTGGAAAAACCATAATTTGGTTTTAAATGACATCCAAATGAAGATTAAAGGATAAATTTGAAAGAATTTATCTTGGATAAAATTAATGGGAACCTTTCCCTAAAAAAAATGTGATTTTTGTGAATAAAAGAATATTCTGAATTGGGATGAGGCGTATGTTGTGTTTGTGTAACATTTGTTTTTAATATACGCGGGTTGTTCGGAAAGTCCGGGTTTATACTCATTCTGAATAACCGATTCGACGATATGTCGAAGATGAAGACGGTGGTCGAAGACCGGAAGTCTTCATATCGTTTGGATAATTACTGACGATCCTGATTGGGCTGTACACCCAAGAGGATGGAAATAGTTGGTGGTCGTCCAGACGTACTTGGAGATGGACGGATATGCAAGGAAAGTGCCTCCGGTTTCGTTCAGACCCAGAACGGACTTGTAAATGGATTGTGTGTCTGACATTGGATTTTATTCTGTGTTGATTGATTTCTATTAAATATACATCTGTTTGGCGGCGGAGAATTTATTCTTTTGCTTAACGCCCTTCTCTGAGACGTACGAGCTCAGAGGTTGTATATCGATGGACATCAGTCGCATGGCATGAATTGCCCGTGTGGCACGCTAAGATGCAATGATCAAGGCTTCTGTTGAAAAGCAAAGTCTTGTGGTTGATGATCAAAGCACGGCCTATGTGGCACCTTTGTGTATAGCGTGAATTCGCGAGCCTCACACCTTGGTATGAGTCAAAAACGGGATACGGACTGCAGGGAGAGCACGACGTTTCTTTCTAGCTTTGGTGGTGTCAGTGACTTACCAGCCCTGACATTTATATACTTTTCACCTTTGTGGTTGTTGGATGAGGCGCCTCGATTATAGGTCTGTAAGGACCGAGAAACGTGTGTTCAGGAATTGCCAATCCTCTAACGTAAGTGAGGACCGGCCCTGAAGCATCCAGGGGTTGCCCAGAGTGCGTAGCCCTAGGACATTTGCTAGAGTGTCTCGAACGCGGAGAGGAGCTTGCCCCTTGCCTCGACTCATGACGGAAATCCAATTTCCAATACGTGTATTTCGGCTTTATTTGTAGAGCCTAGTATGGCGACATAGTGGGATGGGGCACTCATGCCGTCTATGATTTATATTTATGATTGAAATGTTTTGACACTATACACTTATTATAGTACCAAATGATTTGTTTTAAACGTACCAAGCATGTTTGGCTATTATAAGGGAAAACCCTATCCTCCGGCTTGCGTTGCATTGTGTGATGGGACCTGGGTCTTATAATAGCTTCATTTTTCGAAAAAGCATTGCGCTGTTTATTCTATGCACTGGTATTCTTGGGAGGAAACCCGTTCCGTGTTATACGGCGTGGTCCCTTGAATTACTCTCTTTTAAAGTAAAGTTTTAAATAACTGTTTTAGTTCTCACACCAGTCACATGACTGACCTGGAGTTTATTGTTTTAACCTAAACTCTGGGTGCCCCTATTTTCCGCACGGGCAGCTAGTAGTTTTGGTTTTGCAGATTTATATTCACAGGATCCTGGTTTACAGCTGGAATGATATCCGGAAAGCTCTGTATTCGTATATCACCTTCAGTTGTGCTTTGTATTATTTTCCGCTGCTATGTAATTTATTGTAATCTCTGATATTTATCGAATGTAATTTATTCTTTTATACTCTGTGTATTCTTGTATCTGATGGAATTGTTGTAATAGCAACGAAATGTTCTTCCATCTGCATTCTGTTTTGTCCTGTTCTCAACGATCAGGGGTTTCGAACGGTCTAGATTGGTTTAACGACTGATTCGGACCGAGCGAAATTCCAGGCCATCACATTTGGTATCAGAGCTTTGGTTTACAGAGCTCAAGAACAAGACACATTGGAACCATACGAAAGAATTCATCAGATATTGGATTAGTAATATCCAGTTAGAATGACTCGTTAGAGATAGGATCAGTAGTATCCTAGAACGAGTGTGAAGAGTATATTTTTCAAATGAAAACAAATTTGTTTTGAAATTCAAATCGTTTTAAACGTATGATATTTATTTATTTTGAATATGGACAATCGAATATATAAAGATTTTGCATATACGCGTCATGAACGTATATTCGAAGTTTTAATATATTAGATAGATATTGAATCACATTCTAGTCGCCCGGACATGATTCTGATGATGGCGCGCCATCACCAGTATTTATTTTTGTGTTTCGAAGGTGTGATATCTATATATTTCCATTAGACTGGTGTGAGAACCAAAACTTATATATAGGTAGAACACATTGTTGTGAATTGGCATCAAAAACATGATTTTTGTATATATATCAAATTATGAATTTGAAACGTTAATTCACTAACTGATTGATGTTTGTGTTGTTTGTTTATTTGTTTGATAATTTTGAACCATTAAGCCTAATTGAATCAAATTTTGAACTGTATTGAAAATTGGTCGCATTTGCTTGCATATACATATACTTACATTGAACAGGTCATAGCAAGGAGGCTAGAGCAGAGAATAAAATTTGTTTTCCCAACAAATAGGTACATGTTTACTACATAATTTACTGTTTTGTTTGGGTGATGATGATTTTATGAGCCTATTGGCTAGCCGCTTGGCTTTTTCTTTTTCTTTTTGAGATCAGAAGGCCTATATGGCAATTTCGGGATTTTCGCGTGGCTCCCGGTGCAGGGGAGGTTATGGCGAAATTTTTCGAAAATTTAGGGTGTTAGCCAAATTTTTGAAAATTTGAAAATTCTCAGAAACTGAAAAGTTGGAGAATGGAAGCTAGATCGAACGTAGAGCTGAATAATCAAACCACTTTCGACTTTGTTCCTTTTCGGGGATGAAAAGTTTTAAGTGGGGGAGATTGTAATAACCCGGAAATTCTGGGCCAGTTTAAAATTTTTATTTTGGCAATTTTAGCGAATTTTGAATATTTAAAATGGATTATTTTAAATAATATGGACGAGAAATTTATTTTGAATGAATTAGAACGTATATATTATATACGCTGTCGTTAGAATATAAATATTTATATATAATTATAAATAGAATTAAAAATGGCGCGGTAGTTCGATAATTCGATTTCAAACTTCAATTGGATGTACCGGGTGCAAAACAATCTGGATTTTAGTGAAACCAAAAGCATTAGGATCTAATTGATAATATCTTTCCAACGAATCCGAAAAATCGAAATTTCATAGTGGGAATCAAAAGATATGTCCAGTTGAAAATTCTGAATAGTCGCTATGGAATTCAGGCCCTTAAAAATAGACATTTTGCAAACGACCTCAGATTTCGACGAAACCACTTTTGTTGGATCCGTGATGTCTAATTATTGCTAGATTCCAATTTTCGTAATTTTTCGAATCAATATGTGAGCGTGGCAAAAGAAAACGCGTTTGACCATTTTTAGTTGATTTTAATCGACTGGAAATTGGCCATTTATCAAACAGTCTCAGAATTCGATGAAACTAGTTTTGTTAGGACCGTATCGTCAATACGAAGTTAGAAAATATTTTTCTGGAATTTTTCGAGATAGTATGTGACCCCGGTAAATTGAAATGTGCGTTTAAATTGAATATATAAAGATTTATATCGTAATTTAAATCAAAACTATTCGAAACGATAAAATTGGCTAACGATACATATCCCATTGTGTTCGGAATGGGGGTAATTAGCTAGGGGCGACAGTCGTTGGGTTTTATTTGGAGATCGTATCAGTAAAATGGTATTTTTGAAAATAAAATAATTAAAATAAATAAATATATAAACAAGTCAAACCGGAGTCATAACCCTAAACTTCAATCCACGGTCAACAAAGAAAAATCACGCCTCCCTCATTATTCCACAGAGGAATCCCGCTCCAAACTTTGATAAAAAAATTCCACCCAATCCACTCAGTAAAAATTAAAACCTTATGAATGAAATTCAAGAACTTTTTGCAAGCTTCCAATCCCTACCACCCTCGCAATTTATCGTTGAGTGTTGTGCTCGGTTTTGGAGCTCGAAACTGGCACGTTCATGAACGGAATTCGAAGCGCAGGGGCCGCCGGAGGTGGCGTCACTCATGGAGGAGGGGCGGTTTGAAGTGACGCGTCGTGGGGGAGGGTTGGATGGACGTCCGGTTCCCTGTATCAGCGGCGGCGGCGAATTGTTGGAGTGGAACGATGGTTCGAGAGGAGGGTTTGATGCGATGTTGGGTTCGATCTTGCTGAAGGACCTGGAGCATCGTGAAGAAGAGGCACTGTACAGGAATTACAGTGAGCATCTTTCCTTTGTGTACTTAGTTTAAATCTGAAAATTTAATATTTATGTTATAGTTTGAAATCTGAAATATATAGTGTTTGAAATTTGAAATATATATAATGTTGAGATAAAATAAGGGTTTTTATATATAAATACTACAACATAAAAATTCGGATTTTTATGTATATATGAAGCAAAAATAAAAAGAACATTATTTTTGAAAATATAGAAAGAACCTTATGTTTGAAAAATAAAAACAGCATTTGTTTTTGAAAATATCATTTGTTTTTAAAGTGTAAATAATATAATAAGAAAAATATGTTTTTTAAAGAAATATACAATAGCTTTGTAAAAGATAAATATGATTTTTAATAAAATGGAGATACGATTTTTAATTTTTGAAGATGTAAAGTTGTAATTTTTGAAAATATAAAGATGTGATCTTTCGCATACATATAGCGATATAAAGAAATGATTTTTTAGAACAAGAAAGAAATGATTTTTTTTAGAATAGAAAGATTAGATCTTTACAATGTTAAGGATTAGATTTTTTATTTAGATAAAAATATAATTTTTATAAAGTAGAAGTATTAAAAAATTCGATTTTTATATATTGAATAGCATAGTAAAAATTCGATTTTTATATATTGAATAACAAAGTAAAAATTCGATTCTTATATATGTAGTGGCTACGGGCAACGAAAGTGAAGAAAGGCGAGCACGGTGGAGATGTTCTACATAGGAAGTGCCATGGAGTTAGGATAGCTATTGGTGAGAATTTCTCACCTTTCAATCTCTTTTTTTCTAGTTATATATATATACTAGGATGCACACGGTGTTTAGTAGCACCCGACACAATCGTCCACAGACCATGGACTTGTTTGTTTGATTGCAAAAATTAGTTAGATTATTTGATTGAAATTGAATTGTTTGGTGAGATGAATGGATTTGATTGATGTGTGAATGGCATGGGCCTTCACTAGACCGGGGATAAGGCTAGGCCTCGTCCCGTTTCTAGTATCGTGTCGTTATGCCGCCGAAATTTCCTAAAATATGTTAGAAAAATAAAAATATCATTTTTATTGTGTAAATGAACTGAATAAAAATTCATGTGTTAAAATAAAATGTTTTATCGTTAAAAATATAATTTTTAACGTGAATATGAATATAGTGAATGTGAATAAATAAATATTCATTTACAAACCAGACGGTTTGTTTATGTACACCTATTTGAATGACATTGATTGGGACGATAAATTTTACACATCGCCCAACTGCACAAATAAAATCTGTGTTTGATTGTTTGAAAACCCCACACGGGTGTTGGGATGAAATTTGAAGTTCACTCATCCTAATTGATTAAATATGTCGATCGATTGATTGACAGGCAGTTATAAGCGTTAGATATCTATATTTGATGCTTATACAGTGTAGTGCACTTTGGTTGATGGTTGATTATTTTTCAATGCTATTATATACATGTGATGTATGAAAATCTATATAATTAATTTTATATGGTGATTGATTGGGCCTCATTCCAATTTAGAAAATAAAGAATATTATAAAGTAAAGGTTGAATGTACTCATCCGTTGAGATTAGTCATGTGTTGAACGAAATATTTTAATAATAAAATTTACATCTTTATCATTATAAAGTAAAGGTTTATGTGTTGACTGTACTCATCCGTTGAGATTAGTCATGTGTTGAACGAAATATTTTAATAATAAAATTTACATCTTTATCAATATAAAATAAAGGTTCATGTGTTGACTGTACTCATCCGTTGAGATTAGTCATGTGTTGAACGAAATATTTGAAATAGAATATTTGAAAATAGAAATATATGAAGCCGTGTTGATTAGATTGACGCCATTTTGACGTGAACGATATTTGTATTGATTTTAAACTATTTCGAAATGAATTGAATTGAAAACTATTTCGAAATGAATTGAATTGAAAACGATTTCGAAATGAATTGAATTGAAACGATTTCGAAATGAATTGAATTGAAAATGATTTCAAAATAAATTGAATAGAAAACGAATTTGAAATAAATTGAATATATAACGAATTTGAATCGAATAGAAAACCAATTTGAATTGAATCGAATAGAAAACCAATTTGAATTGAATCGAATAGAAAACCAATTTGAATTGAATCGAATAGAAAACCAATTTGAATTGAATCGAATAGAAAACCAATTTGAATTGAATCGAATAGAAAACCAATTTGAATTGAATCGAATAGAAAACCAATTTGAATTGAATCGAATAGAAAACCAATTTGAATTGAATCGAATAGAAAACCAATTTGAATTGAATCGAATAGAAAACCAATTTGAATTGAATCGAATAGAAAACCACTTTGAATTGAATCGAATTGAAAACGAATTCGAATTGAATTTAGAACGAATTGAAATGAATTCAAATTGAATTGAAATTTGAATTGAATAGAAATGAATTTTAAAGCGAATTGATAAGGAAAGATTCAATTTTGATTTGAATTGAGATGGAAGTTGAAATTGTTTTTGAAACGAATTCAAAACTATTTATATAATTCATTTTAAATAGAAATCGATGAAATATATATTATATATATAATATAATGGCCTGAATAGAACGCGCCGCGCCGCGGCAGTTTGCGGATTTCGACCATTTATTTCAAACGGACATTACGGGAGATCCGACCATCGGATTCTCCTAAAACCGGAACCGTTGGGTTCGTATCGAAAAGAGCTTTCTAACGAATATTTGAAATTTGAAATCTAACGGTTGGATTTGGAGATACGTCCAAATCAAATTCGAAAAAGGTCGCTGTAAGTGCAGTTCGATGGCCATTGTTGGAAATCGATTGTACGGGCCTTAATAAAATTATTTATAAATAGTAATAATTGGTGTAAAATCATAAGAAATGATTTGGGAAAAATTTGGGATGAAAACTCCATATTTGAAAAGATAAAAATAGATTTTATCAAAATGAACTAGTTTGAACTAAATTTAAAACCCGATTTGTTTTTAAATAAATAAATTAGATTTAAAAAGGGGTTTTAAATAATCAGAATTCCTAGTATATTTGATTTAAATTGAACTAGAATTGATTTGTGGGTTCATCGTGAACGGTGTTTTAAATAACACTAGTTCTTTAACCCGATAACAAATAGAATGTGATTTGGGTTTGTCGTGAACTGTGTTTTAAATAACACCTAGTTCTTTAACCCAGTAAAAGGAGTTTTAACGAATCTGCAATTAGATTGAAATGTGAATCTATAATCTAAATTATCAAATTTAGAAATTGAGCGAGGATGGAGTATTACCAGTTTTGCTCCAAAGCGATAGTTAAATCTTTAATTAGATTTGAACGTGAAATGGTAATTAATTTTACCGGTAACACCATAGTATTAGATATGGAGTATTACCAGTTTTGCTTCATGGGATGAATAGGTTGGGATTGGGAAATAAAATAAATAATTACTTCGGTGTGGTTCGCTAATTTCGACTAGTTGGAAAAACCATAATTTGGTTTTAAATGACATCCAAAGGAAGATTAAAGGATAAATTTGAAAGAATTTATCTTGGATAAAATTAATGGGAACCTTTCCCTAAAAAAAATGTGATTTCTGTGAATAAAAGAATATTCTGAATTGGGATGAGGCGTATGTTGTGTTTGTGTAACATTTGTTTTTAATATACGCGGGTTGTTCGGAAAGTCCGGGTTTATACCCATTCTGAATAACCGATTCGACGATATGTCGAAGATGAAGACGGTGGTCGAAGACCGGAAGTCTTCACATCGTTTGGATAATTACTGACGATCCTGATTGGGCTGTACACCCAAGAGGATGGAAATAGTTGGTGGTCGTCCAGACGTACTTGGAGATGGACGGATATGCGAGGAAAGTGCCTCCGGTTTCGTTCAGACCCAGAACGGACTTGTAAATGGATTGTGTGTCTGACATTGGATTTTATTCTGTGTTGATTGATTTCTATTAAATATACATCTGTTTGGCGGCGGAGAATTTATTCTTTTGCTTAACGCCCTTCTCTGAGACGTACGAGCTCAGAGGTTGTATATCGATGGACATCAGTCGCATGGCATGAATTGCCCGTGTGGCACGCTAAGATGCAATGATCAAGGCTTCTGTTGAAAAGCAAAGTCTTGTGGTTGATGATCAAAGCACGGCCTATGTGGCAGCTTTGTGTATAGCGTGAATTCGCGAGCCTCACACCTCGGTATGAGTCAAAAACGGGATACGGACTGCAGGGAGAGCACGACGTTTCTTTCTAGCTTTGGTGGTGTCAGTGACTTACCAGCCCTGACATTTATATACTTTTCACCTTTGTGGTTGTTGGATGAGGCGCCTCGATTATAGGTCTGTAAGGACCGGGAAACGTGTGTTCAGGAATTGCCAATCCTCTAACGTAAGTGAGGACCGGCCCTGAAGCATCCAGGGGTTGCCCAGAGTGCGTAGCCTTGGGACATTTGCTAGAGTGTCTCGAACGCGGAGAGGAGCTTGCCCCTTGCCTCGACTCATGACGGAAATACAATTTCTAATACGTTTATTTCGGCTTTATTTGTAGAGCCTAGTATGGCGACATAGTGGGATGGGGCACTCATGCCGTCTATGATTTATATTTATGATTGAAATGTTTTGACACTATACACTTATTATAGTACCAAATGATTTGTTTTAAACGTACCAAGCATGTTTGGCTATTATAAGGGAAAACCCTATCCTCCGGCTTGCGTTGCATTGTGTGATGGGACCTGGGTCTTATAATAGCTTCATTTTTCGAAAAAGCATTGCGCTGTTTATTCTATGCACTGGTATTCTTGGGAGGAAACCCGTTCCGTGTTATACGGCGTGGTCCCTTGAATTACTCTCTTTTAAAGTAAAGTTTTAAATAACTGTTTTAGTTCTCACACCAGTCACATGACTGACCTGGAGTTTATTGTTTTAACCTAAACTCTGGGTGCCCCTATTTTCCGCACGGGCAGCTAGTAGTTTTGGTTTTGCAGATTTATATTCACAGGATCCTGGTTTACAGCTGGAATGATATCCGGAAAGCTCTATATCCGTATATCACCTTCAGTTGTGCTTTGTATTATTTTCCGCTGCTATGTAATTTATTGTAATCTCTGATATTTATCGAATGTAATTTATTCTTTTATACTCTGTATATTCTTGTATCTGATGGAATTGTTGTAATAGCAATGAAATGTTCTTCCGTCTGCGTTCTGTTTTGTCCTGTTCTCAACGATTAGGGGTTTCGAACGGTCTAGATTGGTTTAACGACTGATTCGGACCGAGCGAAATTCCAGGCCGTCACATCGACTGTACGGGCCTTGATAAAATTATTAAAAATAGTAATAATCAGTGTAAAATCATAAGAAATGATTTGGAAAGAATTGGGAAGAAAAACTCCATATTCGAAAAGATAAAAATAGTTTTTTATCGAAATGAACTAGTTTTGAACTAGAATTATAATCCCATTTATTTTTAAAATAAATAAAGTGGATTTGTAATGGTTTTGAAAATAAACAAAATTTATAATATATAAAGTGGAAATGGATTTGAATCGAAATTGTCTTTGGAATATTTCGGTGTTGGAATTCGTGATTATACAGATATTGTTATGGGAATTTGAAAGATATATTTATATCGTTATTTCCAATACGATATCTGTTGGTCGTAGAATTTGATATTGAATATAAGCAGATATATTTTCTATTCAGAGCCTTGTATTTAATACCAAATGGGATTTGGGTTTGTCGTGAATGGTGTCTTCATTAACACTGTTCTTAAACCCAGTTGAGAAAAAGATTAAATCTTTTTATTTAGATTTAATGAAGTATACCAATTAAATGGAATTTAATTGGAATTGAATTGAAATTGATTTTTGGGTTTATCATGAACGGTGTTTTAAATAACACTTGTTCTTTAACCCGATAATTATTGAATGTGATTTTGGGTTTATCGTGAGCCGTGTTTTAAATGACATTGGTTCTTTAACCCAGTTAAAGATAGGATATGATTTCCCAAGTTAAATAATCGTTGATGGTGATTTTTGGGAAGATTAAAACCAAGTGGAGATTTAATGAATCTTCAACTAAATTGGAATGATCGGGAATGGAGTATCACCAGTTTTGCTCCAGGCGATAGTTAAATCTTTAATTAGATTTGAACATGAAATGGTAATTGAATTTACCGATAACACCGTGGTGTTAGATATGAAGTATGACCAGTATTACTTCATGGGATGAATAGGTTGGGATTGGGAAATAAAATAAATGATTACTTCGGTGTGGTTCGCTAATCTTGACTAATTTGAATTGATATTCAAAGGAAGATTAAAGAATAAATTTAAAGAATTTATCTTTGATAAAATTAATCGAACCTTTCCCAAAGTACAAGAATATTTGAATAAAAGAATATTCTGAATTGGAATGAGGTATTACTGTGTTTGTGTAACACTTGTTTATCATATACGCGAGTTATTCAGAAAGACCGGGTTTATCCCATTTTGAATAATCGAGATGTGTCGAGGATGAAGACGGTGGTCGAAGACCGGAGGTCTTCACATCGTTTGGGTGATTACTGATGATCTTGATTGGGCTGTACACCCAAGAGGAGGGAATCAGTTGGTGATCGTCCAGACGTACTTGGAGATCGATGGATAAGCGAGGTACAAGGTGCCTCCGGTTTCGTTCAGACCCAGAACGAACTTGTTAGTGGACTGTGTGTCTGACATTGGATTTTATTCTGTGTGATTGATTTCTATTAAATATATATCTGTTTGGCGGCGGAGAATCTATTCTCTTGCTTAATGCCCTTCTCTGAGACGTACGAGCTCAGGGGTTTTATATTGATGGATATCAATCGCATGGAGTGAATTGCCTGTGTGGCATGCCTAAGTGGAAATTGGTCAAGGCTTCTGTTGAAAAGCAAAGTCTTGTGGTTGATGATCAAAGCACCGCCCGTGTGGCATAGCTTTGTGTAACGTTGATTTCCGAGCCTCACACCCCGGTTGTGAACCAGAAATGGGAGGGGACATCAGGGAGGACATGCGTTTCTTTCAAGCTAGAAGTGGCATCAGTGATTTTACACGCCCTGACGAGTTTAACTTATGTGGTTGTTGGATTGCGAGGCGCCTCGGATATATCGGTGACTGTGTGAAGTCGATGGAGTCATTGGACTCATTGACACCCCAAAGGGTGGGGAAACACAGTGTCCAGGCATTTTAATCCACATCGGTGGATCGGCCCTGGTGATCCAAAGGCTTGACTGAGTACTTGCCTGAGGGGCGAACTAGAGCATCTCGAATTCGGTAGAGTACTATCTTTTGCCTCGGTTCACAGACGGAAATCCAACTTCCAATACGTGACAATTGCAGTTTTGATTGTAAACCTATATATGGTGACATAGTGGTATGGGTACTTATGCCGTCTATGATTGATACTTATGATTGAAATTGTTTTGACACTATACACTTATAGTAATAATAAAACATGAAATTTCACGTACCAAGCATTCTTGGCAATTATAAGGTAAAAACCCTAACCTCCGGCTTGCGTTGCATTGTGTGATGGGACCTGGGTCTTATAATAGCTTCATTGTTCTTTATTTAGCATTGCGCTGTTGTTTTATGCATTGGTATTCTTGGGAGGAAACCCGTTCCGTGTTATACAGCGTAATCCCGTGATTTACCTAACTTTAAAATAAAGATTAATAACTGTTTTAGTTCTCACACCAGTCATATGACTGACCTGGAGTTTATTGTTTTAACCTAAACTCTGGGTGCCCTTATTTTGACACGGGAAGCTAGTAGTTTTGATTTTGCAGATTTATTTTCACAGGATCCTGGTTTACAGCTAGAACGATACTCGGAAAGCTATGTATCCATGTATTACTTTTAGTTGTGTTTTGTATTGTCTTTCCGCTGCTATGTAATTTATTGTAATCTCTGATTTTTTCTGTTGTATTATAATTATTCATGCTCTGTATATTCTTGTATTCTGATGGAATTGTTGTAATAAGCAATGAAATGTTCTTCTGTTTGTGTTCTAATTTGTCGTGTTCTCAAAACAATCAGGGGTTTCAAACGGTCTTGGTCGGTTTAGCGATCGATTCAGATCGAGCAAAATTTCTTGTCGCTACATTTGGTATCAGAGCTTTGGTTTATAGAGCTCGGAGAACAAGACACATTAGAACCATACGAAAGAATTCATCATAAATTGGATTAGTAATATCCAATAGGAATGACTCGTTAGAGATGGGATCAGTAGCATCCTAGAACGAGTGTGAAGAGTGTTGCTTTTAAAAAAATAAAAGTGAAAACAAGTTTTGTTTTGAAAATTTAAATAAATTATTCGTATTTGAGTATATATTTTAAATTGATTTGGACAATCGAGTATATAGAGATTTTAATATACGTCTGATCCACGTGTAAGAAGCCTCAAATATATTCGATAGATATAGAATCACACTCTAGTCGCTTGGAGATGATTCTGATGATCACTCGAGCATCATCAGAATTTATTTTCGTGTTTCGAAAGTGGGATTTCTATATGATTCCAATTGACTGGTGTGAGGATCAAAGCTAGATAGGGCTTATTGTTGTGATTTGGCATCAAAAATCTGGATTTTGGACAATGTATTAAAATTATGAATTTGAAAAGCTAATCAAATAATTGATTGCTGGTTGTGTTGTTTGATGAATTAAAATGTCGAACCTTTAGCTAAATTGAACCAAATAGTGAGTTGTATTGAAAATTAGTCGCATTTGCATGCATATACATGTACTTACATTGAACAGGTCATAGCAAGGAGACTAGAGAAGAGGAATAAAATTGTTTGCCCGATAAATAGGTACATGTTTATTGTATTTCTTGGGTTTTTGATGATTTTATGAGCCGATTGGCTGTTTCTTTTTCTTTTTGGATTGGTGAGGGCCATGGGAGGCTATTTGAAATATCCTGAAGCTCCCAGTGTAGGGGAGGTTATGGAGAAATTTTTCGAAAATTTAGGGTGTTAGCCAAATTTTTGAAAATTTTGAAAAGTTCTTAGAAACTGAAAAGTTGAAGAACTTAAGCCGTTATGAAAATAATGAAAGTTGAGTTGATTAGTTAAGCAACTTTCAGCTTCGTTCCTTTTCGGGGATGAAAAGTTTTAAGTGGGGGAGATTGTAATAACCCGGAAATCTGAGCCAATTTAAAATTTTTAATTTGGCAATTTTGATGAATTTTGAATATTTAAAATGAATTATTTTAAAAAACTATGACGAGAAATTTATTTTGAATAGAATTAGAACGTATATTTGAATCAATGTTAGAATATAAATATTTTATTTTAATTATAAAAGGAATTGAAATTGACGCGGTAGTTTGAAAATTCGATTTCAAATTTCAAATGAATGTACAAGATTCAAAATAAGCCAGATTTTAGCGAAACCAAAAATATTAGAATTTATTTGAACATATCTTTCCAACGAATCCGAAAAATCAAAATTTCATAGCGGGAATAAAAAGTTATGCCCAATTGAAAATTCAGAATAGTCGCTATGGAAAATATAGCCCTTAAAAATGGAAATTTTGCGAACGACCTCGGTTTTCGACGAAACCACTTTTGTTGGATCCGGTATGTCGAATTATTGCTAGATTCCAAAATTCATAATTTTCTGAATCAATATGTGAGCGTGGCGAAGTAAAACGTGTTTTGGCAGTTTCAGCCAATTTCGATCGACCAAAAAATGACCATTTTTCAAACAGTCTCAGAATTTGACGAAATTAGTTTTGTTAGGACCGTATCGTTAATATGAAGCTAGAAAATATTTTTTGGGAATTTTTAGAGTCCGTATATGACCCCGGTAAATTGAAATGTACGTTCAAATTGAATATATACTGATCTATATTTCAAATTTAGTAGTAACTGATCGCAACAGCCGATTTGGGTTATGAAACATATCCCATTGTGTTCGGAATTGGGGTATTACGCTAGGGGAGACAGTCGTTGGGCTTGATTTGGGGTTTGAAATGAAAGTTAACCCTTTGGAGAATAAAATAATAAAATAATAATATATAAAACTATTTTCACTTAAAAGCCCCTCTCCCTACTTTCTCTCTCTCCCCTACCCCCCTCATTCATTCGATCAGAAGGAAAAAAACAAGGGAAGACCGCTGCGATCCTCCTCCCCACGCCGCCCACCAGAGCAGGAACCGCCCTCCACCGCCGTATCCCCAGCCTCCGCCTCGCCCACTCCCTCGATTCACGAAAACCCCAATCGCCTGAAGGATGACGAACTCCCAAACCCCCTGAAATCGGGACGCACCAGCCCCCTTTCCACCGCCACCTCCGATCGTTAGCACCACCACGACCACCTGCCACCACCTCCAGACCCACTGCCCCCTCCTCCTCTCTACCAGACGATGAATAGTGAGTTTCCTTTTCATTTTGTTTTATTTTATATATGAAATTTGGTTTTAAAAATATAAAAAGTTAGTTTTTAAAAATATATACAGTTATATTTTTATTATATAAAGTTTGATTTTTATATATGATAAGAATTAGATTTTTATGTGATAAAAATCCGATTTTTTTTCATATGTGTAGAAGGAATACGTAACAACCCGAATTTTTATAACATGTTAAAACAAGAAATCAAAGCAGAATTAAATTTTAAATTCATAATCAGGGGAAATGGGTTATGCCATTGCGTTCGTCTCGAAATTTTACATGAAATAGAGTATGAGTTTTCGAAAATCGGAGTCCGGATGAAGAAGTTATGGCCTGTACAAGTTTCAGCAGTTTTCAGGCAGCACTGGACCAGGGGGTCGACCATAGGGTCGACCTACCCCCCCCCCCCCACCCCAGGTCGACCATAGGGTTGACCATAGGGTCGACCTACCCCATAGGTCGACCATAATGTTGACCACCCCACCTTACAGGTTGACCTGTTCGGCCTAGTTCGACCCAGAACTCATTTTTGAAGCCTCAGACGTGTTTTGACGGTCCGAATTGATTCTAGGGTTAATCTAAGGGCCTAAACTAGTTGCTACACCTATAAAAACACCCTTAGACCTAACCTAATTCATATCAAATCATTCTTACACAATTATGCTACTGACTTCCTCTTGATCATGGCCGCCGCTCTCTAAACATTTCTCTTAGCCTCCAAACTAGATTCAAACTAGAGATTAAAGCTTCTACAACAATTCAAGAAGATAAATCAATGTCTCTGCAGCGTTCTACGACAATTGTAGTTCTTAATTCATTAGCCATTCTCTGTAAGTTCTAGTTATTTTCAGATTAAAATAATTAAATTTAATATGGACATGTGATGAAATGAAATTGGACTTTTAATTGAATTCTTGTTTCGTCTTTGATCTCGATCTTGAGAACTTTTCTATCTTTATTCGCATGACAAGTTTATGGTCTATTCAGCCTGTTGTAAATCAATTTTTCTTGGTTCATGTTGATATTATTATCAAGATCTATTTTTTATGCCTGAGATGATGCTTTTATGTCGTTTTCTCTCTGATCTTGTTTTTATTGCAACTTCTACCTCCCCCTATTTATTTTCTTTTGATGAACCTAGATCAATTTCGGACCTAGGCCTAAACTATGATATACATGTGATGGTATACGAGGGAAATATTGGAATATTGCCTAGTGGAATATATGTGTTTGGTGGAATCGAAGGCATAATATGAAAATTTGATGTTTGGGGATAATTTATCATTAACATGAAAACTTGATATTTGGGTATTGTCATTAAAATGGTAATTGCAAGAATGGGGATTGGCATATATAATTTGATATGGATCTTGATATATATATATATATATATATATATATATATATATATATATATAATTTGACATGGCTCTTGATATATGTAATTTGGCTATAACTTGTTATGAGTAAATTGGTGTAAATGTAGTATACATGTAATTTTGGGTATAAAACTTGATCTATGTAAATTGTGCATAGCTTTGTAAACATGTAAATCATGAATCTTGACATATGTAAGGCGGCATGAAACTTGGTATATGTGTAAAACGGCTTAAATTGTACATATATAAATTTGGTACGAATTGGGCAAATGTAAAATTTACATGTAATCTAGACCTTGGGCATATGTTAATTATGTAAAATTTGGAGTTGAAACATATATTATAATTTATGACTTAGTAGAGGTTTAATATGAACGTGCATAAGTTGGGTTTTGGGTAATTGGCATGTATTGTAAATAAAAGGCTATAACTTGGCATAACCTCATAGTGAATTATGATAATAATTTGGGAATACGTTTTGGGGCAAAAACATGAATCATGAACATTTCTATAACACATGAACTGATATTGGGGTTTTGGGTGGAATACGACCATTAATGAACCTTTGACACGAGGTTAGACTCGGTTTGTGGTGTAAATCTGCCCGGAACCGCCCGGTAAATCCAGTAGCCACAAAGTGTCAGTCTAATGTGAGAGGTCGAAGGTCGAATTGTAGGCGTAACAATTTATGACACGAGGTTAGACCCAGTTTGTGGTGTAAATCTGCCCGGAACCGCCCGGCAAATCCAGTGGCCACAAAATGCACGGTCTAATGTGAGAGGTCATGATTCGTTCGTCATAATGAATGAATTAAGGAATACTAACCATAATAAGGCGTGGGTATGGTTAGAGGGTTAGGTGGGATGACATGGAAATTTGACATGTGAATATGGACCTAACCGGTATGAGTTAAGAACATGTAAAACTTATAAATGTGGGCTTAACCAACATAACTGTTAATCAGACTAATGGGTAGGTTAAGGTAACATAGCTAGGCTAATGACACTTGACAGTTATAACATGACTAGCAGATGGGTTGGGCTAACTTGAATAGGTTGATAACACCCAATCGATATAACCTGACACGTGGTAGGGTTAAGTCAACTTGAACATATAGATTATACTTAGCCAACTTAGCATGATACGTGGGCGGGTTAAGCCATGAATTATTTGAATATACTTAACCAATTGGACATGATGATTTGATAGGGTTAAGTCATGAACTGCTTGAATATACTTAACCAATTAGACACGATGATTTGATAGGGTTAAGTCATGAACCGCTTGAATATACTTAACCAATTGGACACGATGATTTGATAGGGTTAAGTCATGAACCGCTTGAATATACTTAACCAATTTAACACGATGATTTGATGGGGTTAAGCCGTGAACCGCTTGAATAAACTTAATCAACTTGACACATGATTCATAGGGCTAAGTCATGAACTTAAACGACAACACTTAGCCAATTTGACATGACACGTAGGCGGGTTAAGTCACAAACTTGAATGACAAAACTTAACTAACTTGACATGGTAGACTGATGGGGTTAAGTCTCGAATTTAAATGACAACACTTAACCTACTGAACGGAAACCCTAGTTGCACGGTCCTTTTCAGCAGTAACCCACTAGATGTATCACGGTACCCTGGAACTAGGCAAGGTGGGGCACGATTACTGGGCTAATCGTAAGCGACCAGAACGATGGCTGAGTTGGTGTGTCATTGTAGATTCAGGCGGACTATGGTCATGCACGTAGTCCGGAGTTGAAAAAGAAGGCATTGGGCAAAAGTAGGTTTACACTGTGCGTGCTTGATTCTTGTCGATGGTTGGCACCATAGGGCTTGATACACCCTATGATTGGACCTAGAAAAGGTAACTACATTTTGTGATTGGGCCGTATGACACAGATACATGAACGAGCTAGGACTTATAGGGAGCCGGTCGATTAATAAATCGTTATGTGGAATTCGTTAGGTAGCATAATCCCTAGTGGTCCTAGGTGGCATAAACCATAAACGAATCTAGAAAACGTTCAATAGGTAGCATAATCCCAAGTGGTCCTAGGTGGCATAAATCCTAGTTGAACACGCGATAGTTCATGATAAGGGAACCTAGACAGAACAAGGGTGGCAGTCCACACGATTTCAAGAATGGTGGCACTACGTTGAAGTAGTATAGAAATATGTGATGAAGCCCGTATGATATACGGCAAGGGACTGTACGTATACATGGAAAGGATGATACGGGTTGGGTTATTAGTACAGTTGGTGCAGAGAATTTAGGAAATCAGAGCAAATAGATATCATTTTAATGGTGAAGCAGAGAAATCTTGCGATGCTTGATAGAAATCTCGCGAAACTATACTTAGTTCATCCTGAATGGGAACCTTGCAATGTTATCCTATGATGTTATTCTTAGTTATCGTGTCTGTAGCTTATCTTGTCATCATGCTTATGTTTACTTTTAGTTTATTCATGCCATATTATCTTTACCTGTTTTTATGCTGAAAGTCACTAGGACTTACTCAGTCTTTATGACTGACCCAGTTTGTTTCGCCTCTTTTTCTTCCGTCCCCCCCCCTCCCCGGTTCATAGGGTGGGAACACAGCTTAGTTCGGATCTTACCGAGCTCCAAGGTTATTTCATGAAGGCTTGGATTGCTCTTGGCTATGGCTTGCTTTGCTGCTTTATTGGGGAATGATTTATAACTTTGGTTTTATGCTTCTTTACAATTGCAAGACAGATTTCGATGTAATGGATGTTTAATAGCATTTTGATGTAAAAGGCTTTAGACCTTTCTAGATTTTAAAGAAATGAAATTTGGTTCCTCTTCCGCTGTTTTATATGTTCTGTCTTGTAATATTTTTGTGTATGTTTACCTAGATAATGCTCCACCAAAGCTAGTGCATTCCCTTTGTGAGTGACCCTAGCAGAGGTGGGGTCTTACATTTGGTATCAGAGCAGAAGGTTACCAGACTGGGCAAAAGCTTTTAAAAACCTTCTGAAATTATTTTCAAAACCGTTTACAAAGAAGCATTTTTCAAGAAAAATATTGTTTTATTTAAAAGGCTATTCCCCAAAGCCATATGCACTATCTTTTGATTCTCTCCTTGAGTCTCTTCTCCCTTTCTTTTTCAGCCATAGTTTGTAGGCATGCGACGCATGTCGAAGGGCAAAGTAGTGTCCAACCTCCATCTGTAGCCGCAGTAGTTTTACCTGCGACTAATCTTATCTCAAGCTTTGTAGGGTTGCCGTGCGATGGAAGTAGCTTTCGAGAAACTTTACAAGGATAGTAAGAACGAGGATAAAGAACACAAGCCTAAGGATGAGAAACTTGTTAATAAGGTGTAATCCACGAAGGAGGAAAAAGTGAAAGGGAAGAGGTCAAAGTAAAAGAATAATAAAACCCATGACAAGAAAGGACATCGTTGGTATGGTAAAAAGGGACATGTAGTTAAGTATCATAGGACAAGGACAAGGGCAAAGAACAAGATCGTTGAGAGGGCAAATTGTATGCCCTCACTACTAGCATGCCTAAGAAATGTGGTAACGTTTATGTTAAAGGTTTAGCTTCTCTTTTCTACCATACCGTGGGAACTTTGTTTTTATACATCGCACCCTTTTGATTCTGCCTCGATAGTTGAGTCTCTGCACCTTAGTACTAGCATAGTAGAGGATCCCATTTTGTCTCAAATCCTGTTGGGGAATCGGCTCATTTATTCATGACTTGTTTGGATTTGAGAATGTCTATGCTTAGAAGTAAAGCTTATGTTTTTGGGCTATGGGTTGATTCTAGGGATGGAATGGTTATCCAGTACTGGTGCCATTCTTAAGTATGAAAAGAGGGTAGTTAGATGCTTGACTTGCTTTGGTAATGCCCTCGAAGTCTAGTGTAACCCTTAGGGTTCTGTCATGTTTAGTTACCTAGAATCTCTTGATACATTTATCGATCCGCTCGAGTAGTGTTCGCCACTAAGGCGGATGGTTCATTTCGCTTATGCATGAGTTATAGAAAATCACCTTAGTAAGTACATTTGGCAACATGGTTGACATCTGTTTATTTGCAAGAGATAATCCTTGTGCATGGAATACCCTATAAATGAGATCCAGGATTCACTAGTGAATTTTGGAGAGCTTGCATGAAACCATGAGTACGCAGTTATGTTTGAATCGGGTATACTAGAAAGAGAATAAGCGAAAGTGGAACGAGAGGCGACAGTGGAATGAGTTCCAACTCATATTCTGGGAACAAGAATTAAGGAACTATGAAATTGTGAAGTTAAAGACGGTCAAAGCACAATGGAGTTAAGCTCAAGGAAATACGACTTAGAAGATTGAAGACTAGGTACGCGCATCATATCTCTTTTTAAGAGTATATCCTTGATTCCTCTTTTCCTGTAGATCTTACTTGCATGCTATCTTTTAAGTATAACCTCTCGGTCCTATTCTCAATCCTATTTCTGTTGCAAACCTCATAGGGAGTATGACTTATCTGTTAGTAATACATGTTGGGGCTTGAGGGTGTCCGTTGGGTTGACCAAACTTTTTGGGTTTTATAGGATATGGGATGGTGCTTAGGGAGTTCTTCTCCTATTCAGTATACATGTGACGTAGATTTCCAACTTTGACATTGCCTAAGGGGCACAAAGTTTTTACTTGCTTCTATCATTCGGCTATATCTCTAGGTAAGAACAATTGGGTGAAACATGTGTTTGAGACATGTTATGATTGATGGTTGCAAGTGGTTGCAAGTGGTCGCAAGTGGTTGCTCGTGGTTGCATAACACACAATAGGCACTAGATCGGCTCAGACACATTTTCATATTGCATATGCATGAGGGTTTATACTTGTTTATGGATGAGATTGAATGTGTTATCATGTGGATGTTGCATATGGATGGATGTTTGTACACACATATAGTGTTTATGTAACTACGACTATTTTCATACATGTTGGACTCATTGCACTAAACATATTTTGCATTAAGAAGATCAATCAGGCCTGATCATTTGCATTAAATAAGGAACATATACACACACTTTCTGCATATGTTCATACAACATTAGAAATCTCTTAAGGACAATGGATGCCTGTGATTGATGATTGAGTAGATGGATGATTGGATGGTAGGACAAATTCTTCTTAACTTGAAGATTTCGGGGACGAAATCCTTTAAGGAGGGGAGAATGTGACAACCCGAATTTTTATAACATGTTAAAACAAGAAATCAAGGCAGAATTAAATTTTAATTCAAAATCAGGGGAAATGGGTTACGACATTGCGTTCGACTCAAAATTTTACATGAAATAGAGTCCGAGTTTTCGAAAATCGGATTCTGGATGAAGAAGTTATGGCCTATACAAGTTTCAGCAGTTTTCAGGCAGCACTGGACCAGCGGGTCGACCATAAGGTCGACCAACCCCCCCCCCCCAGGTCGACTATAGGGTCGACCTACCCCCCAGGTCGACCATAGTGTCGACCCCCCCACCTTACAGGTCGACCTGGTCGGCCTGGTTTGACCCAGAACTCATTTTTGAAGCCTGAGACGTGTTTTGACGGTCCGAATTGATTCTAGGGTTAATCTAAGGGCTTAAACTAGTTGCTACACCTATAAAAACACGCTTAGACCTAACCTAATTCATATCAAATCATTCTTACACTATTATGCTGTTGGACTTCCTCTTGATCATGGCCGCCGCTCTCTAAACTTTTCTCTTAGCCTCAAACTAGATTCAAACTAGAGATTAAAGCTTCTACAGCAATTCTACAACAATTCAAGAAGATAAATCAATGTCTCTGCAACGTTCTACGACAATTGTAGTTCTTAATTCATTAGCCATGCTCTGTAAGTTCTAGTTATTTTCAGATTAAAATAATTAAATTTAATATGGACATATGATGAAATGAAATTGGACTTTTGATTCAATTCTTGTTTCTTCTTGGATCTCGATCTTGAGAACTTTTCTATTTTTATTCGCATGACAAGTGTATGGTCTATTCAGCCTGTTATAAATCAATTTTTCTTGGTTCATGTTGATATTATTATCAAGATCTATTCATTATGCTTGAGATGATTCTTTTATGTCGTTTTCTCTCTGATCTTGCTTTTATTGCAACTTCTACCTCCCCCTATTTATTTTCTTTTGATGAACCTAGGTCAATTTCGGACCTAGGCCTAAACTACGATATACGTGCGATGGTATACGAGGGAAATATTGGAATATTGCCTAGTGGAATATATATGTTTGGTGGAATCGAAGGCATAATATGAAAATTTGATGTTTGGGGATAATTTACCATTAACATGAAAACTCGATATTTGGGTATTGTCATTATAATGGTAATTGCATGAATGGGGATTGGCATATATATTTTGATATGGATATTGATATATATATATATATATATATATATAATTTGACATGGATCTTGATATATGTAATTTGGCTAGAACTTGTTATGAGTAAATTGGTGTAAACGTAGTATACATGTAATTTTGGGTATAAAACTTGATCTATGTAAATTGGGCATAGCTTTGTAAACATGTAAATCATGAATCTTGACATATGTAAAGTGGCATGAAACTTGGTATATGTGTAAAACGGCTTAAATTGAACATATGTAAATTTGGTACGAATTGGGCATATGTAAAATTTACATGTAATCTAGAACTTGGGCATATGTTAATTATGTAAAATTTGGAGTTGAAACATATATGATAATTTATGACTTAGTAGAGGTTTAATATGAACGCGCATAAGTTGGGTTTTGGGTAATTGGCATGTATTGTAAATAAAAGGCTATAACTTGGCACAACCTTATAGTGAATTATGATAATAATTTGGGAATACATTTTGGGGCAAAAACGTGAATCATGAACATTTCTATATGTTAAACACATGAACTGATATTAGGGTTTTGGGTGGAATACGACCATTAATGAACCTTTGACACGAGGTTAGACTCGGTTTGTGGTGTAAATCTGCCCGGAACCGCCCGACAAATCCAGCAGCCATAAAGTGTCAGTCTAATGTGAGAGGTCGAAGGTCGAATTGTAGGCGTAACGATTTATGACACGAGGTTAGACACAGTTTGTGGTGTAAATCTACCCGGAACCGCCCGGCAAATCCAGTGGCCACAAAATGCACGGTCTAATGTGAGAGGTCATGATTCATTCGTCATAATGAATGAATTAAGGAATACTAACCATAATAAGGCGTGGGTATGGTTAGAGGGTTAGGTGGGATGACATGGAAATTTGACATGTGAATATGGACCTAACCGGTATGAGTTAAGAACATGTAAAACTTATAAATGTGGGCCTAACCAACATAACTGTTAATCAGACTAATGGGTAGGTTAAGTAACATAGCTAGGCTAATGACACTTGACCGTTATAACATGACTAGCGGATGGGTTGGGCTAACTTGAATAGGTTGATAACACCCAATCGATATAACCTTACACGTGGCAGGGTTAAGTGAACTTGAACATATAGATAATACTTAGCCAACTTAGCCTGATACGTGGGCGGGTTAAGCCATGAATTATTTGAATATACTTAACCAATTGGACATGATGATTTGATAGGGTTAAGTCATGAACCGCTTGAATATACTTAACCAATTGGACACGATGATTTGATAGGGTTAAGTCATGAACCGCTTGAATATACTTAACCAATTGGACACGATGATTTGATAGGGTTAAGTCATGAACCGCTTGAATATACTTAACCAATTTAACACGATGATTTGATAGGGTTAAGTCGTGAACCACTTGAATATACTTAACCAACTTGACACATGATTCATAGGGCTAAATCATGAACTTAAACGACAACACTTAGCCAATTTGACATGACACGTAGGCGGGTTAAGTCACGAACTTGAATGACAACACTTAACCAACTTGACTTTCTAGACTGATGGGGTTAAGTCTCGAATTTAAATGACAACACTTAACCTACTGAACGGAAACCCTAGTTGCGTGGTCCTTTTCAGCAGTAACCCACTAGATGTATCACGGTACCCTGGAACTAGGCAGGGTGGGGCACGATTACTGGGCTGATTGTAAGCGACCAGAACGACGGTTGATTTGGTGCGCCATCGTTGGTTCGGGCGGACTATGGTCGTGCACGTAGTCCGGAGTTGAAAAAGCAGGCATTGGGCACCAATAGGTTTACACTGTGCGTGCTTGATTCGTGTCGATGGTTGGCACCATAGGGCTTGATACACCCTCTGGTGGACCTAGCACAGGTAACTACATTTCGTGATTGGGCCGTATGACACAGACACATGAACGAGCTAGGACTTATAGGGAGTCGATCGATTAATAAATCGTTACGTGGAATTCGTTAGGTAGCATAATCCCTAGTGGTCCTAGGTGGCATAAACCCTAAACGAATCTAGAAAACGTTCAATAGGTAGCATAATCCCTAGTGGTCCTAGGTGGTATAAATCCTTGTTGAACACGCGATAGTTCATGATAAGGAAACCTAGACAGAACAAGGGTGGCAGTCCAAACGATTTCAAGAATGGTGGCACTACGTTGAAGTAGTATAGAAATACGTGATGAAGCCCGTATGATATACGGCAAGGGACTGTACGTATACATGGAAAGGATGACACGGGTTGGGGTACTAGTATAGTTGGTGCAGAGAATTTAGGAAATCAGAGCAAATAGATATCATTTTAATGGTGAAGCAGAGATATCTTGCGATGCTTGATAGAAATCTCGCGAAACTATACTTAGTTCATCCTGAATGGGAACCTTGCAATGTTATCCTATGATGTTATTCTTAGTTATCGTGCTTGTAGCTTATCTTGTCATCATGCTTATGTTTACTTTCAGTTTATTCATGCCATATTATCTTTACCTGTTTTTATGTTGAAAGTCACTAGGACTTACTCAGTCTTTATGACTAACCCAGTTTGTTTCGCCTCTTTTTCTTCCGTTCCCCCCTCCCCCAGGTTCACAGGGTGGGAACACAGCTTAGTTCGGATCTTACCGAGCTCCAAGGTTATTTCATGAAGGCTTGGATTGCACTTGGCTATGGCTTGCTTTGCTACTTTATTGGGGAATGATTTATAACTATGGTTTTATGCTTCTTTACAATTGCAAGACAGATTTCGATGTAATGGATGTTTAATAGCATTTTGGTGTAAAAGGCTTTAGACCTTTCTAGATTTTAAAGCAATGAAATTTGGTTCTTCTTCCGCTGTTTTATATATTCTGTCTTGTAATATTTTTGTATATGTTTACCTAGATAATGCTCCACCAAAGCTAGTGTATTCCCTTTGTGAGTGACCCTAGCAGAGGTGGGGTGTTACAGAATAAAAATATAATTTTTCTAATGTAGATAATAAAAATATGATTTTTATATAGGGTGCGTTTTTTAGAGGTCCCTATTAAGTTTCAAAAAAAAACCCCGGTCATAGTTTCACATACGTTTCCGCCCCTACTTTTGAATTGCAGCATGCTATTTTAGTGGATCCGCTTCCTCTTTTGTAGTTCCGCCTGCTCCTCCTTTTTACTTTGCTTCCTTCGTTTTTTCCTCCAGAAAAAAGTGCGGCTCTTCTAAAAAAAAAAAATATTCTAAAATCTGGAAATAATCCCAGAAGTCCACGATAAGAAAAAAAATAGTTGCATATATGTATGCAAATATTGCCAATAATTGCATACATATATGCCATTATTGCATAAATGTAAAAAATGAACTGAGTTGCAGTGTTACGAAATAATGCATGTTTTTATGCAAGAATGGTGCAATAGTTACACATATATGTGCAGAAAAATCAAAAGGAGATGCAATAGTGGAAATTATGCACATATATATGGCAGAAATAGGAATTGTTGCATAATATTATGCACGTAACTGCATATTTTCGACGTTTTTTACTATTTTTTATTTTTAGTGGACTTTTTTTATTTTTTTTGGGCAAATTTTTTGTCGAATGCATAATTTATTTAAATAATAATTTTCGTTTTTTTTTTCATTTTTTTCGCTACTTTTGAAAAATAGGGACCTAATTTATAATAAGTTTATCACTGGATGTGAGCCTAATTAAGTTTCAAAATAGGGATGTGAGCCTAATATTCACTTTTATATAATGTAGATAATAAAAATATGATTTTTATATAATGTAGATAATAAAAATATGAATTTTATATTATAGAAGGAATAAAAATACGATTTTTATATTATATAGATAGTAAAAATTTGATCTTTATATATGTAGTGAAATAAAAATCTGTTTTTTCTTATATATATGTTGAAATAAAATGTGATTTTTATAGCGTCGAAATAAAAATTCGATCTTTATAGAGGAAGTAGAAATATAAAAATATAATTTTTATATAGAAAGAAGTGATAAAAATATATGATTTTTATATATGAAATGCCATTGTAAAAATGTGATTTTTAATGTGAACAGCGGGAAAAGATAGCGATGGTAACAACAGAAATCAAAACAGAATCCATACTGTTCAGAAATAGATAATGGAGGAGTGGAACCCAAAGGTGAGAACTCCTCACTTTTATTTTGTTTTCTAGTTGAAATATATACTAGGATGCAGACAGTGCTTAGTAGCATCCGACACCCGTCGTCCACATACCATGGATGGCTTGTTTGTTTGATTGATGTGTTGTGAAAAATGATTGTGTGTAGTGGAATGAAATAAAATATTTTATCATAATAAATATTTTATAGTTAAAAATATAATTTTTAACGTGTATATAAAATAAATATTTATAAACAAATTGGACGATTTGTTTATGTACACTCATTTGACTGATATTGATTAGGACGATAAATTTTACACATCGCCCAACTGCACAAATAAAATCTATGTTTGATTGTTTGAAACCCCACATGAGTGTTGGGATGATATTTGACATACACTAATCCCAATTGTTTAGTTGTATGTCAATCGATGGGTTGACAGACTGTGTAAGCGTTAATTATTTATAATTAATGCTTATGCAGTTGTGTGGTGCACTATGGATGTTGGTTGATGATTTATCGTGGCTATTATATACATGTGTTGTAGAAAATCCATATAATTAACATTATATGGCAATTGATTGGGCCTCATTCCAATTTGGAAAATAAGGAATATTATAAAAATAAATTCATGTGTTGAATAGAAAATAAATTCATGTGTTGAGTAGAAAATAAATTCATGTGTTGAATAGAAAATAAATTCATGTGTTGAATAGAAATAAATTCATGTGTTGAATAGAAATAAAAATTCATGTGTTGAATAGAAATAAATTCATGTGTTAAATAGAATAAAAATTCATGTGTTGAATAGAAATAAATTCATGTGTTGAATAGAAATAAAAATTCATGCGTTGAATAGAATAAATATTCATGTGTTGAATAGAATAAACATTCATGTGTTGAATAAAAGCCGTGTTGATTAGATTGATGCCATTTTGACGTGAACGATATTTATATCGATTTTATTCATTTTTATAATGAATATAGAAAAGACAGTGATTTCAAGATATAACGTTTTGAAAATATTATCATTTGTATATCGATGATGTGGAATATTCAATTTTGATTCGAAAGTGAACATGAAGTTGAAATCGTTTCGAAAACGAATTTAAAACGATTTATAAAATAGTTTTAAAAGGAAACCGACGAAATATATATAATATATTTATATTATATATATAATGGCCTGAATAGAAGACGCCACGCTGCGGCAATTCGCGAATTTCGACCATTGACTTCGAATTGATGTTGCGGGAGATCTGACCATCGGATTGTCCTAAAACCGGGACCGTTGGGTTCGTATCGAAAAGAGCTTTCTAACAAATACAAGAAATTAGAAATCTAACGGTTGGATTTGGAATTATATCCAAATCAAATTTGGAAAAGGTCGTTGTAAGTGCAATTCGATGGCTGTTGATGGAAATCGACTGTACGGGCCTTGATAAAATTATTAAAAATAGTAATAATCTGTGTAAAATCATAAGAAATGATTTGGAACGAATTGGGATGAAAAACTCCATATTTGAAAAGATAAAAATAGATTTTTAT
Organism: Allium sativum; assembly: GCA_030737875.1. Classification (NCBI taxonomy): domain Eukaryota; kingdom Viridiplantae; phylum Streptophyta; class Magnoliopsida; order Asparagales; family Amaryllidaceae; genus Allium; species Allium sativum. Next base: position 131,677,599 of record CM060916.1, on the reverse strand, counting down.
CGAAATGAACTAATTTTGAACTAGAATTATAATACCATTTATTTTTAAAACAAATAAAGTGGATTTGAAATGGTTTTGAAAATAACCAAAATTTCCAATATATAAAGTGGAAATGGATTTGAATCGAAATTGTCTTTGGAATATTTCAATGTTGGATTTCGTGATTATACAGATATTGTTCTGGGAATTTGAATGATATATTTATATAGTTATTTCCAATACGATATCTGTTGGTCGTAGAGCTTGATATTGAATATAAGCCGATATATTTTCTATTCAGAGCCTTGTATTTAATACCAAATGGGACTTGGGTTTGTTGTAAATGGTGTCTTCATTAACACTGTTCTTAAACCAAATTGATAAAAAGATTAAATCTTTTTATTTAGATTTAATGAAGTATACCAGTTAAATGGAATTTAATTGGAATTGAATTGAAATTGATTTTTGGGTTTACATGAACGGTGTTTTAAATAACGCTTGTTCTTTAACCCGAAAATTAATGAATGTGATTTTGCGTTTATCGTGAGCCGTGTTTTAAATGACATTTGTTCTTTAGCCCAGTTAAAGGAAGGATATGATTTCCCAAGTTAAATAATCATTGATGGTGATTTTTGGGAAGATTAAAACCAAGTGGAGATTTAATGAATCTTTAATTAGATTGGAATGATCGAGAATAGAGTATCACCTGCTTTGCTTCAGGCGATAGTTAAATCTTTAATTAGATTTGAACGTGAAATGGTAATTGAATTTACCGATAACACTGTGGTGTTAGATATGAAGTATGACCAGTTTTACTTCATGGGATGATTAGGTTGGGATTGGGAAATAAAATGAATGATTACTTCGGTGTGGATCAATAATACCGACTAATTTGAATTGATATTCAAAGGAAGATTAAAGAATATATTTAAAGAATTTATCTTTGATAAAATTAATGGGAACCTTTCCCAAAGTACAAGAATATTTGAATAAAAGAATATTCTGAACTGGAATGAGGCGTATGCTGTGTTTGTGTAACACTTGTTTATCATATACGCGAGTTATTCAGAAAGACCGGGTTTATCCCATTCTGAATAACTGATTAAACGATGCGTCGAGGATGAAGACGGTGGTCGAAGACCGGAGGTCTTCACATCGTTTGGGTGATTACTGTTGATCTTGATTGGGCTGTACACCCAAGAGGAGGGAATCAGTTGGTGATCGTCCAGACGTACTTGGAGATCGATGGATATGCGAGGTACAAGGTGCCTCCGGTTTCGTTCAGACTCAGAATGAACTTGTAAATGGACTGTGTGTCTGATATTGGATTTTATTCTGTGTGATTGATTTCTATTAAATATATATCTCTTTGGCGGCGGAGAATTTATTCTCTTGCTTAACGCCCTTCTCTGAGACGTACGAGCTCAGGGGTTATATATTGATGGATATCAATCGCATGGAGTGAATTGCCAGTGCGGCATGCCTGAGTGGCAATTGATCAAGGCTTCTGTTGAAAAGAAAAGTCTTGTGGTTGATGATCAAAGCACCGTCTGTGTGGCATAGCTTTTTGTAACGTTGATTCGCGAGCCTCACACCCCGGTTGTGAACCAGAAACGGGAGAGGACATCAGGGAGGACATGCGTTTCTTTCTAGCTAGAAGTGGCGTCAGTGGTTATACACGTCCTGAGGAGTTTGACTTATGTGGTTGTTGGATTGCGAGGCGCCACGGTTATATCGGTGAATGTGTGGAGCCGATGGAGTCATTGAACTCATTGACACCTCAAAGGGTGGGGAAACGCAGTGCTCAGGCATTTTAATCCACATCCGTGGACCAGCCCTGACGATCCAAAGGCTTGACTGATCACTTGCCTGAGGGACGGGCTAGAGCGTCTCGAATTCGGTAGAGTACTATCTTTTGCCTCGGTTCACAGACGGAAATCCAACTTCCAATACGTGACAATTGCGGTTTTGATTGTAAACCTATATATGGCGACATAGTAATATGGGGCACTTATGTCGTCTATGATTGATACTTATGATTGAAATTGTTTTGACACTATACACTTATAGTAATAATAAAACATGAAATTTCATGTACCAAGCATTCTTGGCTATTATAAGGTAAAAACCCTATCCTTCGGCTTGCGTTGCATTGTGTGATGGACCTTGGTCTTATAATAGCTTCATTTTTCTTTATTTAGCATTGCGCTATTGTTTTATGCACTGGTATTCTTGGGAGGAAACCCGTTTCGTGTTATACGGCGTGGTCCCTTGATTTACCTAACTTTATAATAAAGATTACAATTGTTTTAGTTCTCACACCAGTCACATGACTGACCTGGAGTTTATTGTTTTAACCTAAAATCTGGGTGCCCTTATTTTGACATGGGCAGCTAGTAGTTTTGGTTTTGCAGATTTATATTCACAGGATCATGGTTTACAGCTGGAACGATACTCGGAAGGCTCTGTATACATGTATTACTTTCAGTTGTGTTTTGTATTGTCTTTCCGTTGCTATGTAATTTATTGTAATCTCTGATATTTTGCTGTTGTATTATAATTATTCATACTTTATATATTATTGTATTCTGATGGAATTGTTATAATAAGCAATGAAATGTTCTTCTGTTTGTGTTCTGATTTGTCGTGTTCTCAAAACAATCAGGGGTTTCAAACGGTCTTGGTCGGTCTAGCGATCGATTCGGATCAAGCGAAATTTCTTGTTGCTACAAAGCCTCTGAGGATTACCTTTTTTTTTCATATGGTTTTACATTCAATCACCTACAAATTTGAGAAGCTTTGCCTACTTTTTCCTTGAAAATTTAGCTACCAAAAAAGGTGTTTTTGATGCTTTCCTGAAACATCCAATTCCAATCTGCTTGATTTTTCAACAAAATTCAACTGCAATTTCTTCTTTCAAGCCCATAACTTAATTCCATATCGAATACATAACCAAATTTTTTTTAACCCTCTAGTGCTGATGTAATCAAACAACACTGCTTCAGAAATAAATAGGATCAATATATAAGATGATGAAATAGTTAAATAAAATTATTGATGTCGTCGACAACAAATGTCAGATTAACCAAATAAAAATTAATGAAAGGTAAGTAGACCAACTCTCTTTAAAGTGGTTCCACTATTAACGTGATAGTACACATGAACTAAAGGATGAATAATTTTAATAATACTTAAAGAGGAGATTACAAAAGAAATGCATCAATTTCCATTGCATAGTATCCTTTACATATTTGATTTGAGGTCAAGGATTGAACTTATCCCATAATGTTGGAACAAAACACTAAAATCCAGTATTGTGTCACTTTTTCAAACACTCCACCTTGATATTATATATATATATATATTATGGATCAATGCAACCCCATCTGCACCTTGACATTAAATGTAGTCTCAATCATAATAGATGCTTTCCCATTGAGCTTCAAAAATGTCATCACTCATTACATTTTTCGAGAACTTTGGTAATGACACCACTAACCAGCAAAGTTTTTAAATATATTGTTCCTGCATACGCTCTATGACTTTGCTCAATGCAAAAAAATGTTTCCATCTACCAGTTATGTGTCCTCCATGCCAGCGTACACTTACCTCCTTTATAAGGCGGTCAAGTTTGAGCATTATTCAAATTTTCTAACAGGTAAGAACTTGTGAACCTATCTGCTGCATTCCCCTCTCGTTGAGCTATTTTTAAGATAAATCAACATCTCTTCTTTTGTGGAGACAAGAAATGGACTCTTAACTCCATGTGCTTCACTATTGAGCTAAAAGCCAAAATTTCTACTAAGTGAGTTGTACTTCTAATGTCACAGTTCACTTCTACTTCATCATATGGAAGCTCAAATCACACATCAACCTCCTTAAATATAGTTTCTTCTAGGTCTTTTTAACAGCATGTATAAGCTCTTCCTCTGTATTAGACAAAGAAATAGTGGTCTGCAACCTCGCAGTCTAACTAATTGTTGTCCTTTTAAAAGTGCTTCCATTGATTACTATCGCCAGTGTAGTCAGAATCACAAAAACATGCTAAGGTGAAATTACTATTTCTAGTGCCGAAATAAGCCTATGGTCTGAATTTTCGCTAAGATATATGAAAATATACTTTACTACTTCAAATGAGTCTTCCTTGTAATTTTCATATATCTACTAGCTAGCCCAATAGCACATGCAATGTCATTCCTAGTGTTAATCATTGTATGCATCAAACTACCCACTGCAATCGTATATATGGCACCTTCTCCATGTAAGCTTTGTAATTCATTGAGATCGAACAACCGTTATTAAGAACTTCTACATGAAAAGGCATGCGTGTGCTGATCTTTTTCACTTTCCATGTTAAATCAAGCAACTCCTTCCTAAAATACACTTTTTGAGTTAGCCGTAAGGTATTAGCTTTTTATCTCTTTGAATTACATTTCTGAAATCTTCCTTTCTTCATTAAAAGTATTTCATATCAAATTACACCTTTCTCTTTATTTTCACACAATCAATTTTTTAATCCCTGGATGCAGCATCTATATACAAGAATAAATACAACACACTAACACTCTTTAAGTGCTGAAGTAACTATAGTCAAAACCAAGTGTAAGCTTAAAAGAGTCAAACATTTTATACCATTGTCTAAGTGGCCATTTCAGTCTATTCTTCAATTCACAAGCACATTTCTCTTTATCACTTAAATCAAATCATTCATGTCGCTTCATGTAAATGGTCTCCTCTAAGTCACTATTTAAGGAAATGGCCTTCACATTATGATGGTTAAACTCAATGTCAAGAGTAACAATAATAGCAAGCAAAGTATAGATGGAGGTATACCTCTTTGTAAGAGAAAATATCTTATTGTATTCCACTTCCTTCCTCTATGAAAACTCTTTAACACTTATTGTTTCCTTGTATCTCCCATCATCATTCACCTTGAATACCCACTTGTAAACTATGGTTTCGGCTTCTTTAAAGAGGTGTGACTATTTTCAAGTCTTGTTCTTTCTCAACGACTCTAACTCGCATTCCATAACGCACATCTGTTTTGAGCTACTACACAATTTCATAGCTTCTTTAAGGTCTAATGGATCATTCTAAACCGAATGTAGGGCATAATCGAAAGGATCATCAAGGTTAAAGTTCACATACTACCAGCCACTATCGTTGGGAAGCCAAATAGTTCTATAGCTAGCTCTCACATGTACAATTTTTCCAAAACTCCTTTCAGCTTCACGTCGATTTGATCTTCCTCTAGTCTCATGTACATTATCTATACTACTAGAAAGAATCTATGGACTACTTTATGATGTCTTATCATCGCATCTATATCTCATAAAACAACAGCTCCACTAATAGTATGAAATATATGAATCTTTTCCTACTTCTCTCATAATCATACAAGTCAACCAAACATGAATTCATGATTTCACTTTTCTAATCACTAATATTAACGTTATTTTTTGTTAATACTGGAAATAGGTTCTAGGTAAATGACCTAGGGATGACTAAAGGATTATTTAGTACCTACAAGCTTGAGTTAGTTCACTGTTTCGTAGATATCAAGGTCTCAAGCCCGAAGATTAGTTACTTTTCCATCAAAGATGAGAGTAACACTCTTACGAGACTAAAGGACCAACAGTTACCTTGGGATAAGGATTTCCTAAGCGAAAAACAAGTTAGGAAGCTAAACGACTCTTAGAAGGGTATTTCGATAATTGGGCTTATGCATGAGGCTTAGCCATAGGGAAGCGATGTGGAAATAAGTGGTTTAAGCAGTACGGAAATGCATGAAATTGATCACAAAAGTCGATTCTCTCTTTATTGATCACTTTGTTGAGTGCATAAAAGTTTCTAAGTAAAATCCCCAAATCGATATACAAATTAGGGTTTACTCTCTAAAAATGCTTACAAGATTTGAGAATGAGAGAAGTCCCCCAAAACAAGACCCCTGAGGTCTTATTTCTAGACAAATTGGACCTCCATTTGGTAATGATCAACAGAAGCCCACTTTCGTTTTCGATGGGGATACTTGGTGTTAATGTCGGCCGCATAAGTGGCTTTCATGTCGGATCCTTAGTTTCAGTCTTCTTCTCCTATCAGAATGTTGTTATCAATTCTATCATGTTAAAGAAGTTGGTGCCGCCTCCTCACAGTGTATAGATACCAAGCAAATTGGTATAGACAGCATCCTTCGGTTTCTTTCAGTTTTGGTAGTGGATTTTGGTTCCGATAGTAAATTCTAAGCTTTGCCTGCTTCAGTGACATTTGAGTATTGTCCTTTCTTTAACACCCTTTCTTTGTATCAGTATCGACTCTAAGCATGTTAGTGTGGATGTCCTTTCTTCCATTGGCTTGCTTCAGTAGTCTCTAGTTTTGGTATCAGCGTTGTGATAGCATTGCCTATTGATCCTTTCTTGTGACTTCTGAACTGCTTTCTACTGTCAGTGTCGATACTAAGTATATTGGTATCGATAGCTCTTTGTTCCATCCTATCTTGCCTTCGTGCTTTCCCCTTCATGACTTTGGGTTTTGGTGTCGAAACGTGTGCTTTTGAAATCGAAACCAAATTGATTGCTTTTGATGGCGGTATTATAACCACTTTTGATTGCTCATTGTCCCCCTGTTGCTTTTGTGTTTCCTTGCCGCCATCTTTCTAGTATCGAATCCAAGATTTGCTTCCTTTATCGGTACCGATAGCTTACTGACCAGATCTTATTCCTCTTACTTTCAGTATCGGCTATTTTGGTGTCGTCCTTACACTTCCGAAATACCTTCTTTTTTGTTAAATGTGCTCTAATACCACTTCACCATCACTAGTTTTGTTGTCGAAATCCAGTAGTAACATTTTCCCCATTGTAAAGGGGTACTGTTGACTTTTCACATCAATAACCCTTTGACCTTTATACTATACTATCTCGAAAATACAAGTTTTCTGGCTTTTTGACCTTTCAGAATCGATCGAACCCATTGATCCATACTCTTCTGTATATTTAGGATTAGAGAATCTTTTAGTACAAATATTCTTCTTTTTCCTTATTTCTTCTCCTGTGAAGAATCAAACTTAAGCAAGATTATTGTTCTTCAGATTTCTCAGACTTTCCAGAATTACATATTCGACCCTTTTTATGTAAGTGCTTAATCGATTTAAATTAAAATTTTGAAAATTACTTTTCGAACTTGATTACGAAGTTACTCAAGTTTTACAAACTTTTTATTTTTAGTTAAAACGAGTCCAAATATTGATAGGAATAGCTTAAACAACCATTAATGGCATATAGTATGGGTTATTCACCCTTTGACTTATCTTCGAATCTAAGATGTGAAAATACCATGCAGAGGATTAAACTTTTATTGTAAAGATGACGTTATGCTTTTGGTACCGATGGATTCAAAATCAAACCGTCCTAGTTATACTGACACCGAAACCTATGTTTATTTTGCTTTCAGCCTAGTTGGTGTCGAAACAGTGTAAAAGTGCTATCGATAGTCCTGTTTTCACATTGTTTTGGTATCGGCAAAACTTAAGATTCCAATAATGAAATAGACTGATTTTGACTTTGTCAGTACCTGGTTTTACGCTTTTCTCAACATCAGTTAATTTTTCAGTATCGATACCCAAATATTCAGTCTCGACTTAGCTGTAGCAACCCGTATTTTACGTATTGGAGGATCGTAAAATATTTTTATTTAATTCTATGAGTGTTGGATTATTCTCTACTTTATATATACTGTTAATGGGAATGTGAGACATGCCCGTGATTTTTATCAATTTAATTTGTGACCATTTTGCCCTTAGTAGTTTTGTTTAGGGCATAACTTTTGGCTGGTATCGAGTCTCCTGCTGGGATTGATTTCATTGGATCGAGAATGATGTTTCCAATTTCGTTGAGCGGTCACATTAAAGATTTGGCTAAATGGTTTTGGAGGAATCGATGTTTTAATGTTGTACAATTTCTATAGAGACTAACTAGTCATTAGTGCGCTGATTAGTGAGGTCCATTAAGGCTAGGGGTTGTTGGCTATGAATAGGAGGGTAAAATGGTTTAGTTTATTCATTCTCTCATTTGGTTGGTTGAATATGATTCCCCAGATCAACCAAATACACCTCCACCTCATTTCAGTTCATAGATCTACATAAGAAGACTAAAGATCTACATTGAAGAAGGTTAGATCGCATCAAATTGATTGATTCGGAGGCCGCTCTTCGCTGTCCTGATTAGAGACTCATTGATTTGAAGTTATTTTGTGGATTTGATGAGTGATAAGCATCTCTAACACAGATTCAATCGAGTATGTGGGTTTGTTTCATCTTAATTTCATCATTTCAAGTCATTTTCACCTAAATCTAATCGAGGTGAGTCTATTTCAATTCGAATCACCATAGGATCTAGTCTAGCAAGATAATAACGGTAAATTCATATGTTAGTTCATGTGTTTATGCAAGTTTAGATCCATTTATTGATTTGTTTATCGTTTTATCATGAATTGGTGAAGTTTATATGATTGTATGATGATTATTGATGTGCTAATGATTTTTGATGATTGATTTGTTTTGCTATTGATTGTTTGGATGAAATTGGTCGATTTGGATGAGTTATGTGCATAGATGTTCGTTATTGGTGATGTATCGGGTTCGAAAAAAAGTGGATCTGGTGATGGATCGCACATATTTCGATGGATCGGGTCGGTGCCAACATGGAAAGTATGAATCGCCTAGAGTGTGGTGCAAGAAATGGCATGGATTGGGCATGGGCTAAAAGCACAGATCGAATGCTTGGAAAATAGATGGATCGTTGGCTGCAACGTCGTGATGGATTATGACAAAACCAATGGACCAAGCAGATTGATGGATCAACATAGTGGATCAATCGAGGGTGGATCGGCCTCGGTAGGATGGGTCGGTAGATCGGACTTGGCTCGCGGTAGAAGCATTGGGTCAAGGCAAGCTTGGATATGCAGGAACGATGGATCGTGGATCGGTCAAAATAGTGTATGTAAAAGTTAATGATCATGGATTGACCAAGTTATGGATCGTTCAGATAGTATGAAGAGGGTGGATCGATCGGTCAAGTGTGTTGATGGATTGGTGGAGTTGGGTCGCTTGTGTACTGATGGATCGACCGAAGACACAGAAGCTTGGTGGAAAGCATGGGTCGGTCGTGCAATCCATATCCAGGAAGGGTTCAGTCCATCAAGTTATCACCAAAAGAAGTTTATTTTGGCTCGACGAAGGGCGTGGCTTCGAGATGAATTCAGATGAAACGTTCGAGGCAAATTGAAGTGTTTGTTGATCGATAAAATGCAACGAAGTTGTGAAGATGACCCAAGGATGTTTGAGCTCATGGATAATGGTTGCTCGAGAAGGCATTTTAGCTTATGGATAGTCGTCGATGATGACGGCTCGAGTTATTGTAGGCCAAGGGATTGTTATTAGTCGGAGGTTCTAGTGGAATCAAAACAAGGGTATAATAGGGACACCCAAAAGACTAGATGATTAGTCGAGTACCCTGGGCAGTCACGATGGTCCTAGTTGTCTTCGTTGAGTAAGCCAAATGTAAGAGCTGATAAAGTATGGAGTTTTTCTAGAACCATGTTTACCATTAGCCCTTGACGGATGGCATGACGTGGCCAGTCATACGATTAACGATGGTTTCGAGGCAAGGCAGGAAGTGATAGCCAGTGTCATGGATGTTATTGTTTGTATCACCTTGTGTGGATTTTCCGACGTTGAGGGTGATATCTCTTGGGTGCTTATCTATTGTTGGTTTCGGCCTTCGGAGTTTGTGCTTGGGAGGTGTTGAGCTCGATTAGGATGACCTATGCTTGATAATTGGTTGTTATGGATGTTGTTTCTTCTCTAATTCTCTGGGAAAAGATATCTCTGCCAGTTGTGGAGAAGACGTGTTTGGGGTTCTTCTCTGTTGATGTGTTGGTAGATTAGATGATTGATCTGCCTATTTCTCGTATACTCTATTGATGATATTATTGATAGCTGTTTTATTGCTCATTAAGATAGTTATTTGACTCAAGGTTTTATGTTTTCCTCTTATTACCTTGGGTTGTTCATCTGGTTCTAGCTGGGCAGACTTAGTAGCAGGTAACAAGTAGTAGATCTTGATGATGACGATGATGCAAAGTGATGATGAGACGGAGGCTGACGTATTATTTCCTACTATACATACTTGTTATTTCCGCTGCTATAGTTGATATGATGTGTGATACTCTGAGTGACTTATAGTGAGACTTCTTGTACTGACTTTGGTGATGTAATCCGGTGTTGTATGGATATTTTGATGATGATATGAAAAGTTTAAGATCCTGCTTAATTATGCTTCACTATTATCTCATGTTGTATATGTTCTATTATTTTTATCCTTCCGCTATGAGTTATACAATAGGTTTCCATGTGCATTTTCTACTCCTGTTGATCGTCCCGTATTGGCTTGGCATGTCATATAACGCACTTCTTCTCGGTTTATGCTGGAGGTACAGGGCGGTCGTCATATTTGGTATCCAAACTTCGGTTAATCGGTTTTATCCAAAGTTCGTGGATGCAAAGACGTATGAGAGACGTATTTGTACTTTGCTAATCGATGAATTATAGATTACGTGTAAATAATAGTGCTTGAACTCCATTGCAATTTTTATCATGTGTGGACTAATCATTCTAATTTCAGATTTAGAATGTGTCGTCGATCTTCGGGATACACTGCTAGGGTAGAGTCTGTTCCTGGAGGGGGAGTTGATGGTGTACCATATTACCTAGCTATGTTCGAGGCTATGGCGGCAATGATCATGAGGAGGGTACCCGCTCTAGAAGCAGTAGTGGTGGATGTTGGAGTTCAGGTGCAAGTGCCTAGGGTGGTTGATTTCGTTAAGCTGTGTAAGCACTTCACCTTACTCGGTGGAAAGCCGTTTAAGGGGACATAGCCGACTGTTGAGACTCAAGGGTCAATTGATACTTGCATTCGGATATTTGGAGTCTTGGGCATTGATGATGCAACTAAGAAAATGCCTGCATTGAGACAGTTACAGGGCAGAGCTATAGATTGGTGGAACTCTGTCACTTTAGAGACTCCAGAAGATGAGATCACTTGGGATCAGTTCCGAATCAAGTTTGAGACGAATTTCATTTCTACCATCCATACTCTATTATGTTCAAGATGTTTGTTGAGCTAAAGCATAATGCTTAACCAGTGTTGGAGTACGTTTCTGATTTTGAACTTTGTCCAAGTATGCTCGTTCATATACTGATACTTGTTACCAGAAGAACGAGAAGTTCGTCATGGGCTTGGATACCTATCTTGGGAAGCATTTGGTTGATCATATGGATGACCCTTATGAGAAGATCGTCGTGAAAGCTTTGAGGCACAAGAGTTTGTTTCCCAAGGAAGAAGTTATTGCACAACCAAAGAGGATTTGAAATCATAGCAAGGAGGCAATAACAAAAAGAGGAATAAAAAAAAGATGCAGCTACAGTAGCAAGGAAAGGAAGGTCAAAAGAAGAAGAAAAGCTAGGTGATTTTCTGCAACTTCCAGTAGAAGTGCCATTTTCCAAGGATTGTAAGAATCCGAAAGCCGAGAGGAAGTGGTATAATTATGGTAGGCTTGGTCATAACAAGAAGTATCTTCAAGAACCATCGAAGGGTAAGCGGATAGTGAAGGCGTATGCTTTGGAGGCAGTGCCATCTTCTTCGAGAGATTCTATGACGGAGGAGAAAGGGAAGAGAGTTTTTGAGCAAGGTTGTAACGACCTACATTCTACGTATCGAGGATCGTAGAATATTTCTTTTATTTTCATACGTAGTCATATGGTCGTGTAACTCTAGGAAACGACTATTAGGGTCATTTCCCACATTCACGATTTTTGCCGAACTCTAAATAACCATTTTGCCCTTGGCCAATCTTGTTTCATCTATAAATTTTGATTGGTAAGGAGTTTTGACCTGAAATCACTTCCATAGGATTCGGATGATGGTTTACCTTTTCGTAGAGTGGTCATATTAATCAAACAGACTTACCGTTTGGGAGATATGGCTAAAATAAGGTTTGGAAGATAAAAAAACATAATTGAGCTTAACAGGGTGATTAGCAGCTAGGTCTATGACCCATTTCGGGATTAGGGTTATGGGAGGGCTGAAAGGATTTGGAGAATCACCTCCTTTCATTTATCTAGCCGCCACAAACATTCCTCTAACCCTAATCATGGCCTCCATCTTCCAAATCTCTATCTAATTACTTTCTAATCGCTAATTGATCAAATCAACGTCAAATTAAGTCGGATTAACACCAAACCAGAGTTGGAGCTGTTGCACTACATAGGAATCTATTGCAAATCATTATAAGTTTCAGATCTAACATTAATTTGTGGCTAAGTGAGTGATTTGCATGTTTGTACACTAATTATAACTAATTAGTGGTGATTAGTGATAATTATCAGAATTAAACATCTAAAAATTCTGGAAAAGTATGTAAAAATTCTAGAATATGTTTAATCTAAAATAGCCTATGTAATTGATGTTTTGATCTTTTTGATTGAACCTATATGTTGTTATTGTTTTTTGGTATGTTTTACGATTGCATAAGAAAGTTAGAATGATTGAAACTGCCATCGTGTAGCGAAATTAGCTTGCTGGAAATAGCTGCATGGTGCGGCTCATGACTAGTGGAGGAGTACGAACTGAAGTGGATGAACTGACCCAAAGGATGAAGCACCACGGCCCGAACCAAAGGGAGAAGGTACCATGACCCAAAGCATGTATCATGAACCAACCCGAAGCATGCATCACGAATCGACCTGAACCAATATGGCACCACGACACGATGAGATATCACGACTCGGTGGAGGTACCATGACCCAAGCACGTATCACGAACCGACCTGAAGCATGTATCACAGACCGATCCGAACGGATGGAGACACCACGAGCTCACGAACCGATCTGAATGGATGGAGACACCACGAGCTCATGAACCGACCTGAAGGATGAAGCACCACGACCCGAACCGAAGGGGAGAGGGACAACGACCCGCACCGAAGGGGGGAATCACGACCCGACCCCAATATGGCACCACGACTCGATGAGATATCATGACTCGGTGGAGGTACCACGACCCAAAGCACGTATCACGAACCAACCTAAAGCATGTATCACGAACCGATCTGAACGGATGGAGATACCACGAGTTCACGAACCGATCCGAATGGATGGAGACACCACGAGCTCATGAACCGACCCGAAGGAAGAAGCACCACGACCCGAACCGAAGGGGAGAGGGACCACGACCCGCACCGAAGTGGGGAATCACGACCCGACCCCAATGATGACTCCGAACCGAACTGCCTGCTTCACAAACTCATGAATCAAATGGAGTCCGAACCGGAGAAGACCAAAACCTAAGATGCAAAGGAAGTACAAATGAGAAGTTATTACTCAGGGTCCAGATGGGAACAAACGAGTTAACTTCTAGAGTTAGGCTTTGTTGTGGGACGTGTGCAAAGGGGTTATCGATATCCATAACTCTGGTTCACCATTGAGAGAGGGGGTATGTAGAGGAACCAGGGCCAGGTCTATGTGGACTGGTTGACCCGTTACGGTTATTGACTATGGGCCAAGGCAGTGGGGTCAGAGGTTGTATGGAGTGGACTCCGTCAGGGCCCCAAAGGGAAAAGTGGTTGTAGCGATAGTCGTATGGAGTTGGACTCCATCATGGCCCCAATGGATATGATGATCAAAGCTGTGGATATCGTATGCTTTAGCACCGAGTGAGAGATGCGAGGATGATTGCTATGTTCGATGTTTGCTATCACCATGACACTCACACTTCCGTTTTACACTCTATGTTAGTTTTACCTTAGAGTATTGTACATCTTGTTGTGCTAACTCTTTGGTTGTAGGTCCAGGTTCAGGTATGACTATCTACACCTGTTATTGTTCTATTTAGTGGTATAGATTTGTTATCGCTCACATTAGACTTTCGTATGACCCAGAGTTTTATGTCTCTTCTTATTACTCTAGGTGCTCCTAAACGAGCAGACTAGAGACAAGTTAGGTTGTTATGCACGAGTAGCTGTCTGGAGACGAGCAAGAGGCTTCCATGTACTATTTACATATATTCTCCCTATGTTGTTGTTGGTCACTACTTTGGGCATTAGTAGTGTACTTCTTTCATTTCCTTTTAGAGACAGTATACTGAAGTTGTAATAATGATTTGGATCATAAGCTGTATTTTGGATTCCGCTGCTATGATGGATATGGTTTAGTTTTCAACTTATGTTTGTCTCACCTGTTTTATATCAAGTTAAGTTATTGTTATATTTTGTTCCATGCGCTGTGAGATATACTACAGGTTCTTAGTAATTCATCGTTTCAAACCCTTTCATTTGACGATCGTCCCGTGCCAATCGGACATTGGCACAGCGCATCTCAAGGGAAATGTCTGATGGTGCGGGGCTGTCGTCACACTTTGGTATTAGAGCCTAGGTTGCGTAGTTTAACCTAGGGAAAGACATCAGGGAGAGATAGTATATGTATTTGAGACCGTATATTTGTGATATTTTGGTTTTCAAAAACTATATATATATATATATACACTATAAGTATATCTATGGATGAAGTCGCACTACACGGGCACCTCTAAGGAGATAGTTAATTGTTTTCTCTTTACAGGTTGGACGATGAGCCAAAATACGAGGATTATGGGTTTAGGGGACGACAATGGGAATTTCCCTTATATAAGGACAATGTTTACTGCCTTCATGCGAGAGATGCTTAGGTATACTCAGGGAGCAGTTCCTAATGCTGCTGACGGTGGTGGTGTAGTAGTGCAGGTGCCTAGAGCCGATTTCGACAAGCTTAACAAGGATTATACTAGCCTTGGTGGGAAGCCATTCCACGGAATGGAATCAGCTATGGAGGTTCAGGAATGTCTTGATAATTGTTAGCACATCTTCGAGGATTTGGGGACCGATGATGCAATGAAGAGAAAGCTAGTACCGTGTCAACTTCAAGGACATGCAATGAATTGGTGCAATGCTATTAAAGCGGCTACTCCCGAGGATCAGGTTACTTGGGATCAATTTAAGACTCGTTTCAGTGATAAGTTTATTCCAACTGCTCAGAAACTAGAATTGTTCAGGAATTTTTTGGAGCTTAAGCAAAATGGTAGTGAAGTCTTGGAATATATTACTGAATTTGATACCTTATCAAAATATGGATTATCTCTTATCAATATTGTCGAGAAGAAGAACGAGAAGTTCATAACTGGCTTAGATAACTACTTGGGGGAAAGACTTATAAACCACATCGATGAGACATCTGAATCCATTATGGGAAATGCATTGAGATTAGAGAGCCTTTACCCTAAGATGAAGACCGAGGTTGTTATTACATCTGCAGGAGAGCCAAAACCGCAGGCAAGCGGTGAAGGAAAGAAGAAATCCCAGTGAGGAAATAGAATCAAACCAAGGATGGTCAGAAAAAAGAAGGATAAGAAAGATATAGAGTGTTTTAGCTGTGGCAAGAAGGGCCATTATGCCATATATTGTTGAGCAAAGCCAGCGGACAGGAAGTGCTTCAATTGCGGCCAAGTGGGACATCACAAGGATAAATGTTCATAACCTCCTAAGGAGAAGCAGATCGTGAAAGCATATGCTATCAATGTTGTTCCTTCTTCGTTGAATGCAGCAACTGCTGCAAAGAAGGGAAAGGGTGTCATTATTCAAGGTATGCTTTCTATTTATGATGTTCTTGTTCGAGTTTTGTTTGATACTGGGGCTTCCCATTCCTTCTTATCTAGTAACCTAGTAGATAGGATGGAATTGAAACCCGAGATTGTCGATAGACCTTTAGTTGTGACGAACCCGATCGGTGGTTCGACTAGCCTTAGTATGATTTATCATAATTTCGTCTTATCGAATCATGGATGTATGTTTGCTTGTGATTTCTTTGTTTTGGGCTTTGCTGGGTTTGGCATTATTTTGGGAGTCAATTGGCTCCAAAGGTATAGGGTGATGGCAGGATGTGAGGTTTCTTCGGTGACCATTAGAGCGGATGATGGGAAGATGGTGGAATTGGGTTACCTACCTAGTGATGGGGTGATGGCTAGTTTTCTAAATTCCCTGGACATCCCGCAGATGAGTTATCAGATGTGCCTATTGCTGGCAAGTATTCGGATATCTTCGGGGAAGTGACCGGACTTCCACCACACCAAGAGATCAAGTTTCAGAATGATTTAGTGAAAGATGCCAGACCTATAGTGATGCCTCTTCGTCGTATGGCACCAAGGGAACAGTGAGAGCTCAAAGTACAAGTAGATGATCTTTTGAAGAAGGGATTTATCCGAAGAAGTGTTTCTGAATGGGGAGCACCAGTTGTATTTGCTACTAAGGCAGATGGTTCCCTTCGCTTATGTGTGGACTACCTCGAGTTGAACACGGTGACTTGGAAGAATAAGTATCCTCTTCCACAGATAGATGTTTGTTTGATCAATTAAATGGAGCAAGAATGTTTTCCTAGTTAGATCTCATGACAGGATTTCATCAGCTTCGAGTAGCAACTGAGAGTATACCTAAAACGACATTTCGGATGCCGTCTGGATTCTATGAGTGGTTGGTCATGCCATTTGGATTAACCAATGCACCCGCATATTTTGTGGATCTTATGAATAGGGTTTTCAGAGATCAGTTAAATAAGTTTGTTCTCATGTTCATAGACAATATCTTGGTTTACTCGAGGACAGAAGAAGAACACAAGGAACATTTGAGGACAGTGATGGAGGTGTTTAGGAAACACCAACTGAAAGCGAAATTTTCTCTTCTAGAGGAGGGAACTGAGATTCTTGGGCCATGTTGTTTTAGAGAATGGTATTGCCGTGGATCCTACGAAGGTGGCTATAGTGCAAGATTGGCCTACGCCCAAGCATACAATGGACATGAGAAGTTTCTTGGTGTTAGCTGGATATTATCATAAGTTTATTTAAGACTTTTCCGAGATAGCGGCATCGTTTACTGAGTTGAACAAGAAGAATCAAGCTTTCGTCTGGGACAAAAGGTGCGAGTAGCATTTAGGAGTCTAAAAGAAAAGTTAACGTGCACCCTAGTGTTAGTTATTCCTAAAGGGAACGAAGAGATGACGGTATACACAGATGCCTGTGGTACCGGACCAGGTGTTGTACTGATGCAAGGAGGTAGGGTTGTAGCTTATGCTAGTCGACAATTTAAAGCGCATGAGAAAATTATCCTACCCATGATTTGGAATTGGCAGCGATCATGTTCGCATTAAAGATGTGGAGACACGATCTCTTCGGAGAAAGATTTGAGTTTTTTATCGATCATAAGTCATTAAAGTATCTTTTCTCTCAGAAGGATTTAAATCTTCATCAACAGAGATGGTTAAAGTTCTTAGCTTCATTTGATTTCAATATCGCATACACACCCGGAAAGGGCAATGCAGTAGCTGATACATTAAGTAGGAGACATGCCAGTTTAGGTGCTATGTTTCTTGAGTGGAAACAACTGGAGTATATCGCGGGATATGATTTCAGACCTAAGTGTGAATTGGATCCAGAGATGTTAGCAAGTTTGACGATCTAACCGACTTTGATTGAGCGGATCAGTTCCAACAGAGGGATGATCCTAACCTATCGGAGATCATCACCAAGATAGAGATGGGTATCGACGGTGAGGAGATGAACAAGTATGGACTTGATAGAGAAGGATGGCTTCGAAAGAATGGGAGACTAGTTGTACCCAACATTAATGGATTTGAAGATGAAGTGCTTAGAGAGTGTCATCACTCGAAACTGACTATACATTCCGGTGGTAATAAAATGTATCGAGACATGAAGCAGACCTACTACTGGGAAGGGATGAAGATAGACATTGGGAAGTTTATATCCAAGTGCATGAACTGCCGGCTAGTTAAAGCCGAGCGAAAGAAGCCTAGTGGATTGTTACAACCGTTAGAAATTCCCGAATGAAAATGGGAACAAGTCTCAATGGATTTCATCGAATGTTTACCAAGGACTAGATCGGGCCATGATAATATTTGGGTGATTGTGGATTGATTGACCAAAAGTGCAAGGTTTATACCAGTCAAGTCGAATAAAACGACAGCTAAGTTAACGGAACTATATATGAGGTGGGTAGTGAGACTTCATGGATTAGCTAAAGGTATTGTGAGTGACCGAGATCCATTATTTACTAGTGGGTTTTGGAAGAGCTTACAAGAGGCTTTAGGTCAGAATTACATCCCAGTACTGCATATTATCCTTAAACCGACAGTCAAACAGAGAGGGTAAACCGGGTATTAAAGGATCTCTTGGGAGCTTGCATATTGGATTTTGGGGGGTCATGGGATGACCATTTGCATCTGCTGAGTTCGTATATAATAATAGTTACCAGTCCAATATTGGTATGGGTCCGTCTGAAGCTTTGTACGGAAGACCGTGCAACTCACCTTCATGCTGGTTGGAAACCGGTGAGAAATTTGTGCTCGGGCCAGATGTAATAATAGGGAAACTTCAGATAAGATCAAGGTTATTCAGCAGCGAATGAAGGCTGCCCAAGATAGGCAGAAGAGTTATGCTGATAAAAGAAGAAGAGATTTGAAATTCTCCATTGGTTATTTAGTATTCATCAAGATTTCTCTGTTGAAGAGTGTGATTCGATTTGGTAGGAGAGGTAAATTGGCACCAAGATTTGTTGGTCCATTTCCAGTTCTCGAACAAGTTGGAAATTTAGTGTATAAAGTTGGATTACCTGAAAAGATGGCGGCGGGAGTGCACAATGTATTCCATGTTTCTGTAACGACCCGCATTCTACGTATCGAAGGATCGTAGAACATTTATTTCTTTTTCATATGAGTTCATATGGTCATGTAACTTTGGGGAAAGACTATTGGGGTCATTTTCCATGTTTACAATTTTTGCCGATTTTTAAATGACCGTTTTGCCCTTGGCGAATTTTGTTTCGCCTATAACTTTTGATTGGTAAGGATTTTTGACTTGAAACCACTTCCGTTGGATTCAGATGATGGTTTACCTTTCCATAGAGTGGTTACATTGATCAAACGGACTTACCGTTTGGGAGATATGACTGAAATAAGGTTTGGAAGGAGAAAAAAACATGACCAGGCCTAATTAGGGTGACTAACAGCTAGGCCCATAACCCATTTCGGGATTAGGGCTATGGGGAGGCTGAAATAAGTTAGGAAACGATTTTATTTCATTTTGTTAGCCGACTAAAATATTTCTCTAACCCTAACAATGGCCTCCACCTTCTAAACTCACCCAAATCACCTTCTAATCACATTCTAATCCAATATTAGCCAAATCAACATCAAATTAAAGCAGACTGGCATAAAGATCGAGGTAGAGCTGCTGTGTTACGTAGAGATTCGACCCAAACCAGAGATAGTTTCAGATCTGAGTTTAAGTTGTGGCTAAGGTGATTGATTTGCATTGTTTTTCACTAATTACGGCTAAATAGGGGTTTTTAGTGTTAATTAGCGAAATTATACATGTTAAAATTTTGGAAAAATATATAAAAATTCTTTAATATTATTTAAGGGCTATGATAGAAATTTGGGTTAATTTGGATATGTTTTGCTAATTGTATGCTTAAATCATGATAAAGAGGATTAAGGGAAAAACCATAGATTTGGGCATGTTTGATCCAAAATAACTCATATGATTGATGTTTGGATGTTTATGGTTGATTGTATTTGTTGTTATTACTGTTTGGAATGTTAAGTAATCTTGTAGGGAAGTTAGAATGGTTGAAAATGCCGTCATATGGCAAAAATGGACGATATTTGCGTGCTAGAAAATGTGCAGGGTTTCGGATCGGATCGGATCGGATATGGGACTCGGATCGGATAAGAGAACTGGGCAATGGGATTCGATTCGGATCTGAACTTGGCAACTTCGGGAGTGCGCAAATGAAAGAGGCAACAAGGAAGGCCAGATCGGATTGGGTTGGAGCAGGGTTGGAGTTTGAATGGAGCACTGAACTGGAGTAGCATCGAACTGAACGGCCTCAGGGGCACCGAACCGAGCCAGAAGGGAGCACCGAACCTAACTACACCATGTAGCTTTTTGACCGAATCGAGGCTATGACCAAGGACCCAAACCAAACCAAGGAGGTGAACCAATGATGATCCGAACTGAACCAGGGTGACAAGCCGAACCGAACCGGATGTGCACTTCTGCTTATACGCGACGACTCTTCTAAAGACCAACTCTAATTCGACCAAAATCCGAGATGCAAAGGAAGTCCAAATTGGAGGTTATTACTCACGATCCAAATGGGGATCAACGAGTTAACTTCATGAGTTGGACTTTGCTACAGGATGCGTGCAAAAGGGGTTATCGATGTTTGTAGCTTTGACTCACCACTGAGACAGATTAGTGGCTATGGATCATTGCAGTGGGGTCGTTATGACTCCATGGGGCAAAGTGATCGTAGCAGGGCTATGAGCTAGTGCAGTGGAGTTGTTATGACTCCATAGGGCAGAGTGGACATAGCAAAGTATTAGTGGTTATGGATCAGTGCAGTGGAGCCGTCATGACTCCATGGGGCAGAGTGATCGTAATAAAGAATTGGGTGATCAAAGTGGTAGATATCGTATGCTTTACGCACTGAGTGAGAGATGTGAGGATGACTGCTATGTTTGATGTTTTGCTATCACCATGACATGCACACCCCCTCCCCATTATTTTCACACCATGTGTTAGTGTCACCTTAGAGTATCGTACACCCTGTTGTGCTAACTCTTTGGTTGCATGTCCAGGTTAAGGTATGGTTATGTATACCTGTTATTATTCTGTTTTGCTGCTTATCGCTCATACCAGACTTTTGTCTGACCCACAGTTTTATGTCTCTTCTTATTACTCTGGGTGATCTTAAACGGGAAGACTAGAGACAGGTCATGTGATTATACACGAGTAGCTGTACCGGAGACGAGCAGGAGGCTTCCACGTATGATATATATATATATATATATATATATAAAATCTCCCTGGGTTGTTGCTGGTCACTACTTTGGGCGTTAGTAGTGTACCTCTTTCTTTTGCTTTAGAGATAGTATTTAAAAGTTGTAATCATGTTGGTTTTGATGATAAGCTGTATTTTGGATTTCCGCTGCTATGATGGTTTAGTTTTCAGCTTATGCACTATCTCGCCTGTTTTATGTCAAAGTTATGTTATTACTATATTTTATCCCATGTGCTGTGAGACATCCTACAGGTTCCTTGTTAGTTCAAATTCCTTTCCTTTCCTTTCCTTTCTTTGGCGACCGTCCCATGCTAGTCGGGGATTGGCACAACGCACTTTCATTAGAAATGTCGGTTGGTGCGGGGCGGGCCGTCACACTTGGTATCAAAGCTTTAGGTTGCGTAGTTAACCTTGGGAAAGACACCAGGGAGATATAGTACGTATATGAGAGTGCTTATTTGTTATATTTTGGTTTTTAAAAGCTATATATATACTATTAGTATATCTAAGGATGGAGTCGCACTGCACTAGCACCACTAAAGAGATGGTTAATCGTTTTCTCCTTACAGATTGAACGATGAGCCGATATACGAGGAATACTGGTTCAGGAGCCAATAATAGGAAGTCTCCTGACATGAGGATGATGTTCGCAGACTTCATGAGAGAGATGCTTAGGGATGTTCAGACGGCATCTCCTAATGCTGCAAATGGTGGTGGTGCAGCGGTGCAGGCGCCTAGGGCCGATTTCGCCAAGCTCTGTAAGGACTACACTAGTCTTGGTGGGAAGCCGTTCCACGGAACGGAATCGACAACAGAAGTTCAGGATTGGCTTGATAATTGTGAGCATATCTTCGAGGATCTGGGAATCGAAGACGAGATAAAGAGGAAGCTAGCATCCCGTCAGCTGCAAGGACGAGCTATGAATTGGTGGAATGGTATTAAGGCAGCTACTCCCAAGGATCAAGTTACATGGAATCAATTTAAAGCTCGCTTCAATGACAAGTTTATCCCAATTGCCCAGATGTCAGAGTTGTTTAGGAAGTTCTTGGAGCTTAAACAGAATGGCAGGGCAGTCTCAGAATATATTGCTGAGTTCGATACTTTATCGAAGTATGGATTATCCCTTATTGACACTCCCGAGAAGAAAAATGAGATGTTCATAACAGGCTTGGATCAGTACTTGGGGGAAAGGCTTATAAACCATATTGATGAGACTTTTGAATTGATTACTGGGAAAGCATTGTGGTAAGAGAGCCTTTACCGTAAGCCCAAGACTGAAGTCGATGTTGCATATGCAGAAGGGCCAAAGCCGCAGGAAACAGTGGAGGCAAGAATAATTCTCAGAATAAAAGGAAGCAGAGTCAGACCAAGGATGGTCAGAAAAAGAAAGACATGAAAAATGTAGAGTGCTTTAGCTGTGGCAAGAAGGGCTATTATGCTAAAGAATGTCGAGCAAAGCCAGCGAATAGGAAGTGCTTCAACTGCGGCCAAGTGGGACATCACAAGGATAAATGTCCGCAACCCCCCAAAGAGAAGCAGATTGTAAAAGCATATGCTATTAATGTTGTTCCTTTTTCGTCGAATGCCCCAACTGCAGCGGAGAAAGGAAAGAATGTCTTCATTTAAGGTATGCTTTCTGTTTATGATGTTCCTGTTCGAGTAAAGTTTGATACTGGGGCTTCCCGTTCCTTCATATCTAGTGACCTGGTAGATAGGTCGGCATTGGAACCCGAGATAGTCGATAAACCTTTAGCAGTGACGAACCCGATTGGTGGTTCGACTAACCTTAGTATGATTTGTCGTAATGTGGTCTTATTGAGTCATGGATGTATGTTTGCTTGTGATTGCTTTGTTTTGGGCTTTGCTGGATTTGGCATTATTTTAGGAGTTGATTGGCTCCAAAGATATGTGGTGGTGGTATACTGTGAGGGATTTTCGGTGACTATTATGGCGGATGATGGGCGAAGGGTAGTGTTTGGTGGCCTACCTAGTGATGAGGTGATGGCTAGTTTTCTAAATTCCCTCGACATCCCACAGGACGAGTTATCAGATGTTCCTGTTGATGGCCAGTATCCGGATATCTTCGAGGAAGTGAACGGACTTCCACCACACTGAAAGATTGAGTTCCTTATTGATTTATGAAAGATGCTAGACCTATAGTGATGCCACTTCGTCGTATGGCACCAAGGGAGCAGAGAGAGATCGAGGTGCAAGTGAGCAATCTTTTGAAGAAGGGATTTATCCGAAGAAGTGTCTCCGAGTGGGGAGCACCAGTTGTATTTTCCACTAAGGAAGATGGTTCCCTTCGTTTATGTGTGGACTATCGCGAGTTGGATAAAGTGACTAGGAAGAATAAGTATCCTCTTCCGTGGATAGATGATTTGTTTGATCAACTGGAGGGAGCAAGGGTGTTCTCCCAATTGGACCTCGCGATAGGATTTCATCAGCTTCGAGTAGCAGCTGAGAGTATTCCTAAAATGGCATTTCGGACGCCGTCTGGATTCTATGAGTGGTTGGTCATGCCATTCGGCTTGACCAATGCATCAGCATATTTTGTGGACCTTATGAATAGGGTATTTAAGAATCAATTGTATAAGTTTGTTCTTGTGTTCATAGATGATATCTTGGTTTACTCGAGGATAGAGGAAGAACACAAGGAACATTTGAAGATAGTGATGGAGGTGTTGAGGAAACACCAATTGCAAGCGAAGTTTTCTAAGTGTCACTTTTGGAGGAGGGAAGTGAGATTCTTAGGCCATGTTGTTTCAGAGAATGGTATTGTCGTGGATCATACGAAGGTGGCTATGGTACAAGATTGGTCTACGCCCAAGAATGCAACAGACGTAAGAAGTTTCTTGGGATTAGCTGGATATTATCATAAGTTTATCCAAGACTTCTCCAAGATAGCGGCACCGTTAACTCAGTTGAACAAGAAGAATCAAGCTTTCATTTGGGACAAAAGGTGTGAAAATGCATTCAAGAGCCTAAAGGAAAAGTTGACATGTGCAACAGTGTTAGTCTTTCCTAATGGGAATGAAGATATAACAGTATACACGGATGCACGTGGTACCGGACTAGGTGTTGTATTGATGCAAGGAGGTAGGGTGGTAGCTTATGCAAGTCGGCAACTAAAACTACATGAGAAAGGATACCGTACCCACGATTTTGAATTGGCAATGATCATGTTCGCGTTGAAGATGTGGAGACATTATCTCTTGGGAGAAAGATTCAAGTTATTTACCGATCGTAAATCGTTAAAGTATCTCTTCTCTCAGAAGGATCTAAATCTCTGACTGAAAAGATGGTTAGAATTCTTGGCTTCCTACGATTACGACACCAGGAAAGGGCAATGCCGTAGCTGATGCACTGAGTAGAAGACATTCTAGTTTAGGTGCTATGTTTCTTGAGTGGAAGCAACTAGAGTATATCGCTGGGTACGATTTTAGACCAAAGTGCGAATTGGATCTAGAGATGTTAGCAAGTTTGACGATCAAACCTACTTTGATTGAGTGGATTTGTTCCAGTCAGAGGGACGATCCTAACCTATTAGAAATCATCTCCAAGTTAGAGATGGGTATCGATGAGGAGATGAACAAATATTTGCTTAATCGAGATGGATGGCTCAGAATGAATGGGAGACTAGTTGTGCCCAATGTTAGTGGATTGAGAGATGAAGTGCTTAGAGAATGTCATCACTCAAAACTGACCATACATCCCGGTGGTAACAAAATGTATCGAGACATGAAGTAGACCTACTATTGGGAAGGGATGAAAAGAGACGTTGGGAAGTTTATATACAAATGCATGAATTGCCAGCTAGTTAAAGCCAAGCAAAAGAAGCCTAGTGATTTGTTGCAACCATTAGAAATTCCAGAATGGAAATAGGAACAAGTCTCAATGGATTTCATTGATGGGTTACCAAGGACTAGATCGGGCCATGATAGTATTTGGGTGATTGTGGACAGATTGACCAAGAGTGCAAGGATTATACTGGTCAAGGTAAACAGAACGACAGCTAAGTTAGAGGAACTGTATATGAAGTGGGTAGTGAGATTTCATGGAATACCCAAAGGCATTGTGAGCGACCGAGATCCGTTGTTCACAAGTGGATTTTGGCAGTGCTTACAAGAGGCTTTAGGATCAGAATTACATCTCAGTACCACGTACGATCCTCAAACCGACGGTCAAACAGAGAGGGTGAATCGTATATTAGAGGATCTCTTGAGAGCTTGTATATTGGATTTTGGAGGGTCTGGGGATGACCATTTGCATCTAATGGAGTTCACATATAATAATAGTTATCAATCCAGTATTTGTATGGCTCCATTTGAAGCTTTGTACGGATCATGTTGGTTAGAAACCGGTGAGAAGTTTGTGCTTGGGCTAGATGTGATAAGAGAAACTTCAGACAAGATCAGGGTTATCCAACAGTGGATGAAGGCTGCTCAAGATAGGCAGAAGAGTTATGTTGATAAGAGGAGAAGAGATCTAAAATTGTCCATTGACGATTTGGTGTTTGTCAAGATTTCTCCGTTAAAGAGCGTGATTCGATTCGGCAAGAGAGGCAAGTTAGCGCCAAGATTTGTTGGTCCATTCCTAGTTCTCGAGCAAGTTGGGAATTTGGCATATAAAGTTGAGTTGCCAGACAAGATGGCGGGTGTTCATAACGTGTTTCATGTTTCCCAGTTAAGGAAGTTCGTGCACGACCCTGATATGACTATTTCACCAGATCAGTTGGATGACATCGAAGTAGAACCCGAGGCGGTTGGGAACCGCAAGCCAATCCGTATTGTCGAGAGCGATACGAAGCAACTTAAAAGGAAGGCGGTGAAACTGGTCAAGGTCCAGTGGGGCGAGAATGAGGGTGACTGTACTTGGGAAACAGAGGAGAGCATAAGGGAATCACATCCAGAACTCTTTGCCTGGTAAGAATTTAATAGTGATATTTTCTTCCCTTGTTAGTAAACTGCATGCTAGGGTAGGCTTGTTGTGCGTGTTGTGTATGTTTGATTGTTTGTGAATGACTGATAGGCATGCGGAACACCTTTATATGTTTTTGGTTAAGGAATTTTGGAGGCGAAATTTCTTAAGGGGGAGAGTGTAACGACCTGCATTCTACATATCGAAGGATCGTAGAATATTTATTTCTTTTTCATATGAGGTCGTATGGTCATGTAACTTTGGGGAACGACTATTGTGGTCATTTTCCATGTTTACGATTTTTGCCGATTTTTAAATGTTTGTTTTGCCCCTAGCAAATCTTGTTTCGCCTATAACTTTTAATTGGTAAGGATTTTTGACCCGAAATGGTTTACCTTTCCATAGAGTGGTCACATTGATCAAACGGACTTACCGTTTGGGAGATATGGCTGAAATAAAGTTTGGAAGGTGAAAACAGCTTAACCGGGCCTAATTAGGGTGATTAATAACTAGGCCCATAACCCATTTTAGGATTAGGGTTATGGGAAGGCTGAAATCAGTTAGGAAATGATTTTATTTCATTTTCTTAGTTGCCTAAAACATTTCTGTAACCCTAACAATGGCCTCCACCTTCTAAAATCACCCAAATTGCCAAATCAGCATCAAATTAAAGCAGATTAGCATAGAGATCGAGGTAGAGCTACTGTGTTGCGTAGAGATTCGACCCAAACCAGAGATAGTTTCATATCTGAGTTTAATTTTTAGCTAACGTGAGTGATTTGCATTGTTTTTCACTAATTACGGCTAAGGGGTGATTAGTGTTAATTAGCGAAATTATACTTGTTAAAATTCTGGAAAAATATGTGAAAATTCTTAAATATTATTTTAGGGCTCTAATAGAAATTTGGGTTAATTTGGATATGTTTTGCTAATTGTATGCTTAAATCGTGATTAAGGGGATTAAGGGAAAAACAATAGATTTGGGCATGTTTGATCCAAAATAACTCATATGATTGATGTTTGGATGTTTATGGTTGATTCTATTTGTTGTTATTACTATTTAGAATGTCAAGTAATCTTGTAGGAAAGTTAGAATGGTTGAAAACGCCTTCGTATGGAAAAAATGGACGATATTTGCTTGTTGGAAAATGTGCAGGGTTTTGGATTGGATCGGATATGGGGCTCGGATCGGATAAGAGAACTGGGCAAGAGGATTCAATTCGGATCGGAACTTGGCATCTTTAGGAGTGTGCAAAAGAAAGAGGCAACAAGGAAGGCCATATTGGATCGGGTGGGAGTCGGTTTGTAGTTTGAATGGAGCACTGAACTGGAGTAGCAACGTACCGAACCGCTTTAGGAGCACCAAACTGAGCCAGAATGGGAGCACCAAACTGAACTGCACTATGGAGCTTCATGACCGAACCGAGGCAATGACCGAGGACCTGAACCGAACCGAGGAGGTGACCCAATGATGATCCGAACTGAACCAGGGTGATAAGCCGAACCGAACCAGATGTGCACTTCTGCTTATACACGAAGACTCTTCTGAAGACCAACTCCAATTCGACCAAAACTCGAGATGCAAAGGAAGTCCAAATGGGAGGTTATTACTCAGGATCCAAATGGTGATCAATGAGTTAACTTCATGAGTTAGACTTTGCTGCGGGACGCGTGCAAAATGGGTTATCGATGTCTATAGCTTTGACTCACCACTGAGACAGATTAGTAGCTATGGATCTGTGCAGTGGGGTCGTTTGATCGTAGCAGGGCTATGAGCCAGTGCAATGGAGGTGTTATAACTCCATGGGGCAGAGCGGACATAGCAAAGTATTAGTGGTTATGGATCAGTGCAGTGGAACTGTCATGACTCCATGGGGCAGAGTGATCGTAACAAAGAATTGGGTGAACAAAGTGGTAGATATCGTATGCTTTACGCACTAAGTGAGAGATGTGAGGATGATTGTTATGTTTGATGTCTTGGTATCACCATGACATGCACACCCCCTCCCCATTATTTTCACACCATGTGTTAGTGTCATAGGAAAGTTAGAATGGTTGAAAACGCCGCCGTGTGGCGAAATTAGCTTGCTGGAAACAACTGCATGGTGCAGCTTGTGACCGGTGAACGAGTACGAATAGAAGTGGACGAACCAACCCGAAGGATGAAGCACCACGACCCGAACCGAAGGAGGGAGGTACCATGACCTGAAGCACGTATCACGGACCGACCCAAAGCATGCATCACGAACCGACCCGAACCAACATGGCACCACGACTTGATGAGATATCACGACTCGGTGGAGGTACCATGACCCGAAGCATGTATCACAAACCGACCCAAAGCATGTATCACCAACCGATCCGAACGGATGGAGGAACCACGAGCTCATGAACTGATCCGAACGATGGAGACACCACAAGTTCACGAACCGACCCGAAGGATGAAGCATCACAACCCGAGCCGAAGGGGAGAGGGACCACGACCTGAAGGGGGAATCCTGACCTGACCACAATGTTGACTCTGAACCGAACCGCCTGCTTCACAAACTCACGAATCGAATGGAGACCGAACCGAACCGGAGAAGACCAAAACCTGAGATGCAAAGGAAGTCCAAATGAGAAGTTATTACTCAGGGTTCAAATGGGAACCGACGAGTTAACTTCTAGAGTTGGAATTTACTGCGGGACTTGTGCAAAGGGTTATCGATATCCATAACTTTGGCTCACCATTGAGAGAGGGGGTATGTAGACGAACCAAGGCCAGGGCTATATAGACTGGTTGACCCATTAGGGTTATTGACTATGGACCAGTGTAGTGGGGTCAGAGGTTGTATGGAGTGGGACTCCGTCTGGGCCCCAAAGGGCAAAATGGTCGTAGCGATAGTTGTACGAAGTTGGACTCCATCATGGCCCCAATGGATCTGGTGATCAAAGCGATGGATATTGTATGCTTTATGCACTGAGTGAGAGACGTGGGGAAGATTGCTATGTTTGATGTTTGCTATTACCATGATACTCACACTTCCATTTTGCACTCTATTTTAGTGTTACTTTAAAGTATTGTACCTCTTGTTGTGCTAACTCTTTGGTTGTAAGTCTAGGTTCAGGTATGACTATTTATACCTGTTATTGCTCTTTTTAGTGGTATAGATTTGTTATCATTCACACCAGACTTTCGTATGACCCAGAGTTTTATGTCTCTTCTTATTACTCTGGGTTCTCCTAAACGAGCAGACTAGAGACAGGTTAGGTGGTTATGTATGAGTAGCTGTCCGGAGATGAGCAGGAGGCTTCTACATATTATTTACATATATTCTCTCTCTCTATGTGTTGTTGCTAGTCACTGCTTTCGGCATTAGTAGTGTACCTCTTTCATTTCCTTTTAGAGACAGTATTTTGAAGTTGTAATAATGGTTTTGATCATAAGCTGTATTTTGGATTCCGCCGCTATGATGATATAGTTTAGATTTCGGCTTATGTACTATCTCGCCTGTTTTATATCAAGTTATGTTATTATTATATTTTGTTCCGTGCGCTATGAGATATACTATAGGTTCTTGGTGATTCATCGTTTCATACTATAACACCCCACGTCTATTAATGTCACTCACTAAGGGAATGCATTAACATTCATGGAGTATTATAAGAGTATAGAACAAAATATCACAAGATAGATATATAAATGGTACTTAATAAAATTTAAAATTTATTCATTGCAGCGGAAAAGCAAAACATGTTTGGTTACAACATGAAAACCACATACTAGAGTCAAGTACACAAATATCCATCTTGAACAAAATTATTATCAGAGTACATAAAAGTAAAACCATAATCCCACTCCAAATAGCCATAATGGAAAAGAGATAAAGCTGAGCGTTATTTTCAACACTTCCAAGCATTTCAAAAAGCAAGAAATCCAAGTCAAGCTCCACTAGTCCCACCCTGAGGACCTGGAGGGGGGAGGAAAGGAAAGAAAAGAGGTGAAACAAAAAGAGTCAGACATAAAGTTTGGCGAGTTCAGTGACTTTAACAATATAATCAGTAAAGTAATAAGACAAGAACATAAACTGGATATAAAAGATGACTGTAACATAAACAGATGTGACAAGGTAAACAAGATATAATGTTGATTGCACTTCTAATCACTACAAGATAACTCCTACACCGCACCAATACAAGTCCCCTACTGAAAGTTGGTCCCTCTTACTAAACATAATAATAATAATAATAATGATGATGATGGTAGTTTCGTGTACTCCTAACTGCTGTCATAGGTGCCACCTGCTCCTATCTCCACTATTTGTACCCACTACCCTCCCCATTCGACCAGCTCCCTAACTCGTAGATACTCGTGCTGGTCCCACAGTAGGGTGTATCACTCCCTAATGCGGCAACCCGATACTACTAAAATGCTTGGCTTATACCTACGTGATGCAACAGCCGTCTTACCTACCAGCCTGGACCTACGCATGCACATGACTTTGTTGGACTTGCACTGCCATCGCTAACTCTTTATTGACCTCTTACAATCAACCCCAGTAAGCATGTCCCTGTCCTCGACGTAGTTCGAGCTCATATAAATACTAAACTGGGTTACTGGTTGAAAAGGGTCCACCCACTTGACACAATCTTCCCTCCTAAGCTTGATCCCCACTAGGAATTCTCACTTAACCCCTCTTTATCCCTATGTCTAATCACGTGTCTAATCTTGGTTAAGTGCTTTTATTATGTTTATTATGTTTCACATGCTACCCATGTTACCCACTTAACCCTTTATTATCCCCATGTCTAATCACATGTCTTATCTTGGTTAAGTGTTCATTAATTCATTATAACTGTAATCTTGAAAGATCCCTCACATTAGATTGTCGTTTTGTAGTTGCTGGATATGCCAGGTGGTTCCGGGCAGGCTTATACCACAAACCGAATCTAACATCGTGTCCTTGCATTAGTACGCATCTAATTTCTGCCTTTCACCTCTCACATTAGACTTCCTTTTGCGGTTGCTGGATATGCCGGGCGGTTTCGGGCAGACTTCTACCACAAACTAGCCTAACCTCGTGTCTTAGGCGTTCACTATCTCTTCTTTTATTCAAACCCAATTTCAAGTTCTGAATTATAACATATATTCCAATTGCCCACAATTTCCAATTCAAATTACGTTTATAATTCCAATCTAAGTCATGCCTTTAATTCCATGTATATAATTGTACCAATTTATGCCCCAAATCAATTACATGATTACAAATCAACTTATGCCCAATTACATATTGTTCAATATTTTCCCAAACTTTTCCCAATCGTTCCAACGTTATTCATACGCAAACCTCAATGCAATATGTTAGGCTCGAAGTTAGCCTAATCTCATAAAGAAAAAGGAAAAGAAGAAGGGAAGAGAATCGTGTCATCAAAACTGGCATAAAATAGGCATATGAAACATGAACTGGCATAGAACAATAAAATAGATCCAATAGACATACGATAACAGTAATTTGGGTATGAATCTAAAAGATAAGAAATCTACAAAAGCTGATATGATTCGTCTTACTTATAGGCATGATCATTAAATCCAATTTACAATCCTATCATAATTACTTTTTAATTATATGTGAAAGTAACATCGACTCACAGCGACAGGCTTTAGAAGAGAGAATAGATCTGAATTCTGAATTTGATTAGCTAAACCGTTGTTGTAGATTTTTGATTCTTATCTTCCAATTTGAATACTCCTATTCTGATTTGCTTTGTTGGAGAAGAAATGCTAGGCTAATTTAGATTAGAGCAGCATGGAGGCACCATGGATGAATAACAATGAGATTAAGGTTAGGTTTAGGGGTATTTTATAGATGCTCTAGGAGAATTCGGAACCTTAAATTAGATTATGATCCATCTGAACCATCCAAACCAAAAAGACAAGTCATCCAGCCAATCCTACAAGGACACATCAGCCCTAGACCACCAAAACACGTCAGCCAGATCTGGGCAGATGGGGGTCGGCACCCCTATAGGGGGTTCGACACCCCTGTCGACACCCCTATAGGGGGTCCACACCTATGTCGACTTCCCTGAGGGGGTCGGAACCCAAGAGCGGGAGATTTCCCGCTCACCCATATTTGGCTGATTTTGATTTTAGAATTCATTTTTGATTTGTTATTTAATTATTATTAAATTATGCTAATTCTTGAATTTTTCTAAGCTTCATAACTTCTTCATACTGTATCCGTTTTACGCAAACTCGGACTTTATCCCAAGCAGAATTCCGAGACGAACGCAATGGCGCAACCCGTTTCCCTTAATTCTCCTTATAAAAATTAAGTATCCTTAAATTATCCCTTATGTCATGTTTTTAAAATTACGGGGTGTTACATTCTCCATTCCTTAAAGGATTTCGTCCCCGATATCTTCAAGTTAAGAAGAACGTATCCTACCATCCATCATCCATCTACTCATCCATGATCCACAAGCATCCACTTTCCTTAAAAGATTTCTAATTTCATATAAACATATGCAAAAGTGTGTGCATATGTCCCCTATCTAATGCAAAGATCAGGCATTCTACTGATTCAATTGACCTCCTTAATGCGAAACATAATAGTGCCATGCATCCATTATGTATGCAAAAGAATCCTAATGACACACATCATTTCTATATGAGTGCACAACCATTCATTCAAATGCAACATCCATATGATAACATATTCAATATACATCCATTAACTTAAATATGCACACTCATTCATATGCAATATGAAAGTGATTGAGCTGATCTAGTGTCTAATCTGTGTGTAAATGCATCCACGAGAAACCACTAACAAACACTTACATCCACTTGCATCCACCAATCATAACATGTCTCAATCACATGTTTGCAACCATAGAATTTTCTGCCTAAAGGTCAAAGATATAACCGAGAGGATACACTAATGATGGAGTAAGTATAAAAAAAGAAGTAGAAAAAGGAGTAGTTAAGAACATACCCTCAAAAAGGAAAGGGTACGACGTGCATATCTTGTCTTCAGTCTCCCAAGTCGCGTCTCCTTGATCATCTCCCCACTGGACTTTAACCAACTTGACCTCTTGGTTGCGTAATTTCTTGACCTATGATCCCAAGACATATATAGGAACTCGTCTAACCGTGGCATCTCGCTCTACTTCCACTTTCTAAGATGCTCGGCTCTACTACTTCCGCGGTATCGTGTAAACACTTCCTCAAATGCGACACGTGAAATACGTCATGAACACTACTAAGCTTCTCAGGCAACTTCACTCTATAGGCCATCTGTCCAATTCTTTCTGTAACGGGGAATGGCCCTACGAACCTTGGTGCCAATTTCCTTATAGATCCAAAACGAACTACATTCGTTAATGGTGACACTTTAATAAAAACTGTGTCTCCAACATCAAACTCAAGGATCGGTTCGTCTCTTATCAGCGTATGACTTTTGCCGGTCTTGTGTCGTCTTCATGCGTCTTCGAATTAAGTTTATCTTCTCCGAAGTTTCCCTAACCATTTCAGGCCCAAGAAAAATCTTATCCGTAAATTCCAAACAACAAGTCAGTGATCGGCAAGGTCATCCATATAGAGCTTCAAAAGGTGCCATGCCAATACTAGTCTGACAGCTGTTGTTGTAGGCGAACTCTACTAATGAAAGATGTTCCTCCCATGTCCCTCCAAAGTCCAAGATACATAACCTCAAAAGATCTTCTAGGATCCTATTCACTCTTTCGGTTTGGTCATCCGTCGGTGGGTGATAAGCAGTGCTCAAACACAACTGCATTCCTACGCCTCTTGCAAACTCTTCCAAAACTCACTGGTAAAAATGGGATCTCGGTCGCTTACGATACTAGAAGGTATGCCATGTAGATGAACTATCTCTCAGAGATAAACAGATGCTAACCATGCCGCTGTTCTTTTACTCTTGACGGGAATGAAATGGGCACTCTTGGTAAGTCTATCCACTACTACCCAAATCTCCGTATTACCCTTCCTTGATCTCGGCAACCCATCAACGAAATCAATGGAAACACTTTCCCGTTTCCACCGTGGAACCTCTAAAGGGTGAAGCAAACCACCAGGCTTCTTTTGCTCAGCATTGACTTGCTGGCACACTAGGCATCTAGAAACGAACTCAGCTATATCCTTCTTCATTCCGGCCCAAAATAAAACTCACTTCATGTCCCTATACATCTTGTCACCACCGGGATGTATGGTCACCTTAGAACGATGTGCTTCTTCAAGGATTGTCCTCCTAAAACTCTCGTCTCGAGATATGCAAAGTCTCTCATCACTACGCAACCAACCTTTGTCATCCATAGTATACCTACTAAGATGTCTCGAAGACTCCCCTCTTATGAGCTTGTCTACTGCCTCTATCAGCTGCGGGTCATCTTGCTGTGTCGCACCTATCTATCCCAAAAGCATAGGTCGTACCTCTAACGATGCCAACAAACCGGGTACATAATCAATGGAGGGTCTAAAGTCAAAGGTAGAGATATACACTAAACTCTGCCACTCGATAAACAAGGGACTCAAAGTCAACTCCTTTCTACTCAAGGCGTCAGCTACAACGTTACCCTTGCCAAGGATATATGCAATCTCAAAATCGTAGGATGCTAAGAACTCCATCCACCTTTGTTGCGTTAAGTTTAAATCTTTTAGGGAGAACAAGTACTTTAGTGACTTATGGTCTGTATACAACTCAAACCTCTCACCAAGCAAAGTAATGGCGCCAAGACTTAAGCGCAAAAATTATGGCATCTAACTCTAAATCGTGGGTAGGGTAATTCTTCTCATAGGCCTTTAACTGCCTTCCACCATAGCATATCACCCTTCCCTCTTGCATCAAAACTGCCCCAAGCCCTGTCCGCAAGCATCGGTATACACTGTGAACGCTTTACTCCCATCCGGCAAAACTAAAAATGGAGCTGTCATCAAAGCCCTCTTCAAACATTGGAAAGCATCGTCATAGTCAACATCCCAAGAAAAGGTCAAATTCTTTTTCGTCAACCGAATAACTGGTGCTGATGTCTTTGCAAAGTCCTTGATGAACTTTTTGTAATAGCTCGCCAAACCAAGAAATCTTCTTACTTCCGTTGCATTCCTAGGAACTTTCCAATCTTGGATTCCTACCACCTTCGCGGGATCCACTGTTATCCCTTCCTTAGAGACCACGTGTCCTAAGAACCTCACTTCCTTTGTAGCAACCTGAACTTCCCCGTGAAGGAAAGCCCGGATTGCTTTGAGAACAACACACATTGGGACACAAACGGAAGAACATTTCATTGTATATTACAACAATTCCATCAAAATACAAGAATATACAGAGTATGAATAAATATTACACAGAAACTATCAAAGATTTAAATTACCTTTAAATACATCGCAGCGGAAAATAATACAAAACAAAACTAGAAGTAATACACGGATACAGAGCTTTCCGAGTATCGTTCCAGTTGTAAACCAGGATCATGTGAATATAAATCTGCAAAACCAAAACTACTAGCTGCCCGTGTGGAAAATAAGGGTACCCAGAGTTTAGGTTAAAACAATAAACTCCAGGTCAGTCATGTGACTGGTAAGAGAAGTAAAACAGTTATTAATTTTTATTTTAAAAGTTAAGTAAATCGAGGGACCACGCCGTATAACACGGAACGGGTTTTACCCCAAGATTACCAGTGCACAAAACAATAGCGCAATGCTAAATAAAGAAGAATGAAGCTATTATAAGACCCAGGTCCCATCATACAATGCAACGCAAGCCGGAGGATAGGGTTTTCACCTTATAATAGCCAAAAATGCTTGGTATGTGAAATTTCATATTTTATTATTACTATAAGTGAAGAAAACAACTTCAATCATAATGTATAAATCATAGACGGCATAAGTACCCAAACCACTATGTCGCCGTACTAGGCTCTACAAATAAAATCGAAATATCATGTATTGGAAATTGGATTTCATCATGAGTCGAGGCAAGGGGCAAGCTCCTCTCCATTGAGACACTCTAGAAAATGTCTCAGGACCACACACAGCGATCCTTGGAATCAGTTGGGCCGGTCCTCACCAAACTTTGGAGGATTAGTTATTCCTGAACACACGTTTCCCGGTCCTATAGGACCTATATAATAATGGTCTGTACGTCGGCTCACATAGTGCCAGTTATCAACCATATATATTCGAGGCGCCTCGCATTCCAACAACCACACAGGTAAAAAGTATATAAATGTCAGGGCTGATAGGTCACTGACATCACCCATAGCTAGAAAGAAACATCGTGTTCTCCCAATGGTTCGTATCCTGTTTTTGACTCATACCGAGGTGTGAGGCACGCGAATTCACGTTATACACAAAGCTATGCCACACAGGCTGTACTTTGATCATCAACCACAAGACTTTGCTTTTCAACAGAAGCCTTGATCATTTGCCACTTAGGCGTGCCACACAGGCAATTCACTCCATGCGACTGATGTCCATCGATATACAACCTCTGAGCTCGTACGTCTCAGAGAAAGGCGTTAAGCAAGACAATAAATTCTCCACCGCCAAACAGATGTATATTTAATAGAGATCAATCAACACAGAATAAAATCCAATGTCAGACACACAGTCCATTTACAAGTTCGTTCTGGGTCTGAACGAAACCGGAGGCACTTTCCTCGCATATCCATCGATCTCCAAGTACGTCTGGACGATCACCATCTGTTTCCCTCCTCTTGGGTGTACAGCCCAATCAAGATCATCAGTAATCACACAAACGATGTGAAGACTTCCGGTCTTCAACTACCATCTTCATCTTCGACATATCGTCGAATCGGTTATTCAGAATGGGTATAAACCCGCCTTTCCGAATAACCCGCGTATATAATAAACACGTGTTACACAAACACAACATACGCCTCATTCCAATTCAGAATATTCTTTTATTCAAATTTTCACATCTTAGGGAAAGGTTTCCATTAATTTTATCAAAGATAAATTTCTCTAAATTATTCTTTAATCTTCCTTTGGATATCACTTCAAACCATATTATGGTTTTCCAAACTAGTCGGGATTAGCGAACCACACTGAAGTAATTATTTATTTTATTTCCCAATCCCAACCTATTTATCCTATGGAAAAAAACTGGTAATACTCCATATCTAACACCATGGTGTTATCGGTAAATATTAATTACAATTTCACGTTCAAATCTAAATAAAGATTTAACTATCGCTTTGGAGCAAAACTGGTGATACTCCATCCTTGATCACTTTTTAGATTGGAAAATTTAAATTATCAATTCACACTTCAATCTAATTAAAGATTCATTAAAACTCCACTTAGTTTTAATCTTCTCAAAAATCAATATCCTGCCTTTAACTGGGTTAAAGAACCAATGTCACCTAAAACACGATTCATGATAAACCCAAAATCACTTTCTATTGTTAATCAGGTTAAAAAACAGGTGTTATTCAAAACACCGCTCACGATAAACCCCAAAAACCAATTCAATTTGAATTCCAATTAAATACTAATTAACTGGACAATTTCACTAAATCTTGATTAAAAGATTTATTCGTTTCTAAACAGGGTTCAAGAACAGTGTTAATGAAGACACCGTTCACGACGAACCCAAAATCCCATTTGA
Source organism: Allium sativum (assembly GCA_030737875.1). Lineage (NCBI taxonomy): Eukaryota > Viridiplantae > Streptophyta > Magnoliopsida > Asparagales > Amaryllidaceae > Allium > Allium sativum. Next base: position 131,640,079 of record CM060916.1, on the reverse strand, counting down.
TATTGAATACAAGGCTCTGAATAGAAAATATATCGGCTTATATTCAATATCAAATTCTGAAACCAACAAATATCGTATTGGAAATAATGATATAAATATATCTTTCAAATTTCCACAACCATATATGTATAATCATGAAATCCAACATTGAAATATTCCGAAGATAATTTCGATTCAAATCCATTCCAATTCACATATTCGAATTTCTGATTATTTTTAAAACCACTTCAAATCCAATTTATTTATTCGAAAACAATGCATTATAATTCTAGTTCAAAACTAGTTCATTTGGATAAAAATCTATTTTTATCCTTACAAATGTGGAATTTTTCAACCTAGTTCTTCACAAATCATTTCTTATGATTTTACACAAATTATTGATATTTTTAATAATTTTATCAAGCCCGTACAGTCGATTTCCATCAACGGCCATCGAACTGCATTTACTGCGACCTTTTCCAAATTTGATTTGGACATAATTCCAAATCCAACCGTTAGATTTCAAATTTCTAATATTCATTGGAAAGCTCTTTTCGATGTGAACCCAACGGTTCTGGTTTCAGGAGAATCCGATGGTGAGATCTCCCGTAACGTCCATTCGAAGACAATGGTCGAAATTCGCGAACTGCCGCAGCGCGTTCTATTCAGGCCATTGTATATATATATGTATTATATATTTCATCGATTTCCTTTTAAAAAGTATTTTATAAATCGTTTTAAATTCGTTTTCGAAACGATTTCAACTTCATATTCAATTTCGAATCAAAATTGAATATTCCACTTCATCGATATACAAATGATAATATTCTCAAAACGTTATATTTTGAAATCACTTCCTTTTCTATATTCATTATAAAACGAATATAATTGATATAAATGCCGTTCACGTCGAAATGGCGCATCTCTAATCAACATGGCTTTATATATTTCAATAACTATTCAACAAATGAATATTTTCTATTCAACACATGAATCTATATTTCTTTCAAGACATGAATATTTATTTTTCTTTCAACACATGAATATTCTCCACACATGAGCATCGTCAACACATGACTATTTATTCTATTCAACACATGAATCTTTATTTTATAATATTCTTTATTTTTCTAATTGGAATGAGACCCAATAAATTACCATATAATGTTAATTATATGGATTCCATACAACACACGTATATAATAGCAACGATAAATAATCAACCATCATCCAAAATGCACCACAAACTGCATAAGCGTTAAATATAAATAATTAACGCTTACACAGTCTGTCAACCAATCGATTGACATACAACTAAACAATTGGGACTAGTGTACGACAAATATCATCCCAACAACCATGTGGGGTTTCAATCCACAAACATTGAATATTATTTGTGCAGTTGGGCGAAGTGTAAAATTAATCGTCCCAATCAATATCCTTCAAATAGGTGTACATAAACAAACCGTCCGGTTTGTAAATGAATATTTATTTATTCACATTCACATTAAAAAATTATATTTTTAACGATAATTAATTTATTTTAACACATGAATATTTTTCCTATTCAACACATGAATATATTTTTCCTATTCAACACATGAATATATTTTTTTCCATTTCACATCAACATCACAAACTAACTTCACAACACATCAAACAAGCATACAAGTCGTCCATGGTCTGTGGACGACGGGTTTCGGGTGCTGCTAAGCACCATCTGCATCCTAGTATATATTTTGACTAGAAAACAAGATTTAAAGTGAGAAGTTCTCACCGACTAGCAAAACCAAATACCATGACTCTTCATATGTAGAAATCTTCGTCGTGCTCGCCTTTCGTCACTTTCGTCGTCCGTAGCCACTACATATATAAAAATCACATTTTTATATTGTTGCTATGTATATAAAAATCACATTTTTATAATCACTCTATATGGATAAAAATCACATTTTATACCGCTACTATATAGATAAAAGTTCTATTTTTACATCGGTGTTCATATAATAGAGATCGTATTTTTACCACGCTAACTTCATAATAAAAATTATATTTTTATAACGCTCTTCTTCTAATAAAGATTATATTTTTATATCCTATACATGATAAAGGTCGAATTTTTATTTAGCTTCATATATAAAAATCTCAATTTTTCCTTCGCCATTTCAACTATATAAAGATTCAAACTTTTCTAATATAAAAATTCGATTTTCATACTTTAAGGATTCAATTCTTTTCTTGTTTCTTTGAATGATAAAAAGTCTAGTCTTTATACCTATAAAAATCTTATCTCTTCTAAATTAACAATCCAATCTTTCCTATGATAAAAATCTAATCTTTCCTATGATAAAAATCATAGCTTTCATCAATAAAAATCCCATCTTTTCTATAATAAAAATCTCGCCTTTTCTATAATAAAAATCCAACATTTTCTATATTTAAAATACGATCTTTTCATTTCTAAAGATACCACCTTTCCATATTTAAAAAAAAATGTTAAATACATATAAACTGATTTCAAAATGTGTTTAGTAATTAAAATTGATTTTTTTATAAACTAAAAACGGATTTAATATATGCTAAAATACGAAAAAAACTCAGATTTAAATATATATAAAAACTTACTGCTCGCTGGCGGAATCAGGTCGGGGGAGGGGAGGGGGAACGACTTGCTGATCGTCGGAGGCGGATTGGAGGGTTGGTGGCGCGATCTCTCAGGTGGCGGCGGCCCTAGGGTTAAGGAGGGGCGTCGGGTTTTGAACAGAGGGGAGGGATGCGGGTTCTCTCGAGCTGGGGGGGGGGGGGGGGAAGAGCGTGGATCGAGGGGGAAGGGAGGCGGCGGTGGTAAGGGGGAGGGCGGCGGGGACTGGCGGGCTCGAGATCTATTTGGTTTTTCTTTTTTCTTTTTTCTTTTTATTCTCTCTCTGAAGTGAATCGGGGAAGATAAAAGGGGGGGCCTATGTATATATATTTTATTATTTTATATTTTTTCTATTTAATATTTTATTTATTTATTTTCTTACCCAAAAGGCAACCTTTATTTTCGAACTCAAAACGAGACCCACCGCGTATCGTCTATAGCTATTTACCCCCATTCCGAATACAATGTGATATGCATCGTAAACCGATTCGATCATTTCGATCAGTTTCCGTCAAAATCAAAATATAACTCTATATTGAATTTGAACGCACCTTTCAATTTACCGGGAACACATACAGTCTTTAAAAATTCCCGAAAAATATTTTCTAGCTTCGTATTGACCATACGGTCCTAACAAAACTAATTTCGTCAAATTCTGAGACCATTTGAAAAACGGCCATTTTCCAGTCGATTAAAATCAACTAAAACTGGTCAAACGCGTTTTCCTTTGCCACGCTCACATATTGATTTGAAAAATCATGAATTTTGGAATCTAGTAATAACTTGACATCGCAGATCCAACAAAAGTGGTTTCGTCGAAAACCGAGGTCGTTTGCAAAATTCCCATTTTTAAGGGCCAGAATTCCATAGCGACTATTCTGAATTTTCAACTGGATATAACTTTTGATCCCTGCTATTGAATTTCAATTTTTTGGATTCGTTGGAAAGATATTCTCAATTAGATTCTAATATTTTTGGTTTTGTCAAAATCCGGTTTATTTTGCACCCGGTACATTCATTTGAACTTTGAAATCAAAATATCGAACTACCGCGCCATTTTCAATTCCTTTTATAATTATAAATAATAATTTATATTCCAACGACGATTCGAATAAATATATATGTTCTAATTCTATTCAAAATAATTTTCTTGTCATTATTATTTAAAATGATCCATTTTAAATAATCAAAATTGCCAAAATAAAAAATTTAAATTGGCTTAGAATTTCCGGGTTATTACAATCTCCCCCACTTAAAACTTTTCGTCCCCGAAAAGGAACGAAGCTGAAAGTTGTTTAACTAATCAACTCAACTTCCATTATTTTCTTTACGACTTAAGTTTTTCAACTTTTCAGTTTCAAAAACTTTTCAAATTATTCAAAAATTTGGCTAGCACCCTAAATTTTCGAAAAATTTCACCATAACCTCCCCTGCACCGGGAACTTTAGGATATTTCAAATAGCCTCCCATGGCCCTCACCAATTCAAAAGAAAAAGAAAAAGCCAAGCGGCTAGCCAATCGGCTCATAAAATCATCAAAAACCCAAGAAATACAATAAACATGTACCTATTTGTCGGTCAAACAATTTTATTCCTCTTCTCTAGCCTCCTTGCTATGACCTGCTCAATGTAAATACATGTATATGCATACAAATGCGATAAATTTTCAGTACAGTTTAATTTTGGTTCAGTTTGGCCTAAAGGTTCAAAATTTCAAATAGATGAAACCAACTATCAAACAACACAACCAGCAATCAATTAGTGAATTAACGTTTCAAATTCATAATTTTGATATATATACAGAAACTCAAGTTTCTGATGCCAAATCACAACAATAAACCTTATCTAGTTTTGGTTCTCACACCAGTCTATGGAAATATGTAGAAATCCCACTTTCGTCACTCGAAAATAAATACTGGTGATGGTATACTTCATCATCAGGACCATGTCCGGGCGACTAAAGTGTGATTCTATATTTGCCCAGTATATTAAAACTTTGAATATACGTTCATGACGCGTATATGCAAAATCTTTATACATTGTATTGTCCAAATTCAATACAAATAAAATATTCAGATACGTATATTTGAATTTAACTTTCAAAACAAAATTTGTTTTCATTTTTATATTCCAAAAACACCACTCTTCACACTCGTTCTAGGATACTACTGATCCCATCTCTAACGAGTCATTCTTATTGGATATTGCTAATCCAATTTCTGATGAATTCTTTCGTTTCGTTCTAATGTGTCTTGTTCTCGAGCTTTGTAAACCGAAGCTCTGATACCACTCTGTAGCGACCCAAACTTCCCCATGAAGGAAAGTTCGGATTGCTTTGAGAACAACACACATTGGGACACAAACAGAAGAATATTTCATTGTATATTACAACAATTGCATCAGAATACAAGAATATACAGAGTATGAATAAATATTACACAGAAAATATCAGAGATTTAAATTACCTTCAAATACATCGCAGCAGAAAATAATACAAAACACAACTAGAAGTAATACACGGATATAGAGCTTTCCGTGTATCATTCCAGATGAAAACCAGGATCCTATGAATATAAATCTGCAAAACCAAAACTACTAACTGCCCGTGTGGAAAATAAAGGCACCCAGAGTTCAGGTTAAAACCATAAACTACAAGTCAATCATGTGAATGGTGTGAGAACTAAAACAATTACTAATCTTTATTTTAAAAGTTAGGTAAAACGAAGGACCATGCCGTATAACACGGAACGGGTTTTTACCCCAAGAATACCAGTGCACAAAACAACAGCGCAATGCTAAATAAAGAAGAATGAAGCTATTATAAGACCCAGGTCCCATCACACAATGCAACACAAGCCAGGGGATAGGGTTTTTACCTTATAATAGCCAAAAATGCTTGGCACGTGAAATTTCATATTTTATTATTACTATAAGTGAAGAAAACAACTTCAATCATAATGTATAAATCATAGACGGCATAATTGACCCATACCACTATGTCGCCGTACTAGGCTCTACAAATAAAACCGAAATATCACGTATTGGAAATTGGATTCCATCATGAGTCGAGGCAAGGGGCAAGCTCCTATCCGTTCGAGACACTCTAGCAAATGTCTCAGGACCACACGCAGCAATCCTTGGAATCGGTTGGGCCAGTCCTCACCTAACTTTGTAGGATTAGTTATTCCTGAACACACGTTTCCCGGTCCTATAGGACCTATATAATAATGATTTGTACGTCAGCTCACATAGTGCCAGTTATCGGCCATATATATTCGAGGCGCCTCGCATTCCAACAACCATACAGGTAAAAAGTATATAAATGTCAGGGCTGGTAGGTCACTGACATCACCCATAGCTAGAAAGAAACGTCGTGTTCTCCCAACGGTCCGTATCCCGTTTTTGACTCATACTGAGGTATGAGGCTCGCGAATTCACGTTATACACAAAGCTATGCCACACAGGCCGTGCTTTAATCATCAACCACAAGACTTTGCTTTTCAACAGAATCTTTGATCATTTGCCACTTAGGCGTGCCACACAGGCAATTCACTCTATGCGACTGATGTCCATCGATATACAACCTCTGAGCTCGTACGTCTCAGAGAAGGGCGTTAAGCATGGGAATAAATTCTCTGCTGCTAAACAGATGTATATTTAATAGAGATCAATCAACACAGAATAAAATCCAATGTCAGACACACAGTCCATTTACAAGTTCGTTCTGGGTCTAAACGAAACCGGAGGCACTTTCCTCGCATATCCATCGATCTACAAGTATGTCTGGACGATCACAACTGTTTCCTCCTCTTGGGTGTACAGCCCAATCAAGATCATCAGTAATCACACAAAAGATGTGAAGACTTCCAGTCTTCAACCACCGTCTTCATCTTCGACATATCGTCGAATCGGTTATTCAGAATGGGTATAAACCCGGCCTTTTCGAATAACCCACGTATATAATAAACATGTGTTACACAAACACAACATACGCCTCATTCCAATTCAGAATATTCTTTTATTCAAATTTTCACATCTTAGGGAAAGGTTCCAATTAATTTTATCAAAGATAAATTCTTCTAAATTTGTTCTTTAATCTTCCTTTGGATATCACTTCAAACCATATTATGGTTTTCCAAACTAGTCGGGATTAGCGAACCACACCGAAGTAATTATTTATTTTATTTCCCAATCCCAACCTATTCATCCCATGGAGAAAAACTGGTATTACTCCATATCTAACACCACGGTGTTATTGGTAAATATTAATTACCATTTCACGTTCAAATCTAATTAAAGATTCAACTATCGCTTTAGAGCAAAACTGGTGATACTCCATCCTTGATCACTTTTTAGATTGGATAATTTAAATTATCAATCAATCTAATTAAAGATTCATTAAAACTCCACTTAGTTTTAATCTTCTCAAAAATCAATATCATGCCGTTAACTGGGTTAAAGAACCAATGTCACCTAAAACACGATTCACGATAAACCCAAAATCACTTTCTATTGTTAATCGGGTTAAAGAACAGGTGTTATTCAAAACACCGCTCACGATAAACCCCAAAAACCAATTCAAATTCAATTCCAATTAAATACTAATTAACTGGACAATTTCACTAAATCTTAATTACAAGATTTATTCTTCTCTAAACTGGTTCAAGAACAGTGTTAATGAAGACACCATTCACGACGAACCCAAAATCCCATTTGATATTAAATACAAGGCTCTGAATAGAAAATATATCGGCTTATATTCAATATCAAATTTTGAAAGCAACAAATATCGTATTGGAAATAACGATATAAATATATCTTTCAAATTTCCACAACCATATCTGTATAGTCATGAAATCCGACATCGAAATATTCCGAAGATAATTTCGATTCAAATCCATTCCAATTCACGTATTCGAATTTCTGATTATTTTTAAAACCACTTCAAATCCAATTTATTTATTCGAAAATAATGGATTATAATTCTAGTTCAAAACTAGTTCATTTGGATAAAAATCTATTTTTATCCTTACAAATGTGGAATTTTTCACCCCAGTTCTTCACAAATCATTTCTTATGATTTTACACAAATTATTGATATTTTTAATAATTTTATCAAGGCTCGTACAGTCGATTACTATCAACGGCCATCGAACTGCACTTACAGCGACCTTTTCCAAATTTAATTTGGACATAATTCCAAATCCAACCATTAGATTTCAAATTTCTAATATTCATTGGAAAGTTCTTTTCGATACGAACCCAAGGTTCTGGTTTTAGGAGAATCCGATGGTCGGATCTCCCGTAATGTCCAATCGAAGACAATGGTCGAAATTCACGAACTGCTGCGGCGCGGCCCGTTCAATTCAGGCCATTATATATATAATATATCTATATATTATATATATTTCGTCGATTTCCTTTTAAAACGTATTTTATAAATCGTTTTAAATTTGTTTTCGAAACGATTTCAACTTCATATTCAATTTCGAATCAAAATTGAATATTTCACTTCATCGATATACAAATGATAATATTTTCAAAACATTATATTTTGAAATCACTTCCTTTTCTATATTCATTATAAAAACGAATATAATCGATATAAATATCGTTCGCGTCGAAATGGCGCATCTCTAATCAACACGGCTTTATATATTTCAATAACTTCGTTACTCTATTCAACAAATGAATATTTTCTATTCAACACATGAATCTATATTTCTTTCAACACATGAATATTTATTTTTCTTTCAACACATGAATATTCTCAACACATGAGCATCGTCAACACATGACTATTTATTCTATTCAACACATGAATCTTTATTTTATAATATTCTTTATTTTCCCAATTGGAATAAGGCCCAATCAATTACCATGTAATGTTAATTATATGGATTCCATACAACACATGTATATAATAGCAACGATAAATAATCAACCATCATCCAAAGTGCACCACACAACCGCATAAGCATTAAATATAAATAATTAATGCTTACACAGTCTGTCGACCAATCGATCGACATACAACTAAACAATTGAGATTAGTGTACGTCAAATATCATCCCAACACCCGTGTGGGGTTTCAATCCACAAACACTAAATATTATTTGTGTAGTTGAGCGACGTGTAAAATTTATCGTCCCAATCAATATCCTTCATATAGGTGTACATAAACAAACTGTCCGGTTTGTCAATGAATATTTATTTATTCACATTCACGTTAAAAAATTATATTTTTAAAGATAATTAATTTATTTCAACACATGAATATTTTTCCTATTCAACACATTAATATATTTCTATTCAACACATGAATATATTTTTTTCCATTACACATCAACATCACAAACTAACTTCACAACACATCAAGCAAGCATACAAGTTGTCCATGGTCTGTGGAAGACGGGTGTCGGGTGCTGCTAAGCACCGTCTGCATCCTAGTATATATTTTGACTAGAAAACAAGATTTAAAGTGAGAAGTTCTCACCGACTAGCTAAACCAAATGTCATGACTCTTCATATGTAGAAATCTTCGTCGTGCTCGCCTTTCGTCACTTTCGTCGTCCGTAGCCACTACATATATAAAAATCACATTTTTATATTGTTGTTATGTATATAAAAATCACATTTTTATAATCACTCTATATGGATAAAAATCACATTTTTATACCGCTACTATATTGATAAAAATTCTATTTTTACATCGGTGTTCATATAATAGAGATCATATTTTTACCATGCTAACTTCATAATAAAAATTATATTTTATATCGCCCTTCTTCTAATAAAGATTATATTTTTATATCCTCTACATGATAAAGGTCGAATTTTTATTTAGCTTCATATATAAAAATCTCATTTTTTTTCTTCACCATTTCAACTATATAAAGATTCAAACTTTTCTAATATAAAAATTCGATTTTCATACTTTAAAGATTCAATTCTTTTCTTGTTTCTTTGAATGATAAAAAGTCTAGTCTTTATACCTATAAAAATCTTATCTCTTCTAAATTAACAATCCAATCTTTCCTATGATAAAAATCTAATCTTTCCTATGATAAAAATCATAGCTTTCATCAATAAAAATCCCATCTTTTCTATAATAAAAATCTCGCCTTTTCTATAATAAAAATCCAACATTTTCTATATTTAAAATACGATCTTTTCATTTCTAAAGATACCACCTTTTCATATTTAAAAAAAATGTTAAATACATATAAACTGATTTCAAAATGTGTTTAGTAATTAAAACTGATTTTTTTATAAACTAAAAACTGATTTAATATATGCTAAAATACAAAAAAAACTCAGATCTAAATATATAAAAAAACTTACTGCTCGTTGGCGGAATCAGGTCGGAGGGGGGAGGGGGAACGTCTTGCTGATCGTCAGAGGCGGACTGGAGGGGTGGTGGTGCGATCTCTCAGATGGCGGCGGCCCTAGGGTTAAGGAGGGACATCGGGTTTTGAACAGAGTGGAGGGATGCGTGTTCTCTCGAGCTGGGGGGGGGGGGGAGAGCGTGGATCGAGGGGGAAGGGAGGCGGCATCACTCCTAAGGCGGCGGTGGTAAGGGAGAGGGCGGCGGGGACTGGCGGGCTCGAGATCGATTTGGTTTTTCTTTTTTCTTTTTTTCTCTCTCTGAAGTGAATCGGGGAAGATAAAAGGGGGGGCCTATGTATATATATATATATATTTTTATTTTCTTACCCAAAATGAAACCTTTATTTTTGAACTCAAAACGAGACCCACCGCCTATCGTCCATAGCTATTTACCCCCATTCCGAATACAATGGGATATGCATCGTAAGCCGATTCGGTCGCTTCGATCAGTTTCCGTCAAAATCAAAATATAACTCTATATATTGAATTTGAACGCACCTTTCAATTTACCGGGAACACATACAGTCTTTAAAAATTCCCGAAAAATATTTTCTAGCTTGGTATTGACGATATGGTCCTAACAAAACTAATTTCGTCAAATTCTGAGATCGTTTGAAAAATGGCCATTTTCCAGTCGATTAAAATCAAGTAAAACTGGTCAAACGCGTTTTCCTTTGCCACGCTCACATATTAATTCGAAAAATTATGAATTTTGGAATCTAGCAATAACTAGACATCGCGAATCCAACAAAAGTGGTTTCGTCGAAAACCGAGGTCGTTTGCAAAATTCCAATTTTAAGGGCCAGAATTCCATAGCGACTATTCTGAATTTTCAACTGGACATAACTTTCGATCCCCGCTATGAAATTTCAATTTTTCGAATTCGTTGGAAAGATATTCTCAATTAGATTCTAATATTTTTGGTTTTGTCAAAATTTGGTTTATTTTGCACTTGGTACATTCATTTGAACTTTGAAATCGAAATATCGAACTACCGTGCCATTTTCAATTCCTTTTATAATTATAAATAATAATTTATATTCCAACGATGATTCGAATAAATATATACATTCTAATTCTATTCAAAATAAATTTCTCGTCATTATTATTTAAAATGATCCATTTTAAATAATCAAAATTCATCAAAATTGCCAAAATAAAAATTTTAAATTGGCTCAGAATTTCCGGGTTATTACATCCTTCCTCCAAAAATGACATTTGGAGAACCTATCTTTGAGTTGATGTGCTCGAAGGGTCTCTAAGACTTCCCTAATCTGTAGGGCATGAACTTCCTCGCTTCTAGAGAATATCAAGATATCATCCACAAAGACTACTACGAACCTGTTTGGAAACTCCCTAAACACCCTATTCATCAAGTCTACGAAATATGCGAGTGCATTCGTCAAACCAAAAGGCATGACGAGCCATTCGAAGAAACCATCGGGAGTCCTAAAAGCAGTCTTATCTATACTATCCTCAGCTACCCTCAACTGATGAAATCCTGTAGCTAAGTCCAACTGCGAGAAAACCAAAGCACCAACCAACTGATTGCAACTATTTGGCTCCCTATAGTCCACGCACAATATAAGCGAACCATCAGCCTTTGTAGCAAAAACAACTGGAGCACCCCACTCTGAGATACTTCTTCTTATGAACCCTTTCTCAAGCAAATCTTGCACTTGTTTACTAAGCTCCCTCCTTTCTCTTGGAGCCATATAGCGCATAAGCAATGTAACTGGCTTTGCATTGTCCACTAAGTATATACAAAAATCTATCTCACGTTTTGGAGGTAAGCCCCTAACCTCCTCAAAGACATATGCATACTCACGGACTACTCGAACTGATTGCAAATCATCAATAGATGTGTTAAGAGATTCTAGGTAGCTAAGCATAATAGAACCCTTAGGATCACATGAGATATTGAGAGTATTATCCAAACTAGTCAACATTCTAACTACCCACTTTTCACTGTCGAGAATGGCACCATACCTGGCTAGCCAATCCATTCTTAGAATCAACCCATAGCCCGTGAAACCAAGCACATAAGCGTTACATTCAAACTTAACGTTCTCAAATCCCGACATAACATAAACAGGTGAGTCGTACCCCCGATAGGATTTGAGACAGCAATGGGATCCATAACTAGACTAGCATCTAGATGCAGTGTTTCAACTAACGAAGCAGATATAAACGAATGTGAAGTGCCAGAATCAAACAATGTTCGAACAAGATGGTCAAAAAGGAAAATCAAACTTTCAACAAAAATATTTCTACCTCTCTCCTGTCCTGGTGCCATGAGAGCATGAACCTGCCCTCCAAAAGTAGGTCCTGTCCTCTGCCCTTGCCCTTGCCCTTGTCCTTGCCTCCTCGGGCAGTCTCTAATCATATGTCCTGCCTCATCACGTTGGAAGCAACCCGTCTTCTTATTCTTCCTACAGTCCTTGCTTAAGTGGCCCAGTGTTCCACAATTAAAACCCCTTTTCTTCCCTTGGCCCTTGTTATCCTTACAACCTTTCTTTTATTGTTGTTGTGCTTTCTTTGGATCCCCTTTCTTATATTGTGCCTTATCTACATTAGCGCCTTTCTCCTCTTCATGCATCAGCGCCATGTCAACAAGTTTCTCGAAAGTAGCCCCCATAGGAATGTTGGACATATCCAACCCATGTAATGGTTCATTCAGACCCTTGGAAAATCTCAAAGCCTTCTATGTGGTGTATTAACTAATTCCATACCAAATCTTGCTAACTTGTTAAACTTGTTAACGTACTCCTTCACAGACAAACTCCCTTGTTTCAAAGCCGAGAACCTCTCCATGTATAAACTCTCCTCTGCTTGTGAAAGAAATTTCAACTTGAACCTTTGTTTAAAATCCCTCCACGTCTCCATTGCACGCCCTCCATTAGTTACTTCCCACTAAAATGAGGCTTCGTCCTTCATCAACCAAGCAGCTAGCTAAACCTTCCTTCCCTCGTCTATCTCAAAGATACCAAACAAATCCTCCATTTCCTTGAGCCAATTTCGAGCCTCAACAAATGTCTCAGTTCCATAAAATAGCTTTCCATCCATCGCACGGAAGTCTTTGCATATCTTACAAATAGCGCCTACATGGGGAGGAGGAGGAGCGATTACAACTGGGGGAGGAGGAACGTCTGTTGGGCCTACGGTAGTAGCCCTAGCCTCCAGATACCTTCTGAACCAACCTGGTATCTGTACACCCTCGGGTATAACAGGCTCCCCAGACATGCTGGAAGGAAAAAGGAAGAGATTCAAAACAGAGAATCGAAAGATAGATATATGGCTTTTGGGGATTATGTTTTTCATAATAAACTTTTCTCTTGAAAACACCCACGTCCATTAATGTCACTCACTAAGAGAATGCATTAACTTTCATGGAGTATTATAAGAGTATAGAACAGAATATCAGAAGATAGATATATAAATGGTACTTAAGAAAATTTAAAATTTATTCATTGTAGCGGAAAAGAAAAATATGTTTGAGCCAAGTACACAAATATCCATCGTGAACAAAATTGTTATCAGAGTACATAAAAGTAAAATCACAATCCCACTCCAAATAGCCATAATGGAAAAGAGATAAAGCTGAGCGTTACTTTCAACACTTCCAAGCACTTCAAGAAGCAAGAAATCCAAGTCAAGCTCCACTAGTCCCACCCTGAGGACCTGGGAGGGGGGAGGAAAGAAAAGAGGCAAAACAAAAAAAGTCAGACATAAAGTCTGGTGAGCCCAGTGACTTTAACAATATAATCAGTAAAGTAACAGAATAAGAACATAAACTGGATATAAGAAATGACTATAACATAAACAGATATGACAAGGCAAACAAGATGGACAAGATATAACGTTGATTGCGCTTCTAATCACTATAAGATAACTCCTACACCGCGCCAATACTAGTCCCCTACTGAAAGTTGATCCCTCTTACTAAACATAACTGTAACGAAGCAAAATTTTCAACATCTAAATATAATTTAAATTAATAATTTATTGTTGAGTTTTGGTTCTTACTTATTTTGAGCAAACTAGAATATATATCTATATTTGAATTTCAATTTTGTCGAACGTATTTAAGTAAACTTATAAAGGAACATTCTTTTGTAAATTTAATTTTAATACAAATGTTTGTAGAAATTTAAAGAATGGATTTAAGTTAATTTGCCTACGGTTTATTTGTATTTGGCTTTTATATTATATTCTTCGTTGTATTCTAGCTCTTTTGTATGTGTAATATTCTACTTATGATTAAGTTATTTGTGTTTAATAATTACGGTATTTTAATTTTTTTAGCTTATATTCTTATTTTATATTAAACATATTTCAGTGTCATACTAGGAGTAATTATCTTATTCAAATTTATTTGTATTGCTTTACCTTAACAATGTTTTCTAAATTAATTATATTTAATCATCTTATTTGAACTTACCATGATACTAAATTTTGTGTTTAACTTTTATATGGTATATTCTTTGTTCGCTCAAATTGTTTTGTATCAAATTCTATTTTGACTAAATTTATTTGTATTGTAATATATCAAAAACTTTAAACTTTAAATTTAATAGAGAATTTGATTAGCGTAATAATTGGCGTTTACTAAATTTAATCAGTTGATAAGTAGTGACGATAGTTTGACATAATGAACCAGAACTGAGTTTGCATATCCATTTGTTTATTCAATAAAACAGTTATCTCAAATTCATCGTTGATAAATTTTGAACGATAACAAATTTGTTGGCAATAAAATTCGTTGAAAGCAAATAACGTTGTACACCGTTAATTTCCATAACCGTTCAACCATGCTTTCTATTTTCAGCCTAATACCATGTTCAAACCATTCACCTCGTTCAGCCCAATGTTAGTTCCACAATATCTGATGATGTCTTTCTTCAGATTTGCACCTGCCCCTAGAAATACGCACAAGATTTGGGTGGTGGATACTATTTACCAGCTGTTCGTCCTTATCTGAAGTCGTTGCCACATTGTGGATAGCTTCTGCCTTTGGTCTCCTTCGTCTGGTTATAAAATAAGGTACTCTCTTTCATTTACACAAAACAACTCTTCCTCCTATTTGTATTTCAACAGCCATCAATTCTCATTTTATCCACAAAATTGAAATTCGATCCATCCAAACCAAATTGAATTCCTTCTTCCCAAATTCGACGATGGCCTCTCCCTTAACGGAATTCGAACCCATCACTTCCTTCCCCACTTGCGGTTTGGCCTCCATGTTTCCATCATTCGACTGCGTGGTTCATCGCCGTTTGAAGTGCACCTCGTCACCATCATAAATGGCCACCGCAAGCCGCCTCATCTCTGCAAGCGAACCCTGTCCGCCAGTCAAGGCTCCTCTCTTTCATCCATCGCAACGCCTAGCTACTCTCCGCATACCCAAAAGCCGCCCACGCCACACCTGCAGCAGTTCACCCTCGCCACCATGCCACATTGTAGCTTCAATGCCGCGCCAAAATACATTGTTGCTGATAGCGCAGGCAGCTTCTCTTCCTTGCCATTAATTATTGCATTTAAATGTAAGTTTTGCTTACGGTTAGACCTGTTTCAAGCTTTCCAATTTCGATTTACACTGAATAAAACTGTTGTGGGGGTGTCTGCATATACTGATTGCCATTTGCGTTTGTTGTGAAGTCCGTTTGTTGTCACCATAGTTTATAGGTTTTGGTTAAACTGTTTCCTTGACTTGGAGATTTCTGGTTCTACCCTGTTAAATGGCATCAACATCACTTTGTTGATAGGCACATTCACTTTGACCTGGAAAAATAATGATAACTTAATGCATACAAGTTTATATTAGTTGTTGCATATCCTGGAATATATATATATATATATATATATATATATATATATATATATATATATATATATATATATATATATGCGTTTTTGTTTCAGATGACTTAAAATTTCACTATATGTTCCAATTTCCGTAAACAAGAAGCCTCACATATTGAATCTTCAAATGAATCAAGATCTAGACCATTACTGAATATCTTGGTTTATCCCTGTTTTCAACTTCATCATGTTCATTCTAGTTGGCTTGTAGCTTGCACCTATATTTAGTTTTGCTTCCAGTATTTAGTTGCCTCCTGGGGATCTATCATATATTGCTCTTAACATATGGTTCTTACTTAACTCGAATACACATTACCTTGGGGTATATTATGTCATTGAATTCGTGAGTTACTAAACCAATATATTGTCTTATGTACAGTTGCATGTCGTATACATGCTGTGATTATTTCTTTTACTGGAAGTTCCTCTTTGGTCATGCATGAGTATATGCGTGGTACAAAGGCCTGTAGGCTTCCATGCATGTGCCCATATGTTGGCCTCTTCTGTATACTTTTCTATGATTGCTACATTTTAGGAATTGTTATATGTCGTCCATGTTGCTACTTTATATTTTACATGTCATCTTATATTGTTTATACTACTTTTTTCTTGATTTTTCCACTCTCAAATGCATGTTGTCTACATCGGGTTCATTCATCTTGCCGCACCTTAAAATTTACCTTTGCATGTTGATATTTTAAGTTGTATAAGAGTAGAACTTTCGTCTGCACCTTTCACATGCTTACCGACACTTAGCATTCTTGGTATTTCATTGTAACGTGGTTGTTGCACATAGACCCATGTTGATGTTGTCATACTTTGTCCCTTATGTGTGCAAGTTACGCTGAGCATTTTCTTTTGCTTTCGAATCTATTCTAACACTTTGGTGCTCCGGTTGTTCGCATCTGTCCTGAGTTCTCGCTCCATATAGTACAATTTGGCACTATATGCTCCAGGACCACTATATACATATATTCAGATAGTCTTACTAAGCATATTTAACATAAGACATATACAGTTGTGTGTTGGGTTCTTTTATTCGTTAAGGTTAAGTTACTGCATTTTCACCCCAATTATATATATGGACTGTACTTCGAGCCTGAGCCTTTGCAACACGTCACCCTCAGGTTCGAGGCATGCTAGTATTCGATCCACGTTATTTCTCTCGGCAGTTAATGATTTTATACTCGAGTTATTTAATTTGTTAGGATTACACAAATTTTATTATGTGTTCATATCGAAATGTGATAACTTGAAATAAGTTTAATCCTGACTCGGGTGTTTTGTGTATTTTGCATGGGACACTCGGGTCAGGCCCCAAGTGTTCCAGTATAAGGATATCAACTCGCAAACTGGAGAGGACGTGGAGACATGGAAAGCTCGTGCACGCTAAGCTCAACAAAAATGTAAATTTTATTCAGTTGAAAATTCATGTATACATTATATTATTCTTCCGCTGTGCAAATATGGTATACAACTCTGATTTTATATGAAATTTTATTCTGCTGCAATTTTTGTACTATGTGATTCTGTATTGATTTTGTTTAACCCGTGTAAGCCAATAATAATATGTCGTTTTGAATGTTCCGAGTTGGTTTAATTATTGACTTAAGACGGGCAATGCCAGGTCGTTACATCTGGTATCAGAGCTTTGGTTCATACAAAGCTTGGCTTATTTGGTTTAAAAACTCATTAGAGATAAGTTAGAATTACCTTAGAATGAGCAGAATCGGTGCTAGAATCAGTGGAGTTCGAAAAATAAATTATTTTGTAAGAGATTTTAAAATAAAACTTTGAAAAAGATATTTTTGAACATAAAGGATTTTGCGGCTTTTGTGGTCGTCGAGTGTTCGAAATTTTCAAAGAAAATAAAAGTGAAAGTTGAACAGATTTTCCAAGAATTTTTGAAATCTTCTAATACGTTATTTCAAAGAGAAGAGAAAGAAAAGAAAGGAGATTTCAAGACTAAAATGAAATTTTCGTAATGATTAAACCCTATAGGTGAACGGTGTATCTATGAACGGCGATTAATTCGAGATACTGTTACTTGAAAGGGATTTTACCAATCAAAGCAAATACTAAAGTATGGGTTTCGGAAAATTTAAAAACTTGATAAACTTGAAACTGGACGAAGTTGAAATTTTACAGTACTCGATTTGCAGAATGATGGTTGAAATATGAATTGAATCAGAACTGGAAATAATTTGGATCGGATTGAAATTGGTATTAATTACTTTTAGTATGTTATATCTCTATTTTGTCTAAATTTTGTTTTACCAATTATTACTCAAATTACTTCTCAAATTTATTAATTTCATATACCTAGTTTTCTACTTTTGTCTAAATTATTCATATGTCCATAATATTTAGCCTTTGCCTTAACCATTTTAAATTGTATTTAGTTCTATTTTGTCCTTACAATTTGTATCTAACCATTTTAAATTTGGAATTTAGAACCTTTTACTTGACTCTTTTACAATAAAACTATTTGTATTTAGCTTTCATATATTCTTTGTAACTTTCCAAATTTGATTTAATTACCGTTATTTATAGTATTCAATCTTATTTAACTTATTTATTTATTCAAATTTAATTCTTTGTAAACTATTGTATTTTGTTCAAATTAATTTGACTGGTTAATTAAACTACTTTTCTTAAATTTCCTCGTACTTGACTATTTTATTTGGTTCTACCTTATTTTGCTCGACTTGTTTATTGCAACTTATATTACTTTAAAACTTTACTACTTTATTGTTTTACCTACGTTATCTTTTACTTGACTATTCTATTTGGTTTGCAATATGTGAAGTCTTATTTATCTTTTACTTGGAACTATTTAACCAAACTTATTTTGAAAGTATATGAATTTCAATCCAGGAAATTATGGTGTATAAATTGTGTATGAAGACTCGATCGTCTAACGAAATGCATGACCTGTAAATCTGAATCAAATATGATGTTTTGATGAAAAATTTGACTTGAGAAAATGGATTTGGATTTGAAATGATATTCGACACCGAATCGATATAGGAATCAGTAATAATTTTAGGAACTAAATGAAAATCTCCAAGATATTGATTTGAAGTTTTCGGAACTTATATAAAATATAAGGAAGCGATTAGTTTGGAAACTATTGTTCGAAGGTAATTGATTGAAGGAAATTTTATACAAGAGGAAGGTATATAAGAATGATGAGTTTGAAAACATGATCTTATGAAAATAAATACTTATGTAAGTGTGATATATCACAACGTGAAATGAAGTACTATATATATAGTATCCTATGTTTTCAAATTAAGATACAGGAAGTACCTTCTTGCGAATAATGAATCCATTTAGCTATTTCATGAGATGATTGGGTTGTCCGGATGTAAAAATTGTATGTTCCCTTCGACTGCATAACGTAATTTGCAGTGCTAGGAGCGCCTACGGCGATAGATGTTTCCTAGGGGATCAAGGCGAAACCATTGTATTTACTGCGATTTATGGTCGATTTGTGATGGCATAATCCGTAGGGTTGGGAGTTCCTATAGGTACAGATGTTTCCTGGGGGATCCAGGAGTAACCATTGTGTATTTGCGGTCCAACTTGAGATATAGGGCGTAAGGTGGCAGTGATTGCCTAACCTAGATGCAGTCTCTAGGTATCTCAGGTTTTTGTTTTTTTAGATGCCTTCTATTAATTTTCTCATGATGAAATTCGCAGGGAACTGACTTCCTACGGGTGCGGATATCTCCTGGGAGACCCCAGTCGTAACCATTGTGTATCTACGATTCGTGAAGTAGTTTTAACAATTGGCATCGGTTGGAACTTCCAATATATATTTTTAGGAATTTTAAGTATATTCATTGGGAGTTGAAACAAGTATATATTTAGTACTTAGGGATTGTTAGACATGCGTCGGTACCACGTATGGCTAAAATCCTTTGAGAACAAAGGTAGACTTGTTAGACTTCAATTTATTAAGTAATTTCAAACTCTAAATAACAAATCAACAACTTGAAACTAGAATTGAACAACCTCAACTTAATGAATTAAGAAAGGGGATTTTAAATGATTTCCAAGCCCACAGCTTTAAAATTATATGCAAATCTTTCCGCTTTATTATGACTAATTTTGAAAATCAAAGTTTTGAAACTAATCAAGTTGTATACAAATTTTGTAACCTAACCAAGGAGAATATTATACGTAAACCCGTCATTGTGTGTTAAATAAATTAAAATAAATAATAGACTTGAATATATGTTAAACATGGATAAAAATAAAAGTTCACCTAAGAAATTAGAAGATAATTTCGATAATACTAACTGAAGTTAAGAAATCGTATAGAAGGTAATTTAAATTATAACAAATGTTCAAGTGGGGGTGGGGGGAGAAGGCTGATTTCCGCCACTTGAAACAGCATGAAGAATCAAATAAAATTTCTAAACGTATAGTCAATTACAATGCATTAATTTTGGATTAAAATTTTATTTGAGTATTATATGACTGAACTGCCGATATTTGATCTGTGACTTTCCTATCTTAGCCTAGGCAAATCACTTAAAATTGAATCGTTGTTCTTGAGCAATGTCAATCATACTTCTGTACTTTATCACTTGGTCCAGCATTTTGATTCAAACCATTACTACCTCTAGATACTCGTTGAACTTCTATTTTACTTAAGCACCCAAAATTTTGACTTGGTCCATAATGGTTCACATGTGTGTCGTTGTCGAATGTAACTAAGATTGAATTCCAAACTAATAACTTTGGTTGGTCCAAGATATAATGATAATGGAACCTTAACAAATGAGCTTTTATAGTAATAGAAAATCGCTGAAATATACAAATCCGACTTATGCAAGGAAATTGGAAATTTGAAATATTAATTTAAAGGATTTGGTTTCGATTTTTTTTTTTGAAATTAATGTTCTGGAACAATACTAGTCGAAACATGCACGTACTAAATCAGAGTGTGCAGCAGAATTGTGATAGTATTTTGAATAGAAATGCTTTAAGAGGTTTTCCAACTAGTTGAATAATGTAACCTTTTCAAACACGATTTGATCTTGAAAGAAGAGAAAAGGGGGTCCCATATTGTTTTGAAAGGAAATAATTGGACTATTGGAATTGTATGTGAATTAAAGGATATTAAGTTTATTTGGAAATCTTAAAATGCTTGAAACAATGGAAATTGATCTAAAGAAATTAGATATGACAATTTTCTAAAGCTTTTAAAATGAAATGTTGATCGTATTAATCAAATTTGGTTTCCAATTATTGAATGAGAATATAATTTCCAATTACTTCGGATATAATGAACGACTTATAAAAGTGGTTTCGACAACTAGAATCCCGATATTTTGGAATGTTTAGAAAACAACAAGTATTTGAAAATTCGGGTTGCGAAATAATTTACAACTTCGGGATATGAAACAATTTGGGTTGTTCGAGTAACCCGTGACAAAACTGAGGTATGATTAGATTATGTACGATGGGTGGTACTCAGTAGCCCATTATGTGGGAAAACTTTTCGATTTAATATAGAGATGATTCGAATTCATTATAATATGTTGAATTTTTAAAGCGATGTAGATTTTGAAATCCCGTAGTGAAATATGATTCTATATGAAAGAAATATGCAGTATTCCATTGGTTTGAAATGAAAATGGGATTCTAAGTTCGGAGAAATCATTTTGAGATTTTCTAATGTTTTGAAATTTATGATTTCAAATTTATATAGTACCATAATTTAACTTATTCAACTTATCATCTCATTTAAATTATTTCGCATTTGTACCTGTGTTTTATCCATTTCAAGTTCTTCTACTTATATTGTTTTACTATTTTACTGTATTATCTATCCCCTGCCAACATATTCTAAATTGCTTATACTTAACCATTTTATTGCAACTTTTAAAGCTATCAAGCTCTTTGAATTTTACCTTTAACTAAACAACTTACATTTCAAAATAACCTTACAATTTTAAACTACTTTTGCCTAAGTTGTTATATGCTCTGAACCTAACTTTCTATTACACTATATAGCAAATTTCCTTATTTGATTTTTATACAACATTTTAAGTTTTAGTTGATATAAAAAGTTTGCCAATTTGGTCATGTGATAAATGTTGTGTTAAGAACCTTTTGATATTCTTTCGAGCTTAATTGGAGTAATAAGTATTTGATTTCAATAAATTTATAAGTGAAGATTCATTTTTCTTAAGTATAAAAACCTTAAAACTCTCCTTTTCGAGGACGAAAAGTTTTAAGTGGGGGAGACTGTAACGAACCAAAATTTTCGATATCTAAATATAATTTAAATTAATAATTAATTGTTGAGTTTTGATTCTTACTTATTTTGTGCAAACTAGAATATATCTCTATATTTGAATTTCAATTTTGTCGAACGTATTTAAGTAAACTTATAAAGGAATATTCTTTTGTAAATTTATTTTTAATACAAATGTTTGTCGAAATTTAAAGATTGGATTTAAGTTAATTTGCCTACGGTTTATTTGTATTTGGCTTTTATATTATATTCTTTGTTGTATTCTAGCTCTTTTGTATTTGTATTATTCTACTTATGATTTAATTATTTGTGTTTAATAATTACGGTATTTTAATTTTTTTAGCTTATATTCTTATTTTATTTATATTACACACATTACAGTGTCATACTAGGAGTATTTATCTTATTCAAATTTATTTGTATTGCTTTACCTTAACTATGTTTTCTAAATTAATTATATTTAATCATCTTTTTTGAACTTACCATGATACTAAATTTTGTGTTTAACTTTTATTTGGTATATTCTTTGTTCGCTTAAATTCTTTCGTATCAAATTCTATTTTGACTAAATTTATTTGTGTTGTAATATAACAAAAACTTTAAACTTAAATTTAATAGAGAATTTGATTGGCGTAATAAATGGCATTTACTAAATTTAATCGGTTTGACGACAGTTTGACATAATGAACCAGAACTGAGTTTGCATATCCATTTGTTTATTTAATAAAACAGTTATCTCAAATTCATCATTGATAAATTTTGGACAATAACAAATTTGTTGGCAATAAAATTCGTTGAAAGCAAATAACGTCATATACCATTCACAAGCAGCAACCGTTCGACCATGCTTTCTATTTTCAGCCTAATACCGTGTTTAAACCATTCACTTGTTCAACCCAATGTTACTTCCATAATATCTGATGATATCTTTCTTCAGATTTGCACCTGCCCCTAGAAATACAAACAAGATTTGGGCGGTGGATATTATTTACCACCTGTTCGTCTATATCTGAAGTCGTTGCCACGTTGGGGATAGCTTCTGCCTTTGATCTCCTTCGTCAGATTATAAAATAAGGTACCCAATTTCGTTCACACAAAACAACTCTGCCTCCTCTTTGTATTTCAACAACCGACATTTCTCATTTTATCCCCAAAATTGAAATTCGATCCATCCAAACCAAATTGAATTCCTTCTTCCCAAATTCAACGATGGCCTCTCCCTTACCGGAAATCGATCCCATCACTTCCTTCCTACTCGTGGTTTAGCCTCCACATTTCCATCATTCAACTGCGTGGTTCATCGCCGTTTGAAGTGCACTTCATCACCATCATGAATGGCCACCGCAAGCCGCCTTACCTTCACAAGCGATACCAGTCCGCTAGTCAAGGCTCCACTCTTTCACTCATCTCAATGCCTAGCTACTCTCCGCAAACACAAAAGCCGTCAACGCCACACCTGCAGCAGTTCACCCTCCCCACCATGCCGCCCTGTAGCTCTGACGCTGCGCCAAAATACATTGCTGCTGATAGCGCAGGCAGCTGCTCTTCCTTGCCATTCATTACTGCGTTTAAATGTAAGTTTTGCTTACGGTTAGACTTGTTTCAAGCTTTCCTATTTCGATTTACACTGAATAAAACTGTTGTGGGGGTATCTGCATATACTGGTTGACCATTTGCATTTGTTGTGAAGTCTGTTTGTTGTCACCATAGTTTATAGGTTTTGGTTAAACTATTTCCTTGACTTGGAGATTTCTGGTTCTACCCTGTTAAATGTCATCAACATCAATTTGTTGATAGGCACATTCACTTTGACCTGGAAAAATAATGATATCTTGATGCATACAAGTTTTGATTGGTTGTTGCATGTCCTAGAATATATATATATATATATATATAGGCGTTTTCATTTTAGATGACTTAAATTTTCACTATACGTTCCGATTTTCGTAAACAAGAAGCCTCACATATTGAATCTGCAAATGAATCAAGATCTAGACCGTTACTGAATATCTTGGTTTATCCCTATTTTCGACTTGATCGTGTTCATTCTAGTTGGCTGTAGCTTGCACCTATATTTAGTTTTGCTTCTAGTATTTAGTTGCCTCCTGGGATCTATCATATGTTGCTCTTAACATATGGTCCTTACTTAACTCGAATACGCATTACCTTGGGGTACATTATGTCATTGAATTCGCGAGTAACTAAACCAATATGTTGTCTTATGTATAGTTGCATGCCGTATACATGCTGTGATTATTTCGTTTACTGGAAGTTCCTCTTTGGTCATGCATGAGTATATGCGTTGTATAAAGACCTGTAGGCTTCCTTGCATGTGCCCATATGTCGGTCTCTTCTATAATACTTTTCTATGATTTCTACATTTTAGGATTTGTTATATGTCATCCATGTTGTTGCTTTATATTTTTCATGCCATCTTATGTTGTTTATACTACATTTTTCTTGAATTTGCCACTCTCACATGCATGATGTCTACACCGGGTTCATTTATCTTGCTGCACCTTAAAATTTACCTTTGCATGTTGATATTTTAAGCGTATTAGAGTAAAACTTTCGTTTGCACCTTTCACATGTTTACCGGCACTTAGCATTCTTGGTATTTCATTGTAATGTGGCTCTAGCTGCACATAGACCCATGTTGATGTTGTCATACTTTGTCCCTTATGCGTGCAAGTCATGCTGAGCATTTTCTTTTGCTTTCGAATCTATTCTAACACTTTAGTGCTCTGTTTGTTCGCATTTGTCCTGAGTTCTCGCTCCATATAGTACTATTTGGCACTATATGCTCCAGGACCACTATACATATATTCAGATAGTCTTACTAAGTATATTTAACCTAAGCCATATATAGTTGTGTGTTGGGTTCTTTCATTCGCTATGGTTAATTTACTGCATTTTCACCCCAATTATATATATGGACCGTACTTCGAGCCTAAGCCTTTGCAACACGTCACCCTCAGGTTCGAGGCATGCTAGTACTCGATCCACGTTATTTCTCTCGGCAATTCATGATTTTATACTCGAGTTATTTAATTTGTTAGGATTACACAAATTTTATTATGTGTTCATATCGAAATGTGCTTACTTGTAATAAGTTTAATCCTGACTCAGGTGTTTTGTGTATTTTGCATGGGACACTCGGATCAGGCCCCAAGTGTTCCAGGTATAAGGATATCAGCTCGCAAACTGGAAAGGACGTGGAGACATGGAACGCTCATGCGCGCTAAGCCCAATAAAAATGTAAATTTTATCCAGTTGAAGATTCATGTATACATTATATTATTCTTCCGCTGTGCAAATATTGTATACAACTCTGATTTTATATGAAATTTTATTCCGCTGCAATTTTTGTACTATGTGATTCTATATTGATTTTGTTTAAACTGTGTAAGCCAATAACAATCTGTCATTTTGAACGTTTTGAGTTGGTTTAATTATCGACTTAAGATGGGCAAAAATGCCAGGTCGTTACAATAATAATAATAATAATAATGGTAGTTTCATGTACTCCTAGCTGCTTCCATAGGTGCCACCTGCTTCTATCTCCACTGGTTGTACCCACTACCCACCCCATTCGATCGGCTCCCTAACTCGTAGATGTCGGTGCTAGTCCCACAGTAGGGTGTATCACTCCCTAAAGTGGCTACCCGATACTACTAAAATGCAAGGCTTATACCTACACGATGCAACAACGTCTTACCTACCATCCCGGACTCACGCACGCACATGACTCCATTGGACTTGCACTGCCATCGCTAACTCTTTATTGACCTCTTACAATCAACCCTAGTAAGAGTGTCCCTATCCTTGACCTAAATCGAGCTTATATAGATAATAAAATGGGTTACTGGTTGAAAAGGGTCTACCCACTTGACACAAGCTTCCCTCTTAAGCTTGGTCCCCGCTAGGAATTCCCACTTAACCCCTCTTTATCCCCATATCTAATCACATGTCTCATCTTAGTTAAGTGCTTTCATTATGTTTCACATGCTACCCATGTTACCCACTTAACCCTTTATTATCCCCATGTCTAATCACATGTCTTATCTTGGTTAGGTGTTCTTAATTCATTATAACCGTAATCTTGCAAGACCCCTCACATTAGATTGTCGTTTTGCGGTTGCTAGATATGCCGGGCGGCTCCGGGCAGGCTTATACCACAAACCGAATCTAACCTCGTGTCTTTGCATTATTACGCATCTAATTTCTGCCTTTGACCTCTCACATTAGACTGCCATTTGCGGTTGCTGGATATGTCGGGCGGTTCCGAACAGACTTCTACCGCAAACTAGTCTAACCTCGTGTCTTAGTCATTCATTATCTCTTCTTTTATTCAAACCTAATTTCAAGTTCTGAATTATAACATATATTCCAATTGCCTACAATTTCCAATTCAAGTTACATTTATAATTCCAATCCAAGTCATGCCTATAATTCCATGTATATAAATTGCACCAATTTATGCCCCAAATCAATTACATGAGTACAAATCAACTTATGCCCAATTACATTTTATTCAATATTTTCCAAAACTTTTCCCAATCGTTCCAATGTTATTCTTACGCAAACCTCAACGCAATATGTTAGGCTCGAAGTTAGCCTAATCTCATAAAGAAAAAGGAAAAGAAGAAGGGAAGAGAATCATGTCAGCAAAACTGGCATAAAATAGGCATATGAAACATGAACTAGCAAAGAACAATAAAATAGATCCAATAGGCATATGATAACAGTAATCTGGGTATGAATCTAAAAGATAAGAAATCTACAAAACTTGATATGATTCGTCTTACTTACAGGCATGATCATTGAATCCAATTTACAATCCTATCACAATTACTTTTTAATTATATGTGAAAGTAACATAGACTCACAGCGACAGGGTTTAGAAGAGAGAATAGATCTAAATTCTGAATTCTGAATTTGATTAGCTAAGCCGTTATTGTAGATTTTTGATTCTTATCTTCCAATTTGAATACTCCTATTCTGGTTTGATTTGTTGGAGAAGAAAGGCTAGGTTAATTTAGATTAAAGCAGCATGGAGGCGCCATGGATGTATAACAATGAGATTAGGGTTAGGTTTAGGGGTATTTTATAGATGCTCTAGGAGAATTAGGACCCTTAGATTACGATCCATCTGAACCATCCAAACAAAAAAGACATGTCATCCAGCCAATCCCACAAGGACAAATCAGCCCTAGACCACCAAAACACATCGGCCGGATCTGGGTAGATGGGGGTCGACACCCTTATAGGGGGGTCGACACCTATGTCGACTCCCCTAGGGGGGGTCGACACCTATGTCGACTCCCCTAGGGGTGTCGACACCCTAGAGCGGGAGATTCCCGCTCACCCGGATTTGGCTGATTTTGATTTTTGAATTCATTTTCGATTTGTTATTTAATTATTATTAAATTCTGCTAATTCGTGAATTTTTCTAAGCTTCACAACTTCTTCATACTTTATCTGTTTTATGCAAACTCGGACTCTATCCCAAGCAGAATTCCGAGACGAACGCAATGGCGCAATACATTTCCCTTAATTCTCCTTATAAAAATTAAGTATCCTTAAATTATCCCCTATGTCATGTTTTTAAATTACGGGGTGTTACACAAACCCTTTATTTTTACGATCGTCCCGTGCCAGCTGGGCATTAGCATAGCGCATTTCAAGGGAAATGTCTGATGGTGCGGGGTAGCCATCATAAAGGTACACTTTCTATTGGCAACATTTCAGTTCGAGTGTTGTTTGATACTGGTGCATCACATTCTTTCATTTGCAATAAGCATGTATGCCGCTTGGGTTTGGAACCCGAGATTATTGATAAACCATTGATGTGACTAATCCATTTAGCGGTTCATCCTGTTTGTGTGTTCTTTGTCATGGTCTAGTGTTATCGAGTCATAGTTGCTCCTTTGTGTGTGATTGCTTTGTTTTGAACTTCGCATGGTTTGGGATTATTTTGGGTATTAAGTGGCACAAGAGGTATGCGACTAAAGTGGATTGCGTGAAGCTCGAGGTGACAGTCGGGAATGTGGAAGGGAAAATCATTGTGATTAGATGTAAGCCAGAAGAATGTGTCTTCATAAGCCTTTTATATTCGTTTGTGATTCCATGGGAAGACTTGTCATCTGTGTCGATCGCTGGTGAGTTTGATGATGTTTTGAAGAGGTCAAAGGTTTACAGCCGCATCACTAGATTGAGTTCAGGATCGATTTGGTCAAAGGTGCTAGACCTATCATTATGCCCTTTAGTGGATGGTGCCTAGAGAACAGCGAGAGTTAGAGGTGCTAGTTAGTGACCTTTTGAGCAAAGGATTCATTCGACGGACCGTTTCCAAATGGCATGCACCAGTTATGTTTGCAACCAAGGCCGATGGATCTTTGAGATTGTGTGTCGATTATCTTGAGTTGAACAAGGTGACTAAGAAGAACAAGTATCCATTGCCTAGGATAGATGATTTGTTCGATCAGCATCTTGAAGCCAAGGTGTTTCCCAAATGGATTTGGCGATAAGATTTCACCGGTTGAGGGTGGCAAAGGATAGTGTGCCGAAGACTACTTTTAGGATACCATCCATTTCTTTGAATGGCTGGTGATGCCATTTGGATTGACCAACGCACCAGCATATTTTGTGGATCATATGAATAGTGTTTTCAGAGGTCAGTTGAACAAGTTCGTGCTTGTGTTCGTGGATGATAATCTGGTTTACACTTGGAATGAAGAATAACATAAGACGCACTTGTGAGTTGTTTTGGAAATCATGCGAAAGCGTTTGCTGAGAGCTAAGTTTTCAAAGTGTCACTTCTAGAAGAATGAAGTGAGGTTCTTAGGCCATGTTGTTTCTAGAAACAGAATAGCAATGGATCCTGCTAAAGTGGCGATAATCTAGGACTGGAATGGACCTAAAAATGCGATGGATGTGAGGAGTTTTATTGGGTTGGCGGATACTATCATCGATTTATTAAGGATTTCTCCAAGATAGATGCACCATTAATAGGATTGACGAAGAAGAATCAAGTGTTTACCTTGAAGGCGAAGCGTAATCAAGCTTTTAGAATCCTAAAAGAGAGACTGACGAGTGCTCATGTTTTTACTATTCCAACTGGGAATGAAGAGATGGTAGTGCATACCGATGCATGTTATAATGGACTTGGAGGAGTGCTGATGCAGAAGGATAGAGTTGTGGCATATGCAAGTCGACAGCTGAAGTCGCACGAGAGGAATTATCTAACTCATGATTTAGAGTTGGCAGCGATCCTGTTTGCTCTAAAGATGTGGAGACATACCTGTTGGGAGTTCGATTCGAGCTGTTTACGGGTCATGAGTCGTTGAAGTACCTTTTCTCCCAAATGTATTTGAATCTTCGACAACAATGGTGGTTAGAGTTCCTAGCATCGTATGATTTTGGTATCATCTATAATCCTGGTAAAGGTAACGTAGTACCGGATGCATTGATTCGAAGACATGCAAGCTTGGGAGCGATGTTTTCAGAGTGGAAGCACCTCGAGTACTTGGCAGGATTTGATTTCAAGCCTAGGTGTGAGTTAGAGCCTGAAATGTTGGCAATCTTGTCGATAAAACCAACTCCCATCGAAAAGATTGGCGAAAGCCAAAAGCATGATGAAAAGCTTGTCGAGATTATCCAGAAGATGGAAGAAAAAGTGGAACCAGAAAAGTATAAGGAATTCGAGGTCGATCGAGAAGGTTGGCTTCGGAAGAAAGGACGGGTGGTTGTTCCTGATATGGGTGGATTTAGGGATGAGGTTCTAAAGGAATGCCATCACTCAAAGTTGACGATTCATCCCGGTGACATTAAAATGTATCAGGACATGAAGCAAGTTTACTACTGGGAAGGGATGAAGAGGGATGTTGAAATTTTCATTTCCAAATGCATGAACTATCTGTTGGTGAAAGCTGAACAGAAGAAGCCAAGTGGATTGCTTCAGCCATTAGAAGTTCCTATGTGGAAATGGGAGTAGATACCAATGGACTACCTAGGACCAGGGCAGGAAATGAAGGAATTTAGGTCGTAGTGGATCGTTTGATGAAAAGCGCAAGGTTTGTTCCTATCAGATCATTTAGGATCAAAGTTGGATGAGCTATATATTAAATGGATAGTTCGATTCCATGGTATCCCGAAGAACTTAGTGAGTGATCGGGATCCATTTTTCATAAGGGGGTTTTGGAAGAGTGTGCAAGAAACTTTGGGAACCGAGTTATGTTTTAGTATGGCTTATCATCCCCAGATTGATGGTCACACCGAGCGAGTTAATCGAGTTTTGGAAGATCTCCTTTGAGCTTGTGTATTGGACTTGGGAGCATCGTAGGAAGACCATCTACATTTTGTAGAGTTTGCATATAACAACAACTACTAGTCGAGCATCGGGATGACACCATATAAGGCGTTGTATGGAAGACCATGTAATTCTCTGGCATGTTGGTTAGAGACTAGAGATAAGTTGAAACTCAGGACAGAAATGATAAGAGAAACCTCAGATTGTATCAAGATCATTCGATAACAAATGAAGGCAGCCCAAGATCGTCAGAAAAGTTACGTTGATAAACGTCGAAAGGACTTGGAGTTCGACGTTGGCGATATGGTTTTCGTGAAGATCTCACCGTTGAAGAATGTTGTTTGGTTCAAAAATAAAGGAAAGTTGGATCCAACGTTCTTTGGGCCGTTCTGATAGTAGAGCGGATTGGAAAGCTTCCATATCGTTTGGATTTTCCAGAGAAGATGTCGAGTGTACACAATGTTTTTCATATGTCTTTTCTACGGAAGTGTGTGCTTGGTTCGAATGTAGTGGTATTTCCAGATCAGTGTGAAGATTTAGAAGTCGAGCCCATAGTTTCAAGACCTCGTAAGCCGCTTCATGTTGTGGGGAATGACACGAAATGGCTTAGGAGGAAGACAGTTAAGATAGTCAAGTTATAGTGGAGTGAGGATGATGACGATTGTACATGGGAAACGGAAGAGAGTATGAAGACGATCCATCCGGAACTCTTTGTTGCTATGACCCATTGATGTAGGGTCACTCTTGCACCATTGTAACTTGTACTATTGTTAGAATTCTGCATGCTCGTTTAAGGCTATGGATGCATGGCTTGTTGGATGTTGATTGGACGGTAGACTGTCTGCTTGTGGATGGTAGGCATGCAGAATGGGTTTTGGTTGCTTGGGATTTCAGGGGTGAAATTCATAAAGAGGGGGCGGGGAGAATGTAACAACCCGCATTTTACATATCGGAGGATCGTAAACTATTTTTATTTGATTCTTCAAGGGTTGGATCATTCCCAACTTTTGATATGTTGTTCATGGGGATGTGAGACATGTCCATGATTTTTATCAATTTTATTTGTGACCATTTTTCCCCTGTCAGTTTTGTTTAGGGTAAAACTTTTAACTAGGATCTAATCCGATGCTGGAATTGATTTCATTGGATTGAAAATAGTGTTTCCAATTCCATTGAGTGGTCATATTAAAGATTTGGCTAAGCGGTTTGGGAGGAATCATTATTTTTGTGTTGCATAATTTATATACATATTAATTAGTCGTTAATGGGCTGATTAGTGAGGCCCATTAAGGCTAGGGGATGTTGGCTATAAATAGGAGGTCATAGGTAAGGAGAATGGTTTAGTTTCTTCAATCTCTCATTTTGGTTAAGTGACTGTGATTTTCCGGCTCTACCAAATACACCTCCACATCATTTCAATTCATAGACCTACATAAGAAGATTCTGGATTTACATAGTTAGATTGATTGATTCGGAGGCCATTATTCGATGTCCGAATTATAAATTCATTGATTTGAAGTTATTCTGTGGATTTGGTGAGTGATAAGCATCTCTCACACGGATTCAATCGAGTATATTGGTTTGTTTGATCTTAATTTCATCTTTTCAAGTCATTTTCACCTAAATCTAATCGAGGTAAGTCTATTTCAATTCGAATCACCGTAGGATCTAATTTAGCAAGATAATAATGGTAAATTCATATGTTAATTCATGTGTTTATGCAAGTTTAGATCCATTTATTGATTTGTTTATCATTTTATCATGATTTGGTGAAGTTCATATGACTGTATGATGATTATTGATGTGCTAATTATGGTTGATGATTAATTTGTTGTGTTATTGATCGTTTGGATGAATTTGTTCGATTTGGATGAGTTATGTTCATATATGTTTGTTATAGGTGATGTATTGAGTTCGAAAAAAAGTGGCTATGGTGATGAATCGCACGTGTTTCGATGGATCGGGTCGGTGCCTACGTGGAAAGTATGGATCGCCTAATATGTGGTACAAGAAATAGCATGGATCAGGCATGGGGTAAATGCATGGATCAGATGCTTAGCAAATGGATGGATCATTAGCCGCAATGTCATGATGGATTGCAAAAAAATCAATGGACCGAGCAGATTGATGGATAGACATAGTGGATCAGTTGAGGGTGGATCAGCCTGTGTAGAATGGTGGTGAACTGGACTAGGCTCGTGGCAGAAGCATTGGGTCAAGGCAAGCTTGGATTGGGCAGAACGATGGATTGTGGATTAGTCAAAATAGAATATGTAAAGTTGATGGTCAATGATCAACCAACTTATGGATCGTTCAGATCATATAGAGAAGGTAGATCGGTCGGTCAAGTGTGTTGATGGATCGATGGAGTTGGGTCGCTTGTGTACTAGTGGATCAGCCAAAGAGACAGAAGCTTGGTGGAAAGCATGGGTCGGCCATGCAATCCATATAGATCGGTTGCGATCCAGGAAGGGCTTAGTCCATCAAGTTATTACCATATGAAGTTTATTTTGGTTCGACGATGGGCGTGGCTTCGAGATGAATTCAAATGGAATGTTCGAGGTAAAGTGAAGTGTTCGTTGATCGATGAAATGCAATGAACTTGTGAAGACGACTCAACGATGTTTGAGCTTGTGGATAATGGTTGCTCGAGCAGGCATTTGAGCTATAAATAGTCACCGACGATGACGGCTAGAGTTATTGAAGGTCAAGGGATCGTCGTTAGTCGAAGGTTCTAGCAGACTCAACACAGGGGTATAATGCAGATGCCCAAATGACTAGATGATTAGTCGAGTACCTTGGGTAGTCATGATGGGCCTAGTTGTCTTCATCGAGTAAGGTAAACATACGAACTGATAAAGTATATAGTTTTGCTAGAACCATGGTTACCATTAGCCCTTGACGGATGGCATGACGTGGCCAGTCATACGATTAATGATGGTTTCGAGGCAAGGCAGGCAGTGATAAACAGAGTCATGGATGTTATTTTTTGTATCATCTTGTGTGTATTTTCCGATATTGAGGGAGACATCTCTTGGGTGCTTATCTGATGTTGGTTTCGGCCTTCAGGGTTTTTTCTCGGGAGGTGTGGAGCTCGATTAGGATGATCTACGCTTGATAATTGGTTGTTATGGATGTACTATTTGTTTATTCTCTAATTCTATGTAAAGGCTATCACTGTCGGTTGTGGAGGAGATGGGTTTGGGGTTCTTCTCTGTTGATGTATTGGTAGATTAGATGATTTATTTGCCTATTTCTCATATACTCTATTAATGATATTGTTGGTAGTTGTTTTATCGCTCATTAAGATTGTTGTCTGACTCAAGGTTTTATGTTTCAATCTTATTACCTTGGGTTGTTGATCCGGTTGTGGATACGCAAACTGAGTAGTGGGTAACAAGTAGTAGATCTTGATAAGGACGATGCTGCAGGGTGACGATGAGCAGGAGGCTGACGTATAATTTCCAATTATACATACTTCTTGTTTCCGCTTCTTAGTTGATATAATGTGTGCTACTCTGAGTGACTTGTAGTGAGGCTTCTTGTAAAGACTCTGATGATGTAATCCAGTGTTGTATGCATATTTTCATGATGATATGAAAAGTTTATGATTCTTCTCAATTATGCTTCACTATTATCTCATGTTGTATATGTTCTATTATATTTTATCCATGCGCTGTAAGTTATACGATAGGTTTCTGCGTGTATTTTCTACTCTTGATGATCGTCACGTATCAGCTTTGCACATCATACATTGCACTTCTCTTTGGTTTCTGCGGGAGGTATAGGGCGGTCGCCACACAAACCGACATCAAGAATTTTGGTTATCTATACTTTAACTTTCCCAACATTAGAGCCTTTTGTGATTTTGGTTTTGCTGTTGGAATAGTTAGCATGAATAACAACAAATACTTAACCGTTGTTAGGTACAGGTGTAAATTTTGTTAAAG
The DNA here is from genome assembly GCA_030737875.1 of Allium sativum. NCBI lineage: Eukaryota > Viridiplantae > Streptophyta > Magnoliopsida > Asparagales > Amaryllidaceae > Allium > Allium sativum. The sequence goes on along the minus strand of CM060916.1, from coordinate 131,605,674 downwards.
ATCTGCTTTTAATGAATTGTTATGTATCCCAATTTTTATAGGGATACATGGTGACTGACATTATTGCTGTTTTATGATGATTTTAAGCTTATAAATAACTCATATTTGTTTACATGAAATTATTGTACTAATATTTTCATGGATCGGTATGACATAGTATCATTGTGTCTAAAAAGAATAGCGTTGGAGGATAAAACCCAGGTAGCTCCTTTACTCCCAAGACGATGAGGGAAGTGTCTCTTAGCATTCTCTCATTCGTACTCAGGATGAAGTGGAAGCTATTATTGGGAGCTCTGGTATAACTGAAGTTATCGTCATCCCTCCTTGAGATGCACTTACTTAACAAATGCTTATTACCAATAGACCCTTAAATTGTGTATTTGTATCGTTGAGTATGGATTCTATTTTGGCCCGGAACATTAGTATTAAGAGTTTCTTTTGTATCTTATGCAACAAATATAATAGCTAACACCTTCTGTGTTAGTTACTCATAGAGTTTTCTAATTTCCCCCCTCGTTCTATAACAAGCATTATTTTACGATTAAAATTACATAGTGGGCAGGATTTGCAATAAGAATACTGTCAATATCTAACTTTTTCATTTGGCTATCTGTGAAATGACCTTGTGAATAAGTTTGCAAAAATAACTTTGTAAGTTGTGCTTATGTCATTTAATGTATAACCTTTGTTCAAGGTAGGGTGTATACCACGGCTGACCTACCTGACTGTGAAACACTGTTTAAATTGTGATCAAGTAATAGATGAGCCCATGATACCATAAAATGGCCATTTGTACTTCATATTTTGTCAGAGTGTCGAATAGTGATTAAGCATAATATAAGTTTTAAGAGGACTTTTGAATGAGGTGTTGTGAAAAAATGACCTCCATCACAAGGTTTCAAACAGAATACTTAGTGTTTCGGTTTCGAGTTCTAATTAAAAATTATCATAAGCAACAAGATTATAGGTTTGAACCTCTTCCTTAGGCAAGATAATAATAATTTGGAAATCTATTCCTAGGAATAAAAGCGGGAAAACCATCATCCAGACATGGGTGTTTTGAACCTCTTCCTTAGGCATGATAATAGGAATTCGGAAATCTATTCCTAGGAATAAAAGCGGGAAAACCGTTATCCAGACATGGGTGTTTTGAATAACACCAACATAAGAATTTATTCCTCGAAGGTATAGCCAGAAACTCTGAAACCTATATCCGAGTAGCCATTGGTAGAAGTCCAGAAATCTGTATCTGGTGATAGTAGATGTTCCGAACAAAACCCAAATTCATGTATAAATAATAGTGGACAAGGAATCCCCTTATGATGATAAGTGTAGTCCTGAACCATAACCCGGGTTCAGGTATATGGTAGGATTCGTTGAGTTGCCCTTTTTGGTCTCATGATCCATACCTTTGGCTTTTTGTCATCCTGAGAATTATTTATTTTGAGCTTTGATTTGTTTTGTGAGCCATTCCCTTGTACTTTGGTGTTGATTCAATGACTCATTCCATATTGATTGAATTTGATGAGCCCCTTCCTCTTGCTTTGATTGTCTGTTTCAGCTTTTTTCTCTAAGCATAGGTTGCATACGCTTAGAGTGCTCCTCTTGATCTTTGGCTCCTATGTGTGCGGCGAGACGCAAGTTGAGGTGGAGTGTGCTCATTTTTGGAAATACCGAACCAAACCCAAATTCAAGTATTTATGATAGAAGACCAGAAATCCTCTTCCGGTATTTGCTAGAAGTCCGGACCAAACCCAGATTCGTGTTTTTAGATAGAAGGCCACAAATCAACTTCTTGTAATTAATAAAAATCCCAACAAAACCCAAATTCAGGTATTTTTTGTTTGGTCCAATCCCAGATTTATTCTTTAATGCAAAGGTTGTATGGGCTTTAAGAGTTCTTTTCTCGAACCTTTGTTCCCTTTCCATGGGATATTGATGTTAAATGAAGCGACTTCTTGCTTAGAGTGCTCCTCCAAAGCTTATGCTCCCTTTTCGTGGGATATTTGTGTAAGAAGAGGATGTACGTGCTTACTGAGCCACCTTTTGGGCTCCTGATTGTCAAAACAGAGGATGTATGTGCTTTGATTGCTCCCTCTGTGCTTTCATTCCCTTCTACGGGAAAAGACATAAGGAGAGGTAGAGCATGCCCTTCTGCGAGCAAAGACAGGATGTGCTTAGTCTAAGCAGAGGCAGAGCGTGCTCTTCTGCGAGAAGAGGCAGGGCGTGCTTTATTCGTTCCCTTCTGCAGGATACAAGGACTTAAGCAGTAGTAGGGCATACTCTTCTACGAGCAGAGGCAGGACGTCCTTAGTTGAAGCAGAGGCTCGGTGTACTCTTCTACGAGCAGAGGCATAGTGTGCTTATTTATCTGCTCTGTCCCGACCATTTCTGGCATGAGACAGAGGCTTACGCTTCTGATGCTTTAACTTGGCCCTTTTTGACTTGGACGCAGCTAAAGTCTTACACCCCATCTCCCTCCGGGAGATTCCTTGCCCTGGCCATCTTTGCGGCGACAAAGGTTTTGAACCAAAGGTCATTTTCTCCATTTCAAGTTGTTACAAGTTTTTAGAGGGTTTCCATACCCTTAATCACATAGATAACCTTAAGGAGACCTTATTTTATTTACTTGTTGTTGAAAAGTATGTTCTCAAGTGTTTTGTGTTCCCTGTTCTAGGTGCTAGATCTCCATTTGGTTTTCAAAACTGTTCTGTTATAAATATAAATTCTACTCTTGATGAACAATTAGGGGTTCTTCTTAGTTTGAGAAAGATGGGGTCCGTTTGTGGGACTCTTAATATTTACGGTTACCTTTCGCAGGGCTAGTTTGCTTTTCTGAAAAGATATTGCACTTTGTTTGGAGTTATAGTACCTAGGGATTCCCATTTGATAACCTACTATTCTAATAGTTGCTTCATCTCTTAATCCATATATTAAATCCCAGGAATTACTCCCTTAGACCTTTACTTGAATTAAATACATAAGTCATTCTTCTATGTGAAGGGAATCTAGTTTTTGAGTAAAGAACAGTTCCACATTGATAAGTTATTGAACATGAAATGTACTATGTTGCCACCTTGGCGAGGATCCCATATGCTTGAAGTACCCATGGCAATTTGTCTACTCAGTTTCCTATAGCTTGATTTAACCATTTCTTTAAAATTCCCTTTAGATCTTGGTTTGTAGCTTTGACGACACTGTTTGCCCTTGGATGCGCTAAGGAATAGAAGCTCTTCATGATTCCATTTCTATTACAAAACCATGTTAATTGCTCACTTTCAAATTATGTTCCTTTTTCTGACATGGCTTTTCTAGACTTGGGGACGACATCATTTATAATAAGTTTTCGTACCTTAGGTTGGAATGTGACTCTGCTTTTGTCCATTTAACAAAGTAATCAATTGTTTCTCTTGTGTATCTAACTCTTTTCTCGGGGATAGTGGGGGTATAATTAGATTTATTTCCCATATGTAGAAAGGTCATGGGTTTAAGATAGCGGTTAAATCACTTTAGGGGCACTCAGGGTATCATAGGGTACCCCTAGTACTTCCTACACTTCTTGTCATACTCTATTGATTGATTATCTACTGGTGGTTAACATAAAACTTCATGTGTTTGCTTTCGAGAATTCAAACTTATCTTCTAGGTTTTCTCTTCTTAGATGGAGAAACAGATATTCTTACCCATTGAGTATCCTTGTTCCTAACCACAACGGTACGGGCTTGCTTCTTAATCCTTCTAGCATCTTACTTATCAGTAAGTAATGTTCCATTCAAAAACGTAATCTGTTTGGTGAATTATTCAATACCTAAATTGTCTTACTATTTCATCAAAGTAGTTAGGTCATTTAGCCATCCATTTATCCATCTGGGTAATTTCATTTGGTTATCCATTTTCCGTGTTGCTAATGCCTAACTCCAGGATATGCAGACGAATGATGATATGCAAGTGAATGATGATTCTCTTTAAGAATGACACTAGTCCCTTTACACGGGGGAATGTACTTATTATCACTAGCCCCACTTAGGGCATACTCCATTTATCGGAGGTACAAATATTATAATTTGTAGTAGTCCCACTTCAGGGAATATGAAAACATGTAGCCTTTCTTCTCAAGCTTTACTGGACCTGCCTTCCTCCATGTTTGGATTTTACGTGTAATGATACAGTAATTTACATTAATATCTGTCTAATTGTAAGTAGAGAGGCAAAGTTAAGCTTCTAACGAAAGCATTTATTCAAGGTAAGAGACTTATCGTTTAAAACTACTCTCATATTGAAGTGTCTCTGGCCATATTCTATTGGCTATCTTTCATCCCTTCCAAATAAGCTTTCTTCATTCTTTGGCTTAGTTTTTTTCTCATTATATCACGACATTGACTGGTATTGTGCCCTGTTCCTTGTGGTAAGAGCAGTAATTTTTCCTTTTGTCCAGTTTTGGAGAACCTTTTGAAGAAGAATCGGAATCAAGCTTTTCCACCTTCTGATCTTTACTCAAGCCTTCCTTCGTGTCAAATATTTCCTCCATATGGATAAATCTGTTGGCTCTAGAATAAAAATCGCTCCAACTTTCGCATTCTTTTAGGGCAAGCTCCTACCAAAAAGAGGATGGTTTAGATAGTCCTGACCGAACAACTAATAGATTCTCTCTATCTGTGGCCCTTTCTACTCTGAGCGACTTTGTACTATCTCTCTTTAGATAGTCATTGAGTGATTCTTTTGGTCCTTGTTTAACACTAGCTAGATCATAAATGCTAAATGCTGGGTCTTTCTGTTCATGAAATCGTTTGCTAAATGTAGCAGAAAATTGTCTCCACGATGTGATGATCGGGCCATGATAATGTCTGCACCATTTGCTAGCTTCCCCTCGAAGAGTTATCAGGAATACTCTACATCTAAATGATCTGCATTATTTTACAAATCCACGTAACTAACAAAGCTAATGAGGTGATCTTCTGGATCTGTAATTCCATCATATGTGAGATAAGGCATTTCCAAATTAGCTGAAACCTTTGTCGTCACTATCTTCTAGAGAAGGAGATTCCTTGCCAATTTTGGTCCTCTGATAACATTGGATCCTCATTTCCTTCTGAATTCCCTATTTGACTATTTCTTTGCCAAACGGTATTATCTTAAAGGTTTAGCGGGAATCTCATTTTGTTCTTAAATTCTTGAGACGCTGTTGCATTTGCTTCTATTTTATAGAGTTGCACCCTAGAGCACCTTTGGATTGAACCTACTTCAATAATCGTTCTGGTGGAATAAATCTGCATAACCAAATGTAATTTTTCCAACTTATCACTTGCTTTTTTTTACTAAGATTAAAGGTCCTCCGGTTTCCAACTTCATTGTGTTGTATTTCGAAAGCGTTCTATTTTCTGGAGCAAGTAATGCTTGGAATCCCATTCCCAATTTTCTCCTGGTTTAGCCATCTCCAACTTATTTAGTGAGAACCTTACCATGATGGAGTGTGGAATAAGGATGAAGGTTTAAGGCTAAGTGGTCTTTGGGTAAATGATGCTCGGAGTAGTAATCTGAAGTTTAAAAAATCCTTGTTAAGACCTTTTATCTGCGGTTTCGCTTCTTTATAGCTTAGTCCAACCGACAAGGAACAACCAGGAATGTTGTAGGTTAACCAGAAGGTCGAAGGTTTAGGCCCTCCTTTTAGCGCCAAAATGCTAATGATATTTTTCATCAGTACCAGAAATAGGGTCTAGGCCGTGGACCTAGGAATGACTAAAGGATTATTAATTTCCTACAAGCTTGAGTTAGTTCACTATTTCCTAGATATCAAGATCTCAAGCTCGAAGAATAGTTACTCTTCCTTCAAAGAGGTGAGTTTCACTCTTACGTGACTCAAGGACCAACAATTACCTTGGGATAAGGGTTCCCTAAGCTCAAAACAAGTTAAGAAGCTAAACAACTCGTATAAGGGTATTTCGATAATTAGGCTTATGCATGAGGCTTAGCCGTAGGGAAGCAATGAGGAAATAAGTGGTTTAAGCAGTGAGGAAATGCATGGAATTGACCATAAATGTTGATTCTCTCTTTATTGATTACTTTATTGAGTACATAGAAGTTTCTACGTAAAATCCCCAAATCGATTTACAAATTAGGGTTTACTCTTTAAGAAAATGATTACACGGTTTGAGAATGAGATAAGTCCCCCAAAATGAGACCCCTGAGGTCTTATTTATAGAAAAATTGGGCCTCCTTTTGGTAGCGATCAGCAGAAGCCCATTTTCGGGTTCGATAGGGATACTTGGTGTCAGTGTCCGCCGCATAAGTGGATTTCAGTGCCGGATCTTTGGTTTTGGTCTTCTTCTCCCTTCATAATGTTGTTATCGGTTCTACCATGTTCAAGAAGTTGGTGTCGCCTCCTCACAATGTATAGATACCAAGGTTTAGATAGCGTCCTTTGGTTGCTTTCTGTTTTGGTAGTGGATTTTGGTTCGGATAGTAAATTCTAGGCTTTGCCTGCTTAGGTTTGTGTATTGTCCTTGCTTTAACACCAACCTTCGTATCCTTATCGATACTAAGCATGTTAGTGTGGATGTCCTTTCTTTCGGTAGCTTGCTTCAGTGGTCTCTAGCTTTGGTATCGATGTTGCGATAGCATTGCCTATGGATTCTTTCTGGTGACTTTTGAACTGCTTCCTGTTGTCGGTGTCGATACTAAGTACATTGGTATCAATAGCTATTTATTCCATCCTGTCTTGGCTTCGTGCTTTCCCCTTCATGACTTTGGGTTTTGGTGTCGAAAAGTGTGCTTTCAGAATCAAAACCAGATTGATTGCTCTTGATGACAGTATTGTAACCACTCTCGATTGCTCATTGTCCCCTTATTGCTTTTGGTGTTGCCTCACCGTAATCTTTCTTGTATCGGTACCAAGCTTTGCTTCCTTTGTTGGTACTGAAGCATACTAACCAGATCTTTTTCCTCTTACTTTTGGTATCATCTGTCTTGGTGGTTTGGTGTCGTCGTTGGCCTTCCGATATACCTTCTTTATGTTAAAGGTGCTACGATATCCCTTCACCATCACAGGTTTTGGTGTCGAAATCCGGTGGTAACAATTAATATAATTAGATTTATTGCAAGCATGGATTGATTATGTTATTAACTAACACAACTTAAACCATCAAGCTATAATACGACATCAAATCCACTTGTAAGCCCTTATTAAAATGACAAACATTAAAAGTAAAATCTACTTTAAGCATGCTGTATTTACTATTGAAGTAGTAACTAGACCATCAAATTTCGATTTTAGTTTCATTATCATAATTATATTTAGATGAGAAAATAAATTGTGTATATGATCAAGCATAACATAGTTGTTATGATTAATATAGGCTATCAAATTCAATATAAAAAAAACTGACATCCACATCACAGTTTCCAATAAGAACCAAAGTGAACATCATAAATGAAATCATTATGTTAATTTAATATGATTCATGAGAGATTCATTACCCCTAAATTGAAGGGGGTGTGAAAGTCATATTAGAATACATAATAACATAAGAAGTTTTCAACACTAACATAAAAGAAATGTCAACTTATTAACAAAATAACAAGATTCAACTAAGAGCATAATACAAAACTAAGCTGCTAGCATGAAATTGGAAGAATGTATGAAAGAAATGAGCATGAAATAAAAGTCACGAAGGTAAGTTGAATAAAATTAAAGATGGTGAAAGAAGCCATTAAAGAGCTTTTGTTCTCCATTTTCTTATTATAGCTTTGCATAAAAAGCGAAGTTCTCTACATAAGCATAAGAAGGTTGCTTATACACCTAAAACAATAATCTCTTCTAGGGAACTACGCAAGTTGCCCTTGAGATTGTATGGCATTTAAGTCACCATTAGGATTAATTAATCCTCTAATAACTTGTGTGTTTTCTTTCTAGAATAGTCCATAAGTGGAAGTAAGTGGTAGGTGAGATCTTCACAAAGTAAGAATTCTCTTTTGTTCTTTATTCTTTAGCCTTGAATACTTTGTGTATTCATAAATCCATGAATCAATTTCCGATTTACACTCAAATTTCTACAAACAAAATTAGTATGCACGAGTAATTTTTCATCTTCAAATCAATTCATACATAGCATTATCATTTTACCATTATGTAGATCAGTGAATGATGGTTTGAAAATATTTTTGTATTTTGGTTTAAAACATATAAATATACCCTACAATGTTATTTATTTAAGTAAAAGGTAATTAAGTACTAAAAGAGTATAACTATACATATTTATGTGGGCATCAAATACCTTCAAACTTAATATATTTTTTAGCTGTCCTCAAATAAAATAAAACTTAAATAAATCCACTTCTGTCGGAAATACGATTGATTCAGCGCATATAACACGATGTTAAACCTTTAAGTGTCCCTAGTAAGACGAGTGTTGTTCTATGAAGGTTTAGTGTATATTACCCAAAAATCCATATGTAAGGTGTAAAGTCGCTAATGTAAGTTTATTTACAAAGATATGAATAATGGTTTTGAAAGATGAATAACTTACTTTAGAATTAACATAAAGTAGTAATTTGAAAATTTCGGTTATCATCAAGAAACATTAGGTTTTTTTCACTAGTCAAAACGTCAACAAAATTAAGCTATTGTTACATTTTGACTCTAGTTTAGCTAGCAATTTTTGTTGATTCACAGTGCAAATATGTTTACCCGGTTTTGAACCCAGCCAACTTGACCTATACACATATGGACACGGATTGACTTGAAATTTTGGTGGGACACTCACAAGACATAAAGGAAGCTTATCAAAAATATGCATGTGATTTGGAGTCAATCTAATGGGTCAGTATTGACCTATACACCATGGCTCAGATCTGACCCATCTATGGTGGTGCCCCACATCTTGAGCCCATATGGTAGGTCTTTTACATCATATAGAAGACATTCCCAATGTTTCATGTCGATCGGATAAGTATTGCGTAAGTTATGGATGAATCATTGCTGAATTATGCTAGTTTCGTGGGCAAAATCCGAATATTGAGGAATGACCTAAATGGCTTGAAATTTATATAAGAGGTCAATTTTCTCATCTATAATACATGTGTGAATTTTCATATCATTTGGTTAAGGCAAAATAAAGTTATGGATTGATCTTCCACTTCGAATATGAATAAACCTAGTGATATGCTAACTCCATGGTTTGGCACTGATCAATCATGCGTCAGTACCGACCCATGTAGTTAATGAATTTTGTCACGCTAATTTGGGAGATAGGTCATCATGCAGTTAGGAGGCTCCCTGTTGATAGATCTAGCCCAACTCCTTCCAGAACACCTATAATACCCCCCCAAGCTCTAACATCAAAGGGGATTGATTTTCTTGCTCTACCAAAGCTCTGCCAAGATAGATCTTCATCTCCAGCAGCCATTACTCTTCTTCTCCAGCAAAGCTTCTTCTCCAGAGATAGCAAATCTACATCACCTAGGCTAGTTTTTGTGATTCTTCGATAATCAATAGTACTAGTGATAATCTGAGAATCTATACTTTGGGGAACTTTGTAATCATTCATAATATATTGTACTTATCATGGAAAGGATTATAATAAAATATATTCAAAGTGGATGTACGCCTTGATAATGGTTTAAACACTATAAAAATTGCATCACTCTCTTTACTTTTTATTTCTTTCCTTTTTCCATTTATTTTAATATGCTATATATTATTTTCCCTATAAAGATGTGTGCTTTCGCTAAAATCTGGTATTAGTGCTATTTTTGCGTTAACAAAATATGGAATAAATTATTTAATTGATTGTTACTGTTTACACAATGGCATCATTACTTACTTTCATATACATAGTGAAATCAATAATGTTAAGAAGATGCTTGAGTTTCAATTTCTTACTCTCTCTTATTATTTGAATTTTTTTGTTGATATAACATTATTTAAATATTTCTAAATTAGTTAAACTGAGGCTGGACATACCGTTCATGCACTACCTAGTAGGTTTACATGAGGAGAATATAGAGCATGCCGAGTGTAGACACAAATGTGTACACCTGACTATAGGCCCTTATTAATATGTTTATATACATATGCAAACCTGACTCAGATAAACAATGGTCAAATATACCGTTCATGCGCTAGCTTGCGAGCTCAAGTGAGAAGAGTACATATTGTGTTGAGTGTGTATACATCATTGTCTAAAACAGACTCTAAGTATTAATAAAATATATACATACACACAAAAAATTGAAACGAGAGAGAAATTTTCAAATTCATCTTAGCATCATTAATCCTTAAGGACTTAAAATGTTAGCCCATGTATCACTAAAGTCTCTTGTAACTTTAAATCTTCTTTTTATTTTTCGTTAAGATAGACTACTTCATATAAATTTCAATCAAGTGACTAAACATATATATATACCCTGAAACCATGAAAATTCGGTCGAGCGGATATACTTCTGTAGCTATGAGAATCGGTCTACAGATCTATTATCAAGGCTACGAAGATGCATTAAGGTAGATCTATCAAACAAGCTATGAGAAAGGTTGTAAATTGGATGTATAATTCATGATGTGAGAAGGCTAATTTATACTTCAAGATCGGATGGCAAACACCATGATCTAGAAGGCATATTTACTGCTGAAGCTATGAAATTTGGTTTGGCAGATCTATTGCTAAAGATAAGAACTTCGGTCAAGCAAATTTAATCTATGTAGATTCGTTAAAGCATAGTTATCAAGCTATAAAAAGATTTTGTAACTCAGATATATTGATTGAAATTACGAAGATCAGATCGAATCTGCAAATCGATATTTAAGAAGAATGGTATTGCTCGAAGTATAACACTTCACGAATCCTAGTTGAAAAGAACAATTTTAGTCATCAGATGATTTAAGATCAACATGAAACTTCACATGCACACTTAGGGCAACGCTGAAAGTGAACCTGAAAAATTCGAGCAGAAAATATGATAAGGTGATGGAACGGTACCGATCCATCTCCCATGGATCGATACAGACCCATAACAATCAGCCACATAACTAAATAGACTTCATGGTTCGACTACCCAGACCACTGTCTTACTATTTCAGATTCAAGTGAATAAAATGGGTTAGAGTCACATCGACAACATTTAAGCATACAAGCTAGATTGGAGTGTTTGCGGCTGATAGGGATTTTCGGTTAAATTAAACGTATGTTTTGATTTAATCGAAAACCAATTGCTATTTCGATGATAAAATCAAGGTGAGTAAATCTCATTCAGAGTTTGATATTTAAATTTATTTTTATTCATTAAAATAATTTGTTGGTTGCTTTGATGCATGAAAGAATTATTGAATTATTGTGGTTATTATATACAGTTATATTTAGGCTTGGTGGTTGAATATATATATATATTGTATTGGTGATTGGATATATTTCCCACAGTACCATTAGCGGATGACCCTAACGCCCTACAATATATTGAGTGGATAACTTTCTATACCGTGATATCCTGACTTGAAGTAGGATAGGTATTTATTTATGTTGTTCAAAATATTTGGATGCAGGGAAACAGGCTGAAGGGATCCAACCAGATTCCTCAAATTTATTTATTGTTTGTTTTCGTATATATTATCATATGTTATGTCTTAGAAAACCTGTGATTGATAGTTGGGTGTTTTGGATGTTTGAATATCACTAGCCCTAAAATATTGATATTTAATAATATCATGAAAAAGGGATTTTTAGATTTTAAAAAGGAAACTATATTTTTCTAAATTAGAATTGAATTTTGAATGGTTAGAATTATTGACTTTTTTTAATAATAAAACAAGTAGTTAAATTTATAAATGATGTTTACAAATGGAAAGAAAAATTATCATTTAATAATATTAAATTTTAAATTTAAGTATGAATTTAAAAAGGAAATTTATTTTTAGAAGTGTAAATTGGTTTTCAAATGGAATTTGAAAACTTGTTTTAAATATTTAAACCAAGAAGTGAAATTTATAAACGATATTTATAAATAAAGGAAGGGAATTACCGGATAATTTATAATTTAAATTCAAGTTTGAATTTAAAAATGGATTTATAATTTGAAATCGTTTCAGGGAAAGGAAACACTGAAATTTATTCTGATGTTTGGAATTTAAATTGAATTGAAATAAGTCCATATGGATTTATGATTAGAATTCGACCATGTCAAGTTTATAAACAAGTTATTTCCAGATAAGATATTGGGATTATATTGGATGGAAACTAAATTTTAAATTAGAAAATAGATTCCATGTTAATCTATATATATATATATATATATATAATTTATGAAAATAAAATATTCCAAAATGGGAATCGTGTTTCAAATAGATTATTAAATGGAAGTTTGTTTAATAAGGAAGTTAATTTATAAACAACGTTTATAAATGTGATGAAGTAATTTTCATCGAATAATTTGGAAATAAATTTCCAAATGTAAGAATTGGAGTAGAAGGTGAGATTCAAATCGAGTTTTTATATTACAAACTCTTATCGGTCTTAAGATAAGAACGTTGTCGATCAAGGTCTTAGAGGTAAATAAAATAACCCAACTTGAACGACTTCACTATTAGAAAGGGATGATATTATTTTGTAGTGACAAAGGATGTTGAATTAATTGATTATTTCCATAAAAGGGGTTTATAACTGGAATTCAATTTTTGAATTTTTATAAATAATTTAATTCCACGTGGATTGGAATTGAGTATAGTATTTGAGTTTTAAATAAATTCATAGTAGAGTTATGAATGTTGAAAATTGAGATGTTTAAGTTAGATTCGAAAAACTGATTTGATTTAAATATTAGAGAACGAAGTTGGAATTTAATTATAAATGAAGTTTTAAATGTTTATATTTAATTTAATTAAAATGAACTCGCCACAGCGTAGTTGTAACACCCCGTGTATTCTATAACTGTGAAATTCATAAATTAAAGTATAACTAATTTCAAATCAAAGAATTAAGGGAAACGGGATACGCCATTGCGTTCGTTTCGGAATTCTGCTTGAGATAGAGTCTGAGTTTGCGTAAAACGGATATCGTATGAAGAAGATATGGACGAACGAAGTTGGGCGAAAAACCAGAAAACGGGTCAGAATGCACTGGCGCACTTGGGAAGTGCGCCAGAACAAAAATGAACTGGCGCACTTGGGAAGTGCGCCTGTACATTTTTGACCTGGCGCACCTGCCAAGTGCGCCCAGGTCAAAAATGACCTGCTGGTCAGGTCTGGTCAAGTCCTGGCTGGCCAGGTCTGTGTTTGGTCGATTTTCTGAGCCTTGCCTTGTCACTAGGGCTAGGTGTCAGCTCCTGGTTGGTCTCTCCTTCAAACGAACGGCTATTATTGAACCAAGCTTCATCGACGGTCTAAATCAACTCACAAACTCTATAAAAAGGACCTAAGACTAACCCTAATTCACACAAACTAAAATGGAGATGGGACCGTCATGTTGCTGAGGAGAGACTAAGGATAGCCGTCAGAAATAGAGAGACAATTAGGAATAAATCAAAAGCTTAAAGAAACGTTAATTGAATCAAAGCAACGCCTACAACAAAGGATAGCATCTCCAAATTCAGAATTCAGATTCCTGAATTGAAGATTCGTCATACGTTGTAAGTAGAGTGCTATTCCGATGTGAATTAAATAATTGTGTTGATTTGTGTAAAGTAAGAAATGGAATTGTAATCTATATTTGTATGTTTCTTTGATGCTAAACGATTTGGGAATATTATGGTATACGATTGGATATTTGCAAGTACATGATTTGCGTTGGAAGTTAACAACGAAATGGAATTATGGCGATAATAATCTATATTTGTATGTTATTTTGATTCTAAACGATTTGGCAATGCTATGGTGTACGATTAGATTCATACAAGTATATGATTTATGTTGACAACCACATGTTGTGGAATTTTAATTAGGATTCATGCAAGCATATGATTCATATTGAAAACTACATGTTTGTGGTAGTTATTTACAACACCCATTTGATAATTGCAAGTATATGATTCATGTTGAAAGTAACAACTATATGTTGTAATAGTTTATTTGAGATTCATGCAAGTATATGATTTACTGTTATGCCAACATGAGGTATAATTCTATGGTCATCTTTAGTGTAATTTGATCCATTTGAGTATTATGATTCATATGAAGTTATGTTGGAATTGGCATCATAGTTCAAGTATAAAAATCATGTTTTTATGATAGTGACAAAAGAAAGCATCTTTGAGAACTTGTATTAATTTTATGAACATGACTAAACTATGTTTGTTATTATGTCTAGTTGAAACATGTTTCTCAGGTTTATGTTGTTATCATAATCATATGATAATATATGTGACACATAAGTTATATTAGAATTACACTAGAATTGCATTCCAGTTGCAAGTTTACATAGATAGAATAAAAACCATGATTTAAGTTTAGGTATGTTTATGCTATAATTCTATGAATAGAATAAAAACCATGATTTAAGTTTAGGTATGTTTATGCTATAATTCTATGAATAGAATAAAAACCATGATTTAAGTTTAGGTATGTTTATGCTATAATTCTATGAATAGAATAAAAACCATGATTTAAGTTTAGGTATGTTTATGCTATAATTCTATAAATGGATTAAAAACCATGATTCATATAATAATTAGGTTGGGATAATTCTAGTTGAACCATACTTTTGTATTAGTGACAAAAGTAAGTACCTTTTTGTTAACATGTAGTGATTTTATGAACATGATTAGTTTATATTATGCCTAAATAAAAATATAGACTTATATTTCTAGTCAAGACCATGTGCCAATAATAATGATATCTAATTTAGTTAGATTCTTAATTTCAAGTTTACACGGTTAGTTGAACCTATGATTCATGTTTAAGTATTGTCTATGCATTAACCATATGAATAGAATGATTCATGTTTAAGTATTTTCTATGCCATAATTATATGAATAGAATAATTCATGTTTAAGTATTGTTTATGCTATGATTATATGGATAAAATGATTCATGTTATGCCATGATTATATGATATTACAATTGCAAGTTCACATGTGCCTACTTTATGTTAATTGAATCGTTCGTTGCAAGTTCATGCGTTCACACTCCCCTTTTTCATGTTATCTTATAAACACCATGTTATAAGCCTCCCCTTTTCATTTGGCTAAATTGGGTTTAAGTATTAAACCCAACACACCTTACATTGGAGCAAACGTGTAAAACGGGGGTAATGACGTTTGGGCTAAAATATAGAACATATGTGTTGGCATGTTTGACGCATGCCAACAACCTTGAAAGAACAATTAAGTGGCATAAATGAAATTTAACCAATAAAGATGAATTTGAATAATGGGCCGCAAATATTTACATATAAAAAGAAGAGAGACAAAATATGTAAATGTAGAAAATACGATGTGTTTAACCCGAGGTTGGATTGAGTTGTGATGTAAACCTGCCCGGAACCGCCCGGCTGTCCAGTAGCCACAACAATACCTATCCAATGTGGGTGGTTAAACACGGAGCCCAATAAGGACCCGAGGTTAGACTGAGTTGTGGCGTAAGACTGCCCGGACCCAACCGGCAACAGGAAGCCACAACAATACCTGTCTAATGTGAGAGGTCAAGGCTTTAATAAGACAATTAAGGCTGAGTCAGGATTGATAGGATTAAGTAAATTATATTAATACTTAATCAAAATAGAACATGCTAAACTTAACAGACTGATTGGGGGTTAGGTTTATAAAACACTTAACCAACTTAGCATGTTGGCTAGAAATAGAAAACCTAGTAGCGGGGGACCCTTTTCAGCAGTAACCCTATAAGGTATCATGATACCCTGAAACTAGGAAGGGTGGGGCACGATTACTTGGCTGATTGTAAGCGGTCAAATCGACGGCGGTGGTGCACCAGTGTAGGTTCTAACGGGGTGCGGGCGTGCACACACTCCGGCGCAGAAAAATAAGGCACTGGGCACCAGTAGCATACCTGTGCATTCTAGAATTGTGTCGGGCCGCCACCATGGGACTTGATACACCCCATGGTGGGACCAGCATAGGTAACTACAACATCGGGGGCCGTAAGACACATGTAACTATGCGAGTAGGAGCCGATCATCATAAAATGGATCACTTCACCCTGATTATGCGGTGCCTGTTGGGAACTAGTTTATATGGGTACAGAGATTAATATGGGGTACGATAGTATATTCAACCCTAGACAACTTAACTAAGTTTATGGTGCTTTCCCATTTCTAGTTTATACTCATCATACCCAGTTCTTTATTCATAGACTGAATAGTCCTAGACTTACTCAGGCTTTATGTATGACTCTACTTTCCTTTCGCCTTCTTTTCTTTCGTTTCCCCCCCCCTCCCCAGGTCCACAGGGAGGGAATACCGCAGCTTGACCAGATTTCACATCCAGCTTGAAGAGAAAGAATGTATTGCTTGGATCTTTTCGGTTTTGGACTATGGCTTTGGACAACAATTATGTGACTTATGCAGTTTATTTATGTTTTCTTTATGCTTCTTTAAATAATGTAATCAAGACAGTTATGAAGATGTTTTTTTGGAAGTATTGTAAAACAAATTATGGCATGGTTTGTGTAACACATATTTTAATGAAATAAAAGTTGTTGTTTTCCGCTGTTCAAAAATATGTGTTCTTATATCTGTCTTGTATATCTGTGACTTATACTTATAAACCTCCACCAAAATTAGGGCATTCCCTTTGAGAGTGACCCTAACGGAGGTGGGGTGTTTCAGTAGTAGTTTGTCATTTGACGATTCGAACTTCAATTGAGTATATAGAAATCCATATAAGTCAGAATTTGATGAAACAAGAAACGTTCGGACCTATTAAATGATAGTTTTCAAATGAAAGAGAAAAACATGGATTTCACCTTATAGATTTTGAGTTATGCCAAAATCAAGTTTTCAAAAAACCAGCGCTATAAACGCTATTAAAAACATAATCGTTTATTAAATAAAATTAAAGCATTTTTAGTGACTAAAAATCGATTTTCCATTAATAAAATCAAGACTTGAGTTGTAAATTAAATATGAACTCAAGTGGAGTAGATGAAGTGATTTTTGCAACAAAAATTAGATTTTTGATTATCAAAGTTAACTAATTTCAAAGAAATTAGTTAATAGAGTTTTGAATCAAACTTATTTTTGTTTAAATGAATTGAATTTGTGAATTGAAATTAGGGATTCGAATATGAAACTCGGTTTAGGATTTGGAAGTGAGCAAGGAGTTTGATTTTGATTTGTGTATAAGCAAATACAAATATATTTGAACATGATATCTTCAAATTAAAAGTACATTAAGGAAAGAAGAAAATGGAAATCGATTGAAGTAAAAAGTGTTGAAGTGATTTGAAACAAATTTGGAACGACTTATATATGTTAACAGGTATGGAATGAAGAGAATGAAGAATATAATTTGAGTGCCCAATAAAAAGATACTTGTTTAAATTCCATATGAGATTTAATGAGCTTATTGGGCAAGCTGCTTGGCTTTTGATTTTCTTTCTGAACGGAAAGGGCCTAGAGAGGCGAGTTGTACCGATTGAGCCGTACAAAGGAGACGCTGGCAAAATTTTCCAAAAATTTAAGGAGTTAGAATATTTTAAAGAAATTTGGATAACTAGAAATCAATATATCAATGTGTATAGAATATTGAATTGAATTTAGGAAATGATTTATTAGAAAGGGCCAATGATTGCTTGATGGATACTTATTTTCCTTTAATAGTTAAATCACTGGCTATCAAAGGTTTATTTTTACCCATCGTTGTCAATACGGAGAGACCGGTTGGATTTATTATCCGAAAACCATTCCATATAGGTATAGGCGTTGCGAATTTGACTATGCTAAAGATAATCGAAGATAGAATAAAGTGCAAGGGCTATTCTATTTGTCCTTACCCAGGACAACTTGTATGGACAAATGTCTGACAGAGTATGCCTAACAGATCACAAAAGACGATCTTTTCAAGATATTATGTTTGGTGGTGGAGGAATTCATTTCTCTTAGCTTTTTGTACCCGTAATATTGTTGGGAAGATCAACTAGTGATTTGACGGGTTTGACGATGTGGCATCCAAAGTGAATGGTGGCTCGATTTCGAAAAAGGAAAACGTAGCCTCAAGCCTCACAACCGGGAAATGACAAACATCGGGCAGACAACATAACTAGTTGGGTTATACCCAAGCAGGTTGTATTGTCACCGATGTAGAGAAAATTCATTTGTTCTTCTTTCGATTCTGTATCTTATGGGTTACAGTTGGACGGCTGACAACCATGGGTGGTAATACATTCGGTTTACTCAAGCTAAATGAGTAACCAGTCATATGTGGCCAGGTTGCAAGATGTTCTTGTTGAACCCCAGTGTATCCCCTCTAGAGTACACTGATCGGAAGGTGGTCCAATACCTTGTCATAATTGGAATCCAATCTCCAATAAGAGCACTACGGTTTTTGATTTTATACTATGTATGTGAAGCTTGAGATGCAAGCAATTGCTAGATGGTTATTTATTTATTTAGACATTGTTATAATATCACCGGATTTTGATATCCAAAATGTTTTGGGTTATAGTATGGTAAAAACCATCCATATTTATGTGTGGGTTGGTCTTACTTTTATCCTTTTCTTTCCAAAGTTTTTTCACATTTAAACAATATGGTTGGAGTTTACTCACACTAGTCCCATGACTAACCCAGAGTTTATTTTTTTTGTTTTCCCTAAACTCTTAGGTGCCCAAATGTTTTACAGGTAGTCAAGTAGTTCCGGTTATTACAGGTACACTTGGAGAAGCTTGAAGCAGGAGGCTTCATCGTTAGTTAATTAGAGTTATTTCCCCTGTGATGCATATGTGTTGTACTTTGATATGGTATGTATATACAATACATATTTGTATTTCGAAGTTATGTTATATGATATTATATTTTGTTTAGTTCCGCTATGAGATTCTGATGTTTTCTTTTGTTCTAACTTCTATCTATTTAATTTCTTTAACCCTAATGACTCGTATTTCCGTGCAATTTGGGTTGGATGTGTGTTGCATTAGTCAACTCAGATAGTACGGATTTGCGGGACACTACACTTCGCTTATTCTTGGTTGTCTAACTCCGGTAAGGTCGCCTTGAACACTTCTGGCTACTTGTGGTTGTCTTTCTCCAGCAAGGTCATCTTGAGATAAGTCAAGTATTGGAACCCGAGTGGCTAAGTTTGATTACCCATGTATGGGAACAAGCATCTCTAGGCATGCACTTGGTAAAGGATGAACCATTCGGTCCCCTTCACAAATGAATTTGAAAGCGGAAACGACTAAGGCCACATGCCCATGTACGGGAACATGCGAGTCCCAAGGCATGCTTTTTACGGATGATAAACTGTTAAATTTTCTTCTCAATTTTGCTCAAAACTCCAAAGTTTTATAACTTAAATACGATGACTTCATAAAATTAGGATGCTTGCTTATGAAATGTGAAATCTAAAACTGGATTACAAACTTTAAGGACTCCGGTCCATGGCTAGTCCTTGGTCGTCTTACTCCGACAAGACCATCTTGAAACCTATCAGGCTTTCCTTAATCGTCTTACTCCAGTATGTCCCTCTTGAATCTTTCGGGCTTTCCTTGGTCGTCTTACTCCAGTAAGGCCATCTTGGAATTTTTAAGCTTTCTTTGGTTGTCTTACTCCGGGAGGGCCGTCTTGGACCTCTCTAGCTCTCCTTGGTCGTCTTGCTCTAGTAAGTTCATCTTGGACCTCTCTGGCATTCCTTAGTCATCTTACTCTGGTAAGTCCATCTTGGAAATTTTTGTCTTTCCTTGGTCGTCTTGATTTGGCAAGGCCTCCTTGGAATCATTTGAAGATCTGGCTACCTGGTTATTTCTTATTCTAGATTTACATATTTTGGGTTTTCCAGATTTGCTGGCCATGGATTTTCTTGTTTTTCAGGTAATTGGATACTCCTGCAGTCCTCCGATTATTCAGGCTGTCTTGGTTATTTTGGTATTTTGCTTATCTCTAAAATGATCTAGAGAAATCATCGGCTTTCATTGAATTTCAAGCTTTCGAATTTTCTGGTTTCATGTTAATACGATCCGGAGCGATCGTGGGTTTCTAGTTTATGGGCTTTGGATTTTTGGTTAATATGATCTAGCACGATCATGGCTCTTTGGTTTATTGGTTATAGAAGTTTTCTTTGGACTTCTCCCAACTTTGGTTTCTGGATTTCTGCTCTTCTCGCAAAACACATTTTCCTTCAATCAAGCAAGACATATTTTAGGGGGCAAAGTGTTGACATGCTTTTTGGTCAAAGTCGTCGCATGTGAAGATTTTGGCAACCAGCGTGCTCAGGTTTTGAGAAATATGTTACGTAACACAAAACGATTTGGTCGAAGTCGCGACGTGCTTGAAAAAAGTTGGAAATAGCATCGATTCATAAAATTGTCATTAGTGGACTTGGAAAAACTAGTATGGTAAAAATATGTGGTCGATCTGGTCCAGTCAGCTCAAAATGCTTGAGTGTGTCAGTACAATCACGTGGCAAAACTTGTTATGGAAATATATATATATATATATATATATATATATATATTGGTGAAAAGCAGTATCACACACTCAAAAAGAGCCTATCTTCATGGCTTGATCACGAAAAACGGCTTGCGCAAATTATGCATCAAAATCTGGCACTTGGCAAATTTCTTGTTTGGTACGTTCAAAAAAGGTGATCAACACATGAAAATCATTAAAAAAACCATGTGTTCGTGCTTGGCTGATCACATCTGGTAAAATGGTCGATCGCTTGTCTTGGCATGAAAAAAGGAGCGTTTAACACGGTGAAAACATGGAAAGTCACATGTGCGCTTCGATCCGATTAAGGGAAAGCCGGCTCAGGAATTTTTGCATGGAAAAGTTGGGATTTGAATCCCAACATTTTGTATCCCAGGTGGGATATGAAGTCCCTAAGCATGCCTCTGCCCCAATAAAATTTCTTTTGAGTTCGGTGTGGGATGCGAAGAAATAACAGAGGCGGGAAGAGAACTTTGGGAAACTCGAAATCGTAATTTCGACTCGGCCAGATCAGAATTTTGCACGGCTTCGCATCGCATCCTAAGGATACGAAAATTTGGCTCGTCTCAGGGATTCAAAAATAAGGCAATTCGAAATTTGGTGATCGACTCAGATGGGATTCGAAGATCCCCTGGTGCAAAGAGGGATTTGAGTTGTGTTTTGGCATCGAGATTCGAAGTTTGGAAAATGCCAAATGAAATTGGCAAACTCGGTTTCACCGTGCGAATCATCCAATTTTGCCTGATCCACACGTTTTTAGCACTCTTTTTCCAAATTCAAATTTTTTTGAGCCCCGGGATGCAAATTTTCAACAGTGGTTTAGTTTTTTGCCTTCGATTTTGGGATGCGAATTTTGCATCCCCCAGGGATACGAAATTCGGGTTGTTGGTCCCAAAACTCACCTTTAAATACCCCCTAGCTTGGGATTCAAAGGGTTTGGATAGTTTGTGCTCTTCCTACAATTTGGCATACAAGATTGAAGCTCTCAAGCACCATTAATGGCTCCCTCCATTGTCTTCATGGATTCGGATTTCTTTTGGACTTCTAAACATCGCTGAAACATTTGCCTATGACATTTGAACATTTACTTGGACTTTTCACCATTCTTGGATATCTTTGGAACTTCTTGGACATTGAAGCTACTTTTTGGACATTGCTTCACACTTTGGCTCAACGGAGAAGACAAAAGGCATTTTGGTCAAAGTTTATAATTAACAAACATTTCGTTGTCTATTACACAAAAATTGTCCGAACTTGTATAACATTATAATTGACTGTTATTTGATGAGTGATTACTATAAAATGGTTGTAGGCTTTAGTGTCGAACCACTATAGAAGCCCTGTTCTCTTATTACATTCTCATACATCGGATTTGATTATTGTTTTGCTGCAAAACGTACACTCAGGTGTTGGCGTGCACGAATAGCCATTTCCCTACGTCAACAAAATATATCCCTGTTATATATTTGGTTATAACACAATTAATGGCACAAAAATATGGACATTTTATATGAGAGACGGAAATCAAGAGGTAATTCAGCTGTCGATTCGTTGTCACCCATTGTCTATGATATATATCCCACTAGAATTTTCATTTAAACACACACATACATACTTAAGTATACATACATAAATGTATATAAATATATGTATGTGTATGAAGCTGAGAATTGAAATTTTATGTTATCTTTATTGGATCATTGCATCAACTATTAAATTTTGTTTGGTAATGGTATTCCAGGTAGTTCTGATGTTCATTGAGCTTGTCTGTTTGGCATTGTTTTCATATTGTATTGGCCTATGACATATGGTTCTACCCTTACCGCCTTCATGCTCCGGTCTTCTTTGTTCGGTACCGATAACAAGCTAATTGCTTGTTATAAGTTGGTATCAGTATTGTGCATTTGTCATTTCTTTAGTATCAACACCAAGCTCTTTTCCTTCTTGTTGGTGCCAATAGCATGTATGTCAAATCTTTACTTTGGTTTTTCCCTTCTTTATCCTTGGTGTCGGCACCGTCCTCTCTATTGTGGCTCCACTTCTTTTTGTTTTCAATGTTGGCTTAACTCTCCTAGTTGTTGTTGCCTTCGGTACTGACTTCATCGTGATACCCCTTCATCTCAACCTGGTTTAGGTATCATAGTCTGATAGTAACAGATCCGATAAAATTAATTTCACTGAATTTCGAGATTGCTTGTAAATGGTTATTTTCACATGTTAACGAAATTTAGTAAAATGTAAATTGATTTACAAACACATAAATTCATCGATAATAATTTCTTATTATAGTTCTAATTCAAATGAAATTATAACTAAACTTTAAACGAATTTAATTTAATATTAAATTTCAAGATTCAGAATTTCAAGTAAATTCCACATTCCAATTCTCAAATCAGTTTGATTCAAATTGTTAGATTTTAATTTTGTTCGCTTTAATGTTTAAATTTTTTAAATATTCAACATTCAAGGTGTTACATTGTCCCCCAAAGGATGTTGTAACACCCAAAAAAAGAATTTAACAACACATTAAAATTATAAATTAAGAAAACTTAATTTAATATTTGAAATTAAGGGTAACGGACTGCGCCACTGCGTCCGTGATGAAATTTTGGTCAAGATAGATATTTGGTTTGCGTAAGACGGACATCGTACGAGGAAGTTATGAGGGTTTTAAGTTTGTATACGCGCAGAAGAATTATATTTTTATATATACACACACATATGATTCAGATATGAGTCGGAACCCTATCCAAAACCGTTCAGAGTTGAAAAAATATTTAGGTGGCAGTTTTCCTGCTCTAAAGGGTCGACCCCCCTAAAGGGGTCGACACCAGGGTCGACCCACCTACAGGGGTGTCGACACCCCTAGGGCTGATGTGGCAGTCGGTTTTAGAGGGGCTGGCAGCTATAAATACATGGTCATTTCTCTTGTTTTCTTCATTGAGAATCCATGGGGGCCAAACTTTGTCGGTGTCTGAATTGAATTGGATCCGTTAATCTCCTACAACTATCAACTTAAGCAAATCAGTTAGACATTCAAGATCCATTCTTCTTTAATTTTCTAATCCAAACACTATGAGTTCATAGTTGCTTTTAGATTTAAATATTTAAAAGTAAACCTGATATGACTATAGTTTGGATTTGTTCATGTGCCTGTGTTTTACTGGATCCATTGTAAATTATGAACATATGACATTCTAAATTGGTTATACCTTGGATCAAAATCCCTATCTTTTAGAATCTATTATAACTTTAATGACATTCTATGATGTGTATCTCGATCTTATTTGTGTTAGATCTATTTTTAACTATTGGATCTTAATTATATGGAATCTAATCAGATCTAGTTTATCACCTTGTGGCTATCATATTAGATCTAAACCATTTGGACATCTAAATTATTAATTTAGATCTTATTATGTTTATTATGACATCATAGTTATGTTAGAATTAGTAAACTGCCACAAATTCTTTAGATTTATGGTTATATGTCCACCTTATCACCATGCTAGTTTATGTTTATGCCAGAACAATCACCTTTGTCATATTCCCATCACTTTTCCTTTTATCGTTATGACTAGGCTATTATCTAGCCTAGGCATGCTGCAAATTACGTGAATGCGCTAGTTAGGAAATAAGGGGAAAAAAGGTTAGAATTGGCATAATTTAAATGACGTTTATATGAATTGGACATATAATTCAATAATTGGGTAAATGGGCATTAACACCAATAAAGGCATAGGTTTAAATAATTGATTAATAATGAATGCCTAAGATTATAATTAGAAAATTGTAATTGCACTTATGACAAGAGGTTAGGTTGCATTAGTGGTGGAAGTCTACCTGGACCCGACCGGCATATCTGGCAGCCACTAATGTTGAACCTAATATGAGAGGTCTAAGTGCGCAAATACGAATCGGGCTATGACATGAGGTTAGGCCCAACTTGTGGAAGAAGTCTGCTTGGACCCGACCGGCATATCCAGCATCCACAAGTTGTAGGCCTAATATAGGAGATCTAGCCCATTATAAACCATAAATGGACATGCTATTGAATTGGACTACTTAACCTAATCTAATCCATAGGGATTGCATGATTATGAACTAAATTTAGGGTTAAGTAAAATTGGTTGGACAGTGGGTGGGTTAAAGTAAATCTAAGGGGGTGGGTAATATTTACATATAGACCCACAAACATAACCCAATAAGGTTATGTAATTAAAGACACCTAGTGGTAAGCATAAACGGTAGAAAGATTAGGGTTATATAAAATTAAAGGCACCTTTAGGGTGAATATAACCTGTGGAAAACCTAGTGGGGGATACAAGACAAATAGGAGAGCTTGTACCATATTGTGTGGGACTTGTTTCATTCAGTAACCTAGAGTATGTATCAAGTAGAGAACTCCGAACTAGGTTGGAGAAGGGGCACACTTACTGGACTGATTATAAGACATTCAAACTTGGAGGATGTTGTTGGCGGCGCAAATCGACCGGGACATGCGCGTGCATGAGCCAGGCCGAAGGGGATAAGACGACTGTGACACCTGTAGATATGGGGCTGTGCATATCAGCGAGGGGTTGCCACTTTAGGACATGACACATCCTATTATGGGGCCGGCAAAGAGTATATACGGAGTAGGGAGCCGATCGATTAGGGTAGTAGTAGCGTACATTTGGACGTATGCCTAAGTTTACCACCTTGAAGTGTAAGAGATCATCTCGTTCTGGTTATACTATAGTGTGGAGTAATCATTAGGGAAGCATATACCACCTTATCCTGTTTACCTTGTCACACCTGCTGTAACGACCCAGAAAAATTCAATCTTGGTTGTCAGATATACAACACATATCGAACATCCAAGGATCGAAAATACCAGCGATTAATGAAAGAAATTAGAGGGTGAGAATAGATAAGATAGAAACTTAGAATAGAAGAAGAAGAACACAACATCAGAGTAACACGAACCTCACAGCGGAACGAATAACATATAATATATATCATAACTTTGAAATATAAATATGTACTTGAATATACATATCATTTCCAATGTACAGCACTTACAACACAGTGGAAATAAACAATAGCTATATGATCCTGAAGCCTCCTGCTCCATCTCTTTAAGTATATGTAAATCCCGACTACTTGACTGCCCATATAAAATTGGGCACCGAAAAGTTTAGGGAAAACAAAACAAAATAAACTCCGGGTCAGTCATGGGACTAGTATGAGTAAAACAGTTTGAGCCATTAAACGATATCTCATAAGACCACGCTGCATAACGGAACGGGTTTTCCCCTTATGGGAATCCAAAATAAACTTTATATCAAAATTCATTGATATTATAATAGTGTCTACCAACCATAATATAATAATCATCTAGCAGAAACACTTTCATCTCACGTTCTACATATATAGTGTACAATCAAAACCGCAAGCACGTACTGGGTAATGGATTTCCAACTATGACAAGGTACGGAACCACCTTTCGCTAGTGTATCTCTAGAGAGGAATACATTGGGTTCAACAAGAACATCTTGCAACCCGGCCACACATGACCGACCACTCATTTTTCTTGAGTGTATCGAATGTATATCACCAACGGTTGGGATCAACAACCGTTTCCCAAATGGGACAACATCGACAATAGATTTTTAGAAGTAAATGAAACTCTAGATCATGTGATTATACACCCTAATAGGTGCGACTTACATAGCCATGTTGCCTGCCCGATTTCTTTCATTTCCCGGTTGTGAGGCTAGAGGCCACGCTTATCTCTAACAGATCATACGTTTATTCACTTCGAATGTCACATCGTCATACCCACCAAATCACAAATTGATTTCCCCAAAAATACCACGGGTATATAGCTAAGAGAAACGAATTCCTCTGCCACCAAACGTAACTACGTTTGAAGTGATCAACTTATGCGATCCTTTAGAAATACTCTGTCAGACATTCGTCTATACAAGTTGTCCTCGGACTGGACAAACCAAAGGCAGTATTCAATACAATCATCTTAGGCAATCTTTAGCTAAGATTTATACAACAGCCCATGCACTTTACTCCGTCTTCAATTATCTTTGGCATACATGATTCTCAACGCTCATGCCAATACGGAGTGGTTCTTCGGATAATAATCCAATCGGTTTCTCCATATTAACAACGTTAAAATGGTCGAAAACTTCGATAGTCGGTAAGTTAACTATCAAAGAAAAACACATGTGCAAACAACGATATTATTTCCAAATGGAAATTATATTGATCAATCATCATTGAACATTTATCTCTTTAGTTCATTAATTTACTTATCTCCTGTTTCCATATATTCAACATTTCTTATTTTCTATTATCAGAAAACATTTCTGATTCATATTTGGAAAACATTTCCAAAACTCCTTCACTATCAAACCTTACCATTCCTTAGTTAAGAAGGAAGTCAATAAGGTTGGGGTATAATTACCTCTCAGACCTTAACTGGACAACGTTTTAACTTCGAAATAGTCAAAGTTTATCTTTTAAATCTTTAACAAACTTGCTTATGTAACCCTCGGATTCTATTTACGTATCCACTTCTTTATTGAAAACATTGGTTATAACGATAATGTTATAATCCCTACTTTCGAAATATCTAACTTTAGTTATAACTTTTATTCTTTAATGTGAATAATTAACCTACTCCTATTTATTTATAAATAAATAAATCATGATTTAAAAAAACTGGAAAGTAAATAATACTTTCCCGAATTCGATATAATCGAATTCGACGATTAACTCTCTTTCGAGTAATCTCTATTTGATTAACTCTCCTTCGAATATCTATATTCAATTAACTCCCTTTCGAATACCATATTCGATTTATTACTTTCGAATACCATATTCAATTTACTAATATTTGATTAACTAATGTTTGACTTAACTCTATTCGATTAACTCGACTCGACTAACCATACTCGACTAACTTCTTTTGAATAACTGTATTCAATTTACTTACCTTCGAATACCATATTCGATTTACTTAACTTTCGAATACCATGTTCGATTTACTCCTCTCGAATAACTATATTCGATAATCTCTCTTTCGAATAAACTATATTCGATTAACTCACTTCGAATAAATTATATTCGATAACTCTTTCTTTCGAATAAACGATATTCGAAAATATCTCTTTTCGAATAAACTATATTCGATAAATCTCTCTTCGAATAAACTATATTCGATTACTCCTTTTCGAATAACTAAATTCGATTAACTACTTTCAATTAAACTAAAATAGATAACTCCTTTCGATTAAACTAATTGATAACTCCTTTCGATTAAACTAAAATCGATAACTCCTTTCCTTAAACTTTATTCGATTAAACTATATTCGATACCCCTTTAACTCTATTCGAATAAACTATATTCGTTACTCCTTTAACTCTATTCAAATAACCAATATTCGACTAACTCATTTGGATTAATTCGGTTTGATTAACTCATCTTAATTAACTCGACTTGATTAACTCCATTTGAATAACTTTAACTGGTTAATTCTAACTGGTCAACTCTATATGATTAACTCTAACTCTAATCGATTAACTCTAACTGATTAAATCTAATTGATTAACTCTAACTGGTTAACTCTAACTGATTGACTCTAACTCTAATCGATTAACTCTAACTGGCTAACTCTAATCGATTAACTCTAATCGATTAACTCCAATCGATTAACTAATATTCGATTAACTCATTTGGATTAACTCATTTCGATTTACTCTTTTGAATTAACTCCTTTGAATAATTTCCTTTTGAATCATCTCCTTTGGATTATCTCCTTTGGATTATCTTTTTTGAATTATTCCTTTTCTATTTGTTTACTTAACAAATAACTATTCCCTTTTCAATTCTATTTATTTAGCAAATAAATATTTCTTTTATCTTTTCTATTTATTTAAAAAATAAATATCTCATTTATAACATTCTATTTATTTCCTATAAATAAATATTTCCATTTAATCTATTTGTAAATGTTTTACAAATATTTCCTTTTAAATTCTATTTGTAAATGTTTTGCAAATATTCCCTTTTTTCTATTTTATTTGTAAATATTTTACAAATATTTCTCTTTTTATTTGTTTTGCAAATATCTTCCTTTGTATTTGTTTTACAAATATATTTCCTTTATATTTGTTTTACAAATAATTTCCTTTATATTTGTTTTATAAATATATTTCCTTTATATTTGTTTTACCAATATATTTCCTTTTTAACTTTTTTGATTTTATAATTATTTCCTTATATAAAATCCTTTTTCCTTTTATATATAAAATCCATTGATTTTATATAAATAATTTATTTTCAAAATATACTTTGAAAATCCCATTTTTACATCCCAGTATTTCTTACGGTATTTAAAATACCAAATAACATTGATCGATATCATTCAAACACACATAATCAACAACAGATTATATATCACGTCATATATCATAATATATGAAAAACAATAAAATAAATGTTGAGGAATCCAGTTGGATTCCTCCAACCTGTTTTTCTGCATCACAGATGTTAAACAATATCATTCACATCGATTTCATTTCAATATGAAATATTCTATTAAACAGAATCTATATTTGATTAACGATTTATATATATATATATATCGTTATCTATGCTTTCAACCAATACACAAGCAATTCAACCAAACAGTTTCAATCAACAGATAATTACCAGTTCTAAGAATACGTTATAAAAATATAACTGTTCAGAGTTGGTGAGTTTTACTCACATTGGACGATCATCGTTAATAATGATAACCATCGCTTGATTCAGATCCGACAATTTGTTCTGCTATAAATTATTGCGCGCCTTGATTCACTCCCAGTCAGTTCCATTGTGTAGCTCCCGTCCATACGAATCCAATGCGACAGACGGTTCGAAATTCTGATATCGTATACAGAAGATATTACATTTACAAGTTATACGAATAATTTAAATTAAATTAAAACTAAAATTCTAATTTAAACTGGGCTTAACTTCTAAACCCTGGCCCATTTTCAAACCTATCGGCCCGCACCTTAACTCCTTCCTCCCCCATTCTCATATCCACGCTCCAGGTCCCGTTCATTTTCCATGGCCAAACTTCGCAACCATCCAACAACCTTTCTACTTCATGAACTCACAATCCGTCTTCACCAACTCATTCCTCTTCGCAAAAGCTTCAACCCCATGCCAATATGGCCAAACTCGATCCCACCATCGAGAAAGCGACGTCAGCTCCTCCGCTCGCTGCTGTATACCCACATCGACCCTTTTCACCTCAAATCTACCCAAATTTCATCACACAAGTGCCATTTCTAATCATAAACCCAAATGTGAACTCAAATCGAATTCAGACTTCATAAATCTCACAAAAATAGGAACCCTAGGTTCACGCCTGAAACTGCAGCGAACAAAACCGTTGTCGCACCATGTGAAAGGTACGTCGATGTGAAGAGCAGTTGCTAAGGACTTCGAATATATATGTATATTGATTTTAGGATTTTATATGGATTTGTTTGGATTTCAGAAACTCACGATTTGTTGTTGTGAGAAAAAGAAACGGCCACGAAGAGTATTGACCAGAGAAAACAGATGACTTAGGTTTAGAAGAGTTGGTGGGTATTTATAGAAATTTGTTAGCTTAAAGGGTAAGCTACTATTTTTATTTTAAATTAATTATTACTCAGTTTATCATTTAAAAATTCCTAAGGTCACATAACATATTCAAATTCAACGAAAATGGACATGCCGATATAGTTTGACATTACGGACCTAACGAAACTGGTTTCGTCGAATTCCGACTCTGTTTGCTCACACAGCATATTTTCAACCGTCAAAATTTTGATTGTTTTTCACATTAAAATCCCATATGACCACACACTGACTTCAAAAATCATGGAGATTGAAATCTAGAAATAATTTAATATTGCGGATCCAAAAAATTAGTTTCGTCGAAAACTGAGGTCGTTTGCAAAACTGGCTATTTTTAAAGCTCTAAATAACCCTTTTAAATATATAAATATTTTTAAATATAATTAAATTAAATATAAATAAATTTATATTATCGTATATATTCACACTAGAATACCCTATAGCTTCAGAATAATCCTATATGTATTTCTAACTCGATATTTCATTATCAGAGTTATATTGATATTCGATTTATATTTAAATCCCTTTATAAAATTTGAAATGGCCATGGTGCTATTTTTCTGAAAATTTGATTTGGACATAAATCAAAATCTACATGACGAAATCCCGATTTTTCTCTTCCACTAGAAAAAATATACTTCACCAGCTCCGTACGTTTCTTGTTTCACAGAAATCCGATTTAAAACGAACCCTGTACATTTAGTTGAAGTTCAAATTGCCAAATTACGAACTGCCGTGCCATTTCGAGCTTGATTTTAATTATAGTATAATTATACGTTCAAACTTCGTTTATATAATATATTCTTGAATATATTTCAACTATAAACTGAAATATATATTTTAAATAATATAATTCACACAATATTGTGAATTCCACTATTTTTGATTATTTCTGAATTTAATATATTATTCTATTATTTTAATTTAATTAAATATTCACTTTATTTAATTAAACAACGATTTAATTCCCTAATCACTATTTTAAATAATTAAATAAATTAATTATTACCGGTAAAAATACGGGTCGTTACATTCTTCCCCACTTAAAATAATTTCGTCCTCGAAATTGCTAGGGTAGAAAACGAACCCTATCGACTGGCTAGACTGTATTGTTCACTTCTCAACTTCAGTTTCCCCTGAATAATTTAATTTCAATTAAATTATTAATTTAATTCTATTAACGAATATTTTCAAAAATCCTAAAAAATTTCTAACACCCGAAATTTTCAAAAAAATTCGCTAGCACCTCCTTTGTACTGGTCAATCGGTACAACCACAACTCGCCTCTCTGGGCCATCTCCAACCCAAAAGAAAATCAAACAGCCAAGCGGCATGCCAAATCGGCTCATAAATCTCATGCTTATACCAAATATAAACTTGTACCTTTTTGTCGGGCATATCAACTTTATCACTTTCACCTGTTATCAATCCAACATATACCAATGTCATCTCAACCAAACTCAAATCACTTTTATCCCAAACACAGCCATTCGCTTATCCAAGCCAAATTCAATTTCAAACCAATGTAACATTCTTGATTTTCAAACTCTTAACTTCTTAACCCAATATACTTAACTTATCAACTCAATTCCATTCCAGATTATCCTCTAATCAAATCTAGTTCTATTTAACTTAGTTCAAGTTAAATTTTAATTCTAGAATTTAAAACCATGGGTTCTATTTCAAATCAATTTGAAATCATAATAACAATTCAAAAACTTTGAATTTCTAAATAACTTGTTTTCGCAAAATAATTTAAAAAACAAAATATTTGGTAGTAATCTGTCACTTAGAACTTGAAAATGTACACTGATGATGCTGCGCAGTCATCATCAGAATTAATTTCCAATTTATCGAAGTGAGTTCAATACTATAACAATTTCAAAACCATATTTAAACACTTTCATTTTGAAATTCATTTCAAACTATCCTTTTCAATGCTTGTAACCAATTCAAAATCTCCCAAGATTTTAAAATTCACTTATATTTAATTCAAATCCATTTACAAACACTTTTCCAACTTTTCCAGGGTTGAATTTCAATTCTGATTTAAATTCAGATTTAATTCATTTCAATTCCATATATTTCACTTATATGAATTCTGATTGGTTATTTACAGAACCATTTAATTTGTAATCTTACTCGATTATAATAACAGCTAATATATCCAATATAATATAATTCCAACATATATATCTCCTCTATATCAAAATATACTTTGGGTAAAATTATTTTCATTTACCCTCTTTTCACAACATATCATGTCGACCCATCGTATTCGAGTGTTCATAAACTCCTACTGATACAGTGGATCAAAATGATCGACCAGAACCCATAAACAACTCAACCAATAAATCACCACAATATAAAACAATTTTTATAATAAATAACAAATACGTTCACTCGTATATATACACTCAACTCAATCTAGGGTATTACTAATCCCATCTCTACTGAGTCACGCCACAGAGCCAAGGTAATACTTAACCTTCAACTCTGATACCAACTGTAACAACCCGGAAAAAGTCGATCTTGGTTGTCCGATATACAACACATATCGAATATCCAAGGATCGAAAATACCGGTAGTTAATGAAAGAAATTAGAGAGTGAGAATAGATAAGATAGAAACTTAGAATAGAAGAAGAAGAACACAACATCAGAGTAACACGAACCTCACAGTGGAACGAATAACATATAATATATATCATAACTTTGAAATGTAAATATGTACTTGAATAGACATATCATTTCCAATGTACAGCACTTACAACACAGTGGAAATAAACAATAGCTATATGATCCTGAAGCCTCCTGCTCCATCTCTTCAAGTATCTGTAAATCCCGACTACTTGACTGCCCGTATAAAATTGGGCACCGAAAAGTTTAGGGAAAACAAAACAAAATAAACTCCGGGTCAGTCATGGGACTAGTATGAGTAAAACAGTTTAAAACAGTTTGAGCCATTAAACGATATCTCATAAGACCACGCTGCATAACGGAACGGGTTTTACCCTTATGGGAATCCAAAATAAACTTTATATCAAAACTCGTTGATATTATAATAGTGTCTACCAACCATAATATAATAATCATCTAGCAGAAACACTTTCATCTCACGTTCTACATATATAGTAAACAATCAAAACAGCAAGCACGTATTGGGTAATGGATTTCCAACTATGACAAGGTATGGAACCACCTTTCGCTAGTGTATCTATAGAGAGGAATACACTGGGTTCAACAAGAACATCTTGCAACCCGGTCACACATGACTGACCACTCATTTCTCTTGAGTGTATCGAATGTATATCACCAACGGTTGGGATCAGCAACAGTTTCCCGAATGGGACAGCATCGACAATAAATTTTTAGAAGTAAATGAAACTCTAGATCAGGTGATTATACACCCTAATAGGTGCGACCTACATAGCCATGCTGCCTGCCCGATTTCTTTCATTTCCCGGTTGTGAGGCTAGAGGCCACACTTATATCTGATAGATCACACGTTTATTCACTTTGAATGTCACATCGTCATACCCGCCAAATCACAAATTGATTTCCCCAAAAATACCATGGGTATACAGCTAAGAGAAACGAATTCCTCTGCCACCAAACGTAACTACGTTTGAAGAGATCAACTTACGCGATCCTTTAGATATACTCTGTCAGACATTCGTCCATAAAAGTTGTCCTGGGACTGGACAAACCGAAGGCACTATTCAGTACGACCATCTTAGGCAATCTTTACCTAAGATTTATACAACAGCCCTTGCACTTTACTCCATCTTCAATTATCTTTAGCATATATGATTCGCAACGCTCATGCCAATACGGAGTGGTTCTTCAGATAATAATCCAACCGGTGTCTCCATATTAACAACGTTAAAATGGTCGAAAACTTCGATAGTCGATGAGTTAACTATTAAAGAAAAACACATGTGCAAACAATGATATTATTTCCAAATGGAAATTATATCGATCAATCATCATTGAACATTTATCTCTTTAGTTCATTAATTTACTTATCCCCTGTTTCCATATATTCGACATTTCTTATTTTCTATTATCAGAAAACATTTCTAATTCTTATTTGGAAAATATTTCCAAAACTCCTTCACTATCAAACCTTACAATTCCTTAGTTAAGAAGGTAGTCAATCAAGTTGGGGTATAATTACCTCTCAGACCTTAACTGAACAACGTTTTAACTTCGAAATAGTCAAAGTTTATCTTTTAAATCTTTAACAAACTTCCTTACGTAACCCTCAGATTCTATTTACGTATCCACTTCTTTATTGAAAACATTGGTTATAATGATAACGTTATAACCCCTACTTTCGAAATATCTAACTTCATTAATGTGAATAATTAACCTACTCTCATTTATTTATAAATAAATAAATCTTGATTTAGAAAAACCGGAAAGTAAATAATACTTTCCTGAATTCGATTTAATCGAATTCGATGATTAACTCTCTTTCTGGTAATCTCTATTTGATTAACTCTCCTTCGAATATCTATATTCGATTAACTCCCTTTCGAATACCATATTCGACTTATTACTTTCGAATACCATATTCGATTTACTAATATTTGATTAACTAATGTTTGACTTAACTCTATTCGATTAACTCGACTCGACTAACCATACTCGACTAACTTCTTTTGAATAACTATATTCAATTTACTTACCTTCGAATACCATATTCGATTTACTTAACTTTCGAATACCATGTTCGATTTACTCCTTTCGAATAACTATATTCGATAATCTCTCTTTCGAATAAACTATATTCGATTAACTCACTTCGAATAACTTATATTCGATAACTCTTTCTTTCGAATAAACGATATTCAAAAATCTCTCTTTTCGAATAAACTATATTTGATAAATCTCTCTTCGAATGAACTATATTCGATTACTCCTTTTCGAATAACTAAATTCGATTCACTCCTTTTGATTAAACTAAAATCGATAACTCCTTTCGATTAAACTAATCGATGGCTCCTTTCAATTAAACTAAAATCGATAACTCCTTTCCTTAAACTTTATTCGAATAAATTATATTCGATACTCCTTTAACTCTATTCAAATAAACTATATAAGATACTCCTTTAACTCTATTCAAATAACCAATATTCGACTAACTCCTTTGGATTAACTCGGTTTGATTAACTCATCTTAATTAATTCGACTTGATTAACTTCATTTGAATAACTCTAACCGATTAATTCTAACTGATCAACTCTAACTGATTAACTCTAAATGATTAACTCTAACTGGTTAACTCTAACTCTAATCGATCAACTCTAACTGATTAACTCTAACTCTAATCGATTAACTCTAACTGATTAACTCTAACTCTAATCGATTAACTCTAACTGGTCAATTCTAACTCTAATCGATTAACTTTAATCGAATAACTAATATTCGATTAACTCGTTTCGATTTACTCTTTTGAATTAACTCCTTTGAATCATTTCCTTTTGAATTATCTCCTTTGAATTATCTCCTTTGGATTATTTTCTTTGAATTATTCCTTTTCTATTTGTTTACTTAACAAATAACTATTCCCTTTCCAATTCTATTTATTTAACAAATAAATATTTCTTTTATCTTTTCTATTTATTTAAAAAATAAATATTTCATTTATAACATTCTATTTATTTCCTATAAATAAATATTTCCATTTAATACATTTGTAAATGTTTTACAAGTATTTCCTTTTAAATTCTATTTGTAAATGTTTTACAAATATTCCTTTTTTTCTATTTTATTTGTAAATGTATTAAAAATATTTCTCTTTTTATTTGTTTTGCAAATATCTTCCTTTGTATTTGTTTTACAAATATATTTCCTTTATATTTGTTTTACAAATAATTTCCTTTATATTTATTATACAAATATATTTCCTTTATATTTGTTTTACAAATATATTTCCTTCATATTTGTTTTACAAATATATTTCCTTTTTAACTCTTTTGATTTTATAATTATTTCCTTATATAAAATCCTTTTTCCTTTTATATATAAAATCCATTAATTTTATGCAAATAATTTATTTTCAAAATATACTTTGAAAATCCCTTTTTTACATCCTAGTATTTCTTACGGTATTCAAAATACAAAATAACATTGATCGATATGATTCAAACACACATAATCAACAATAGATTATCTATCACATCATATATCACAATACATGAAAAATAGTAAAATAAATGTTGAGGAATCCAATTGGATTCCTCCAACCTGTTTCCCTGCGTCACAGATGTTAAAGAATATCATTAACATTGATTTCATTTCAATATGAAATATTCTGTTAAACAGAATCAATATTTGATTAACGATTTATATATATATTGTTATCTATGATTTCAACCAATACACAAGCAATTCAACCAAACAGTTAACACACAGAAATCAACAAATAATTATCAGTTCTAAGAATACGTTATAAAAATATAACTGTTCAGATTTTGTGAGTTTTACTCACATTGGACGATCATCGTTAATAACGATAACCATCGCTTGATTCAGATCCGACAATTTATTCCGCTATAAATTGTAACGAGCCCTGATTCACTCCTAGTCAGTTCCTTGTGTAGCTCCCGTCTATACGAACCCAACGCGACAGACGGTTCAAAATTCTGATATCATATTTAGAAGATATTATGTTTACAAGCTATACGAATAATTTAAATTAAATAAAAACTAAAATTCTAAATTAAACTTGGCTTAACTTCTAAACCCCGGCCCTTTTTCAAACCTATCGGCCCGCACCTTAATTCCTTCCTCCCCTATTCTCATATCACGCTCCAGGTCCCGTTCATTTTCCATGGCCAAACTTCGCAACCATCCAACCACCTTTCTACTTCATGAACTCACAATCCGTCTTCACCAACTCATTCCTCTTCGCAAAAGCTTCAGCCCCATGGCAAAATGGCCAAACTCGATCCCACCATCGAGAAAGCGACGTCAGCTCCTCCGCTCGCTGCTGTATACCCACATCGACCCTTTTCACCTCAAATCTACCCAAATTTCATCACACAAGTGCCATATCTACTCATAAACCCAAATGTGAACTCAAATCAAATTCGAACTTCATAAATCCCACAAAAATAGGAACCCTAGGTTCACGCCTGAAACTGCAGCGAACAAAACCGATGTC
This sequence comes from Allium sativum, assembly GCA_030737875.1. Lineage (NCBI taxonomy): Eukaryota > Viridiplantae > Streptophyta > Magnoliopsida > Asparagales > Amaryllidaceae > Allium > Allium sativum. Next base: position 131,568,246 of record CM060916.1, on the reverse strand, counting down.
GCACCACGTGAAAGGTACGTCGATGTGAAGAGCAACTGCTAAGGACTTCGAATGTATACGTATATTGATTTTAGGATTTTATATGGATTTGTTTGGATTTTAGAAACTCACGATTTGTTGTTGTGAGAAAAAGAAACGGCCACGAAGAGCATTGACCAGAGAAAACAGATGACTTAAGTTTAGAAGAGTTGGTGGGTATTTATAGAAATTTGTTAGCTTAAAGGGTAAGCTACTATTTTTATTTTAAATTAATTATTACTCAGTTTATCATTTAAAAATTCCTAAGACCACATAACATATTCAAATTCAACGAAAATGGACATGCCGATACAGTTTGACATTATGGACCAAACGAAACTGGTTTCGTCGAATTCCGACTCTGTTTGCTCACACAGCGAATTTTTAACCATCAAAATATCGATTATTTTTTACATTAAAATCCCGTACGAACACACACTAACTTCAAAAATCACGAAAATTGAAATCTAGCAATAATTTAATATTGCGGATGCAACAAAATTAGTTTCATCGAAAATTGAGGTCGTTTGTAAAACCGGCTATTTTTAAAGCTCTAAATAACCCTTTTAAATATAAATATATTTAAATATAATTAAATTAAATATAAATAAATTAATGTTATCGTATGTATTCACATTAGAATACCCTACAGCTCTAGAATAATCTTATGGATTTCTAACTCGATATTTCATCATAAGAGTTATATCGATGTTTGATTTATATTTAAATCCCTTTATAAAATTTGAAACGGCCATGGCGTTGTTTTTTTGAAAATTTGATTTGGACATAAATCAAAATCTACACGATGAAATCCCGAATTTTCCCTTCCATTAGAAAAATATACTTCACCAGCTCCGTACATTTCTTGTTTCACATAAATCCGATTTAAAACGAACCCTGTACATTCAGTTGAAGTTCAAATCGCCAAATTATGAACTGCCGTGATATTTCGAGCTCAATTTTAATTATAATATAATTATACATTCAAACTTAATTTATATAATATATTCGTGAATATATTTCAACTCTAAACTGACTTATATATTTTAAATAATCTAATTCACACAATATTGTGAATTCCACTATATTTGATTATTTCTAAATTTAATGTATTATTCTATTATTTTAGTTTAATTAAATATTCACTTTATTTAATTAAACAACGATTTAATTCCCTAAATCACTATTTTAAATAATTAAATAAATTAATTATTACCCGTAAAAATACGGGTCGTTAGACCTTCCATTTATGTAGTGATCTCTCTTATCCACTTTATATGCCTTTCATGCTACTTTTGTTTGTTTACTTGCTAAAAGTAACTAGACTCTCCATATGTCTGACCCTTTTCGTTCCCTCTTCTTTCTTCCGTCCCCCCCCGGTTCTTAGGGCGGGAATACTCAGGCTTAGTTAGGACTTAGTTATTAACTTGTTAGGAGCTGCTTTCGAAGTATGGCTCAAGTTCTTATCTCTACTATAGCTTAGATTATTTTCTTGGGGAATTATGTTATGCTTTTTATATTTATGTACACTGATGGTACAAGATAGAAGTTATATTATTGTAATGGTTTTTGTGACTTATGGTATTTTGGACCACGAAGTACGATTTATGTTTGAAATAAATATTTGAATTTCCGCTGCTATCTTATTTATATCTATCTTGTAATATTCTGTGTTTGTTTAACTGTAACGCTTCACGGAACTTAATGCATTCCCTTAGTGAGTGACATTAACGGACGTGGGGTGTCACACTTAGTATCAAAGCTGAAGGTTACCAGATTAGATAAAAGTTTTTGAAAACTATTTAGAAAAAGGTTTTAAAAGAAAGCATTTTCCAAAAGAAAAGTCTATTTTGAAAAACATATTCCCCAAAAAGCCATATGTAATATCCTTCGGTCCTTTGTCTAAATCTCTTTCCTTTTCTTTTCAGCATGTCTGGGGCACCTAACATTCCTAATATCCCAGAGGGGGTTACGATGCCAGGATGGTTCCGTAGGTATTTGGAGGCCACGATGCCTGCCAAAGGCCAAGGAAACGTTCCTCCCCCAGCTGCGTCAGTTGTTCATCCTCTTCCTCCTCCTCCTCCTCCTCCAAGAGCAGATAATTTCGCTAAGATCTGCAAAGACGTCCGTGCTGTGGGAGGGAAGCCATTCCATGGGAACGAGACATTCGTAGAAGCATGGAATTGGCTCAAGGAGACCGAGGACTTGTTCGTAATCTTTGAAGTAGAGAATAGAAGAAAGGTTCAGTTAGCTTCTTGGCTACCAAAAGACAAAGCCTCATTCTGGTTTGATGTTACCTAAGCTAGACGTCCGGTGGAAACCTGGGAAGATTTTACACAAAGATTTGAAATAAAATTTCTTTCCCAAGCCGATAAAAGCATGCAGATGGAGAGGTTATTGGCACTCAAACAAGGGGACTTGACAGTGAAAGAGTATGAGAACAAATTCAACCAGCTAGCAAGGTTCAGATTGGAACTGGTGGATACTCCGCATAAGAAGGCGTTCCGGTTTTCTAAAGGGCTAAATGAACCCATTCATGGGTTAGCCATGTCCCATATTCCAATGTGGGCCACCTTTGAAAAGCTTGTCGATATGGCCCTAATGCATGAGGAAGACAAGGGAGAAAAGAAGGAAGTAAAGGCTGAGGAAACAATGCAAAATAATAAGGTGTGGCCCAAGAAGGGGAAACAACAACAACAACAAAAGAAAGGGGAAAGAATGGCAAGGGCAAGGATAAAAGAAAATGTCACAGTTGTGGGAAAGAGGGAAACTTAGTCAAACACTGTAAGAGAAGGAAGAACTCTTGTTATAATTGTGGAGAGGTCAGACACTTTGCTAGGGAGTGCTCGAAGAAACAGCGATCGTAGGGACAAGGTCAAAGGGAAGGAACTTCCGGAGGGTAGGTGCATGCTTTCGCGATCAGTTCTCTTGATAGAGGTATAAAAATTTATGTGGAAGGTTTAATTTCTCTTTCAAACCATCCTATTAGACCACTTTTTGATTCTGGTGCTTCACATTCATTTATATCTAGTTCCGTGGTTGAATCAATGCACTTAATTACTAGTATGGTAGTGGATCTCGTAGTTGTCTCAAACCCCATTAGTGGTTTGTCTCATTTACCTATGATTTTTCGGGGTTTGAAACTATCTGTGTTAGGCGTCGAATTTGAATGCGATGCGTATGTGCTCGGGTTTATAGGCAATGGGTTGATTCTAGGAATGGATTGGCTTACCACGTACGGTGCCATTATGGATTTTGAGAAGAGGGTTGTTAGGCTTCTATATTGTCATGGGAGGACCCTTGAGATTTCTTGTGACCTACAATGGTCGGTTATTCTTAGTTTCCTAGAGTCTCTTGATGCATCTATCGATGACACCAGTAGTCTGGGATTATTCTGATGTTTTTGATGAGGTACGGGGCTTACCTCCAAGGCTCGAGATCAATTTTCGTATATATTCGGTGGACAATACAAAGCCAGTTGCATTACCGATGGGCTATATGGATCCGAGGGAAAGTAGGAAGCTGAGTAAGCAAGGAGGGGAGCTATATGACGAAGCATATCTGAATAGGGTGCTCCAGTTGTATTCACAACTAAGGTGGATGGTTCACTTCGTTTGTGTGTTAACTATAGAGAGTTGAATAAACTCACCAAGAAGAATAGGTACCCGCTCTCGAGAAATGATGATTTATTTGATTAGCTAGTTGGTGCCTCGGTATTTTCTCAGTTAGACTTCGCCACGGGGTTTCATCAGTTGAGGGTGGCTGAGGACAGCATAAATAAGACCACTTTTAGAACTCCGGATGGTTTCTTTGTATGGCTAGTTATGCCTTTTGGATTGACGAATGCTCCCGCTTATTTTGTTGATCTGAAGAGTAGGGTGTTTCGAGAGTTTCTAAATAAATTTGTCGTGGTCTTTGTTGACGATATCTTGATCTTCTCCAAAAGTGAAGAAGAGCATGCCCAACATTTGAGAGAAGTTTCAAAAACTCTCCGTGCGCGTCAGCTTAAGGCGAAGTTCTCCAAACGCCATTTTTGGAGAAAAGAGGTGAGATTCTTAGGGCATGTGGTCTCCAAAGAAGGGATAGATGTAGATCCCGCAAAGGTGGTTGCAGTGCAAGATTAGCAGATTCCTAAAAATGCAACCGAGGTGAGAAGTGTTTTTGGGTTAGCAGGTTATTATAAGAAGTTCATTAAGGACTTCATAAATATATCAGCCTCACTCACAAGGCTGACAAAGAAGAATTTGGCGTTTTCATGGGATATAGATTGTGATGTTACTTTCCAACGACTGAAGAGGGCTCTGACAACAGACCTAGTCTTGACCTTGCCTGATGGAAGTAAAGTGTTTACCATTTACACTGATGCATGTAGTAAAGGGCTTGGTGCAGTTCTGATGCAAGAAGGGAAAGTAGTGTGTTATGGGGGTAGACTGCTGAGAGTTCATGAGAAGAACTACCCTACCCATGATCTAGAGCTTGCTGCCATAGTATTCACGCTTAAGACATGGCGCCATTATTTACTTGGAGAGAAGTTCGAGTTATACACTGATCATAAATCTTTTAAGTATATGTTCTCGCAGAAGGATCTCAATTTAAGGTAACAATGGTAAATGGAGTTCCTAGCTTCTTATGATTTTGAGAGTGCTTATACCCCTAGCAAGGGTAATGTGGTGGCTGACGCACTAAGTAGGCAGAGGATGGCCTTAAATCCTCTGTTTGTGGAAAGGAAGAGCTTGGAGTTCATCTCAACTTTTAATTTTAGACCCTCCATCGATATTTTGCCTGATTTGTTTGCATCATTAGATATATGACCAACTCTTATGGATCAGATAGAAGCTTTGCAGCAAGGTGACCTACAGATTTTAGACATCATGGAAAAGCTCAGAAAGGGGAGACTTCTAGTCACCTAAGTAGATATGCCATAGATGAAAAGGGGTGGTTGCGACGAGATGGAAGGCTTTGTGTTGCTCAAACAGGAATCTTAATAAAAAAGTCCTAGAAGAAGCCCATCATTCTAAGAGTACCATTCATCCAGGTTGTGATAAGATGCACAGATACATGAAAAGGTTTTTCTTTTGGGCTGGGATGAAGAAAGATGTGGCAGAGTTCGTTTCTCAATGTTTAGTTTGCCAGCAAGATAAAGGAGAGCAAAAGAAGCCCGGTGGCTTACTTCATCCTTTGGAGGTTCCACATTGCAAATGGGAGAGCATCTCTAAGGAGTTCATAGATGGTTTGCCTAGATCAAAGAAAGGCAATACCAGTATCTGGGTTGTGATGGATAGACTCACTAAGAGCGCTCATTTTATTCCAGTTAAGAGTAAGAGGACGACATCATAGTTGGAAGCAATTTATGTTCATGAGATAGTTCTTCTTCATGGAGTACCTTCCAGCATCGTAAGCGATCGTGACCTCATCTTCACTAGTGAATTTTGGAGGAGCTCACAAGAAGCATTAGGTACAAAGTTGTGTTCGAGCACCGCTTATCATCCTCAGACCTATAGGCAGACGGAGAGGGTGAATAGAATTCTTGAAGATCTTTTAAGGCTCTGTATGCTAGACTTCAGAGGGACTTGGGAAGAGCATCTTCCTTTAGTAGAGTTTTCCTATAACAACAGTTGTCAAGCTAGCATCGTCATGGCGCCCTTCAAAGCATTGTACGGAAGACCCTGTAGATCACCAACTTGTTGGTGGGAATCTACAGAAAGATTATTATTTGGACCAGATATGGTTAGAGAAACATCCAAAAAGATTGACCTTATTCGACAACGAATGAAGACAGCTCAAGATAGGCAGAAATCCTATGCAGACAAGAGAAGAACTAACGTCGAATTTGAAGTGGGAGACTTAGTTTTTATCAAAGTACCACCTCTGAGGAATGTGCTTCGCTTCGGATCTGTAGGGAAGTTGGCACCTAGGTTTGTGGGACCATTTCCCATAACCGAGAGGATTGGCCAAATGGCCTATAGAGTAAAGCTCCCAGAAAATCTATCCGACTTCATGATGTTTTCCACATTTCTCATCTGCGGAAGTGCTTGCATGACACCGTAGACGTAGTTGAGCCGAGTGTATTGGAAGAAGTAGAAGTGGAACAGGAAGCGACAGTCAGGCGAGTCTCAACCCGTATTCTTGGATCAGAAGTTAACAAGCTGCGCAACAAAGAGATTAAATTGATAAAGGTTCAATGGAGAGATAACCCAGAGGATGCGACTTGGGAGACTGAAGACAAGATTCATGCTAAGTACCCTTTCCATTTCGAGGGGGTGTTCTTAACTCCTTTTTCCAAAGTTTTATTAGTGCTTGTTTCTATCATTTGAATATATCTTATCCATTGTATTTTCAACCTTTAGATAGGAATCCTATGGATGTAAACATGTGTTTGAGACATGTTATGTTTGATGGATGCAAGTGGATGAAAATGTTTGCAAGTGGTTGCCTGTGGATGCATATACACACGCACTAGGCACTAGATCGGCTCAATCACTCTCATACTGCATATGGATGTGTGTGCATTTTCTTTTCTTTTTATGGATGAAAATGGATGTTTTAGGATATGGATGTTGCATTTGGATGAATGAGTGTGCACACATACAGAACTTACATGTTATAATAGGATTACTTGCATACTTATTAGATTCATGGCACTAACATACATTGCATTAAGGAGGTCAACTGAATCAGTAGCCCGCCTGATCTTTCACATTAGTGTCGGGACATACACACACACCTTTGCATATGTTCATATAAACATTAGAAAATTTTAAGGACAATGAATTCCTATGATTAGTGGATGAGTAGATGGATGATGAATGGTAGGATACATTGCTCTTAACTTGAAGATTTCGGGGACGAAATCCTTTGAGTAGGGGAGAATGTAACACCTCAAAATTTTAACAACACATTAAAATGATAAATTAAGGAAAACATAATTTAATATTTGAAATTAAGGCAAATGAACTACGCCATTGCGTCCGCCTCCAAATTTTGGTCAAGATACATATTTGGTTTGCGTAAAACGGACACCGTATGAGGAAGTTATAAGGGTTTTAAGTTTGTATACACGTAGAAAAATTATATATACATATGAGTTAGATATGAGTCAAAACCCTATCCAAAACCATTCAAAATTGAAAAAAAAATATTTAGGCGACAGTTTTCCCGCTCTAGAGGGTCGCTCCCACTAGAGGGGTGTCGACACCGGGGTCGACCCCCCTTAAGGGGTGTCGACACCCCTAGGGCCGACATGTCAGTCGGTTTTAGAGGGGCTGGCAGATATAAATACATGGTCATTTCTCTTGTTTTCTTCATTGAGAATCCATAGGGGCCAAACTCTGTCGGTGTCTGAACTGAATTGGATCTGTTAATCTCCTACAACTATCAACTTAAGCAAATTAGTTAGAGATTCAAGATCTATTCTTCTTTTATTTTCTAATTCAAACAATGTGAGTTCCTAGTTGCTTTTAGATTTAAATATTTAAAAATAAACCTGATATGACTATAGTCTGGATTTGTTCATGTGCCTATGTCATACTGGATCCATTGTAAATTGTGAACATATGACATACTAAATTGCTTATACCTTGGATCTGAATCTCTATCTTGTAGAATCTATTGTAACTTTTATGATATTCTATGATGTGGATCTCGATCTTATTTGTGTTAAATCTATTTTTAACTATTGGATCTGAATTATGTGAACATCTAATCAGATCTGTTTATCACCTTATGCCTATCATATTAGATCTAAACCGGTCGGACATCTAAATTGTTAATTTTGATCTTATAATGTTTATTATGACATCATAGTTATGTTAGACTTAGTAAACTAGCACAAGTTCTTCAGATTTATGCTTATATGTCCACCTTATCACCATGCTAGTTTATGTTTATGCCAGAACAATCACCTTTGTCATATTCCCATCACTTTTCCTTTTATTGTTATGACTAGGCTATTACCTAGCCTAGGCATGCCCCAAATTATGTGAATGCACTAGTTAGGGAAAGGGGGGAAAAATGTTAGAATTGGCATAATTTAAATGACGTTTATATGAATTGGACATATTATTCAATAATTGGGTAAATGGGCATTAAAATATTATTATTTATGATTCTTATACTTCTCAAAAGTATTCTGATATATATGTGATGATTAAAATTTAATAAATAACTAAATTAACCTAAAAGTTTTACTATAATATCAATAATTTTGAAAATATAATAAAAGTTCGGCTAATTTGGTTAAATCGGTAACCAAACTAAATATTTTTCCGAACCGATTACAAACCAGTCTAATTTCAAAACCAAACCAAACCGACCAAATTGGTTTGGTTGGTTTATTTGGTTTAACCAAATAATGCTCACCCCTACATAAACATAACACACTTTTTTCCTTTACGATAACCAAATCATTTATATCAAATCAAAGCGATATCATATAATGTCTATCTTGGGATAAACCTTAGTTAATTAAATCAAATAAAAGGCAAAATTATTATTGTTTTCAAATTCCACATCCCTAATGGGGCTCTATGATAGAAATTAGTTGGTTCATAGTGGGAATGGATTCGTGGGACGACAAGGTAAGAAACTACCTCTCTGTACAGTATACCTATAAAGTGATGTACTAAGGACAACTGCCCTCTGCTTTTCTGGTAAGGCCGTGACAGTTACGTAAACCCTTCGGTGGTGCACTTCCCGTATATATCACCGCTTCAATTGTTGACAGGCTAACCGGTATCCAGCGTACTCCACTTCTCGACACATAATGAGAAAATCTTGAAGAGTGATGAACATATCCTAATGGGCGCTTTCCATATAACCTCGTTGTGTGCCATATTTCTTCCAACTCCAGTTGTTGAGGCTAAGAGGCTATGATTACCTTACACTAGGAAATTCTCCACTTCACTTTGGATACCACATTGCCATTTGTCGATCACTAATTGACTTCCACAAAATTCAACTTCTTAGCATATACGTATAAGAGAAGAGTGCTAAAAGGTAGCCTTCTCCACCACCAAACAGATGTACATTTGTAAAAATTAACGTTCATTATCTAAGAATGTAATGTCAAACACCAATCCAAGCCAGTTGTCCAAGAACAAGGCAAACAAAAGCAAATATTTTACTACATCCTATCGAGTATCACCCCTAGGATTAGTAATATGAAATCCTTCCACATGTAGATTTCCAAAACATACGGATCACTCCTAAAAGTATTAATATAACCCTAGGAGCAGATCAAGACATCAATAAGTAGTCCTTTCTGCTCAAAGCCCTACTTCTTCACTTCATGGATGTAAGTGTAGTCTTCAAGGCACCTGCATATCAGTTTCAAATGCAATAAAATTTCAAATGGTTTTTGGATCCATTGTGATCCTAATTCCTCTAACCAACACATTATAAGTAAAAAGGGAATTTCGGTGATCATCAATTATTTAACTATCAACCATAATCATACAATCAAGTATATCAGCAGCTCTAACCCTTTTAATAAAATTCTTCATTAAAATCATTTCATTGATTCTTACAAATCGATTCCATACACTTATCTCATCAAAATATGTATATTCATGAATCTCTTCATATTTTGCTTGAAATCATATCCATACACTAATATCAATAAATAAGCGTATTCACAAATCATAGTTTTCATATTTCGAAATAAGATATATACACAAAGGTACCGGTATAGTAATAAATCATAGATGGGTCAAAACAATAATCTGGAATACATTGATTCCTATGAAAACCCATAACACTGGTATTAAGTACAAGCAGGAAGTATAATGATAATAATTATCATACTCAATAACAATCTCCAGATTCCACTTATGCTAATTCAGCGAATAGCAGAGACAACACCTTCAAAATTCATATGAAAAGTATGAGCTCCATATTTGGAATTAAATATCAGACATATCATAATATCGTAAATATTCGTTTCCAAATCATATTACGTTTTGGAAAACATCAATTCTTCATTTTATATCTTATAAGTCTTATATGACTATAAATCAAATCGTATAGAATTTAGCTTATATGTCAAATTCAAACCATTTACATGTTGTCGTTTGTTATCAAACATCATAGATCCCTTATCTATGTTCTAACATCATGTATAAGTTTTTACTGATTCTTACATCGTTTTATATAGTCCAATCACTTAAAAAAGAAGTATAAAACATCTTAACTAACAAATCTTTATATTTATATGTAACAACCAAAATTTTTAATAAACAATAATTAATTAATGAATTAACTAATAAAATAATAAGTTGTAAAATTATTAGAATTCGGCAACGAGACTTGCAATTTTCAGTCTGTTGTGATTTTCTTACCAAGTTACATGCTTGATTTGCGAGAAACAGATGTAAAATTAACAAGTTACGACAATTTGAATTTCCAAAAAAAATAGTGACATACAAATGTCGGGTCAACCTGATCTTTAGTCAGGTCGATCCGTCACTTTGCTAGGCAAGATTTTGTGCCTAACATTATATTGATGAACGATTCTGATTTTTCCAATGTGTATTGTTGGGTTGGCTCCTTCTGATTGGCCAATTTTCAAATCTACGCTAATGTGGCAAGTTTAGAATTGTCCAATGACGTAGCTGGACTAGATTTGATCAATAAATATGACAGTCTAGAATCCCCATCCTAAGCTATAAATAGACCTCTATCCCATCATCATTTCTGACAACATAGTCTGTTCCCAGCTAAGGCCCAGTCTCGGTCAACCTATTTTTTTATTCGAGAAGCAAGAGATTTATAAATAAATATATTTATGCTCACATATTTTCTACAGAAGGGTTCTACTAGCGCCACAGAGGGATCCTTTGTCACAGTGAGTTTTATAATTACCTAGATTTTTGATATCTTTACATATACAGACATTAGAAAAGTTGTAGTTTTTCTTTACTATTTTATTTACAATTTCTTACAGTTTCGATCATTTTCTGTAAGTTTGTAGTTTTTTCTATAAGTTATTTTTACTGTTTTCAGTCTTTTCCATACAGTTTCTATTTAGTTCAGATTTAAAATACTATAAAACATCTTCTCATTTTTCTTTTCCCCTTTTTGCATCTGATTTTACAGTTTTATGTTTTTATTTCTTATGCCCAAAACATGCTTGGATCAATAATATCGGCATATATATATATATATACATACACACACATACAACTGATTTATGCACCTAATTTTATGCAATTGATTTAAGCGCCTAATTTTATGCGAGTGATTATATTCCTTTTTATTTTATGCACATTGGAAAATACAATTCAAATAGAATTATGCAAAAGAGGACTTATGAATTGGGGCTAAATTTGCAGATAATAAGCATGTTAAACAAAAAATATAGTAAAAGGGAACTGGATTAATTGTAAATAGGCAAACTAGATAAGATTTTACAAAATACTATGACATAGGTTATGATGGTAAAAGGGAATGAATATATTTGCATACATAATGAAAGATTATGCAAAAACAAAGAATCCTTCCCTCATGTCGACATGATGATCATTTTTCAAAAATCAAATTTCAAAAGAAGTGTCTTTTCATCATATCTCTATGTGAATGGATATGGATATTAATTTCCCATAAATACCAGATGTTTTCAATGAATTTTAATTATTTTTTTATCATTTCTTCACTCCTTCTCCACTCTTAATTTCTAATCATTCTTAACCAAAATCTGCCAAAATCCTTGGTGAATCAAACCCAATTCATCTCTGTTTTGACTATCTACCATTCTCTCTTAAAACTTTTAGTTCTATAATTCAAATTTATATGATCATTTGTAATCAGAAGGAGTATCCCGAGTCTCCCTATCAATTAAAGAAACTTGAAACAACGTGATTGTGGCTGACAAATCATTTAGGTGTGACTATCACCTGATGGAATCAGTTGGGTGTGATTGTATCCTAGTTAATCAATAGATTCTCGATGTATTTCTGAAATATATGGGGTATACCTCAAAGCCTTGTGATCAAGTGTTGTAATCTTGACATTATGTTTGAAAAGAAATTTGTAAAAGAAATTTGTACAAGAAGTTGTGTGGGGCTGGATGTATGGTAACTTCGAACTAGTATAAAATTCATGTGCGTTCTTTCCTTTGCTGCTTTTTATTTACTATTTACATCTCCATTTGTTTGTGATTGCTTCTTTGTCAATGAATTTCATTTATTGTTTAATTTCACGAGATTTCAAAAAAGTTTAGTATAACATATTGATCACTATTCAACCTACCTCTAATGTTAATCCTGCCTTAAGATCTGTAATCCGCATTCCTCACATTCTATTTCTATTGTGTTTGAAATGTGGATTATATAAGCTAGGGAAGATAGTGTGCACGTCTCGATTTGAGTTTGGAAATTTTTGGACTAGATAAATGGTGTTTTGGTAGAGGCTATAAATAGGAGTTAACTTGTTTATACATTGAATTCTTGCCTCGGTTTTACAATCAATGGCAGAAATTGCTCGAGTTAATCTATGTACAATTAGTTAAAACTCCCAACATAAAAATTTTCTGTACCGATGATACGAACTTAGCGGCGTCCGTTCGTCGATCAGGTAACTAGATTTGCTAGAATCGCACCAAAATCGAGAATGGGTCACTTTCATTCTTTTGGCCATAGTTCAACAATGGTGAATGTTAACCAGCCTTTTGGTTCGGTTCCCAAAAGTACACTAAGCACGCTAGACTCAACACATCGCATGACGTGAAGGTTCGAAGTGTCGCCAAATAGCTAAGGAAACATGCTTGGAAAAGTTCAAGCGAGCACAAGCCTTTCAACTCCTAAAAACGATGCATTCACCTTACTTTCGTATCCCTCTACCTCGTGCCCCAATATTTCAAACCCCGTAGGTTCGAATCCCTTTATTTCGAACCCTTAGTTTTGAATGCCTCGCTTGCTGCCAACCTCGGAACCCCCCGATGTCGAAGCATCTCGTATCCCGTCGCCTTATCATACAAGCCTAGACTCCCTCAACCACGCCATGTTTTCATACCCTACAATCCTATGTCGCAATGTTTCTGTCCCCTCCAAATACAGGCACCGACCCCGGTTGACTAGCATATCCCAAGGGGATATTATCCCGTATCCCTCATGGGATACGAAGAATTCGTACCCACTAGAGGTACAAGGCGACTGTACCTCTCAGAGTGTATGTTGCCTCGTATCCCAAGGGATACGAATTTCATATCCCCATAAGGGATACGAGTTTTGCATGCTTCTCGGAGGGGGACTCAAAATATTCCTAGATCTGGGCCAGAAGGGATATGAAATGTACTGTTGTGGTCCCCATATCTACCTGCTCCCACCTAACCACTCCACTATAAGTACCTCCAAGCTCACACTTCAAAGGGGTTGGAAATTGGCTGATTTGACACCTCTTGAGACCTCCAAGTGACCCCTTTAATGGCATCCTTGGTTTGAGGAAGAAGAAGAAAAGTTACTTTTTCTTAATATTCATATATGATAATTATGACATCAAAATACATAAATATGTTTGTAAAAAGATGTCATGAGATAGTCCTAGGCTTGTAACTTATTATTTTCAATAAAACATCAGCGACTCCTCCAAATTGGACGTAGGCCCATCACGGGATCGAACCACTATAAATCTACTATGTCATTTACTGCTTTCTACACTTAATTTTCCACCCGAAACATAATTCGCTAAGTAACGGAGAATCTTTGAGTGTTATGACATTTTCTGCTGTCCACATTCTGGTGCTTTCACTGAGAAACATAGACTCGCATCTTTGTCGCACATTCCAATCTCAACTTCGATGCGCTTTAGGTTTCTTCCATAACCTGCCGCCGAGTTTGCTTGCGATGATTAAGTGATCAAAGAACTAAATGCTTGGGTCCACTGCTGCAACTAAAGCTGGTACTTCCTACAAACCTCAGTTAGTAGACGATCTGGCTGAAATAGAGCTGCATCTTACTGTGGACCACGAAGCCCTTATGACTTAAGCGTAGATCCACACACTTAATAAGAAGTATGGAAATATGGCTCTTAAACTCAACCAAGCATTGAAGAACAAAATTGACCTTATGCGTCAACTCCAGGACAGTCAGCGCATCATCGGTCGACTTCAGCTAGCTCAGAACAATGCCCAATCATGGTGTACTGTATCGGAAACCTCTTCTTTCGAATCAAGGGGCCAACATCAGAGAAGGACGTTCAGCCTCAACAATAACGTCGCTATCCATTCTAACGCTCATACTAACAAAAAACGGCAACGAAAACGGAAATGGAAATGGTGATCAAATCACCGTCACTTATAGCAGGGAAATATAGTACCGTGACCATTTTCGATTAATTATCAACAACGAACCGGGTCCTTGTAACCGACTCCCTCCTCGACATAACTTAACTGTTGCCACTTAGAACTTGGCGCCTAGGCTTCTTGCAACCCAACAGGCCCAAGTCCCTCTGAATCAGGATGCACACCAGCCTTCTCAGCCTCACAAGCCATACCAAAACAGGCCATCGATGTCGACGATAAGGAAGGGGATGAGCCCGGCGTGCATCACATAAGGCACCCATGGAACAGAACTCTCGAAGTTCGCCAAAACCAATGGATTCCACTGGAAGATCCCCATGCAGCATATCTCCGTGACATGGTCCGAAGGATCATTAGAGATATGCGAGTGAATGCCAATGACTCATGGGAAACTGTAACGACCCAGAAAATCTGAACCAATTTAAAAATTTTAAATTGGCTAAAATAATGGATTTTAGATATTTAAAATAAATATTTTAAATAATGGCGATGAAAACTGAGTTGAATCGACATTTGAAAACGAATATAATTAATTATAATTATATATAGAATTGAAAATAGCGCGGTAGTTCGAAAATTCGATTTCTAATTTCAAATGAATATACAGAATTCAATATAAGTCAGAATTGAACGAAACAAGAAATATTTGAATCTGTATAACTATATCTTTATAACGAAGTTAACAAACTGAGATTTCATCTTAGAAATGATAAGATATGTCCAGTTTAAAATTAGAAATAGTCGCTGTGGAATTTATATATATTTTTATATATATAAGGCCCTTAAAAATAGCAATTTTGCAAACGACCTCGGATTTCGACGAAACCAGTTTTGTTGGGTCCGTGATGTTAAGTTATTGCTAGATTCCAAATTTCATAATTTTTCGAATCAATATGTGAGCGTGGCAAAAGAAAACGCGTTTGACCAGTTTCTGTTGAATTTAATCGACTGGAAATTGGCCATTTTTCAAACGGTCTCAGAATTCGACGAAATTAGTTTTGTTAGGACCGTATCGTCAATACGAAGCTAGAAAATATTTTTCTGGAATTTTTCTAGTTAGTATGTGACCCCGGTAATTTGAAATGTGCGTTTAAAATTCAATATAATGATTTAAATGAAAATTCAAAAGGAAACCGATTGTAACGATCAAATCAGCTGGCGATGCATATCCCATTGTGTTCGGAATGGGGGTAAAACGCTATGGGCGACAGGCGGTGGGCCTCGTTTCGAGGTCATATGTAAAAGTCAACTCTTTGCTAAATTAAATAATTAAATAATAAATAAAAAATAATAATCATTTCCCTCCCTCCTTATCTCCTGCTTGGCCCCCCCCCCTCATTCGATTATAACCAGAGAAAAAAAAAAGAAAAGGAAAACCTAAATCGCCAGCCTCCCCCCCCCATCGCACGAACTCCGACGAAGCCTCCCCGCCCCTCGTTCGAACCCCGAAGCCCCCATCGATCGACGACCTGCGAGAAGCCCCCCCCTCTCGTTCGCGCAACTGAAGCCGCTGAAGCTCCCCTCGCTGGCGACGCTGAAGCCTCCGACATCGGTGAAACCCCCCCCTCGGTAAGTATTTCGTTATTTGATTTTATAATGATTTAAAAACTGTTTTTTTTTTAATTTAAAGCTGATTTGAAAAAGATTATAAAAACTGTTCTTTTTAAAAGCATTTTTTTTAAACTGATTTTATAAAGAAATTAAAAACTGAAATTTTTAAAAACAGAAATTAAAAACTGTGTTTTTAATTAGGAATTTAAAACTGATTTTGTTTTTAAGAAAAATAGAAAACTGATTTTTGTTTTTAATAAAAAGAAAACTGAATTTTTAAAAGTAGTTTAAAACTGATTTGTTAAAACTTTAAAACTGAATTTTTAAAAGATTTTAAAAAAAACTGTTTTTTTTAAAAAAAGAAACTAAAAACTGATTTTTAGAAAAGAGAAAAACTGATTTTTAAAGCAAAGATTAAAACTGTTTTTAAAGAAAGGTTAAAACTGATTTTTCAAAAAGGGATTTGAACTTTAAAAAAAGTAAAAATCATATTTTTATATGTCGAAAGTCGAAAGTAAAAATCATATTTTTATATGTCGAAAGTCGAAAGTAAAAATCATATTTTTATATATCGAAAGTCGAAGTAGAAATCAGATTTTTATATATTGAATAGCATAGTAAAAATTCTATTTTTACATATGTAGAGAATACGGGCGAAAGCGACAAAAGGCGAAGATTTCTATAAAGGAAGTGTCTTGAAGTTGGATAGCTATTGGTGAGATTTCTGATTTAAAATTTATATATATATGTGTGAAGTAAAAGTGAATTGCTATATATAAATATATATATATATATATACGCCCCTCGTCCACAAACCATGGACGATATTTATTGGTTGAAATTGTTGTGGAAATTTGATTGATAGCGAATGATTGTTTGGGATTGTTTGTGATTGATATTGGTTGATTGTGGTTGAAAAATACCCATGGGTGGTTGTGAAATATTTGGTTGAAACCATTTAGGATTAGTTTGTGGAAATGAAATAAATTGTTCGATAATAAAAATCACATTTTTATATATATATATATAGAAACTATAGAAAACATTCATGTGTTGAATTGATATTCATTCGTTGTTTAGAAATTCATGTGTTGAATGGTATTCATATTTTGAAATAAATTGTTCGATAATAAAAATCACATTTTTATATATATATAGAAACTATAGAAAACATTCATGTGTTGAATTGATATTCATTCGTTGTTTAGAAATTCATGTGTTGAATGGTATTCATATTTTGAAATAAATTGTTCGATAATAAAAATCACATTTTTATATATATATAGAAACTATAGAAAACATTCATGTGTTGAATTGATATTCATTCGTTGTTTAGAAATTCATGTGTTGAATGGTATTCATATTTTGAAATAAATTGTTCGATAATAAAAATCACATTTTTATATATATATAGAAACTATAGAAAACATTCATGTGTTGAATTGATATTCATTCGTTGTTTAGAAATTCATGTGTTGAATGGTATTCATATTTTGAAATAAATTGTTCGATAACAAAAATCACATTTTTATCTATATATAAAAACTATTGAAAACATTCATGTGTTGAATTGATATTCATTCGTTGTTTAGAAATTCATGTGTTGAATGGTATTCATATTTTGAAATAAATTGTTTGATAATAAAAATCACCTTTTATCGACTATATGAACTATATAGAAAAATAGTGTTTTGAAATGAATCGTTTTACAATAAAAATCACATTTTTATTGTATGCATAAATCGTTGAAATGTGAAGTGTTAAAAATAGCCACCTGTTCAAAATAAACATATATGAGTTGAAATATTCATTAATTAGCTAATGAAATGATTTGCACCTATGTATGTAACATTAGAATAAATGGGGTTTTTAAACCAAATCGAAATCAAATATGAAGTTGAATAGAAAAGGATAAATGATAAGAACTGTATATATATGTATATGCATATTCATTGAACAGGTTATAACAAAGGGGCTAGAGAAGAGGAATAAAATTTTGTGCCCGACAAATAGGTACACATTTACTGATTTGTTTGGGTGATGATTTTGAGCCTGTTGGCTAGCCGCTTGGCTTTTTCTTTTTCTTTTTGAGATTAGAAGGACCGGGACGCTATTTGCGATTTCCCGACGCTCCCGGTGCAGGGGAGGTTATGGCGAAATTTTTCCAAAATTTAAGGAGTTAGAAAAATATTTGAAGTGAAAACGATATGGAAATCATTGAAGGAACTATATTTATATAAATATATAAATATAAATAAAATTAAAACGAAACGAAGCTGTGCAGTTCGTATTTCGAAACCGTGATTTCAAACGACTAGTACGGGAAATCCGACCATTGGATTTTCCCGAAACCTCAACCGTCGGGTTCGCCTTGGAATAATCTTTCCAACGGCACCAACCTTGTAAAAATCCAACGGTTGGATTGTCTGGAATGTTTAATTCAATTCTGAAGAAAAACAGCGCCAGAAACGATTATATTTATTTATATATATAAATATAATTATATTTAATCGAATAACGACGCTGCAGTTCGTATTTTGAAATCGAAATTTCAAACGATTGTACCGGGAGATCCGACCGTCGGATTTTCCCGAAACTGGAACCGTTGGATTCGTTTTGAAAAGACCTTTCTAATGATGTAAATTTTGTGAAGATCCAACGGTTAGATTTTCAGATATGTGTAAATCAAATCTGAAGAAAAACAGCGCCACGGCCGCCTTATGGCCCGAAGCGTCGTTTTGAATAAAATGGCTATTTTAAAATAAATAAAAATAGCGATAAATAGTTATAAAATATCGTAAGCGATATGGAATGGAAATAAACTGAATTTGCTTGATTTATGTAATGTTTGATGGTTGAATGTGTTTGGTGTGAAAATTACATTAAAGGACAAAATTGGTGTTGTCGAATAATTTAACCATTGAAATAAATCGATTTAAAATTCTAAATATACGTGAATTATTTGGAAAGGCCGAGTTAATTCTCATTTCGAATAATCGACCGACGATTGAAATTCGAAGATGAAGACGATGGTCGAAGACCGGAGATCTTCACCTCGTTTGGATGGTAACCGAGGTCCTGATTGGGAGGCATCCCGAAATATGGATAATGAGTGGTGATCGTTCAGACGTACGTGTTGATCGAAGGGTTTGCGAGGTATTTAGTGCCTCCGGTTTCGTTCAGACCCAGAACGGACTTGTAAATGGACTGTGTGTCCGACATTGGATTTTGTTCTGTGTGATTGATAGCCATCAGTCGCATGGCATGAATTGCCTGTGTGGCATGCTAAGATGCAGTGATCAGGACTTCTGTTGAAAAGCAAAGTCTTGTGGTGATGATCAAAGCACCGCCTGTGTGGCGCAGCTTTGTGTATAACGTAAATTCGCGAGCCTCACACCCCAGTATGAACCTAAAACGGGAGGAAGGACCTCAGGGAGGGCATGCGTTTCTTTCTAGCTAGGGTGGTGTCAGTGACCTACCAGCCCTGACATTTATATACTTTTCACCTATGTGGTTGTTGCTGTTGCGAGGCGCCTCGGTTTGATCGGACGATCCGGGTCCGATGGAGTCATTCGTTGGCTCGTTTACGCCCCAAAGGGCGGGGAAACGTATTGTTCAGGCATAATAATCCACATCGGTGGACCGGCCCTGACGATCTAAAGGCTTGCCTGCGCGCTTGCCTGTGGCTCGGGCTAGAGAGTCACGAATTCGGTAAGGACTATCTTTTGCCTTGGTTCATGACGGAAATCCAATTTCCAAATACGACATCGTGCGGTTTTGATTGTATATATATACGGCGACATGATATATGGTACCCATGCCGTCTATGATTGATAGTTATGATTTGAAATTGTTTTCAAAACATATAAACACTAGCAATAATATCAAATGCCTTTGTTTTATTCGTATCAAGCATATTTTGGCCGTTATAAGGTAAAACTCTATCCTCCGGTTTGCGTTGCATTGTGTGATGGGAACTGAGTCTTATAACGGCTTCATTTTTATAAAAAGCATAGCGATGTTTAAAAGAAAGATTTGTTTTAAAGCACTGGCAATCCAATGGAGTAAACCCGTTCCACGAAAGTGGCGTGGTCCTGTGATTAGCCAAATTATATATGTGTTGAGTAGATTTCTCATACCAGTCCCATGACTGACTCGTAGTTTGTTTCACTCTCAAACTCGGGTGCCCCTTTTTCTACACGGGCAGCCTTGTATTCAGGTTTAGCTGGTTCTCTTCTGGATAGCTGGAGCTGAAGATGGATTCTATCATTTATTTCTTTTTATGCTGTTCAGCTCCTATTGTACATATTTTGTTTATTTCCGCTGTAGACATTTATGTATAGCTGAACTGTATTTGTACTAAGTAAGATCCTGTATACTGTGTAACTCTGATGATTACTTTTATCCAGTATATTTTGTTGTTCATTCTGGTGTATTTATTTAATTCTGTTCTGCTATTATATGTTTCTGTGTTATATTCCAAAAGATAACCTTGTTTCCGTGAGAACGGGAAATCGGGTCGTCTCAACGTGGTATCAGAGCTTTGGTTAAGCTTAGTTCTGGAATATAACATTTGAACGAACTCGTCAGAAATAGAACCAATAGTGTTCTAGGACGGGTAACTCAATACAGATAGGATCAGTAATATCCTAGTATGAGTAAAGCAGAATGAAATTACACCTTGATAGGCACATTTACATTTGAAGTATGTGTTTCTATATTTTTAAATTACCTTTTCTGTGACCTGACACTTGATCTGCCAATTGCAGAAGTACTAGAAAAATGAGTGTCAGAAGCAGAAGGAATGCAGAACCGGGTATTGAGGCCCTATTAATCAAATATCGAAATATGGGTGGAATACCGTTCTCTGGTGAAGAATCTATTATGAAGACACAAGCTTGGATTCGTTCGGCTGAGAAAATCTTCGAAGCATTAAAGCTTAGGGATGACCAGAAAAGATTGCTGGCCTCCTGGGCACTCAAAGATGAAGCTTTGTTCTGGTGGGATTCAGTTATAGAGAATAATCCAGAAGGTGATATCACCTGGGACAGATTCAAAGTGATTTTCTTAGAAAGATTTACTCCTCCCGAAGCGACCGAGAGATTATGTGATGAATTTTCTTATCTAATACAAGGTGATATGACCATTCCCGAATATCATAAGAAATTCAACGAACTTGCTCACTTTGCTCCTCATCTAATTCAAGACCCAAAGAGGAAAAATATGAGATTTATTCATGGCCTTCAAAGGAAATACCGGAATAAAGTATTGGGGCATGTGAAGCTTCCTTTCTCAGAAATGATTTATATGGCTTATCAATACGAAGATCTAGACAAGAAAGGAATGTTGCGCGACGAAGAAGAAGTTTGTTGTAGTGACATAGCAGAGTCGGAAACTGATATTCCTGAGGCAAGTACAATGTCTGAGATCAGTAAGAAGGCCAGTGCCAAGAGAAAAAGGGCCAAATCAGAGGAGAAACTAGTAACGACAACTGTATGCTCTAATTGCAATAAGCAAGGACATCTCTCGATAAGTTGCCGATCTCTAAAGAAACCAAAAAGGGATGAGTCTAAATCCAAGAATAAGTTTCAAGTGACCCGGGAGTGCAATCTTTGTCATAAGACGGGTCATATAAAGAGAGATTGCTGGATGTTGAAAAAGACCAAAACAGTACAGGTAAACGAAGTAGCAGAAACTTCTGAGCCCTCAGCTAATCAAGAAAGGCCCGATGTTTTAGAAGGCACGCTTACTGTCAAAAACATTCCAGTCAAAGTACTGTTTGACACAGGCGCGTCACGAAGCTTCATTTCCAAAGATGCAGCTAAGAAACTGGATTTGAATTTGAAGAAGCTCATGGAACCAATGACTGTCCAGAATCCAGTTGGGGGTTCCATTGATCTCAGTTGGATTTGTGGAGTGCCGGTTTCTTTCTCTCGTTATCGGTTTCCTACCATCGCAGTCGTTATGAATTTTAAAGAGTTTGATCTTATCTTAGGGTTAGATTGGTTGACTAAATATGAAGCTGAGGTTAAATGCGCCGACAGAGTCGTAAAGGCGAAGATTAAATCAGGCGATTATATAACCATTCCCTGTGAAGGTCAGAATGCTAATAGAAAAGACTTCTGGGCAGCTTTGAATGTTTCTCCAGCCCAAATAGAAAATATCCCTGAGATCACTGAGAATATTCCTGACCTCATTAAAGATATTCCTGTCGTTAAGAACTATGCGGATGTGTTCGAAGAAGTTGTTCGCTTACCTCCGCAAAGAGAAATAGATTTCAAGATTGCTTTGATTCCCAATGCAAGGCCGGTAGTTCACGCTATTCGAAGAATGTCCTTGAAAGAGAAGGAAGAATTAGACAATCAAACACGACAGCTAGTATGGAAAGGTCTGATCAGGCCTAGTTTCTCTGATTGGGGTGCAGCAGTGGTGTTTGTCCCGAAATTTGATGGTACTCTACGGTTATGTGTGGATTATCGTGATTTGAACAAACAGACAATAAAGAACAAATATCCATTGCCGCGGATTGATGATTTGTTGGATCGATTAAATGGAGCACAAGTATTTTCACGAATGGACCTAGCTACAGGCTTCCATCAACTTCGAATTGCCGAAGAGTGTGTTCCAATGACAGCGTTCAGAGGCCCCGACTTATTCTACGAGTGGTTAGTAATGCCGTTCGGATTATGTAACGCTCCAGCTTATTTCGTCGATCTAATGAACAGAGTATTCAGAGGAGTATTGAACAAATTTGTCCTGGTTTTTATTGATGATATTCTAATCTTCTCTAAATCAAAGGCCGAACATGAAAAGCATCTGGAACAAGTGTTAGAAATTCTGAGACGGAATGTATTAAAAGCAAAGTTTTCCAAATGTATCTTCTGGCAGGATGAAGTAAAATTTTTGGGCCACGTCGTATCGAAAGAAGGAATCGCTGTGGATCCAAGTAAAATCACAGCCATTCAGAATTGGAAACAACCCAGTACTCCCACTGAAGTCCGCAGTTTTCTCGGATTGGCTAGCTATTACCGGAAATTCGTTAAAGACTTTTCGAAGATATCTGGTCACTTAACGAAGCTTACAAAGAAGCATTCTAAGTTCAAATGGACTCAAGAAAGTGAGGAGGCTTTCGAGGAGCTAAAGTTAAGATTGACGACAGCTCCAGTGTTAACCATCATCGATGGCAACCAAGATCTAAAAGTCTGGACTGATGCTTCTAGAGAAGGCCTTGGCGCAGTGTTAATGCAAAGAGGCCAAGTGATTGCTTATGCTAGCCGTCAACTGAAGCCGCACGAGAAAAACTATGTAACTCACGATCTTGAGTTATTGGCTATCATATTCTCTTTGAAAATCTGGAGACACTATCTTCTGGGCGAGAGATTTGAATTGTTTACGGATCACCAGTCGTTAAAGTATCTGTTCACTCAGAAGGACTTAAATTTGAGGCAGCAACGTTGGCTGGAGTTTCTTGCAGCATATGACTTTGAAATTATATATACTCCAGGAAAAGCAAATGTCGTGGCTGATGCATTAAGCAGAAAGAATGTAATGATCGCCAGTTTTATTATCACGACTTCATTGCTAGATAAGATATCTGCTCTTCAGGAGGATGATCACTTCATTCAGAAGATCAGAGGGATAATTCAACAAGGCGAACCCTCGAGTTTTCAAGAAGACAATGATGGGATTTTAAGGCTCAAAGGTCGAATCTGTGTCCCTAACATTCCTGAACTTCGAAAGGAAGTACTGGATGAATGCCACAAGTCAAAACTCAGTATCCATCCGGGAGTAAGCAAAATGTATAATGACATCAAACGCACTTTCTGGTGGAAGTCGATGAAAAGGGACATTTCCTTATATGTTAGCCGATGCCCTACTTGCCAGCTAGTCAAAAGCGACCAACAGAAATTGGCTGGATTATTACAACCGCTGGAAGTTCCTGGTTGGAAGTGGGAGCATATTTCTATGGATTTCATTGATGGTTTGCCCAGAACCAGAAAAGGAAATGACAGTATTTGGGTGATCGTAGATCGTTTCACGAAGACCGCCCATTTCATACCTGTCAGATCAAACAGAACTGCTCAGAGTCTGGCGCAGATATACTTCGGGGAAATAGTTAGACTACATGGAGTGCCACTCAGTATAGTCAGTGATAGGGATACAATATTCACTAGCAAATTCTGGGAAGCATTTCAAGTCGAGCTGGGAACGAAGTTAAACTTGAGCACCGCTTATCATCCTCAGACAGACGGTCAGACTGAGAGGGTGAATCGTATTTTAGAAGATCTATTGCGGGCTTGTGTTATAGATTTCGGTGGATCATGGGAAGACCATCTACATTTAGCTGAATTCTCTTATAACAACAGCTACCAGGCGAGTCTAACAATGTCGCCATTCGAAGCATTGTATGGTAGACCGTGCCGATCTCCTGCTTGTTGGGTCGAGCCTGGAAATAGACTTGTGTTGGGTCCTGATATGATTCGAGAAGCTGCCGACAAAGTTGATTTTATCAAGAAGCGATTACTCGCCGCTCAAAGCCGACAAAAGAGCTATGCGGATAGAAGAAGAAGAGATATATCCTTTGAAGTTGGCGACTATGTATATTTGAAAGTATCGCCGATGAGAGGAGTTATCCGGTTCGGTAAAACTGGAAAGTTAGCGCCTAAATTTATTGGTCCGTTTCCTATTCTGGAACGGATTGGAACTCTCGCTTATAGGGTCAAATTGCCTGATTGGTTGCCTGGAGTTCATGATGTATTTCATATATCTCAACTTCAAAAGCACGTTCATGATCCAGACTTGATGGTGGAAGAAGCAGCTCAGCAGGATATTGAAATTACTCCAGAATTAGCTGTGAGGCGAGAGCCGCTAAAGATTATCGGCAAAGAAACCAAAGAGCTGAGAAACAAGAAGGTACACCTAGTCAAAGTGCAATGGAGTGGAGATCCGCGAGATTGTACTTGGGAAACTGAGGAGAGCATTCAGAAAGCTTATCCTAGATGCCGAGTAGATATCTCTGATTGACTCTGGTGCAAGGTACATTTACCCTACTTTGCATTACCATTTAATTCTCTATTCTATTGCAATTTTCTTCCTATGGATGTGCATTGTTTATTCTATACGCTGAATATTAGAAACAAATTGGTTGTTGTATTGTGGGATTGTAGATTTATCAAACCACTTTCGACTTTATTCCTTTTCGGGGACGAAAAGTTTTAAGTGGGGGAGATTGTAACGACCCAGAAAATCTGAACCAATTTAAAAATTTTAAATTGGCTAAAATAATGGATTTTAGATATTTAAAATAAATATTTTAAATAATGGCGATGAAAACTGAGTTGAATCGACATTTGAAAACGAATATAATTAATTATAATTATATATAGAATTGAAAATAGCGCGGTAGTTCGAAAATTCGATTTCTAATTTCAAATGAATATACAGAATTCAATATAAGTCAGAATTGAACGAAACAAGAAATATTTGAATCTGTATAACTATATCTTTATAACGAAGTTAACAAACTGAGATTTCATCTTAGAAATGATAAGATATGTCCAGTTTAAAATTAGAAATAGTCGCTGTGGAATTTATATATATTTTTATATATATAAGGCCCTTAAAAATAGCAATTTTGCAAACGACCTCGGATTTCGACGAAACCAGTTTTGTTGGGTCCGTGATGTTAAGTTATTGCTAGATTCCAAATTTCATAATTTTTCGAATCAATATGTGAGCGTGGCAAAAGAAAACGCGTTTGACCAGTTTCTGTTGAATTTAATCGACTGGAAATTGGCCATTTTTCAAACGGTCTCAGAATTCGACGAAATTAGTTTTGTTAGGACCGTATCGTCAATACGAAGCTAGAAAATATTTTTCTGGAATTTTTCTAGTTAGTATGTGACCCCGGTAATTTGAAATGTGCGTTTAAAATTCAATATAATGATTTAAATGAAAATTCAAAAGGAAACCGATTGTAACGATCAAATCAGCTGGCGATGCATATCCCATTGTGTTCGGAATGGGGGTAAAACGCTATGGGCGACAGGCGGTGGGCCTCGTTTCGAGGTCATATGTAAAAGTCAACTCTTTGCTAAATTAAATAATTAAATAAAAAATAAAAAAAAAATCATTTCCCTCCCTCCTTATCTCCTGCTTGCCCCCCCCCCTCATTCGATTATAACCAGAGAAAAAAAAAGAAAGAAAAGGAAAACCTAAATCGCCAGCCTCCCCCCCATCGCACGAACTCCGACGAAGCCTCCCCGTCCCTCGTTCGAACCCCGAAGCCCCCATCGATCGACGAACTGCGAGAAGCCCCCCCTCTCGTTCGCGCAACTGAAGCCGCTGAAGCTCCCCTCGCTGGCGACGCTGAAGCCTCCGACATCGGTGAAACCCCCCCCCCTCGGTAAGTATTTCGTTATTTGATTTTATAATGATTTAAAAACTGTTTTTTTTTATTTAAAGCTGATTTGAAAAAGATTATAAAAACTGTTCTTTTTAAAAGCATTTTTTTTAAACTGATTTTATAAAGAAATTAAAAACTGAAATTTTTAAAAACAGAAATTAAAAACTGTGTTTTTAATTAGGAATTTAAAACTGATTTTGTTTTTAAGAAAAATAGAAAACTGATTTTTGTTTTTAATAAAAAGAAAACTGAATTTTTAAAAGTAGTTTAAAACTGATTTGTTAAAACTTTAAAACTGAATTTTTAAAAGATTTAAAAAAAACTGTTTTTTTTTTAAAAAAGAAACTAAAAACTGATTTTTAGAAAAGAGAAAAACTGATTTTTAAAGCAAAGATTAAAACTGTTTTTAAAGAAAGGTTAAAACTGATTTTTCAAAAAGGGATTTGAACTTTAAAAAAAGTAAAAATCATATTTTTATATGTCGAAAGTCGAAAGTAAAAATCATATTTTTATATGTCGAAAGTCGAAAGTAAAAATCATATTTTTATATATCGAAAGTCGAAGTAGAAATCAGATTTTTATATATTGAATAGCATAGTAAAAATTCTATTTTTACATATGTAGAGAATACGGGCGAAAGCGACAAAAGGCGAAGATTTCTATAAAGGAAGTGTCTTGAAGTTGGATAGCTATTGGTGAGATTTCTGATTTAAAATTTATATATATATGTGTGAAGTAAAAGTGAATTGCTATATATAAATATATATATATATATATACGCCCCTCGTCCACAAACCATGGACGATATTTATTGGTTGAAATTGTTGTGGAAATTTGATTGATAGCGAATGATTGTTTGGGATTGTTTGTGATTGATATTGGTTGATTGTGGTTGAAAAATACCCATGGGTGGTTGTGAAATATTTGGTTGAAACCACTTAGGATTAGTTTGTGGAAATGAAATAAATTGTTCGATAATAAAAATCACATTTTTATATATATATAGAAACTATAGAAAACATTCATGTGTTGAATTGATATTCATTCGTTGTTTAGAAATTCATGTGTTGAATGGTATTCATATTTTGAAATAAATTGTTCGATAATAAAAATCACATTTTTATATATATATAGAAACTATAGAAAACATCCATGTGTTGAATTGATATTCATTCGTTGTTTAGAAATTCATGTGTTGAATGGTATTCATATTTTGAAATAAATTGTTCGATAATAAAAATCACATTTTTATATATATATAGAAACTATAGAAAACATTCATGTGTTGAATTGATATTCATTCGTTGTTTAGAAATTCATGTGTTGAATGGTATTCATATTTTGAAATAAATTGTTCGATAATAAAAATCACATTTTTATATATATATAGAAACTATAGAAAACATTCATGTGTTGAATTGATATTCATTCGTTGTTTAGAAATTCATGTGTTGAATGGTATTCATATTTTGAAATAAATTGTTCGATAACAAAAATCACATTTTTATCTATATATAAAAACTATTGAAAACATTCATGTGTTGAATTGATATTCATTCGTTGTTTAGAAATTCATGTGTTGAATGGTATTCATATTTTGAAATAAATTGTTTGATAATAAAAATCACCTTTTATCGACTATATGAACTATATAGAAAAATAGTGTTTTGAAATGAATCGTTTTACAATAAAAATCACATTTTTATTGTATGCATAAATCGTTGAAATGTGAAGTGTTAAAAATAGCCACCTGTTCAAAATAAACATATATGAGTTGAAATATTCATTAATTAGCTAATGAAATGATTTGCACCTATGTATGTAACATTAGAATAAATGGGGTTTTTAAACCAAATCGAAATCAAATATGAAGTTGAATAGAAAAGGATAAATGATAAGAACTGTATATATATGTATATGCATATTCATTGAACAGGTTATAGCAAAGGGGCTAGAGAAGAGGAATAAAATTTTATGCCCGACAAATAGGTACACATTTACTGATTTGTTTGGGTGATGATTTTGAGCCTGTTGGCTAGCCGCTTGGCTTTTTCTTTTTCTTTTTGAGATTAGAAGGACCGGGACGCTATTTGCGATTTCCCGACGCTCCCGGTGCAGGGGAGGTTATGGCGAAATTTTTCCAAAATTTAAGGAGTTAGAAAATTATTTGAAGTGAAAACGATATGGAAATCATTGAAGGAACTATATTTATATAAATATATAAATATAAATAAAATTAAAACGAAACGAAGCTGTGCAGTTCGTATTTCGAAACCGTGATTTCAAACGACTAGTACGGGAAATCCGACCATTGGATTTTCCCGAAACCTCAACCGTCGGGTTCGCCTTGGAATAATCTTTCCAACGGCACCAACCTTGTAAAAATCCAACGGTTGGATTGTCTGGAATGTTTAATTCAATTCTGAAGAAAAACAGCGCCAGAAACGATTATATTTATTTATATATATAAATATAATTATATTTAATCGAATAACGACGCTGCAGTTCGTATTTTGAAATCGAAATTTCAAACGATTGTACCGGGAGATCCGACCGTCGGATTTTCCCGAAACTGGAACCGTTGGATTCGTTTTGAAAAGACCTTTCTAATGATGTAAATTTTGTGAAGATCCAACGGTTAGATTTTCAGATATGTGTAAATCAAATCTGAAGAAAAACAGCGCCACGGCCGCCTTATGGCCCGAAGCGTCGTTTTGAATAAAATGGCTATTTTAAAATAAATAAAAATAGCGATAAATAGTTATAAAATATCGTAAGCGATATGGAATGGAAATAAACTGAATTTGCTTGATTTATGTGATGTTTGATGGTTGAATGTGTTTGGTGTGAAAATTACATTAAAGGACAAAATTGGTGTTGTCGAATAATTTAACCATTGAAATAAATCGATTTAAAATTCTAAATATACGTGAATTATTTGGAAAGGCCGAGTTAATTCTCATTTCGAATAATCGACCGACGATTGAAATTCGAAGATGAAGACGATGGTCGAAGACCGGAGATCTTCACCTCGTTTGGATGGTAACCGAGGTCCTGATTGGGAGGCATCCCGAAATATGGATAATGAGTGGTGATCGTTCAGACGTACGTGTTGATCGAAGGGTTTGCGAGGTATTTAGTGCCTCCGGTTTCGTTCAGACCCAGAACGGACTTGTAAATGGACTGTGTGTCCGACATTGGATTTTGTTCTGTGTGATTGATAGCCATCAGTCGCATGGCATGAATTGCCTGTGTGGCATGCTAAGATGCAGTGATCAGGACTTCTGTTGAAAAGCAAAGTCTTGTGGTGATGATCAAAGCACCGCCTGTGTGGCGCAGCTTTGTGTATAACGTAAATTCGCGAGCCTCACACCCCAGTATGAACCTAAAACGGGAGGAAGGACCTCAGGGAGGGCATGCGTTTCTTTCTAGCTAGGGTGGTGTCAGTGACCTACCAGCCCTGACATTTATATACTTTTCACCTATGTGGTTGTTGCTGTTGCGAGGCGCCTCGGTTTGATCGGACGATCCGGGTCCGATGGAGTCATTCGTTGGCTCGTTTACGCCCCAAAGGGCGGGGAAACGTATTGTTCAGGCATAATAATCCACATCGGTGGACCGGCCCTGACGATCTAAAGGCTTGCCTGCGCGCTTGCCTGTGGCTCGGGCTAGAGAGTCACGAATTCGGTAAGGACTATCTTTTGCCTTGGTTCATGACGGAAATCCAATTTCCAAATACGACATCGTGCGGTTTTGATTGTATATATATACGGCGACATGATATATGGTACCCATGCCGTCTATGATTGATAGTTATGATTTGAAATTGTTTTCAAAACATATAAACACTAGCAATAATATCAAATGCCTTTGTTTTATTCGTATCAAGCATATTTTGGCCGTTATAAGGTAAAACTCTATCCTCCGGTTTGCGTTGCATTGTGTGATGGGAACTGAGTCTTATAACGGCTTCATTTTTATAAAAAGCATAGCGATGTTTAAAAGAAAGATTTGTTTTAAAGCACTGGCAATCCAATGGAGTAAACCCGTTCCACGAAAGTGGCGTGGTCCTGTGATTAGCCAAATTATATATGTGTTGAGTAGATTTCTCATACCAGTCCCATGACTGACTCGTAGTTTGTTTCACTCTCAAACTCGGGTGCCCCTTTTTCTACACGGGCAGCCTTGTATTCAGGTTTAGCTGGTTCTCTTCTGGATAGCTGGAGCTGAAGATGGATTCTATCATTTATTTCTTTTTATGCTGTTCAGCTCCTGTTGTACATATTTTGTTTATTTCCGCTGTAGACATTTATGTATAGCTGAACTGTATTTGTACTAAGTAAGATCCTGTATACTGTGTAACTCTGATGATTACTTTTATCCAGTATATTTTGTTGTTCATTCTGGTGTATTTATTTAATTCTGTTCTGCTATTATATGTTTCTGTGTTATATTCCAAAAGATAACCTTGTTTCCGTGAGAACGGGAAATCGGGTCGTCTCAGAAACCCACTTGAGGCGTAACCCTTTACTAATATCGTTCACGAAGCCGAGTGGTCCCAATGATTCAACATGCCATATATAGCATTCTATGATGGAACGATTTACCTCTATGCTTACTTAAACTGGTACGAATGGCAAATGGATTTCAGACAGGCCATCGACATGATCAAATGCAATTGTTTCCCAACCTTCCTATCGTGCACAACTCTGCTTTGGTTCCACTACCTTCCATTCCGATCTGTCAACAACTTTGGCCAGCTGGCTATGGAATTGGTTAAGCAGTTTAGGATGCATGTTCCGACTGCGAAGAACTTCCTCATCGTATCAAATTTCTACCAAGGGCTTGTAGAATCTCTCAAAATATATCTTGTGCGGGTCAATACCGCATCGTCGAGGTCAACGATCCGAAGCCTCGCACTGTGCTCTTCCCGCTTGCAAAAGGTGTCCTTGATACCTCAGAATTCAGAGCCTAGATCGATAGAAAGCATCCTAAGAACCTGGAGGCTTTTTATGAAAAGGTTGGATAGTTCCTGTGCCAAGAAGAAGCAAGGCATAATCGAGCTTCTCGAGGCAACCACTTCAATCACCAATAGGCTAGCACCATCGATGACAGTATCAAAGGAAAGCGGGTCGGGGAACCCTCGACAAGGGCAAAGGAGCTCCCCCCTACAAGCCAAAGGTAAACAAAGCGGTCACAACAACAACCAGGATCTTGCAGATCCTAAGAAGCACGATCGCTACCAGAATTATAGGGACTACACTTCTCTGAATCGGGATATGGAGACAATCTACTTAGAGACATGTAATACTCTCCAGTATAAGAAGCCCAACACTAGAGATTCCACCGATTGCGAGAAAAACTCTGGTAAATACTTCAGATTCCACGACATGTATGGGCACAAGAATAACGATTGTCGCCACCTCAAGGATGCGATTGAAAAACTCATCCGCGAGAAACGCCTGGAACAGTATGTTTAGGATCTCGCTCCTCCAGAAGCTGCTACAGGCCCCCAACACCCGCACTTCAGGCACCTGCAAACGCGGCCCTAGGGCCGTCTAACCAAAGGTCACGAGGCATCGTGATCAATACCATCTGCGGTGGACCTCACCCCACACACGACAGCTTCCATAAGATGGAGGAGTATGCCAACTCGATAAAGCTTGCCGCCTACAAAGCTTGCCCTACTTTGGGCGAGTCTATTCCCACCACGCTCCAGAAGACAATGCGGGACGATATTGTCTTCTGCTAGAGAGATACCAGTGGAATCTATATCCTAACTATTGAACCTCTCATCATTTCTACCCAGATCGAATAAGCTTTTGTTCAAAGAATCCTTATCGACTCAGAAAGCTCGGTCAACATCATCTTCAAGGTGGCCTATGACCAAATGAAATTTGAGGCCAAAGACTTGAAGCCATGCCATGCCACGATCCATGGCTTCAACGGATCTTCCAACCACCCAGTAGGCATGTTCAATCTGCCTAACGAACTTGGAGAAGGGGATCATAGCCAGGTCTGAATCCTCACCTTCATGGTTATCGATGTCTTCTCTTCGTATAATGTCTTCTTTGGATGTCCCTTCCTTGCAGAGTTCTGAGTCTGCATGTCACCATGGTCCCTTGTAATGAGTTATCGATAGAAAATGGAATCGACACCGTAAAAGGTGACCAAGCAATAGCTTAAGATTGTTACCTCATAGAGTGAAGGAATATGCGCAATAAGGAAAAGGCAAGACCATGCCTCAGCCATCTTGCGCCAAGACCATCTATGCATAGCAATCAAAGGTGTATGAGTCTTGGCTCAGGTGCCACAACCATCTTCCCGACGATCTCAATCCAAGGGAGGACGAAGAGTCCGATTCCGGAAGGGCTACCCCGGTAGAACCTAGGGTAGATGTTCCGATCAGCCCTAACGAGCTGGCAAAGGTCTTGAAAGTTGGATCGCAACTCCACCCCACAACAAAGGAAGATATTTTGGATTTATTAAGGCCTAACCTTGACGTATTTGCTTGGACCCACTCCGATATATGTGGCATCAACCCCGCAGTCGCTTGTCACAGGCTAACCATGAATCTCCAGCAACCTCCAGTCAAACAGAAACGTCGATTCTTGGGAATCGAAAGATCGACTGCGCTTAAGGAAAAGGTAGATAGGCTACTCAATAACAATTTCATTTGAGAAGCCTACTACACAAAATGGGTTTCCAACCCAGTCCAAGTCAAGAAAGAAAATGGGAAGTGGAGAATGTGTGTCGACTTCTCCAACTTGAACAATGCATGTCCTAAAGACAACTTCCCACTTCTGAAATTGGCCAGCTTGTCTATTCAACCGTCAGATACCAACTTTTGTCCTTCATGGATGCCTACTCAGGCTATAATCAGATTTCAGTGTACCTCCCTTGCCAGGATCAAACTTTCTTCATAACCGACCTCGGGCTCTACTACTACCGTGTCATGCCTTTTGGTCTTAAGAACTCGGAAGCCACATACCAACGACTGGTCAACTTCATTATCAAGGACCAGATTGGAAGATCCATGGAGGTATACATGGACGATATGCTTGTAAAATCAAAGGTGTCGAATGACCATGTCCATGACATCTCCGAAATGTTTGATGACTTCCGCCGATATGACATGAAACTCAATTCGTTGAAATGCTCTTTTGGCATTGCATCAGGAAATTTTTTGTGTTTCATTGTCAATTCACGAGGCATCAAGGCCAATCCATATAAGACCAAAGGTATTCGGAATAATCAGGCCCCTCAGAGCATCAAGGAGGTTCAAAGTTTAAATGGGAAGGTCGCCGCCTTAAGTCGATTCTTCTCTGAAACCACCGACAAATGTGTTCCCTTTTTCGACTTGCTCAGAAAAGGGAAGCACAACTTCGCATGGACCCCGGAATGCATCGCCGCATTAAAGGACCTTTTGAATCACTTAAAGCGACCACCTATCCTATCCAAACCTCTGGATCACGAGGACTTATATATTTATTTGGATGTTTCCATGCAGGCAATCAGCTCAGCGCTCATGCGCATTGAAGATCGTGTTCAATGACCCGTTTACTACATCAGCAAAAGATTAACAGAGGAATAAAAGAATTACCCAAAGCTTGATAAGCTAGCCTACTACTTGTTGATCTCCTCCTAGGAGCTACGACCATACTTTCAGTCTCACCACATCGAAGTCTACACTGACCAGCCACTACAACAGGTCCTACAGCGACCTGAGTTGTCTGTACGACTACTAAAGTGGAATATAGAGCTAAATTAGTTCGATATCACATTCATCCCTCAACAAGCCATTCTCGGACAAGCCCGCGCCGACTTCATAGCGGAATTCACCATACCATAAGAGCCTCCTCCGGAAGACATCGAAACTCCAGGCATTCAATGGAAACTATTCATGGATGGATCTTCTAACAATAAGTGTTCTTATGCTAGAGTCGTGCTCATCACTCAAGAGGAGCGCCCAATATTCCACGCTTTAAAGCTCAACTTTCCCGCTACCAACAACCACGCAGAATACGTGGCCTTGATCGCTGGACTCAGAATTGTAATCGAACTTAGAATACGATGCCTTGATCGCTGGACTCAGAATACGAGGCCTTAATCATTGGACTCAGAATTGCAATCACTGGACTTCAGTGTGTAACCTACAATAACGCCGACCATTTGTTATCAGACGTGCATGAAGGTAAGTGCAGTGACCACACTGAGGGGCAAACTCTAGCAAGAATAATTATCAGATATGGTTATTTTGGCCCACACTCAACCAATACGCCACAAACTATGCCAGCAAATGTGGAAAATGCCAGCGGTTCTCGAAGATCACTAGAGCCCCGCCTACCGAGCTAACGCAAATGGTCAGTCCTTGGTTGTTCGTCATGTAGGGGATAAATATCATCGGAACTCTTCGAATGGCCCGAGACGGGCACCCTACGCCATCGTTGTGGTTGATTACTTCACTAAATGGGTGGAATCCAAAGCTCTCTCTACAATCACCATTAAAAATGTAACGACTCGCATTCTACGCATCAAAGGATCATAGAATATTTATTTCATTCACGTACGAAGTCGTATGGTTGTGTAACTTTGGGGAACGACTAATGGGGTCATTTCCCATGTTCACGATTTTTGCCGAATTTGAAATGACTGTTTTTCCCTAGCGAATATTGTTTTGCCTATAACTTTTGATTGGTAAGGAGTTTTGACCTAAAAACACTTCCATTAGATTCAGATGATGGTTTACCTTTCCGTAGAGTGGTCACATTAATCAAACGGACTTACCCTTTGGGAGAAATGGCTGAAATAAGGTTTGAAGATGGAAAAACAGCATAACTGGGCCTAATTAGGTGATTAGTGGTTAGACCTATAACCCATTCAGGATTAGGGCAATGGAAGGGCTGAATGGGTTTGGGAAAATGTTTCATTTCAGTTTTCTAGCTGCCACAATTATTTCTTTAACCCTAGTAATGGCCTCCATCCTCTAAATCTCTCTTTAATCACTTTCTAATCACATATTAAGCTAATCAAGGCAAATTAACATCACATTGGAGGTAGAGCTGCTGTGTTGCATAGGAATTCGACCCATATCAGTGGAGTTGTCATATCTATAATTTATTTGTAGCTAAGGTGAGTGGTTAACATGTTTTTACACTTATTACGGCTAATTATGGGGTGATCAGTGATAATTAGCGAAATTATGCATTATAAAATTCTTGACAAATATGTAAAAATTCTTAAATATTATTTTATGTCATTGGTGAAAATTTGGGTTAAGTTTGCTAATCTTATTGTTAAAACATGATTAAGAGGATTAAGATGAAAATCTTGCTTTTTGGGTATGTTTGATCTAAATAACCTATATGCTTGATGTTTTGACCTTGTTGATTAATCCTATATGTTGCTACTACCGTTTGGAATGTTTTATGATTGATTAGTAAAGTTAGAATGGTTGAAAACGCCGTCGTATGGCGAGAATGGATGAAAAATAGCTTGTTGGAAATGTTGTAGAGATCCGGATCGGATCAGATATGGGGATCGGATCGGCTACCCGAACTGAACCGAAAATTGGCATCTTCCGGAGCGTGCAAATGAAAAAGGCAGTAAGGAAGGACGGAATGGATTAGAGTAGGGTTTGAGTTTGAATGGAGCGCTGAACAGGAGTAGCACCAAAACTAACCGCTTCAGGAGCACTGAACCAAGCCAGAAGGGGAGCACTGAACCAAGCCAAAAGGGGAGCACCGAACCGAACCGCTGCTTGAGAGACGGAACCGAACCGCAACATAGAGCTTTACGACCGAACAGAGGCAATGACCACGGACTGAACCGATCCGAGTTCGAGCATCCACTAATACTATGCAACGACTCTTTTGAAGACCAACTCCAATTCAACCAAAACCCGAGATGTAAAGGAAGTCCAAGTGGGAAGTTATTACTCAGATCCAATTGGAAACCAATGAGTGAACTTCAACGGTTGGACTTTGCTGCGGGACGTGTGCAAAGGGGTTATCGATATCTATAATTTCGATTCACTATTGATGGGAGGGGCATTGACTATGGACTAGTGCAGTGGGGTCAAAGTTGTACGAAGTCGAACTCCGTCAGGACCCCCAAGGGCAAAGTGGTCGTAGTAAGGTTTGGATGGAGTCGGGCTCCGTCATGGCCCTAAATGGTTCTGGTGATCAAAGCAGTGGATATCATATGCTTTACGTACTGAGTGAGAGATGTGAGGATGATTGCTATGTTTGATGTTTGCTATCACCATGACACACACACTCCCGTTTACACTTTATGTTAGTGTCACCTTAGAGTACTGTACATCCTGTTGTGCTAACTCCTTGGTCACAGGTCCAGGTTCAGATATGATTATTTATACCTGTTATTATTTTACTTTGCTGCTATCGCTCATACCAGACTTTTGTCTGACCCAGAGTTTTATGTCTCTTCTTATTACTTTGGGTGCTCCTAAACGAGCAGACTAGAGACATGTCAAGTGGTTATGCATGAGTAGCTGTCCGGAGAGGAACAGGAGGCTTCCATGTACTATTTACATATATTCTTCTTGTGTTGTTGTTGGTCACTACTTTGGGCATTAGTGGTGTACAGTGGCGGAGCCACGTTGAACCTGAGGAGGGCACGTGCCTCTCCCAGGATTCAAGGTTCCCATTATTATTTTTTGCTTTTGGTTATATATAAGTTAAAAATGAGACAGCCTATTCTTCTGCTGATACATGGTGGCTCAAATATATCACATGCTTTGTATTTCCACCGCCTCTTTTTATTTTCTTCCATTCTTATCCCAAGATTATTAATGGACCATAAACATGTAACCTTATATCTCAAGCTATATCAGGCTATTACTTTCTATTATCATTCTTTTCTATGCAAAAGACAGTTTATTTCAGTTTGAATAATATATCAGATTATCAGATCTTGGTTCTACATTTCTCTTCACTATTACACAATCACAGATCCAACACAAATTTTAACAGTATATACTTAAGAACCTTGAAAATATCAAACTTCTACAAATTGGTATCAGCAATTCAATAAATCCGAGGAGCAACGTTCATATTAGAGTTCTAGTGTCCAATTTTTTGCAAACAATACTTTTTTTTTCAATATTGTTGTCTTTGAATCATGAATTTTTGAATTGTGCCCTCGCCAACAAATAATCCTGGCTACGCCACTGGTGGTGTACCTTTTCTATTTTGCTTTAGAGACAGTACTTTGAAGTTGTAATAATTATGGTTTAGATC
This sequence comes from Allium sativum, assembly GCA_030737875.1. Classification (NCBI taxonomy): domain Eukaryota; kingdom Viridiplantae; phylum Streptophyta; class Magnoliopsida; order Asparagales; family Amaryllidaceae; genus Allium; species Allium sativum. Next base: position 131,530,721 of record CM060916.1, on the reverse strand, counting down.
ATAAGTTGTATTTTGGATTTCGTTGCTATGATGGTTTAGTTTTCAGCTTATGCACTGTCTCACCTGTTTTATGTCAAGTTATGTTATTATTATATTTTCCATGTGTTGTGAGTTATAGTACAGGTTCTTGGTGATTCATCGTTCAGGCCCTTTTCTTTTGGCGAACGTCCCATGTCAGTTGGGCATTGGCACAATGCATTTCGGGGAAATGTCGGCTGGTTCGGGGCGGGCCGTCACACTTGGTATCAGAGCTTAGGTTGCGTAGTTAACCTAGGGGAAGGCATCAAGTAGAGATAGCACGAATACGAGGGCGTGTATTTATGATATTTTGGTTTTCAAAAAGCTATACATATATATCCTATTAGTATACTTAAGGATGAAGTCGCACTGCACTGGCACCACTATAAAGATGGTTAATCATTTTCTCTTTACAGATTGAACGATGAGCCGAAATACGAGGAGTATGGGTTCAGAAGCCAACAATGGGAATGTCCCTGATATGAGGAAGATGTTTACTACCTTCACGAGGGAGATGCTTAGGGATGTTCTGGGAGCAGTTCCTAATGCTGCTAACGGCGGTGATGCAGCAATGCAGGAGCCTAGAGCCGATTTTGCCCAGCTCTGCAAGGATTATACTAGTCTTGGTGGAAAATCATTCCACGAAATGGAATCCGCTACGGAGGTTCAAGATTGGCTTGATAGTTGTGAGCGCATCTTCGAGGATTTGGGGATCAAGAATGCAATGAAGAGAAAGTTAGCATCGCGTCAGCTTTAAGGACGGGCTATGAATTGGTGGAATGCTATTAAAGCAGCTACTCCTGAGGATCAAGTTACTTGAAATCAGTTTAAGACTCACTTTAGTGACAAGTTTATCCATGCTGCTCAGAAATTAGAATTGTTCAGGAAGTTTTTGGAACTTAAGCAGAATGGTAGGGCGGTCTTAGAATATATTGCTGAATTCGATACTTTATCGAAGTATGGATTATCCCTTATCGATACTGCCGAGAAGAAGAATGAAAAGTTCATAACTGGCATAGATTAGTACTTGGGGGAAGACTTATAAATTATATCGATGGGACATTAGAATCTGCTATGGGGAAAGTATTGAGATCAAAAAGCCTTTATCCTAAGTCAAAGACCGAGATTGCTATTTCATCTACAGAAGAGCCAAAGCTGCATGCAAGCGGTGGAGGTAAGAATAATTCCCAGAATAAGAGAAAACAGAACCAAACCAAGGATAATCAGAAAAAGAGGGATAAGAAAGATGTAGAGTGTTATAGCTGTGGCAAGAAGGGCCACTACGCCAAAGAATGTCGAGCAAAGCCAGCGGACAGAAAGTGCTTCAACTGCGCCAAAGTAGGACATCACACGGATAAATGTCCGCAACCTCCTAAAGAGAAATAGATTGTGAAAGCATATGCTATCAATGTTGTTCCTTCTTCGTCGAATGCCCCAACTGCGGCGCAGAAGGGAAAGGGCATCATTACTCAAGGTATGCTTTCCATTTATGATGTTCCTGTTCGAGTACTGTTTGATACTGGGGCTTCCCATTCCTTCATATCTAGTGACCTGGTAGGAAGGTTAGGATTGGAAACCAAGATTGTCGATAGAACTTTAGTTGTGATGAACCCGATCGGTGGTTCGACTAGCCTTAGTATGATTTGTCGTAATTTGGTCTTATCGAGCCGTGGATGTATGTTTGCTTGTGATTGCTTTGTTTTGGACTTTACTGGGTTTGGCATTATTTTGGGAGTCGACTGGCTCCAAAGACATGGGGTGGTTGTAGACTGTGAGGGGTCTTCGGTGACCATTAGAGCGGAGGATGGGTAGAGGGTACTATTTGGTTGCCTACCTAGTAATGGGGTGATGGTTAGTTTTCTAAATTCCCTCGACATCCTGCATGATGAGTTGTCAGATGTACCTATTGCTGGAGAGTATCCGAACATCTTCAGGGAAGTGACCGGACTTCCACTACACTGAGGGATCGAATTTCGGATTGATTTAGTGAAAGATGCCAGGCCTATAGTGATGCCACTTCTTCGTATGGTGCCAACAGAGCGGCGATAGGTAGTGGTGCAAGTAAGAGTTGTTTTAAAAAAGGGATTTTTCCGAAGAAGTGTTTCCGTGTGGGGAGCACCAATTGTGTTTGCTACCAAGGTCGATGGTTCCCTTCGCTTATGTGTAGACTACCGTGAGTTGAACAAGGTGACGAGGAAGAATAAGTATCCCCTTCCATGGATAGATGATTTGTTTGATCAGTTAAGTGGAGCAATCGTGTTTTCGTAATTTGATGTCACGACAGGATTTCATCATCTCTGAGTAGCAGCTGAGAGTGTACCTAAAACGGCATTTCAGACGCCGACCGGATTCTGTGAGTGGTTGGTCATGCTATTCGGGTTGACCAATGCACCCGCATATTTTGTGGATCTTATGAATAGAGTTTTCAGAGATCAATTAAATAAGTTTGTTCTTGTGTTCGTGGATGCTATCTTGGTTTACTCGAGGACAAGGAAGAACACAAGGAACATTTGAGGATCATGATGGAGGTGTTGAGGAAACACCAATTGAAAGCAAAATTTTCTAAGTGTCGCTTCTGGAGGAGGGAAGTGAGATTCTTGGGCTATGTTGTTTCAAAAGATGGTATTGTCGTATATCCTGCGAAGGTGGCTATAGTGCAAGAATGGTCTATGCCCAAGAATGAAACAAGCATAAGAAGTTTCTTGGTGTTAGCTAGATATTATCGTAAGTTTATCCAAGATTTCTCCAAGAAAACGGCACCGTTAACTCAGTTGACCAAAAATAATCAAGCTTTTGTTTGGGACGAAAGATGTGAGAATGCATTCAAGAGTTTAAAGAAGAAGTTAACGTGCCAGTATTGGTTATTCCTAAAGGGAACGCAGAGATGACGGTATACACGGATGCCTGTGGTATCGGACTAGGTGTTGTATTGATGCAAGGAGGTAGGGTTGTGGCCTATGCTAGTCGGAAACTGAAAACAAATGAGAAAAGATATCCTACCCATGATTTGGAATTGGCAGCGATCGTGTTCGTGTTGAAGATGTGGAGACATTATCTCTTAGGAGAAAGATTCGAGTTGTTTACCGATTATAAGTCATTAAAAGTACCTTTTCTCTCAAAAGGGTTTAAATCTCCGTCAGCAGAGATGGTTTGAGTTCTTGGCTTCATATGATTTCAATATCGCATACACACCCGGGAAGGGCAATGCGGTAGCTAATGCATTGAGTAGGAGACATGCCAGTTTGAGAGCTATGTTTCTGGAATGGAAGCAACTAGAGTTTATCGCGGGATATGATTTCAAACCTAAGTGCGAATTGGATTCAGAGATGTTAGTAAATATGACGATCAGACCGACTTTGATTGAGCGGATTGATTCTAGTTAAAGGGATGATACTAACCTATTAGAAATCATCTCCAAGTTAGAGATGTGTATCAATGACGAGGAGATGAACAAGTATGGGCTTGATCGAGAAGGATGGCTTCGAAAGAATGGGAGACTAGTTGTACCCAATGTTAATGGATTTAGAGATGAAGTACTTAGAGAGTGTCATTACTAGAAATGGACTATACATCCTGGTGGTAACAAAATGTATCGAGACATAAAGCAGATCTACTACTAGGAAGGGATGAAGAGAGACGTTGGGAATTTTATATCCAAGTGCATGAATTGCCAGTTAGTTAAAGCCGAGCAAAAGAAGCCTAGTGGTTTGTTACAACCATCGGAAATTCCCAAATGTAAATGGGAACAAGTGTCAATGAATTTCATTGATGGTTTACCAAGGACTAGATCAGGTCATGATTGTTTGAGGTGATTGTGGATCGACTGACCAAAAGTGCAAGGTTTATACTAGTCAAGTCGAACAGAATGGCAGCTAAGTTAGCAGAACTTTATATGAAGTGGGTAGTGAGATTTCATGGAGTACCTTTGGGTATTGTAAGTGACTGAGATCCGTTATTTAGTAGTGTGTTTTGGAAGAGCTTACAAGAGGCATTAGGGTAAGAATTACAACTCAGTACCGCATATCATCCCCAAACCGACGACCAAATTGAGAGGGTGAATATTGTATTAGATGATCTCTTAAGGCCTTGTATATTGGACTTTGTAGGATCATGGGATGAACCATTTACATCTTTTTAAATTCACATACAATAATAGTTACCAATCCAGTATTGGTATGGCTCCATTTGAAGTCTTGTATGGAAGACCGTGCAACTCACCATCATATTGGTTATAATCAGGTGAGAAAATTGTGCTTGGGCCAGATGTAATAAGAGAAACTTCAGATAAGATCGAAGTTATTCAACAACGATTAAAGGATGCCCAAGATAGGCAAAAGAGTTATGCTGATAAAAGACAAAGAGATTTGAAATTCTCCGTTGGTGACTTGGTATTCGTCGGTATTTCTCCGTTAAAGAGTGTGATTCGATTTTGTAGGAGAGGTAAGTTGGCACCAAGGTTTGTTGGTCCGTTTCCTGTTCTCGAACAAGCTGGGAATTTGGCGTATAAAGTTGTATTGCCTGACAAGATGGCGGGAGTTCACGACGTACTTTATGTTTCTCAATTAAGGAAGTTTGTGCATGATTCTGATATGACTATTTCACTAGATCAGTTGGATGATATCGAGGTAGAATATGAGGAAGTTGGGAGCTGCAGGACGATTCGTATTGTCGGACACGATACGAAACAACTTCGAAGGAAGACGGTGAAACTAGTCAAGGTCCAGTGGGGTGATAATGAGCATGACTGTACTTGGGAAACAGAGGAGAACATAAGGAATTCGTATCCAGAACTCTTTGCCCGGTAAGACGTTAATCGTGTTATAGTTATTCCTTTGTTAGTAAACCGCATACTAGAATAGGCTTGTTGAGTTATTATACATGTTTGATTGTTTGAAAATAGTTGATAGGCATGCGGAGCATCATTGTATGTTTTGGTTAAAGAATTTCGGGGGTGAAATTTCTTAAGGGGGGAGAGTGTAACGACCCGCATTCTATGCATCGAAGGATCGTAGAATATTTATTTCATTCAGATATGAAGTCGTATGGTTGTGTAACATTGGGGAACAACTATTGGGATCATTTTGCATGTTCACGATTTTTGCCAAATTTTAAATGACCGTTTTGCCCTGATGAATCTTGTTTTGCCTATAACTTTTGATTGGTAAGGAGTTTTGACCTTAAACCACTTCCATTAGATTCAGATAATGGTTTACCTTTCCGTAGAATGGCAAAATTAATCAAACGGACTTATCGTTTGGGAGAAATGGCTGAAATAAGGTTTGAAAATGGAAAAACAGCTTAATTGGGACTAATTAGGTGATTAGTGGTTAGGCCCATAACCCATTTCGGGATTAGGGTTATGGGAGGGCTGAAAGGGTTTGGGAAAACATTTCATTTCAGTTTCCTAGCTACCACAAACATTCCTTTAACCCTAGTAATGGCCTCCATCCTCCAAATCTCTCTTTAATCACTTTCTAATCACATATTAAGGTAGTCAACATCAAATCAAGGCAAATTAACATCAAATTGGAGGTAGAGCTGCTGTGCTGCATATGAATTTGACCCATATCAGTGGAATTTTTAGGTCTATAATTCATTTGTGGTTAAGGTGAGTGATTAGCATGTTTTTACACTAATTACGGCTAATTAGGGATGATGGTGATAATTAGCAAAATTATGCATTATAAAAATCTGGAAAAATATGTAAAGATTCTTAAATATTATTTTATGTTAGTGAAAATTTGGGTTAATTTGGGTTAAGTTTGCTAATCTTATTGTTAAAACATGGTTAAGGGGATTAAGGGGAAAATCATTTTTCGGGTATGTTTGATCTAAATAACCTATATGCTTGATTTTTGACCTTGTTGATTGATCATATTTGTTGCTACTATTGTTTGGAATGTTTTATGATTGATTAGTAAATTTAGAATGGTTGAAAACACTGTCGTACGACGAGAATGGGCAAAAAATATCTTGTTGGAAATGCTGTAGAGATCCGGATCGGATCAGATAGAGGGTCAGATCAGCTACCCGAATCAAACTGAAACTTGGCATCTTCTAGAGCGTGCAAATGAAAGAGGCAACAAGGAAGGACAGATCGGATCGGAGTAGGTTGGAGTTTGAATGGAGCACTGAACATGAGTTGCACCGAACCGAATCGCTTCAGGAGCACCGAACCGAGCCAGAAGGGGAGCACCGAACCGAGAGAGACCAAACTGAAACACACCATGGAGCTTCACGACCGAACCGAGGCAATAACTACAAACCGAACCGAACCGAGTTTGAGCCTCCACTACTACTACGCGATGACTCTTTTGAAGACTAACTCGAATTCAACCAAAACCCGAGATGCAAAGGAAGTCCAAGTCGGAAGTTATTACTCAGAATCCAGATGGGAACCAATGAGTGAACTTCAAGGGTTGTACTTTGTTGCGAGACGTGTGCAAAAGGGTTAACGATATCTATAACTTTGATTCACTATTGATGGGAGGGACATTGACTATGGATCAGTACGGTAGGGTTAAAGTTGTATGGAGTCGAACTCCATCAGGACCCCCAAGGGCAAAGTGGTCGTAGTAAGGTTTGGATGGAGTTGGGCTCTGTCATGGCCCCAAATGGTTCTGGTGATCAAGCGGTGGATATGGTATGCTTTATGCAGTGAGTGAGAGATGTAAGGTTGATTTCTATGTTTGATGTTTGCTATCACCATGACACGCACACTCCCATGTACACTTAATGTTAGTGTCACCTTAGAGTATTGTACATCATGTTGTGATAACTCCTTGGTTGCAGGTCCAGGTTCAGGTATGATTATTTATACCTGATATAAGTGCTCAGGGTTACCTTTTTCTTTTGCCACAATGCGCGCGTAGTCTGCTCATCTCCGGGAAATGAGAACACTTTTCACTACGGCTTATGCTTATTCGTTTGTTCAGGCTCGTTATTCGTTCTGGCGTCCCCCCCTCCCGCGTACCTCCTAGTAATAACTAAGGTGTTCCCTTTCCCGATGTTTCTCTGCCCGGGGCGGTCAAGTGTAAGAGAGAGAGGTGCTTGCGATACAACCACGCCTAGGTTATAATCAGCTTTGACAGTTCCGGAGCGTAACTATGCTTGTCGTCCATTCGTTTGTTTCATAAGGGCAAACTACCTCCCCTAAGAAACCCTGGTCGAGTGGGTTATTTAATAATAGGGGTACCAAAATAGAAAAACATGATTTTCCCACCCCCTTATTACTCGATATTTGAACGAATTTACATCAATTTGAGTATTCTCTTATATTACGTCATACCGAAAAATGGAAGTCAATCGGCTCATGCCTAAAATCCCGGAAAACAGCAAAGAATTTGATCTTGAGGATATGATTTTCACATTCAAGTAGTTGGAGGAAGCGTAGCTCCGGGAGAAGGTGCGTATTATTCCATCGGTGCAAAGTCTCCTAGCAAGAGATGAATAACGACTGTAATGGAAGGAGTATTCCCCACTCCCGGTAGTCGTTCTACTCGCTCTGCTCGCTCCTCCGGTAGTCGTTTTACTCGCTCTGCTCGCTCCTCGTTGCTGCCATCGGTCCATCCTCCCTGTCGTACTCCTCAGGTACTTGCCCTAGAATTTACGGCCCCAATTAATATACTGGCCCCTAATTTCCCCTAATTTACGCATGAGAACGTCAGCTTAGCCTCCTCAGCTGTGCTGTTGTGTGCTTGCTGTGCTGTTTTGTTGTCCCCGAGAAAACAAAGAAAAGCTATTGCGCTTTTCGTTCAAACTTCTGAACGCCTATTGAAGGAAAAGCCCCGGGAGTTCGGGTTAGCCCACTTGCCCCCGCACACTAACATCCTCTACAGCTCTCACCACCGAAGGAAGGCGTATCTTTCTAGGGCCATAGATAGATTGGATTGGGTCATTCGTAACCAGAGCAATAACCGATGCTACTACAGCCATATCCGATGTAGCGCATTCTCCCTCTTTCGCATATCTCCTGTTTAGCATATCTTCGGTCAGATAGCAAGTAAGTTGTTATAGCATTTCCAGTTGTGATAGTTGTTGTCACTTTCCTCTGTGATTCAAGCCAAAGAATATAGGCTAGAGTTGCTTTCCCGAGTGAAAAGGGTATAGTTACATCCGAACACCCAGTATAAACATTGGTCTGTATGCTCGTGCTTTCCGGGAAGGCAGGTCCGGAATGTGAGTCTTTCCGGGAAGTCTTTTAACTTTGCCACTATCGCTCATACTAGACTTTTTTGACCCAGAGTTTTATGTCTCTTCTTATTACTCTAGGTGCTCCTAAACGCGCAGACTAGTGACAGGTTAGGTGGTTATGCATAAGTAGCTGTCCGGAGACAAGCAGGAGGCTTCCACGTACTATTTACATATATTATCGATGTGTTGTTGTTGGTCACTACTTTGGGCATTAGCACCATTTCTATTTTTCTTTAGAGAGACGGTATTTTGAAGTTGCAATAATGATGGTTTGGATCATAAGCTGTATTTTGGATTCCGCTGCTATAATGGCTTAGTTTTCAGCTTATGCATTGTCTCGCCTGTTTTATGTCAAGTTATATTATTATTATATTTTTTTCTATGCGGTGCAAGATATAGTACAGGTTCTTGGTGATTCATCGTTCCAGCCCTTTTCTTTTGGCGACCGTCCCGTGCCAGTCGGGCATAGGCACAGCGCATTTCGGGGTGATGTCGGCTGGTTCGGGGCGGACCATCACAAAAAAAAGTGTTCAATTTCATCATCCGCAATATCATTATCATCTATGGAGTCCCCTAGGCCATCATCTCTGACAATGGAACCCAGTTTGAGAGCGTAGGGTTCAAAACTTTCTGCCAGCTATACAATATTGAAAAGTGAATCTCAGTCGTGGCTCACCCTCAAGCCAATGGACAAGTCGAGGATGCTAATAATGTTATTGAGTCCATAATCAAGAAGCATCTAGAAAAGGTAGGAGGCTTATGGGTAGATGAGCTCCCTGTGGCCCTATGGGCCTACCAGACCACCTATATGTCAACGACCAGCCACACTCCATTCGCCCTAGCCTATGGATCTGAAGCCATCATTCCCACTGAGCTAAAGATTCAATCTCATCAAGTTACCTATTATAATACTAAGACCAACCAGGACTTACTTTTGGAGTTACTCGACTTGCTCGAAGAAAAAAGGAATGAAACTGAGCTCAGAGCCGCCACTCAACACCAACGACTAGCCCGATACTTCAATTCCAAAGTCCATCACAAGGATCTCAATGTCGGCGACCTCATCCTAAAATGGATCTTTCTTGCATTGACTGGTTTATTCCTCATTGGGAGGGGCCTTACATCATACGACGATGTCTCAGAGATGGAACCTTTAAGCTGGCAACCATAGACGGAGCTGAACTCCCAAGGGCATGGAACAGTGAACATATTTGTCGCTACTTCACATAACTTAGTACAGTTTTTCCGCTTCCCAACAATGTTTTGTTTTCCTTAAATTCAGGACATCGTAAAGGTTGTTACTACCAAAGTTACTAGTAAAGATGATGTTCAATTCTCTATGTCCTTGATGTGTTTACTTTCTGCATGATATGTTTGATTGACAATCACAACTAGCTTGCACACACCAACACATCAACATCGGACCGGCACCCCAAGCACGGGAGCTGGTACCGCCAATCGATCCTCGAATCAATGACGAAACCAAGTACTAATAACACTGGATCGGCACTCCGAGCACGGGAGCCGGTACCGTCACTCGAGTCTCGAACTAGGGCTATCAACGGGTACCCGAAAAATTCGATATCCGTCTGCATCCATAGTCGAAATTATGGAATATATCCGTTACCTGAGATGCGGATACGGATATCCAATATCCAAAAACTCTTTCGGATATAGATGTGGTTATAGTGGTATTTGTATACAAAAAATATCTGTCCGATATTCTGATTTATTTATGTACGTGTATGTAATGTTTAATTTACTTATGATTAAGTTAATATATAAATTTCCTTAAAATAGCTAAACTAATATTAGCTATTGGATTATATACCCATACCACAAAAAGTGAATGTTGTATTTGTATTTGGTATTATGCAACATTTTAAGTTATGTGCTCATTATATTTTGTGGTATGGTTACAATTAGGACATGATTATCTAATATGCTTTAATGATTTTTTTTGTTTTATTCTAGTTTGAAGATTGTGATTTTCATATTTGTTGTATGAAATTTATATGATTGACGTCCTTATTATAATTTTTAATTAGAAGTAATCAGCTTTTAAAAAAATATTTTACGAGTCAAATTTCCATGCGAATGATATAGAAGTAAATTTTTTATTATTTTATTTTCGGATATTTTCGAATATTTTTCGGATATTTTCGGATAACCGTATCAGATGTGCATTTTTAAGTTTCGAAAACAGATATTTTTGTATACTTTTCGGATATTTTCGGGTAACCGCATCGGATTTGCATTTTTAAGTTTCGAATACGGATATTTTCGAATATTTTTAGATACCCGTATTCACTAAAGCGGGTGCGGATATTTTTGGATATTCAAGAATATCTTCGGATACGAATATAGATATTCTTACACTAGTATCTGCGAATATCGGATATGGATTCAGATACGGATTTTTATTTTCCGGATACAAATACGGATACATCACTATATGTATCCGACTGCATCCATTATAGCCCTATCTCGAACCAAAGACGAGATCGAGTATAAATCGTTCTGTTCCCTAGTCCCCGGAGTTGGGGACAACCCATCAGCCAAGCTAGTCTAACACTTACCACTCCCACTGCTCCATCCAAACCAGCGGGTCCGGATCCAGGTTCCATTTCACGAATAAATGACATCCTTGCCTTCTAGACCCGAAAAACGACGGGAGAGCCAAAAAGGAAGAATTTACGATGCTCATGCCAGCTCATGACTTAGGACCAACGAACTCCGGGAGGTCCAAGAGAGAGGGCACCTGACGTGGACTCTTCCCGACTTGGGATTCCAGAACAAAGGAAAACCCGAGAGTGGAACCAACGCACAACCTCCGAATGACCGGAGGCACCCCCAGGACGGAGTCTCCAATCACGTTTGTTTAAGTGTAACAAAAAGTACTCTTGTGCAAGTACAGGATATTAGAAAGCATGAGACGAACATTCAAACACTTAACATGAAATGTTATTTAAGACAAGATAACTGATAATTTCATTCACATAACAAAAACAACCTATATATTGTAATACCTTTCTTTCTGACGACATGGTGTACATGAGAACCATACCATGCCGCCAAAGACCAAAAGCGAGGGTCATACTCGCGTGTACTATTGGCCTACATAACCAAAATGTCAATAATATCTATGACTACCACTGATATTACTCATCCTTCTTTTTCCTTTTCTTTTTCTGTATAGATTCGACACTAGGCGGGTCACCAGTTATGGACCTCTTCCTTCCAGAGCCGCTTCCGCCTTTCTCTCCTCTTCCCTTCATAGGAGTGACGGACTCGTGAGACACCGATGCGCGCTTCCGTCCATCTTCCTCGCCACTTGTAATCTCTGTGACCTCCCAGAGGGCTATAAATTGCAGTGGTTTTGGGGCGATGTCAGAAGCAAGGGCCAATACATCCCCAATTTCTCCCTGGTCCTTCTTGGCTCCTAACTCCAGTTTCTTCTTTGAATCTTTGGCGGCTTTCCAATCAGGTGGTTTCTTGGACTTGAGTTGCATAGTTGCATCCTCTTTAAGATTGTTAAAGGTCTCCTCGGTCCTTTTATTGGCGTTATCAGTGACTTTCTTCTTCCTAGCCTCCTCAATGACTCTCTCCTTCTCATCCTCATCAGCGACTTTCTTCTTCCTAGCCTCTTTGGCGGCCCTTTCCTTCTCCGCCGCGGCATCGGCTTTCTTTTTCGCCACTACAACAACAGCTTTCTCCTCAGCATCCTAACTAGCCTTTGCTTGAGCCTCATGTATAGCAGCCTCATCCTGCCTCCTTTTATCCTCCTGTTCCTCAGACTTCAGCAACATTTGAGCTTTCTGTGACTGTACCAAGTCATGCATAGTTGGCACACTAACATCCGGTGCACCCGTCACCTGAGCACTCTGGCCAATGACAACCCCTCCTTCCTCAAGAAGATTCTTATAAACGCTGGATTCCAAGCACACGTCTGAGAACATATCCACGTGCTCTCCTACCTATCCAAATTGTGTCCCTTGTTGTCCCAATCCAGACTCAGATGTTTGATGAAGCACGAGGGCAAAGCCAGGTGTAACTTCTGCTCCAAGGGGGTTGCACAACAAAAAAAGGCAAACATTTAGTTTCAGAGGGTATAGTGCTTTCGTCCTTATTGGGTGTTCGACCTCCAGGAAGGGTGCTCGCCGTCATGGTAAAAGTGGGTCACGTTAGTCCCAGCTCTAGATGTACGAGTTAATACTCAACCGAAACATGAGCTGGTGCATGGGACCGATAGCCATAGCTGATAATGGAACAGGTGGCCGATAAGAGCTTCCCTTTGAAAATTCATGAGCGATTGCCACACTCTCAGTCAACATGAAATTTTCCATTTCGGTAGCACGCTGCGCCAACCTCTGTAATGACCCTTATTCTACGTATCGGAGGATCGTAGAATATTTGTTTTATTTTCATACGAAGTCATATAGTCATGTAACTTTGGGAAATGACAATTGGGGTCATTTCCCACATTACGATTTTTTCCGAATTTAAAATGACCATTTTCCCCTTGGTGAATCTTGTTTCTTCTATAACTTTTTATTAGTAAGGAGTTTTGACCTGAAACCACTTCCATTGGATTTGGATGATGGTTTCCCTTTCCGTAGAGTGGTCACATCAATCAAACAGACTTACTGTTTGGAGATATGGCTGAAATAAGATTTGGAGGATGGAAAACACCCTAACTGGGATTAATTAATTGATTAGCAGTTAGGGCCATAACCCAATTCGGGATTAGGGTTATGGGAGGGCAGAAAGGAGCTGGAGAATCATCTCCTTTCATTTTTCTAGCCGCCATAAACCTTTCCTAAACTCTAATTATGGCTTCGATCTTCCAAATCTCTCTCTAATTACAAATTAATCAAATTTTCATCAAATCAAGTCAGATTAACACCAAATTCGAGGTAGAGATGCTGCACCACATTGGAATTCAGGCCAAATCAATAGAAGTTTCAGATCTATCATTTATTATAGGCTAAGGTGAGTGATTAACACGTTTATTCACTAATTATGGCTAATTATGGATGATTAGTGATAATTAGCGAAATTATACACCTAAAAATTATGGAAAAATATGATTAGATTCTAAAATCATATTTCATGTCACATATATGAAATTGGGTTTATTTGGATTTATTTTGTTAACCCCGGAATTTAGGGGATTAAGGGGGAAATCATGGATTTGGGTATGTTTGATCTAGGTTAACATGTGAAATCATTGTTTTTATGTTTTTGATTCTACATGTTATTACTATTGTTTGGTGTGTTTTATGATTGTTTAGTAAAGTTAGAATGGTTATAAAAGCGGTCGTATGGCGAGAATGGACGATACAAGCTTGTTGGAAAAATGCCAGGATTCCGGTTCGGATCGAATGAGGGTCCAATTGGGCAGATTAACTAGCCGGACCGAACCGAAGTGGTGGCAAGAGGAAGCAAGGCAAAAAGGAAGGCCATTCGTATCAAGTTGGAGTTGCAATGCGGATCAGATCGGACTAGAGCCTAGCATGGGGATGGGTTGGATCGAGGTGGATGCACCAAATTAAACCGGAGAACCGAATCAAACTGGAGAGCACGAGCAGAACCGGAGAACCAAATCAAACTAGAGAGCACGAGCCGATCGGGAGAACCGAATCAAACCGGAGCACCAAACCGAACCGAAATGGAAGAGCTGAACCGGAGCACCAAACCAAAATGTAAGAGCCAAACCAGAGCACTAAACCGAACCGAGGAGAGGAAGCCGAACCAAACCGAATTTGAGCTTCTACCACTACCATGCGACGATGATCGTGAACTCTTCCAAAGACCAATTCTAATTCGACCAAAACCCGAGATGCAAAGGAAGTCCAAGTGGGAAGTTATCACTCAGGATTTAGATGGGAACCAACGAGTTAACTTCACGAGTTGGGCTTTGCTGCGGGACATATGCAATGGAGTTATCATTATCTATTAATTTGGTTCACCATTGAGAGTGGTGGCATGTAGATGAACCATAGGCTGGGCGCTGTGGATTGGTTGGCCTGTACCGCAAAGCCAGGATGGTGTGGACTGGGTAGGGTTATTGGCTATAGACCATGGCGGTGTGGTCATAGAAATAATTGTACGGAGTCCAGGACGGTGTGGACTCTTCATGGCCCCAATGGATTTCTTGATCAAAGCGGTGGATATCGTATGCTTTACGCACTGAGTGAGAGATGTAAGGATGATTGCAATGTTTGATGTTTGCTATTGCCATGATATGCACACTCCTATTTTACACTCTATGTTAGTGTTACCTTAGAGTATTGTACATCTTGTTGTGCTAACTCTTTGGTTACAGGTCCAGGTTAGGTATGATTATTTATACCTATGATTGCTTTATTTAGTTACATAGCTTTGTCATCGCTCACACCAGACTCTCGTCTGACCTAGAGTTTTATGTATCTTCTTATTACTCTGGGTGCTCCTAAACGAGCAAACTAGAGGCACGTTAGGTGGTTATGCACGAGTAGCTATCTGGAGACGAGCAGGAGGCTTCCACATACTATATATATATATATTCTCTCCCTGTGTTGTTGTTGGTCACTGCTTTGGGCATTAGTAGTGGACCTCTTTTATTTCCTTTTAGAGACAGTATTTTAAAGTTGTAATAATTGGATATGAAGCTGTATTTTGGATTCAGCTACTCTGATGGACATGGTTTAGTTTTCAGCTTATATACTGTCTCATCTATTCTATATCAAGTTATGTTATTATTATATTTTATTCCATACGCTATGAGATGTACTACAGGTTCTTTGGTAATTCATCATTTCAGTTTTTTTGATGATCGTCCCGTGCTAGTCGGGCATTGGAACAACGCATTTGGGGGAAATGTCTGATTGTACGAGGCGACCGTCACACTTGGTATCAGAGCGTAGGTTGCATAGTTTAGCCTAGTGGAAGACATTAGGGAGAGATAGTATACGTAGAGGAGAGCGCATATTTGTGGTATTTTGGTTTTCTAAAACTATATATATGTTATTAGTATATCTAAGGATGAATTCGCATTGCATTGGCACCATTAAGGAGATGGTTAATAGTTTTCTCTTTTCAGATTGAACGATGAGCCAAAATATGGGGAGTACGATGAGGAACTCCGCATCAGGAGTTGAAGAGGGAGTGGGTTCAACGGCCAACAATGGGAATGTCCTTGATATAAGGATGATGTTTACTACCTTCATGTGAGATATGCTTAGGGATGCTCAAGGAGCAGTTCCTAATGCTGCTAAAGGTGGTGGTGCAGTAGTGCAGGCGCCTATTTCCGATTTCACCAAGCTTAACAAGGATTATACTAGTCTTGGTGGGAAGTTGTTCCATAAAATGGAATCGGCTCCGGAGGTTCTGGATTGGCTTGACAGTTGTGAGCGCATCTTCGAAGATTTGGGGATCGATGATGCAATGAAGAGAAAACTAGCATCGCGTCAGCTTCAAGGATGAGCAATTAATTGATGGAATACTATTAAAGCATCTACTCCTGAGGATCAAGTTACTTGGAATCAGTTTAAGACTCGCTTCAGTGATAAGTTTATTCCAGCTGCTCAGAAATCATAATTATTCCGGAAATTTTTGGAGCTTAAGCAGAATGGTAGGGCAGTCTTGGAATATATTGTTGAATTCGATATCTTATCGAAATATGGACTATCTCTTATCGATACAGCCGTGAAGAAGAACGAGAAGTTCATAAATAGCCTAGATGAGTACTTAGGGAAAGTCTTATAAACCATATCGATGAGACTTTCGAATCTATTGTGGGGAAGGCATTGAGATCGGAGAGCCTTTACCCTAAAACGAAGACCGACATTGCTATTACAACTGCAGAGGAGCCAAAACCACAGACAAGCGGTGAAGGCTAGAAGGAGTTCCAGAATAAAAGAAAACAGAACCAAACCAAGGATGGTCAGAAAAAGAAGAAGAATAAGAAAGATACTAAGTGCTTTGGCGGCTGCAAGAAGGGACACTATATCAGAGATTGTCGACAAAACCCAGAGGAGAAGAAGTGTTTCAACTGTGACCAAGTGGGACATTTCAAGAATAAATGTCCACAACCCCCTAAGGAGAAGCAGATCATGAAAGCGTATGCTATCAACGTTGTTCCTCTTCATCGAATGCCCCAACTGCTGCGGAGAAGGGAAGGGGTGTCGTTATTGAAGGTATGATTTCTATTATGATGTTCCTATTCGAGTATTGTTTGATACCAGGGCTTCCCATTCCATCGTATCTAGTGACCTGGTTGATAGGTTGGAATTGAAACCCGAGATAGTCGATAAAACTTTAGTTGTGACGAATCTGATCGGTGGTTTGACTAGCCATTGTATGATTTGTCAAAATTTTGATCTTATTGAGTCATGGATGTATGTTTGCTTTGTTTTGGGATTTACTTGGCTTGGCATTATTTTGGGAGTTAATTGGCACCAAAGGCATGGGGTGGTGGTCGACTGTGAGGAGTCTTTGGTGACCATTAGAGCGGATGATGGGTGAAGGTGGTATTGGGTTGCCTACCTAGTGATGGGGTATTGGCTAGTTTTCTAAATTCCCATGACATCCCGCATGATGAGTTATCAGATGTGTCTATTATTGGCGAGTACCCGGACATCTTTGAGGAAGTGACCAGACTTCCACCACACCAAGTGATCGAGTTTACGATTGATTTAGTGAAAGATGACAGATCGATAGTGATGCCTCTTCATCGTATGGCGCCAAGGGAGAAATGAGAGATCGAAGTACAAGTAGGCAATCTTTTGAAGAAGGGATTTATCCGATGAAGTGTTTCTGAGTGGGGAGCAACAATTGTATTTGCTACTAAGGCTGATGGTTCCGTTCTCTTATGCGTGGACTACCGTGAGTTGAACAAGGTGACTAGGAAGAATAAGTATCCTCTTCCACGGATAGATGATTTGTTTGATCAATTAAATGGATCAAGAGTGTTTTCCCAGTTGGATCTCGCGACAGGATTTCATCAGCTCCGAGTAGCAGCTGAGAGTATGCCAAAATTGACATTTCGGACGCTGTCTGGATTCTATGAGTGGTTGGTCATGCCGTTCGGGTTGACCAATGCACCCGCATATTTTATAGATCTTATGAATAGGGTTTTCAGGAATCAATTAACTTAGTTTGTTCTGGTTTTCGTGGATGATAACTTGGTTTACTCGAGGATAGAGGAAGAACACAAGGAACAGTTGAGGATATTGATGGAGGTGTTGAGGAAACACCAATTGAAAGTGACATTTTCTAAGTTTCACTTCTGGAGGAGGGAAGTGAGGTTCTTGGGCCATGTAGTTTCAGAGAATGGTATTATTGTGGACCCTGCAAAGGTGGCTACGGTGCAAGATTGGTCTACGCCCAAGAATGCAACGGATGTGAGAAGTTTCTTGGGATTAGCTGGATATCATCGTAAGTTTATTCAAGACTTCTCCAATATAGTGGCACCGTTAACTCAGCTAATCAAGAAGAATCATGCTTTTGTTTGGGTAGAAAGGTGTGAGAATGCATTCAAGAGTCTAAAGGAGAAGTTAACAAGTGCACCAGTGTTATTTATTCCTAAAGAGAACAAAGAGATGACTGTATACATGGATGCCTGTGGCACAGGACTAGGTGCTGTACTGATGCAAGGAGGTAAGGTTGTAGCTTATGCTAGTCGGCAACTGAAACCACCAGAGAAAAGATATCCTACCCTTGACTTGGAATTGGCAGCGATCGTGTTCATGTTAAAGATGTGGAGACACTATCTCTTGGGAGAAAGATTAGAGTTTTTTACCGATCATAAGTCATTAAAGTATCTTTTCTCTCAAAAGGATTTAAATCTTCGTCAACAGAGATGGTTAGAGTTCTTGGCAATGTGGTAGCTGATGCATTGAGTAGGAGACATTCCAATTTGGGGGCCATGTTTCTGGAATGGAAGCAACTGGAGTATATCGCGGGATATGATTTCAAACCTAAGTGTGAATTGGATTCAGAAATGTTAGCAAATATGACGATCAGAGCAACTTTGATTGAGCGAATTGATTCTAGTCAAAGGGAAGATCCTAACATATTGGAAACATCTCCAAGTTAGAGATGTGTATCGACGGTGAGAAGGTGAACGAGTATTGTAATAACCTGGAAATCTGGGCCAGTTTAAATTTTTTATTTTGGCAATTTTAGCGAATTTTGAGTATTTAAATTGAATTATTTTAAATAATAACGACGAGAAAATTTATTTTGAATATAATTCGAATGTATATATTCGTTTGAATCGACGATAGAATATAAATATTTATTTATATTTATAAAAGGAATTGAAAATGGCGCGGTAGTTCGATAATTCGATTTCAAACTTCAAATGGATGTGCAGGATTCAAAATAAACCGGATTTTAGTGAAACTAAAAATATTAGAATCTAATTGATAATATCTTTCCAACAAATCCGAAAAATTGAAATTTCATAGCGGGGATAAAAAGATATGCCCAAATGAATTTTCAGAATAGTCGATATGGAATTCTGGCCCTTAAAAATAGCCATTTGGCGAACGACCTCGGATTTCGACGAAACCACTTTTGTTGGATCCGTGATGTCAAGTTATTGCTAGATTCCAATTTTCATAATTTTTCGAATCAATGTGTGAGCGTGGCAAAGGAAAACGTGTTTGACCAGTTTCAGTTGATTTTAATCGACTGGAATTTGGCCATTTTTCTAGCGGTCTCAAAATTCGATGAAACTAATTTTGTTAGGACCGTATCGTCAATACGAAGCTAGAAATAACTTTTTTGTAATTTTTAGAGTTAGTATGTGACCCCAGTAAATTGAAATGCGCGTTTAAATTCAATATATAGAGTTATATGTTGATTTTGACGAAAACTGATCGTAACGATCGAATTGACTTACGATACATATCCCACTGTGTTCGGAATGGGGGTATTTACCTAGGGGCAACATTCGTTGGGTTTCGTTTGGAGGTTGAATAGAAAGTCAACTTTAAATGGATAATTAAATTAAATAATTAAATAAATTATAAAATCCTTTACCCTCCCTCCCTCATCCGGTCAAAACCCGTAACCCCTCCCCCTTTTGTTTCACATCGATTCAGAAAAAATAAAAGATAAGAGTAAAAGGGGGGAACCGCTCATCGCCGCCCTCACCACCAAGAGGCGCCTCCGCCTCAGGCCGACTGCACCCCCTTCTCCATTGCCCCCTGCTCGCGAACCCCTCCACTCTCATCTCGCCCTGTCGATATCGCCCCCCTTTCCACCAATAACCACCGCGACCTCCTCCAGAAGCCCCCAGCCACCTACGTCGTTGCCTCGACCTCACCTCCGACCTGCGCGCACCACCCACCGCCAACCCAGCATCCCGTGCCTCTCCCTTCCCTCTCCTGGCTCCCCCCTTCCATGCGACGCCAAGAAAACCCCCCCTCTCTCTGCAAATCACTGTGAGTATTTTAATTATTTTAGTTTAGTTAATGATAGGATTTTTAACTTTTAAAGAATTGATTTTTTTTTACCGAAAGAAAAACTATATTTTTAAAGAAGAAAAACTATATTTTTAAAGAAGAAAAACTATATTTTTAAAGAAGAAAAACTATATTTTTAAAGTAGGAAAACTATATTTTTAAAGTATAAAGATTATATTTTTAAAGTATAAAGATTATATTTTTAAAGTAGAAAGGCGATATTTTTATTAGGAGAAAGGCGAAATTTTTATATAATATAGAGAATAAAAATATGATTTTTATAGTATAGGAAGAACAAAAATACGATTTTTATATTATATAACTAGTAAAAATTTGATCTTTATATATGTAGCGAAATAAAAATCTAATCTTTCTTATATATATGTTGAAATAAGAATGTGATTTTTATAGCGGTGGTATAAAAATTCGATCTTTATATATAAAGTAGAAATATAAAAATATAATTTTTATATAGAAAGAAGCATTGTAAAAGTATATGAAGTAGAAATAAAAATACGATTTTTATTTATTGAAATGAAGGGATACAAATATAATTTTATTGTGAACAGCGGGACAAGAGCTGAATTGGAATTTCAAACCGATCCAGACTGTTCAGAAATTCAGAAATAAATAATGGAGGAGTGGATCCCTCAGTGAGAACTTCTCACTTTTAATTTAATTTTTCCAGTTGAAATATATACTAGGATGCAGACGGTGTTTAGTAGCACCCGACACCCGTCGTCTACAGACCATGGACGGCTTGTATGCTTAGTTGTTTGATTTTGATGTGTAGTTGATTGTGTGATGTGATGAGAAATGAAATAAAATATTTACATAGTTGAAAATATTTTATAGTTAAAAATAGAACTTTTAATGTGTATACGAAATGAAATAAAAATAAACAAATCGGATGATTTGTTTGTATACACACATTTGACTGATATTGATTGGGATGATAAATTTTACACATCGCCCAACTGCATAAATAAAATCTGTGTTTGATTGTTTGAAACCCCACATGGGTATTGGGGTGATATATGACATACACTAATCCCAATAATTAGTTGTATGTCGATCGTTTGATTGACAGACTGTTATAAGCGTTGAATATTCATATTTGATGCTTATACAGTGTAGAATGCACTTTGGATGATGGTTGATTATTCATCGTTGTTATTGTATACATGTATTGTAGAAAATCCATATAATTAACATTATATGGTAATTGATTGGGCCTCATTCCAGTTTTGAAAAAGAAATATTTGAATAGAGATATTTGAAAAGGAAATATTTAAAATAGAATATTTGAAAATAGGAATATATGAAGCCGTGTTGATTAGATTTATGCCATTTTGACGTGAACGATATTTATATCGATTTTATTCATTTTATAATGAACATCGAAATTGATTTCAAAATCTGATATTTTGAATAGAAATGAATTCGAATTGAAATTGAATAGAAATGAATTCGAATTGAAATTGAATCGAATTGAAATTGAATAGAAATGAATTCGAATTGAAATTGAATAGAAATGAATTCGAATTGAAATTGAATTAATTGAAAACGAACTGAAATTGAATTCAAAATCGATTTGAATTGAAATCAATTTGAAATGAATTTAAAATGAATTTGGAAGGGAAAATTCAATTTTGATTTGAATTTGAAAAAGAAGATGAAATCGTTTTGAAAATGAATTTAAAACGATTTATATAATAAATTTTAAAAGGAAATCGACAAAGTATATATATTATATATATTATATATATATAATATAATGGCCTGAATAGAATGCGCCGCGCTGCGGTAGTTCGTGAATTTCGACCATTGACTTCAAATGGATATTACGGGAGATCCGACCGTCGGATTCTCCTAAAACCGGAACCGTTGGGTTCTATCGAAAAGAGCTTTCTAATGAATATTAGAGATTTGAAATCTAACGGTTGGATTTGGAATTATGTCCAAATCAAATTTGGAAAAGGTCGTTGTAAGTGCAGTTCGATGGCCGTTGATGGAAATCGACTGTACGGGCCTTGATAAAATTATTAAAAATATCAATAATTTGTGTAAAATCATAAGTAATGATTTGGGAAAAATCGGGATGAAAACTCCATATTTAAAAAGATAAAAATAGATTTTTATCGAAATGAACTAGTTTTGAACTAGAATTATAATTCTATTTATTTTTAAATAAATAAATTGAATTTAAAAAGGGTTTCAAAAGTAACCAGAATTTCCAGTAATTGAATTGGAATGGATTTGAATCGAAATTGTCTTCGGAATATTTCGATGTTGGATTTCGTGATTATACAGATGTTGTTATGGAAATTTGAAAGATATATTTATAAATCGCTATTTCCAATATGATATTTGTTGGTCGTAGAATTTGATATTGAATAAAAGCCGATATATTTTCTATTCAGAGCCTTGTATTTAATATCAAATGTGATTTGGGTTTGTCGTGAATGGTGTCTTTATTAACACTGTTCTTGAACCTAGTTGAGAAAAGATTAAATCTTTTTATTTAGATTTAATGAAGTGTACCAATTAAATAATATTTAATTAGAATTGAATTGGTATTGATTTTTGGGTTTATCGTGAACAGTGTTTTAAATAACACTTGTTCTTTAACCCGATAATTAATGGAATGTGATTTTGGGTTTATCGTGAACCGTGTTTTAAAATGACACTGATTCTTTAACCCAGTTAAAGATTAAAACTAAGTGGAGTTTTAATGAATCTTTAATTAGATTGAAAAGATCGAGAATTGAGTATCACCAGTTTTACTCCAGACGATAGTTAAATCTTAAATTAGTTTTGAACGTGAAATGGTAATTGAATTTACCGATAACACCGTGGTGTTAGGTATGAAGTATTACCAGTTTTACTTCATGGGATAAATAGGTTGGGGTTGGGAAATAAAATAAATAATTACTTCGGTGTGGTTCGCTAATCCCGACTAGTTTGAATTGATATTCAAAGGAAGATTAAAGAATAAATTTAAAGAATTTATCTTTGATAAAATTAATGGGAACCTTTCCCAAAGTATAAGAATATTTGAATAAAGGGATATTCTGAATTGGAATGAGGCGTATGTTGTGTTTGTGTAACACTTGTTTATTATATACGCGAGTTATTCAGAAAGACCGGGTTTAACCCATTCTGGATAACTGATTCGACGTGGTGTCGAAGGTGAAGACGGTGGTCGAAGACCGGAGGTCTTCACGTCGTTTGGGTGATTACTGATGATCTTGATTAGGATGTACACCCAAGAAGATGGAAACAGTTGGTGATTGTCCAGACGTACTTGGAGATCGATGGATATGCGGGGTACTAGGTGCCTCCGGTTTCGTTCAGACCCAGAACGGACTTGTAAATGGACTGTGTGTCTGACATTGGATTTTAGTCTGTGTGATTGATTTCTATTAAATATATATCTGTTTGGCAGCGGAGAATTTATTCTCTTGCTTAACGCCCTTCTCTGAGACGTACGAGCTCAGGGGTTATATACTGATGGATATCAAACGCATAGAGTGAATTGCCTGTGTGGCATGCCTAAGTGGCAAATGATAAAGGCTTCTGTTGAAAAGCAAAGTCTTGTGGTTGATGATCGAAGCACGGCCTTTGTGGCGTAGCTTTGTGTAACGTTTACTTCGCGAGTTTCACACCCGGTATGAACCAAAAATGGGAGAAGGACCTCAGGGAGGGCATGCGCTTCTTTCTAGTTAGAAGTGGCGTCAGTGGTTTTACACACCCTGACGAGTTTGACTTATGTGGTTGTTGCTGTTGCGAGGCGCCTCAGTTTGATCGGACGATCCGGGTCCGATGGAGTCATTTAGTTGGCTCACCTACGCCCCATAGGGCGGGGAAACGCATGTTCAGGCATTTTAATCCACATCGGTGGACCGACCCTGACGATCCAAGGGCCCACCTGAGTCTGGGTCCTAAGGGGCGGGCTAGAGCGTCTCGAATCGGTTGAGGACTATCTTTTGCCTCGGTTCATAGATGGAAATCCAATTTCCAAATACGTGATTTTGCGGTTTTAATTGCAGGACTAGTATGGCGACATGATATATGGTACCCATGCCGTCTATGATTGATACTTATGATTTGAAGTTGTTTTATACACTATGCACTTATAATAGTATCAAATGATTTGTTTAAAATGTACTAAGCATGTTTGGCTATTATAAGGGAAAACCCTATCCCCCGGCTTGCGTTGCATTGTGTGATATGACCTGGGTCTTATAATAGCTTCATTTTTCCAAAAAGCATTGCGTGTTTTGTTATATGCACTGGTATTCTTGGGAGGAAACCCGTTCCGTGTTATACGGCGTGGTCCCTTGATATATCTGATTTAAAGTAAAGTTTTAAATAACTGTTTTAGTTCTCACACCAGTCCCATGACTGACCTGGAGTTTATTGTTTTGACCTAAACTCTGGGTGCCCTTATTTTGACACGGGCAGCTAGTAATTTTGGTTTTGCAGATTTATATTCACAGCATCCTGGTTTACAGCTGGAATGATATATGGAAAGCTTTGTATCTGTATGTCTCTTCTAGTTGTGTACGGTATTATTTTCCACTGCTATGTATTTAAATCTCTGATATTTCTGTGTAATATTTATTCATACTCTGTATATTCTTGTATTCTGATGGAATTGTTGTAATATACAATGAAATGTTCTTACGCCTGCATTCTATTTTGTCGTGTTCTCAAAACAATTCGTTCTTTCTCTTCTCTTCGGAGACCGGGGAAGTTCGGGTTGTTTCAGCGTGGTATCATAGCTTTGTTTTACAAAGCTTAGAGAACAAGACACATTAGAACCATACGAAAGAATTCATCAGAAACTGGATTAGTAATATCCAACGGGAATGACTCGTTAGAGATGGGATCAGAAGTATCCTAGAACGAGTGTAAAGAGTATATTTTTGAAAGTGAAAACAAATTTTGTTTTGAAAATTTAAATCAATTATTCGTATTTGGTTATTTATTTTATATTGATTTGGACTATCAGGTATATAGAGATTTAGTACACGTCTGGTCCGCGTGTATTTGAATTTTTAATATACTGGATAAATATAGAATCATACTGTAGTCGCTCGGGGGTAATTCTGGTGATGTCCGGACATCATCAGTATTTATATTCGTGTTTCGAAAGTGTGATATCTATATATTTTCAATTGACTGGTGTGAGAACCGAAACTAGATAGGGCCTACTGTTGTAATTTGGCATCAAAAATCTGATTTTTTGACTATATATCAAAGTTATGAATTTCAAAAGCTAATCAACTAATTGATTGCTGGTTGTGTTGTTGATTATCGGTTGATTAATTAAAATTTGTACCATATAGCCAAATTGAATCAAGTAATGAATTGTATTGAAATTTATCGCATTTGCTTGCATATACATGTACTTACATTGAACAGGTCATAGCAAGGAGGCTAGAGCAGAGAAATAAAATTGTTTGCCCGACAAATAGGTACATGTTTATCATAATTTACTGTTTTGTTTGGGTGATGATGATTTTATGAGCCGATTGGCTTTTTCTTTTTCTTTTTGAGATCAGAGGGCCTGTATGGCAATTTCGGGATTTTCCCGTGCTCCCGGTGCAGGGGAGGTTATGGCGAAATTTTTCAAAAATTTAGGGTGTTAGCCAAATTTTTGAAAATTTTGAAAAGTTCTTAGAAACTGAAAAGTTGAAGAACTTAAGCCGTAGTGAAAACACTGGAAGTTGAGTTGATTTGTGAAACAACTTTCGGCTTTGTTCCTTTTCGAGGACGAAAAGTTTTAAGTGGGGGAGATTGTAATAACCCGGAAATCTGGGCCAGTTTAAAATTTTTATTTTGGCAATTTTAGCGAATTTTGATTATTTAAAATGAATTATTTTAAATAATAACGACGAGAAAATTTATTTTGAATATAATTCGAACGTATATATTCGTTTGAATCGATGATAGAATATAAATATTTATTTATATTTATAAAAGGAATTGAAAATGGCGCGTTAGTTCGATAATTCGATTTCAAACTTCAAATGGATGTGCAGGATTCAAAATAAACCAGATTTTAGTGAAACCAAAAATATTAGAATCTAATAGATAATATCTTTCCAACAAATCCGAAAAATTGAAATTTCATAGCGGGGATAAAAAGATATGGCCTAATGAATTTTCAGAATAGTCGCTATGGAATTCTGGCCCTTAAAAATAGCCATTTGGCAAACGACCTCGGATTTCGACGAAACCACTTTTGTTGGATCCGTGATGTTAAGTTATTCCTAGATTCCAATTTTCATAATTTTTCGAATCAATGTGTGAGCGTGGCAAAGGAAAACGCGTTTGACCAGTTTCAGTTGATTTTAATCGACTGGAATTTGGCCATTTATCAAACGGTCTCAGAATTCGACGAAACTAGTTTTGTTAGGACTGTATCGTCAATACGAAGCTAGAAATAACTTTTCTGTAACTTTTAGAGTTAGTATGTGACCCCAGTAAATTGAAATGCGCGTTCAAATTCAATATATAGAGTTATATGTTGATTTTGACGAAAACTGATCGTAACGATCGAATTGGCTTACGATACATATCCCATTGTATTCAGAATGGAGGTATTTAGCTAGGGGCGACAGTCGTTGGGTTTCGTTTGGAGGTTGAATAGAAAGTCAACTTTAAATGGATAATTAAATTAAATAATTAAATAAATTATAAAAATCCTTTACCCTCCCTCCCTCATCCGGTCAAAACCCGTAACCCCTACCCCCTTTTGTTTTAAATCGATTCAGAAAAAAAAAGAGTAAAAGGGGGGAACCGCTCGTCGCCGCCCTCACCACCAAGAGACGCCTCCGCCTCAGGCCGACCGCACCCCCCTCTCCATTGCCCCCTGCTCGCGAACCCCTCCACTCTCATCTCGCCCTGTCGATACCCCCCTTTCCACCAATAACCACCGCAACCTCCTCCAGAAGCTCCAAGCCACCTGCGTCGTTGCCTCGACCTCGCCTCCGACCTGCGCGCACCACCCATCGCCAGCCCAGCATCCCGCGCCTCTCCATTCCCTCTCCTGGCTCCCCCCTTCTATGCGACGCCAAGAAAACCCCCCCTCTCTCTGCAAATCACTGTGAGTATTTTAATTATTTTAGTATAGTTAATGATAGTATTTTTAACTTTTAAAGAATTGATTTTTTTACCGAAAGAAAAACTATATTTTTAAAGAAGAAAAACTATATTTTTAAAGAAGAAAAACTATATTTTTAAAGAAGAAAAACTATATTTTTAAAGAAGAAAAATTATATTTTTAAAGTAGGAAAACTATATTTTTAAAGTATAAAGATTATATTTTTAAAGTTGAAAGGCGATATTTTTATTAGGAGAAAGGAGAAATTTTTATATAATATAGAGAATAAAAATATGATTTTTATAGTATAGGAAGAACAAAAATACGATTTTTATATTATATAACTAGTAAAAATTTGATCTTTATATATGTAGCGAAATAAAAATCTAATCTTTCTTATATATATGTTGAAATAAGAATGTGATTTTTATAGCGGTGGTATAAAAATTCGATCATTATATATAAAGTAGAAATATAAAAATATAATTTTTATATAGAAAGAAGCATTGTAAAAGTATATGAAGTAGAAATAAAAATACGATTTTTATTTATTGAAATGAAGGGATAAAAATATAATTTTTATTGTGAACAGCGGGACAAGAGCTGAATTGGAATTTCAAACCGATCCAGACTGTTCAGAAATTCAGAAATAAATAATGGAGGAGTGGATCCCTCAGTGAGAACTTCTCACTTTTAATTTAATTTTTCCAGTTGAAATATATACAAGGATGCAGACGGTGTTTAGTAGCACCTGACACCCGTCGTCCACAGACCATGGACGGCTTGTATGCTTGGTTGTTTGATGTTGATGTGTAGTTAATTGTGTAATGTGATGAGAAATGAAATAAAATATTTATATAGTTGAAAATATTTTATAGTTAAAAATAGAACTTTTAATGTTTATATGAAATGAAATAAAAATAAACAAATCGGATGATTTGTTTGTATACACACATTTGACTGATATTGATTGGGACGATAAATTTTACACATCGCCCAACTACACAAATAAAATCTGTGTTCGATTGTTTGAAACCCCACACGGGTATTGGGGTGATATATGACATACACTTATCCCAATAATTAGTTGTATGTCGATCGTTTGATTGACAGACTATTATAAGCGTTGAATATTCATATTTGATGCTTATACAGTGTAGAATGCACTTTGGATGATGGTTGATTATTCATCGTTGTTATTGTATACATGTATTGTAGAAAATCCATATAATTAACATTATATGGTAATTGATTGGGCCTCATTCCAGTTTTGAAAAAGAAATATTTGAATAGAAATATTTGAAAAGAAAATATTTAAAATAGAATATTTGAAAATAGGAATATATGAAGCCGTGTTGATTAGATTTATGCCATTTTGACGTGAACGATATTTATATCAATCTTATTCATTTTATAATGAACATCGAAAGTGATTTCAAAATCTGATATTTTGAATAGAAATGAATTCGAATTGAAATTGAATAGAAATGAATTCGAATTGAAATTGAATCGAATTGAAATTGAATAGAAATGAATTCGAATTGAAATTAAATAGAAATGAATTCGAATTGAAATTGAATTGAAAACGAACTGAAATTGAATTCAAAATCGATTTGAATTGAAATCAATTTGAAATGAATTTAAAACGAATTTGTAAGGGAAAATTAAATTTTGATTTGAATTTGAGAAAGAAGTTGAAACTGTTTTGAAAACGAATTTAAAATGATTTATATAATACGTTTTAAAAGGAAATCGACGAAGTATATATTATATATATTATATATATATAATATAATGGCCTGAATAGAACGCGCTGCGCTGCGGTAGTTCGTGAATTTCGACCATTGACTTCAAATGGATATTACGGGAGATCCGACAGTCGGATTCTCCTAAAACCGGAACCGTTGGGTTCGTATCGAAAAGAGCTTTCTAATGAATATTAAAGATTTGAAATCTAACGGTTGGATTTGGAATTATGTCCAAATCAAATTTGGAAAAGGTCGTTGTAAGTGCAGTTCGATGGCCGTTGATGGAAATCGACTGTACGCGCCTTGACAAAAATTATTAAAAATATCAATAATTTGTGTAAAATCATAAGAAATGATTTGGGAAAAATCGGGATGAAAACTCCATATTTGAAAAGATAAAAATAGATTTTTATCGAAATGAACTAGTTTTGAACTAGAATTATAATTCTATTTATTTTTAAATAAATAAATTGAATTTAAAAAGGATTTTAAAAGTAACCAGAATTTCCAGTAATTGAATTGGAATGGATTTGAATCGAAATTGTCTTCGGAATATTTCGATGTTGGATTTCGTGATTATACAGATGTTGTTATGGAAATTTGAAAGATATATTTATATATCGCTATTTCCAATACGATATTTGTTGGTCGTAGAATTTGATATTGAATATAAGCCGATATATTTTCTATTCAGAGCCTTGTATTTAATATCAAATGTGATTTGGGTTTGTCGTGAATGGTGCCTTTATTAACACTGTTCTTGAACCCAATTGAGAAAAGATTAAATCTTTTTATTTAGATTTAATGAAGTGTACCAATTAAACAATATTTAATTGGAATTGAATTGGTATTGATTTTTGGGTTTATCGTGAACAGTGTTTTAAATAACAATTGTTCTTTAACCCGATAATTAATGGAATGTGATTTTGGGTTTATCGTGAACCGTGTTTTAAAATGACACTGATTCTTTAACCCAGTTAAAGATTAAAACTAAGTGGAGTTTTAATGAATCTTTAATTAGATTGAAAAGATCGAGAATGGAGTATCACCAGTTTTACTCCAGACGATAGTTAAATCTTAAATTAGATTTGAACGTGAAATGGTAATTGAATTTACCGATATCACCGTGGTGTTAGGTATGAAGTATTACCAGTTTTACTTCATGGGATAAATAGGTTGGGGTTGGGAAATAAAATAAATAATTACTTCGGTGTGGTTCGCTAATCCCGACTAGTTTGAATTGATATTCAAAGGAAGATTAAAGAATAAATTTAAAGAATTTAACTTTGATAAAATTAATGGGAACCTTTCCCAAAGTATAAGAATATTTGAATAAAGGGATATTCTGAATTGGAATGAGGCGTATGTTGTGTTTGTGTAACACTTGTTTATTATATATGCGAGTTATTCAGAAAGACCGGGTTTATCCCATTCTGGATAACTGATTCGACGTGGTGTCGAAGGTGAAGACGGTGGTCGAAGACCGGAGGTCTTCACGTTGTTTGGGTGATTACTGATGATCTTGATTGGGATGTACACCCAAGAAGATGGAAACAATTGGTAATCGTCCAGACGTACTTGGAAATCGATGGATATGCGGGGTACTAGGTGCCTCCGGTTTCGTTCAGACCCAGAACGGACTTGTAAATGGACTGTGTGTCTGACATTGGATTTTAGTCTGTGTGATTGATTTCTATTAAATATATATCTGTTTGGCGGCGGAGAATTTATTCTCTTACTTAACGCCCTTCTCTGAGACGTACGATCTCAGGGGTTATATACTGATGGATATCAAACGCATAAAGTGAATTGCCTATGTTGCATGCCTAAGTGGCAAATGATCAAGGCTTCTGTTGAAAAGCAGAGTATTGTGGTTAATGATCGAAGCACGGCCTTTGTGGTGTAGCTTTGTGTAACGTTTACTTCGCGAGTTTCACACCCGGTATGAACCAAAAACGGGAGAAGGACCTCAGGGAGGGCATGCGTTTCTTTCTAGTTAGAAGTGGCGTCAGTGGTTTTACACGCCCTGACGAGTTTGACTTATGTGGTTGTTGCTGTTGCGAGGCGCCTCGGTTTGATCGGACGATCCGGGTCCGATGGAGTCATTTAGTTGGCTCACCTACGCCCCATAGGATGGGGAAACACATGTTCAGGCATTTTAATCCACATCGGTGGACCGGCACTGACGATCCAAGGGCCCACCTGAGTCTGGGTCCTGAGGGGCGGGCTAGAGCGTCTCGAATCGGTTGAGGACTATCTTTTGCCTTGGTTCATAGATGGAAATCCAATTTCCTAATACGTGGTTTTGCGGTTTTAATTGTAGGACTAGTATGGCGACATGATATATGGTACCCATGCCGTCTATGATTGATACTTATGATTTGAAGTTGTTTTATACACTATGCACTTATAATAGTATCAAGTGATTTGTTTAAAACGTACTAAGCATGTTTGGCTATTATTAGGGAAAACCCTATCCCCCGGCTTGCGTTGCATTGTGTGATAGGACCTGGGTCTTATAATAGCTTCATTTTTTCCAAAAAGCATTGCGATGTTTTGTTATATGCACTGGTATTCTTGGGAGGAAACCCGTTCCGTGTTATACGGCGTGGTCCCTTGATATATCTGATTTAAAGTAAAGTTTTAGTAACTGTTTTAGTTCTCACACCAGTCCCATGACTGACCTGGATTTTATTGTTTTGACCTAAACTCTGGATGCCCTTATTTTGACACGGGTAGCTAGTAATTTTGGTTTTGCAGATTTATATTCACAGGATCCTGGTTTACAGCTGGAATGATATCCGGAAAGCTTTGTATCTGTATGTCTCTTCTAGTTGTGTATTGTATTATTTTCCGCTGCTATGTATTTAAATCTCTGATATTTCTGTGTAATATTTATTCATACTCTGTATATTCTTGTATTCTGATGGAATTGTTGTAATATACAATGAAATGTTCTTCCGCCTGCGTTCTATTTTATCGTGTTCTCAAAATAATTCGTTCTTTCTCTTCTCTTCGAAGACCGGGGAAGTTCGGGTCGTTTCAAGTATGGGTTTGATTGAGAAGGATGACTTCGAAAGAATGGGAGACTAGTTGTACCCAATGTTAATGGATTGAGAGATGAAGTACTTAGATAGTGTCATCACTCAAAACTGACTATACATCCCAGTGGTAACAAAATGTATCGAGACATGAAGAAGACCTACTATTGGGAAGGGATGAAGAGAGACGTTGGGAAGTTTATATCCAAGTGCATGAATTTCCAATTAAATAAAGACGAGCAAAAGAAGCCTAGTAGTTTGTTTCAACCGTTGGAAATTCCCGAATAGATTTCATTGATGGTTTTCCAAGGACTAGATCAGGTCATGACAGTATTTGGGTGATTGTGGATCGATTGACCAAAAGTGCAAGGTTTATACCGGTCAAGTCGAATAAAATGACATCTAAGTTAGTGGAACTGTATATGAAGTGGATAGTGAGGTTTCATGGAGTACTTAAAGCTATTGTGAGTGACCGAGATCCATTATTTACTAGTGGGTTTTGGGAGGGCTTACAAGAGGCTTTAGGGTCATAATTATATCTCAGTACCGCGTACCATCCTCAAATTGACAGTCAAACAGAGAGGGTGAATCATGTATTAGAGAATCTCTTGAGAGCTTGTATATTGGATTTTGGGGGGTCATGAGATAACCATTTGCATTTGGTTGAGTTTGCATATAATAATCGTGATCAGTCCAGTATTGGTATGGCTCCATTTGAAGCTTTGTACGGAAGACCGTGCAATTCACCATCATTTGGAAACTGGTGAGAAATTTGTGCTTGGGCCAGATGTCATAAGAGAGACTTCAGATGAGATCAATGTTATTCAACAACAAATGAAGGTTGCCCAAGATAGGCAGAAGAGTTATGCTGATAAAAGACGAAGAGATTTGAAATTATCCATTGGTGATTTGGTAATCGTCAAGATTTCTCCGTTGAAGAGTGTGATTCAGTTTGGTAAGAGAGGTAAGTTAGCACTAAGGTTTGTTGGTTTATTTCCATTTCTCGAGCGAGTTGGGAATTTAGCGTACAAAGTTGGATTACCCGACAAGATGGCGGGAGTGCACAACGTATTTCATGTTTCTCAGTTAAGGAATTCGTACATGATTCTGACATAACCATTTCACCAGATCAGTTGGATGACATCGAGGTAAAAGCCGAGGCAATTAGAAACCGCAGACTGATTCGTATTGTCGGACACGATACGAAGCAACTTCGAAGGAAGATGTTGAAACTAGTTAAGGTCCAGTGGGGGTGATAATGAGAATGACTGTACCTGGGAAACCGAGGAGAATATAAGGAAGTCGTACCCAAAGCTCTTTACTTGGTAAGATTTTAATCACAATATAGTTATTCCCTTGTTAGTAAACTGCATGCTAGGATAGGCTTATTGTTTTTTATTATGCATGTTTAATTATTTGTAAATGGTTGATAGGCATGCGGGACACTATTTTATGTTTTCTTGGTTAAGGAATTTTGGGGACGAAATTTCTTAAGGGGGAGAGTGTAACGACTCGTATTCTACATATCTAAGGATCGTAGAATATTTGTTTTATTTTCATACGAAGTCATATGGTCTTGTAACTTTGGGAAACGACTGTTGGGGTCATTTCCCACATTCACGATTTTTGTCGAATTTAAATGACCATTTTGCCCCTAATGAATCTTGTTTCGCCTATAACTTTTGAGTGCTACGGAGTTTTGGCCTAAAACCACTTCCAGTGGATTTGGATGATGGTTTCGCGTTCCGTAGAGTGGTCACATTACTCAAACGAACTTACCATTGGGAGATATGGCTGAAATAAGATTTGAAAGATGGAAAACATCCTAATTGGGCTTAATTAAGTGATTAGCAGCTAGGCTCATAATCCAATTCAGGATTAAGGTTATGGGAGGGTTGAAAGGAGTTGGAGAATTATCTCCTTTCATTTTTCTAGCCGCAACAAACCTTTCTCAACCCCTAGTCATGGCTTCCATCTTGCAAATCTCTCTCTAATCACTACTAATCACAAATTACTCAAATTTACATCAAATCAAGCCGAATAAACACCAAATTCGAGGTAAAGCTGCTGCACCACATTGGAATCCGGCCAAATCAGTAGAAGTTTCAGAATTATCATTTATTATTGGATAAGGTGAGTGATTAGCATGTTTATTCACTAATTATGACTAATTAGGGGTGATTAGTGATAATTAGCGAAATTATACACCTAAAAATTATGGAAAAGTATGCATAAATTCTAAAATCATATTTCATGTCATGTATATTAAATCGGGTTGATTTGGATTTATTTTGTTAATCCCGGAATTTAGGGGATTAAGGGGGAAATCATGGATTTAGGTATGTTTGATCTATGTGAACATGTGAAATCATTATTTTGATGTTTTTGGTCGATTCTACATGTTAGTAATGCTGTTTGGTATGTTTTATGATTGTTTAGTAAAGTTAGAATGGTTGAAAACGCCATCGTATGGCGAGAATGGACGATACATACTTGTTGGGAAAATGCCAGGATTCCGGTTTGGATCGGATGGGGGTCCAATTGGGCAGATTGACTAGCTGGACTGAACCAGAGTGGCGGCAGGAGGAAGCATAGCAAAAAAAGAAGGCCATTTGTATCGAGTTGGAGTTGCAGTGGAGATCGAATCGGACTAGAGCCTAGCATGGGGTCGTGTCGGTTCGAGGTGGATGCACCGAATCGAACTGGAGTGCACGAGCCGAACTGGAGAACCGAATCAAACTGGAGAGCACGAGCCGAACTGAAGTTAAATGGACGAGCCGAACCGGAGCACCGAACCGAAATGGAGGAGCAAATCAAAGCACCAAACCGAACCGGGGAGTGGAAGCCGAATCGAACCGAATTTGAGCTTCTACCACTAACATGCAACGATGATCATGAACTCTTCTGAAGTCCAACTCCAATTCGACCAAAACCCGGGATGCAAAGGAAGCCCAAGTGAGAAGTTATCACTCAAGATCCAGATGGGAACCAACGAGTTAACTTCACGAGTTGGGCTTGTTGTGGGATGTGTGTAAAGG
Organism: Allium sativum; assembly: GCA_030737875.1. Classification (NCBI taxonomy): domain Eukaryota; kingdom Viridiplantae; phylum Streptophyta; class Magnoliopsida; order Asparagales; family Amaryllidaceae; genus Allium; species Allium sativum. The sequence goes on along the minus strand of CM060916.1, from coordinate 131,496,113 downwards.
AGTTATCGATATCTATAACTTTGGTTCGCTATTGAGAGAGGGGGCATGTAGACGAACCAGAGCCAGGGCGCTGTGGACTAGTTGGCCTGTAATAACCCACCTCCATTAATGTCACTCACAAAAGGAATGCATTAACTTCAGTGAAGCATTATAGGTAAAAGATGTAGATAAATTACAAGATAGATAAATAAAGCAGCGGAAAACAAAGTCATTTTATAAGCAACGTAGTTCAGTCAAGCTTTCACAACAATTGACTCAATCATACTTAAAAGTACTACATAAAACTTCTATCTTGATTCAAAAACTTCCGAGTATATAAGAAGCATAAAACATAGCAAAGTAGCATAAGTCCCCAAATTAAAGTGCAAACACAGCCATAGCCAAAGATAAGAGGATCCAAGCAATACATCAAAGAATCTTCAGGCTTGAAAAGAGAAACAGTCCAAAATGAGCTGAGCTATTCCCTTCCTGACTACCTGTGGGGGGGAGATAGAAGAAAAGAAGACGAAAGAAAACGGTTCAGACATAAAGCCTGTTAAGTCCAGTGACTTTCAGTATGTAAACAGGTAAAAGCAACATGACATGAATAAACTGAATATAAGACAATACCGTGATAAAAGGGATATCAAGATAAGATTAGCATAAGATATGATAAGGCAAGATAAACTGAATGCGCTTCTACTTTTTCTCTGCTTCGCTACTACCCTATTATTCTGGTTTCTATATCTCTACACCACCTAACTAGTGTCCCAACTAGAAATCCGTATAAAATGATAATGTGATCCCAATCCCCACAATTGTGGTAGCCTTCAGGTGTACATCTATTATGAGGATCCCACCTCAATCTGCCTAATTGCCATGGATATGTTAGATGTACCCTTACTACCCTATTGATCGGCTCCCTAACTCGCCTGTATGTATTACTTGTGTCATTTGACCTCGCTTGTATGCATTCATTACTTGTGTCGTTTGACCTCGCTTGTATGCATTCATTACTTGTGTCATTCGGCCCCGCTTGTATGTAGATACCTGTGTTGGCCCCATCATGGGGTGTATCAATTCCCATGATGGCGACCCGACACGATTAAAGATGCACAGTGTATACTGCTGATGCCCAGTGCCTGCTTTTCCACTCCGGATCACGTGCACGCCCATACTCCGTCAGAACTACATTGCTGCACCACCCGCCGCTATTTTGACCGCTTATAACCAACCCAGTAGTCATGCCCCACCCTGCCTAGCTCAGGGTACCATGATACATCTATGTGGGTTACTACTGAAATGGGTCCCCGTTACTAGGGTTTCTTAATCAACATGTTTTAATGGTTAAGTGTTCTCAATTTAACTTAACCCCACCCATTTTCTTAATTTACATGTTGTACTGGTTAAGTGTTGCCTATTGATATGTTACTTAACCCTCTCACTGATTCACGCATGTTTATTTGACGGTTAAGTTTGTGGGCCTATATATACTAATATTACCCACTTACCCAAGATTTACTTAACCCTTCCCCTTATCAAGTCCGTATGTATTATTTGTTAAGCTTGCGTTAACCCTATCCACCTTGTTCATATAACATAGGTTATGTTGCCTTCTTGTCCATGTTAACTTAACCCACCCACCTAACATGTCATATTGGTTAAGTGTTTCTCATTAACTTAACCCTTCCCATTCATCATGTTGTATTGGTTAAGTGTTTCCTATTAACTTAACCCTGTTCACTCATCATGTTATATTGGTTAAGTGTTCCCCTTGACTTAACCCCACTCGTTCATCATGTTATGTTGGTTAACTTAACCCTACTCATTCATCATGTTGAATTTGGTTAAGTGTTTCCTATTAACTTAACCCTTCCACTTGTCATGTTACCTTCATTAAGCATTGCCCTATCACACATCATGTTATATTGCTTAAGTGTTGCCCTCTTGTGTTAACTTAACCCTACCATTCTTGGCATGTCCGTTCATTAGCATTAATCCATTCGTTAATGCCTCAAACTCTCACATTAGAACTGTTATTTGCGGTTGCCGGATGTACCGGACGGTTCCGGGCATACTTCTACCGCAAACTCATTCTAACCTCGGGTTTTGGGATCAATGCGCTAACCTCTCACATTAGATCTATATTGTTGCAGTCGCTGGATGTGCCGGGTGGTTTCGGGCAGTCTTACACCGGAACTCAATCTAACCTGGGGTTAGGCACGTTCATCTTTAGCCAATTTACATATTTACCATTCATGACCAAGTCTAGAATCTTATATGCTAATTATCCCAAATTCACCAAACTAGTCATGTTCCAATTCCCAAGTTATGCCCAACAAATACAATTACAAGTTATTACTCAAATATAGGTTACACCCAATCCTCCCAAATTTGCAATAATAGTCATGCCCCTATAATCGCAATATACATTATGCTTGGCATCCCAACCGATAGTTATGCCCAATCTAGATTTAATATTTCAATTTACAATTTTCATCCAATCTAGATTTACTACTTCAATTTACCCCAAGTTCGCAACAATCACAATTATACCCCCAAATCACAAGTTATAAATTATGTTCCACTATTACCAAATAGATTATTCCCCAATATCAATTACAAGTTATGCCCAACAATTTCACCAAAATAGGTTATACTCAAAATATTCCCCGTATTCCAATCGTTCGTATTTCGCGATTTCAGCCTAGGTTCGAAGGTAACCCAGGTTCATAAAAGAAAAAGGAAATAGGGGAAGAGAGAGAAGGAGCATAAAATAAGAATAGGCATAAAAATAGGCATGTGACAATAGACCTAATACAAGAAATTTAGATCCAACAAAGATCGATTCTTAAATAAGCTGATACAATCATTATCGCAGGCATAAGAATAGCATCATGAACCAAAAATGATTATATATTCGACGTTCTACAAAGATAGGCATGATTGAATCGATATAATAACTCTTAGGCATGTAAAATCATAGATTCAATAGAAAGATATGGGTAAATCTGAAAAGATTGTCTCATCATCAAGCATAGACTTAGATCCATTTTATTACATGCCAAGATTACTATTAGGTGTTCAAATCTGAAATAACATGAACTTACAGAAAAAGAATGGATCTTGTATTCTGGGATCTAATTTCTGAATTTGTTTAGCTATCCTTTGATGTAGACGTTTGATTTGAGGTTCTTTAAATCGATTACTACTTTGGATTTGATTTTCTAGTTTGGAGAAGATGAAGGAGGCTAGGCTAGCTTGTAGACGAACAACATGAAGACACAATAGTTTTAGGGTTATGAGGTTAGGGTTTAGGGTGTTTATATAGAAATCTAGGATTATTCTAGCCTTTAGATTAGTCTAGGAATAATCAGAGCCATCAAACCAAAGAGATGTGTAATCCAGCCAACCATAGCACGACACATAAGCTCTAATACCTCATAAATTAGTCATTGGCCAATCTGAGAAGACCACATCAGCTCAGGGCTATAAAAATCCGTCATTGGATCTGGATCAAAAAGGGGTCGACTCCCTATACGGGGGTCGACACCTATGTAGACACCCCTATAGGGAGGTCGACACCTATCTCGACTCCCTCTGGGGGGGTCGACACCTCTGAGCGGGAAATTTCCCGCTCAGCCCGCTCTGACCGGATTTCGAATTTTGAACAGTTTTGACTTTTAATTATTATTTTAATTTAATTTCTATTTAAACTTGAAATCTTCTGATCTCCATAACTTCTTCATATGGAGCCTGATTTACGCAAACTCGGACTCTATCTCAAGCAGAATTCCAAGACAAATGCAATGGCTTAACCCGTTTCACTCAATTCTTCTTATAAAAATTAATTGTTCTTAGATTTGTTAATATTAATAGAAAATACGATGTGTTACATGGCTCGTACCCTAGAGCTACGGCGGTGTGGACTGGGTAGGGTTATTGACTATAGACTAGGGTGGTGTGGTCATAGCAATAGTTGTACTAAGTCCAGGGCAGTGTGGACCCATCATGGCCCCAATGTATTTAGTGATCAAAGCGGTGGATATCGTATGCTTCACGCACTGAGTGAGAGATGTGAGGATGATTGTTGTGTTTGATGTTTGCTATCATCACGACACACACACACTCCCATTTTACACGCTATGTTAGTGTTACCTTAGAGTATTGTACATCTTATTGTGCTAACTCTTTGGTTGCAGGTCCAGGTCAGGTATAGATTTGCTATCGCTCAACCCAGACTTTCGTCTGACCCAGAGTTTTATGTGCCTTCTTATTACTCTGTGTGCTCCTAGACGAGCAGACTAGAGGAAAGTTTTGTGGTTATGCACGAGTAATTGTCTGGAGACGAGTAGGAGGCTTCCACGTACTATATATATTCTCCCTATGTTGTTGCTGGTCACTGCTTTGGGCGTTAGTAGTGTACCACTTTTATTCCCTTTTAGAGACAACATTTTAAAGTTGTAATAATTGGATATGAAGCTATATTTTGGATTCCGCTAATCTGACGGATATGGTTTATTTTTCAACTTATATACTGTCTTGCCCGTTCTATATCAAGTTATGTTATTTTATATTTTATTCCATACGCTGTGAGATATACTATAGGTTCTTTGGTAATTCATCGTTTCAACTTTTTTAACGATCATCCCGTGCTAGTCGAGCATTGACACAGTGCATTCTAGGGAAATGTCTGATGGTACGGGGCGACCGTCACAACCTCTCTCACCCGGCACCCTCCAGCAGCAATCTCCTCCCTTCCTCCCGCTTCTTATGCTTAACCTTAGTCAAGCGTCCACCATGAGTTTATTATCATCCAATGTCGCCACCTGTCGCAACCGAGCCTCAAAAGACACCAACCTCTCCCATGTCTGAGTCATCTCTTGGGGATAATCGTCAACCCGTGAAATTCCGTAGAACCTTAACACCTTGACATACATGCCTCGGATAGGATCCTCTAGTGATTCCTTCACCATAGCCTCGATGTACTCAATTTCTTTCTTAAGCATATCTACCTCTCTTTGGTGCTCGGCCTTTAGCGCTTCTAGTGAGCTCAAAACGTCTCTGTTACTGGCATCGGCTTTCTCTTTCTCCTTCTTAGCCATATCCAGCTGTCGTGTCAACTCATCATTGTCCCTTTGCAACCTCTGAACACCCTCGTTCTCAGTTTTCAACATCTCATTCTCTAGTACCAAGGCCTCGTTGTCCTTTTTAAATTGGTGTAAGTTTTTGTTCTATTTGGACAAGTGGATGTTCACCTCTATCAAATCATATTTTCCTTCTATAGGCGAACACTCTCGGTCGTCACTAAAGCCATGGTGTCCTTAAAGGTGTCAGCAACATGAATCCTTTCCCTCTCCAGTTTCTCGTATTTCTCCATCAGCTCTGTTGTTTCAACAACAAGTGATTAACCTTTAAGTAAGTTACTATGATCAAAGAATCATTCACACCACAAGAACCGGCCATACCTCTCTTTTCCTCTTGATTACGAACGGTGGTTCTCACATCATCAATGGTCAATCCCTGACTCTGGATCTCCATATTCTTCTTCATGATCAAATCTAAAAGATTCGCGAAGTACTTTATAAACTCTCTAACATGGAAATATGCAACCCTTGACTTCATCCACACTTCTTTGTTGTCTTCATGGGGAATCAAGTTGATGTCAAAAAAGAACATTATTTCGTCAAATAGCGATCATGGAATTTCTGCTTCAACAGGGCCTTTCTCTCCTCGATAGTAAGCTCTCGGGTCTCAGGAATAGCAAGATCTAGCTTTTTCTTCCTCGTTAGCACCTTTTTCCTCTGACGACTAGTCTCCACCTCCGTTCCTCAGGAAGTACGGGTAGGAGCCAAAGGCACAATATAAAGGGGCACTGTAGACAAGGAATGTCTAGTGATCGTTACGTCAAACCTAGAGTTTGCCCCAAATGTCCGAGTAGGAGGTGGAGAAGTTGGAGACCGACGGGACCGTTCTCTGTGACGGTATTCACTGTTGCGATCACGGGAGATGGGGCTCATCAAGCTAACTGGAACTGCTCCTAAAGTCCAAAATGGAACCGCCCCTAAATGGTCGACGACTCCCATACCCATAGCCTCGGCCTCTTCCTTGACTGATATCAACTGTAAAAGAAATAGATCCATGTTTAAACTCAAGCACCCTGTATACACAAATAAATGTTGTGTTATGCAGTGTTTATGAATGTGTATCCTAAATGTTCTCTCAACAGACCAGATAATGGTCTGCGCGTAGGAGTGATCTCCCCCACAGCTAAAGCGAGCTCCTCCACACTTGTGATGCTAGGTCGGGGAAACATTTCGAGGAGGAGTATATTAAGCTCGTCAAATTGACCCTCTTTCTCGAGTGAGATGGAGGTCTTAGAGGGAGTTGCTGGAGACTACGGCCTAGTCGATGTTTCCATCCTTGCCTCATCTGTTGTATCCAGAACAGGAGCGATCGATGGACCCTCGTCCTTAGCAACTGCCTCCTCATCGCCAATCTCGCCCCACCAGCCTTCTCCTGAATCTTTGCTGCCTTGCACGGCTTAGACCTGACGGGGAAGCTTTTCTTTTATGGCTCGAAGAGCCTTCTTCTTTCCCGGTCTCCACTTTCTTTCCACCTCCGGCGACGGAAGATCTAATTATTGCTAGATCGTCAGGAAGTAAACCTGCACAACGAAGTCGGTCCTGATCTAGAACGCTCTCGATGGAATGTGACTCGAACGGAATGGCCAACAAAGACTCAAGATGTTATTGATACACGATGTCTGTAGGCGCCTTAGGATTTCCTGTCATACAAGAACGAAGTTAAGCTACCAAACCCACATGTTTGAAGCTAAAGTAAAAGGGGAATGCTTACTTCCTTCCAATCATCTCCTCGTAAACCCAAAAGGACAACGCACGAAGAACCAATCATGCTTATACATGGTCAACTTAGGCCGTTTCCCATCAAAGAACTTGGAGTTGGTGAAGCTTCAAGAAATATTGAGATGGCAAAATATTGGCCCTCCTCTTCAACTGAAACAAGTACCGGATGTCCTTTTTGGTGGGTTCTAATTGCAGGTACTCCCTGTAGAGAATGTAGTGCCTAAAAGTGAAGTGTACACATTCAGATGGAGCTGCGAGTCACAAGGAGAAAGTAGTGCAACATATCTTGAATAAAGTTCTTAGCCGGGGGCACGCACCCGGTAACGCATGCTTACCTGTTCTAGGCAGTGTATACTTCCGGCGGTGCATGAACCCTATCTTCCTTCCTGGACGCACGAACATCTTTCGAGGGAATGCTAAACCGCAATGCCATGTGCCTTACTGTTGTTTCATCCATATGCAATGACACTGAATCCGTCGGGCTCTTGAGAATAACCGCGCCCGACAACATGTCTTACGCTACTGGCGCGCTTCCCTCGATGATATCTACATGCTCTACCTCCTCATGCTCGATTGGTGGTTGTTGTCCTCCCAGATGCACCCCATGATCAGACACTTCTGGCGAACCTATTGCCCGAGAAGGTGTGGATTCCCTAAAAGTCTCAAGCTCGATGCCCTTTCATTGAACATCACTAGTTGAGTCAGATAGGGACGGTGAATGCTGCGAAGCCTCGGCTTCCGAGATTTTCCGTATTTTAGATCTTGTATCCATTCGCTAGCTATACTTTTAATATACTTGCGTTAGACATCGCATTGTATAACCTGTACACCTCGTGTTGGTGTAAACTAACATGTGTGTGCGGTGTTGTGCAGTGCCATGATAACACAACAATAACTTAGAAGTTGGAGATGCAAGGACAATCACAAGTCCCTAAGACTGTAACCTTCATCGTAGTCAACCAACATCACTGTATTACGCATCAATTCGTGACCGTGTTATGACTAGAACCAGTAAAACACATCTCACAGTTGATAGTTCGATCGCATTCCAATTGTATGCTCTAATCCTATGTCCAAGGCCGAACTTTCGATTAACTAACGGTTAACATAAGTGTCGGCTCAGTCACACAATGTCGTGAAAACAATGTGAATCGCGAAGTAGGGATTCGAGAAGCCAGAGTGTCGAATGTAGAACACAGCACCTTACTAAGACGGGGCACGAAACACGTGAATAAGCAAAAAATCTCGTATTCCCTTGTCTGGATATGAAATTTTGTATCCCTATAGGGATACGAAATTTCGTACCCCCAAGGATGCGAATTTTTTTATTCCTTTAGGGACTCGAAATTTTGAACCCTCAAACCAAGGGATGTGAGATTCTTCCTCTTCAACCCCTGAGCTTCGGTCCCCTCTTTAAGGCATCATCCCTTATCAATTCTCACCAACTTTCAAACCTCTTCTCATCTTCTCCAAACTCCTCCTCCACAAGACTCTTGCTCTCCCACATCTCCAAGTCTCAAGTTCGTACACACGCTTCGTCCAAACCATGAACCTGAAATCCATCTCGATTTCCAGTTAAAACTCGGTCCCTCATCCCCCGAGGTCTGATCCGAAGCCGAAGGTCACGACCAGTTCCAATCCGCCTCGAGACCCGCTTCGGGGAACTCCAGGAACCATGACCGAGCTCTAGAGTGATTTTCTTCATCGAGAACCAACCAATTTGTCAACTTTGACATCCAAGATTTATTGGGTTTGGGGGTATGGGTTTGACTGCAAGTGAAAGAAATAGAAGAAGAGGGGAATGAAAGGGTGGGGTACTCGAATTTATAGTGGGAGTGGTTTCAGGCCTTAGCCCAACAGACGATTCTCATCCCATGCTGGGTATGAATTCTCGTATCTCTGTAGGATACGAAAGTCTTGTGCCTCACATGAAGGGTACAAGGTCATAAAAAAATTGAAAATGAAAATATGTATCATATATATAATGATAATAAATATATGTATAGGTATATATATGTATACATAGTTGAAACGAACATGCGTATGTACAATAACATATACGCATATGTCCATTCTCGTATGTATTGACGCTTGCTCATAAAGATGCCCACTTTCTGTTATATTTTCATGGCCCGAGTCACCTTGTGCAAAACCAAGTGAAAATGTGTGAGTTTGAATGCAATGGTACATCGATAACAACTCGTTTACATTACAATGTAAACAAGAGTTGACAACTAATGTTTACATTCATGAGTTAATAGGAATTAGGCGATCAAACAAATATTTTTCTTCCAACTCAAAGCACATCATGTCGAGACAAGACGTACTTTGGGGGGAAAATGTTAACCGGCCTTTTGGTTTAGTTCCCAAAAGTACACTGGGCATGTTGGACTCAACACATCGCGTGACATTAAGATCTGAAGTGTCACCAAATAGCTAAAGAAACATGCTTGGAAAAGGTCATGCGAGCACATGCCTCACAGCTCCTCAAAACAATGCATTCACCTTAGTTTCATATCCCTCTACCTCGTGACCCAATATTTTGAACTCCGTAGGTTCAAACCCCTCGCTTGCAGCGAACCCCGGATCCCCCGATGCCGAAGCATCTCATATCCCTTCGCCTTATTGTCTAAGTCTTGACTCCCTCTACCACTACATGTTTTCGTACCTCACAATCTCGTGTCGCAATGTTTAGATCCCCTCCAAATACAGGTACCTGACCCCGGTTGATTAGCATATCTCAAGGGGACACAATCCTGTATCCCTGATGGGATACGAAGAATTCGTACACCTAGAGGTACAAGGCGACCGTACATCTCACAAGGTACGTTGTCTCGTATCCTCTAGGATACGAAATTCGTATCCCCGTGAGGGATATAAGTTTTGCATGCTTTTCGGAGGGGGGCTCGAGATATTCCTGGACCTAGGCCTGAATGGATACGAAATGTACTATTGTGGTCCCCAAATCCTACCTACTACCACCTAACCACTCCGCTATAAATACTCCCAAGCTCACACTTCAAAGGGGTTGGAATATTTGACACCTCTTAAGAGCTCCAAGTGACCCCTTTAATGGCATCCTTTCTTTGAGGAAGAAGAAGAAGAAAAGTTACTTTTTATTAATATTCAGATATGACAATTATGGCATCAAAATAGTTAGAAATGTTTGTAAAAGGATGTCATGAGATAGTACTAAGCTTGTAACTTTTTATTGTCAATAAAATATCAGCGACTCTTCCAAAGTTCACGTAAGCCCCTGATGGGACCGAACCACTATAAATCTACTGTGTCATTTACTGCTTTTTGCACTTATTTTTCCATGCGAAACATAATTCTATAAGTAAGGAGAATCTTTGGGTGTTACGACATTTTATGCCATCAACAATGAACATTCAAGCAATGGTCAGTAAATAGTAAATGAGGAGGGAGGTGAGGTCTCTCAAGCTATGGTGTTCGAAGGTGGTGCGGTGGCTTATGGCACGTAGGATCTAGAGATGACAGATTTTCAGTCATCTGCCTTTTCTGGCGAGGTAGTGCAACCTAGGGTGTCGAGGCTTCTAGCATGGGGGAGGCAAGGAGCGGGGGTCATAATAGTCAAGGTGGTGCGACGTTCAGTGTCCTAGGCGATGAACAGTGATAGACTGAAGTAGGGGACTGTGGTTGGGTTTGTTCGAACCTGGGTAGAGAAGGATTACATGACTTAATCGCGTGGTTTAGGCATTAATGAGGTTATTAATGCTAAGCTAATTATGTTATTAATTAATAAATTATTTTAATATAGTGAAATTTTATAACATGTGTAACTCTTTTGTACAAAGTCGGATTTAGGCGTAACAAGTTCTGTTGGGTTCATATTCAAAAGTTCTGCACATAGAGTTAAATTAGTTCGATATGGATCTATCTTCAATTTTAGATAATTTCAAATGAAATTAGATAAACTGACCAAAATCATTGATTAGTGATTAGTTTGATTTAGAGCTATGTAGAATTTTTGATAATTTCAAACGTTTTTTGAAATTAGATAAAACAACCAAGATTGTTGATAGGTGGATGATAATTTAACTCTCGCACAATATGAAATACTATTATTCCATATAATACTATTTACTATTGATTACCAAATTATTGTGTGATTGATTGTTTGGATGATTTACTATTTATTTACTTAGTTGTGGTTATATATTCCTGCCTATAAAGCAGAGACGTTTGACTCTACTTCCTTTTAAGCATATGATTCACCCTATATAAATTTGATTTTATTGTCTAATTGTTATGCATATATATGATGATATATGAGCTTTGTTGCAAGGGGATAAGTTGGAGGGATCCAATAGAATTCCTCGATGTTTTGGATGTTATTCGCTTTCGTATTATACAACCATGATTATCAAACAAAAGTATCATTACGACCTGATATGGATGATGATTGTTGAATTAAATTCAACATTGATAAGTTATTAATCAATAAATAGCATTGGTTAAGTTACTGGTGGCAAATTGCCTAAATTCAGCATTTTGAATATGATGACTTGTTCTAAGGTAAAAATTTACCAAGTTTTGAAGTTGTAAATTGTTTTACAGCAGAAATAAACTTTGAATCAATTTTATAAGATTAATAAAATGAAGTTTTATAAATGAACGAAGATTTTGTAATTAGATTTTATTAAAAATTTAATAAATGATTTTATAATAAATTCATGTTTTATAGTCAAGCTTTGTAGATATTTTTTCAAGTGTTGAAACTTATCTAAGTTTGTAAAAGAAATTAATGAAGTATATAAAAACAAAGTGTAGTAAATGATGAAGTTTTACAATCTATTTGCAAGTGTTTGAACTAAGTTTTATAAAACGACGTAAGAACCCAAAAGAACTTATGCCAGATGTTTAAACTTAGAAATGGAGATTTATGATGTTTAGTAATAAACGACAACTTATAAATGGTTTGAATTTGACATGTAAGCTAAGTTCTAAATTATTTCGTTTATAATCAAATAAGATTTGATAAGGTATAAAACGAAGACTTGAATTTTTCCAAAACTTAAAATAATTTGGAATATATTATTTACAATATTCTGATTAAACTGGTGTTGAATACCTAATACGGACCTCCTACGATTCGTACGAATTTTGAAGGTGTTACTACCAGAATTCAACACCGAAAACAAGTTGAAGTGAAGAGGTATCGCGCAGGAGCCGATACTAAAAGAAGAAACACTATTGGCATCAACAAAAGTCTAAGTACTCGGTGTTGGCAACAAATCATGAAAGTAGAAGGCATGCTATCGGCACCAACTTGTTGGGAACAATTATCTTGGTGACAAAACTCAAAGAAGAGACAGCTGATCAGGTTCTAATACCAAGGAAGAGGAAGCAAAGGCTCAGAGATGATACAAAGGGAAAATATAAAAGAGGTTGGTATGATACCAAAAGCAAACAGCGAGCAAAGCGAAAAGCAATTGTTCCTCCACCAGAGTGTAGAGCCATCGAAAGAGAATTAAGGTCGGTAGTCAATTTGAGAGAAAACGAAGGGCTATCGGTATCAGTTGATTCACTATCAATACCATTGAAAGACAAAGTCTACTATCAGAATACAACACCAGCAATAAGCAAAGACAAGAGATTATCAACAAGGTGAAAGCTCCAATAAAGGTGTTATCGCTACCAATAGGCTTCGTAGCGATACCGAAAACATTCAACTGATAGTCACCTCCGAAGCAGAAATAGCAAAGTAATGAAGTTCTAACAGAAAACAGTATCGGAAGCCATGAAGTCCGGCACCCGAAAGCTTATATTGAAAGCCGCCGAAGCGGGTCGACACCGATAACGTAGACCGAAAGCGGGCTTCTCGCAGAGGCATTACCAAATGGGGCCAAATTGTCTATAAATAAGACCTCATGGGTCACATTTTGGGGATCTTTCCTCATTCTACAATCTTGTATTCATTTCTTAGAGAGTAAACCCAAATTTCTCTAATCGAAATGGGGATTTCCAAAACCATTGTAATATAATCGTAGTGAGTAAAGAAAAGGGAAAATTGAGACATAATCTTTTGTTGATTCGATAATCATGTCGTGTCTATATTGATTGAACAGATGTTATCACTAACCTCATTTTGTGGAGGATTTGGGCACTAAAGTATTCAAAAAGGGGAAAATCATTGAATAGCACCAATAAGTTCTTCCTTATAATTCTTTTATGTGTCTCAAATCTTTTACATTAAGCCTAATGTTGCATAACGTACTAAAAAGGCCTATTGTAAACTTACAAGTAATAACTAACAACCAAGGCCTTCTTGTAGGTTGGTTTGATGTGGAAGTATCATCTTAGTCAATAAGGGTTACGATATGTCATTAAACCTACTGTTGTGACGCATTAGCCTATTTCTTCACAACACAATGTATATTATTCTATCCGAAATCTAAGGATAACCGTGGTAATAAAGTTCTCAACCTTCTGTAAACCTATAATTCCTTTATCCCGAGGTAACTATTGACTCCTAAGCCTCGAAAGTGTGATACCTCTCGAGGTAAGCGTAACTAATCTTTGGGTTTAGGGTTTTGATATCTAGGAAATGGAAGAATGAGTGAGCTTGTTGAAACTAAATTATCATTCAGCGTACTTTTGATTGATTATCCTCTAAATTTCATCTACTATACTTGTCAAACCTTAGAATTGGTACTAGAAGGAGGGCGCAAACCTCCATCTTCCTTTATTTAATTATAGATTAATTTGGTGAACTTATTGCTTAATCACAAGAAAGAATGAGGCCAAAAAGATTGGAGGCTCTGAATAAAGAACCGACTCCTAATGTTGTTCTAGAGGAGAACCTATCTCCAACACTAAACTTAAACTCCACTGAACTTGGCGTAACCTCTAATCTAGTGCAGCCTCCAAACCTAAATATCACAGAGGAGAATTCCATCAAACTAATGGTTCTAGAGAAATAGATCCTTGAAATGCAATTGCTTGGAAGCTATTCAAATACAAAAGTCATCAAGGATCACTAGGCCATGCCTAAAGAATGAAATCGAATCTCTAAGAAGAAAAGATGCCATCCAACATTCAGAGGGAAAGGAGAAGGTCAAAGCAACTTCCTCCGAGAAGAAGAAATCCAATCTGACGGTTGTAGATAATCGAGGAAATCAACGTAACAGGGAACGGTCCGGAAGCTCTACTACCAAGGGGTATAATTCTAAGAGATCAGACTCTGATAATACAGAGGCTTACCTCAAAGACATTACGAAGAAAGTTGTTAAAGAACTACTTAGGAGTAAAGGAAAGAGAACCCTGGATGAAAGGGTTAATGAAAACGAAAAGGTGGCTCCTTTTACCAATGAAATTATGAATACCATAATACCAGCTCATGTGAAGATTCCGACCATGAAGTAACTTGGAACCACTGATCCGGATGATCACCTAATGTATTTTGACAGCCAAATGGACCTTTATAATGCTTCAGGAGCTGCCCGACGTCGCCTCTTCCCAGAAAGCCTCCAAGGGGCAGCTGCTACGTGGTATCGTCAATATCGGGACAATACCATTTACTCATGGAAGCTATTTTCTTACGAATTCTCCACATGGTTTTATATCTCCACGGACCCAACAGTAGTCTATACTGTCATCGCCAACATAAAGTAAAGGCAAGGAGAGTCCTTGGGAGATTACTTGAAGAGGTTCAATGTGGAAGCTTTAAAGGTCAAAGACATGAATGATCGAGATAAGATTGTTATTGTTCATTCAGGGCTAATCGAAAACACTCCTTTTTGGAAGGAGTTGTATATTCACGGATCCAAAGGCTTGCAAGATTTCCACTTTAGGCTAAAAAAATTCATCTGTGTGGATGAGTTATACTATATAAAGATGAAATTTGGTCCCCGCGGGGGAGGTAAGCCAGGCTTTATTCGAAAACCACAAGGTGGGAGGTTTGGGTTTGATGGAAGCTAAAAGAAACCAACATGGGAAGATTCTAACACTAATTCGGTGGCTTTGAAAAAACCAATTTCATTTTTCTATATTATGGTTAAAGAGAGAGTCAACAACTTCCTAGTTCTTTCAAAGCTAAGGACTGCCCAAAACCATACAAAAGAGGAAATTATTGTGAGTACCACAAGACGAATGCAGACAAGACTGATGAATGCAAGGTGTTAGAAGGCATAATTTAGAAGCTCATTCGCGAAGGACACAATCCAGTGTACCTACAAGCACCAAAAGGTTTCACCTAACTCAGTGGAAGCTCCAATTGAGGAGGGTCAACTAGATTGGGCCCTCCAATTAACCGAATTAATGTGATCCATGTTAGGTCATATCCTGCTGGGAATAGCCAAGCAACTCGGAACCTATATCTGAGGGAATCCCACAAATGAATATTTTCTATTCAAGAGGAACCATCATTAAAGAATGCCCGCTACAACATCAAGATGCATAACCTAGTGGTTTCCCCAAATGAGAAGCAAAAGGGATTTCGTCATCCATATAATGACCCTCTCATGATAACAACATAATTGGGCTTTCTATATTTGCTAAAATTCTTGTTGATACTGGTATTGCGATGAATGTGATCTTTAAACATGCACTCGACCAAATTGGGATTTCTGAGCAAAAGCTGGAACCAAGCAATGAGACTATCTTTGGTTTCCACAATAACGGATCAACTCCAGTAGGGAAAATCAAGCTTTTGGTCCAAGTTGGGTTGTCTCCTCTCTATAGGACGTTTAAGACTCTCTTCGTCGTTATTCACTGGACTTCCTATAAAAATGCTTTCTTTGGTAGACCAACTTTGGATGAAATGGATGCTTTCGTCTCGTCCAAATATCTTATGATGAAATTCCTAACCAAGAAAGACTGGGGCAAAATCAGGGGGAATAGTTCAGTTCTTGTAAGTTGTATTTCGCAATCGTTGACCAATACAAAAGGGAGTATCTTGCTTACTTTGGTTCTTCCACAGTTTTTCAACCCTTGCCCGATGGATTCTTACATCCGACTTTCGGGGCTAAAATAAGAATTAATAAAACTAACAAGCATATAAATGGTAGATACACTTCTTCGAGGAGAAAGAGAAAGAGGGCTGATGAGATAAATTTGAGAGAAGAAGAAATTGTCACAAAATTAGTTTCCTGTTGGGATATAGAAAGAATCAAACCTATAGAAGACTTGGAGGAAATAAGTGTTGATTCAACTGATAAAGCTAAAATGTAACAACCCGCATATTTACCGATAATATATTTAAATATAACATTGTGAATCGTTAATCGAGTGTATGTCCCAAAAGTCACATTTTGCATATAGATGAATTTAGACTCGAGACCACTTACATTGAGTTCAAAACGTCGTTTACATGATCAAAAACTATAAACATCGATATATTTAGAGTTTGTGAATTTTAGGACCTTGGTTGGGGATTGGGTTAGCCAACCTAGCTCATTCCCTTAAGAGCTCCATCAAGCCACTCCTCCTCATTCCTCAAACACCTTAACAAATAAATTGAAAATGGGGAAGGGAAAGGGGAAATTAAAATTCCGTACACCTAATTAATCCTTGGAGCTCCAATTCTTGTGGAAATCAAGTGTAGATGCTTTGGTAAACCTCTTCTTCATCTTCTCCATCTTCTCTGGCATATCTCCTCTTCTATGATTGAGAATCCCTATGAGCTAATTCTTAGGAAACTCAATCATATGTGTTTAGATTGGAGAATTGCAAGCTATATCGGAAGAGAGGTTGATTTAGCAAAGCTTAGAAGTGATTACTTGCTTTTAGCAAGAAAAGTTGATTTCTTGTGAACTCACATTTATGCCACAAGCTTGTATGCTTGTATAGTGTGCTCTTGGCAAATACATGATATGTGTACATTATATGTTTTGAGTTGTTTGTGTGTGAACTTCCCGAATTGAGTGTGCTTGAATTCGTTTATATGAATTCACTGAGTAAATCGTTATAGGGAATTGAGTGTGGTGTTATAGCTTGTTTTGGCAAACATTAGATGCCTCACTTTAACTTAGAAAACGTCATATACTATCACCAATGGTCCGGGCTTGCCCGAGGTTGATTTGGATGTCATAGGCAAGCAAAATATTTAATTGCTTTAGCTCAGACGTCAGACCAAATAGGTCAGACATCTGTCCAAGCTCTCGGAAAAAAATAAAAAATGTTGTCTGTCAGCTCAAACGTCTGTCCTAAGTGCTAAGACTCTTTCCCGACCGAGTTTCGGCCCGTTTGGCCTTTTTCTGTAACTCTTCAGTTTTCTCTGGTTCACAGATTTCAATAGCTTGATTATATAACTTTTGTGGAACTTCGATTGGTTCGTAGTGAACGAAATTATAATCGATAGTCATGAGAATTTGTTTACGTTATTAAAACGTGAATTCTTAGTTCGATCGCTATTACACGAGATTTTCCACTTCGAAACTATATAAAAGGGTTTCTAAATTGTTAGTAGATACCAAATCTTTTACTAAATGGTTACTAACTCTACTTCATTTTATGAAGCTATTTTCAAATTGATTTCTAATACGACTTCATTATATATGAAGTTATTTTATAAATTGATTTACAAATCAACTAGTATATATTTATATAAACATTTTTCTCGTTTGTATGAGAAATCTAATTAAACACCTTAGTAAAAACAAGGACTATGACCCCTTTTATTTGCTTTGACGGATAATTCTTGGACTTTTCAATTGAACACCGTGGCAATGATCGTTTCGTATTTCTAGTGGAATATACAACTTGTTCATAAATATTCAAGTAGATCAAGTGGTTATGGGACATGTAGCTTAACTCTTATATTTACTAGCTTGGCATAATTTACAATAACAACGACCTTTGGATTCGCGAGTAACTTCAGTTTGTGTTGAGAAGCGAACTTCGGATTCGCAAGGAACTTCGTTCCATGTTGTTTGGTGATCCTAGGACTCGCGAGAAGCGATCTTCAGATTCACGAGGAACTTCGGTTCAACTTGTATAATGTGCGACGATCTACGGATTTGCAAGAAGCGAACTTCGGATTCACAGGGAACTTTAGTTCAACTTGTATAATGAGCGGCGATCTACGGATTCATAGGAAGAGATCTTTGGATTCGCGGGAAACTTTTGGTTCAACTTGTATGTGGTGTGTGCGATGTGTGGGTTATGTGGTGTGTGCGATGTGTGGGTTGTGTAGTGGGTATCTCTTAGAGATGTGGGTTAGACATTTTTGTGGTTGCATACTTATGCGTGAAGATGATTGTTATTGCTTATATGTCATTACCTACCTATATCTCTATCTCTATCCCGGTTTATTATGATAAGTGTAGCTAGACTGATCCTTTTATTGTTTATATTCTTAAAAATAATACCCGGGTCAGGCCGAGGAATTACAGGTGCATCTCAGAACTTCTAGCACAGACCATTTCTTGGTTTTCAGGTCCACATTGTTATTGTAGTAATTTTGGGTTATATGTATATGAGACATCTATGTATACATATTATTTTTTTGTATAGTGGATCGACTAGGACTTGTAGCTTGTATTTATACTCATGTGTTATATTCGTATCTATTTCTGCCTTAGGGATGTGAATATCTGTGTCTAACTCTGATCTTATTACGTTGTATTTTATATTGATTCCGAATTATATATAGCCACAGTGTAGTAGGTTTGAAATTGAGTTGGATGTATTGGATTTCCTTATGAGAAATAAAAAGTAAGACCATATTATCCGACATATTTAACACTCGTTCAAAGCTAATATATAGATGGTCGCTTCTCAACTTCCTTATTCTTCAGGTTAGCTGAAACCATCGCTTGCAATGGCCACGGCTATCGCGAGTTTAGAGGTGGGGCATTACATAAAACCATCAAGGTAGGGAAGATATTGGAAAAACCATTGAGAAGCAACTTGATTTAGTCCCTACAACATATTAAGGATGTGTTCGTTTGGACCCATCGGGAAGTCTTTTATCCCAAATGGTTGTCTAATCCGGTGTAGGTGAAACTGTCTAATGGGAAATAGAGGACTTATGTTGACTACACAAACCTGAACAAAGCTTGCCCAAAGGATTGATATCCCTTCCCCGAATAGATCAGTTGGTTGATGCAACTAGTGGACATGGGTTTCTATACCTCATGGATGCCTACTCAGAATACAACCAAATCCCTATGAACAAACCCGATGAAGAACATACGAGCTTCATTACTGATTGGGGAACATTTTGTCACAAAATGATTCCCTTTGGATTAAAGAACGTTGGTGCACCATATCATAGGTTGGTTAACAGAATGTTTCAGGATCAAATAGGACGAAACATGGAGGTATATATGGATGACATGCTAGTGAAATCTACCAATGCAGAAAGTCATCCGAAGGATCTAGAAAAGATTCTCAATATCCTAATAGAATATCAAATGAAGTTAAATCCGCAAAAGTGTTATTTCAGAGTTCAATATGAAAAGTTCCTAGGATACGTTGTCAGCGAACAAGGAATTGATGCTAGTCAAGATCAAATTAAGGCCATAAAGGATATGAAACAACCTAAGACAAGCAAAGAGGTTATGAGCTTAAATGATAAATTAACGACCTTGAGTAGGTTTGTTTCCAAAGCCACTCATAAGTGTGTCCATTTCTTTGATGTAATAAAGAAAAAGAAGAACTCTGAATGGAATGAAGAATGCAGGAAGGCTTTTCATGAATTAAAGGATCATATGGGAAAGTCCCTAATTTTTTCTAGTCCCGGAAGAGGGGAAGATATATACCTTCATATGGTGTCTCATAGTATGCGGTTAGCTCTATTCTCATCAGGGAAGATAATAGAAAGCAGTTCCCAATTTATTATGTTAGAAAAAGGCTAAGAGATGCAGAAACCCAATACCCCATGGTAAAAAATAATTAGCTTATTGTCTAGTACTTACAACATGGAAGCTTAGGGGTTATTTTCGAGCACATCTCGTTAAGGTTTTAACCAAATTTCCAATCAAACAAGTGTTCAATTAGCCATAAACTTCAGGAAGGTTAGTAAAGTGGGAAGTTAAACTTAGCCAGTACGAAATCGAGTTTCAACCTCAGGTAGTGATTAAAGGACAAGCTCTTGTAGATTTTGTAAATTAATGCACAAGTTTCATTACAGAATAGCCAACAAAGGAAAACGATCTAAAGGCTAAATGGAAATTATTTGTAAATGGAGCTTCAAATGAATAAGCAGCAGGGGTAGGTTATAATAATCACCCCTGACAAACATCGTTTATATTAAGTAATAAAGTTGGGTTTTTCCGCAATAAACAATGTAGCAAAATATAAGTCGATGGTGGCAGGATTGAGTTTAGCACTACAGCTAAAAATAACACGGATTGAGATCTTTAGCGAAACTAATGGTAAACACAATTAAGCAAACTTACCAAACCAGGGACGCCCGACTAGTGCTATATGCGAAGAAAATACTAAATATGCTCACTCAATTCGAACATTTTTCTATACATCAAATCCCAAGAGGGGAAAACTCCCAAGCCGACTCTTTGGCAAAGTTGGCCAGCTCAAGAGGAGCGTCTGGAACTCGAATAACCCCTGTAGGATATCAGGAGGGAACTAGTATTGAACAAGAGGCACCCGAATCGGGAAAGAAATCACTACAAGAAAATATTACATCACTAACAAGCGGGATTGCACAAAAACTTGACTTGTTATAGTTAAGTAGCTATTCTTTATTAACTTAAAAAGACAACAACATCAAGTGCAATAACTGCAATTATATTAATGCAGTGTACGGTGAAATCGCGTTCCACTTTTATTTCCCTCCAACTAATTTTTAGGCCGCCAGAATTTCACTTTCGTTTTCACTTCTCCCTTCAGGTTTCTCATCTTCACCCTGTTCGTACCCATTTTAATCTCGGTCCTCTTCTACCGCTTTCTTCCTCAAGCTATTATTCAAGCTCCATTCTTCAAGCTCAATTCTTCTGCAAGTTCAACGACCTGAATCGCAATTCATTCCCAAATTTCCGAAATTCCATTCTTCAATTCTTTCCGAAGTTCCCAAATTTCAACGACCTAAATTGCAATTTGATCTGAAGCTCAATGCGATCCCAACAATCTGAAGGATGCCAGGAGCGCAATTTGATCCGAACGCCATTCTTCAAGGTCGATTTGATCTGAAGATCAATGACGTGAAGGCCTCTAGAAGCGCGATTTTGTCTGATGTTCAATTTTTCAAGCACTAGGATTAGGTATAATTTTCTGAACCTTCTGAACCTGCGCAATCTTACAGTCATTTTTTATTTACTGATGACCGTTCAGTTGTATTCTTCAAGCACGAATCCTGATTTGCTTTCTAGTTCAGTTTTAGTGATTTATAATGTTAGAATGAAATACTAGAGCTAAAATTAGAGTTTAGGAAGAATGTATAATGCATTAGAATGAAATATTAATGTCATTTGTATACCATATTTTTATAATAATAATTTACTGTAAGAATGAATACTAGAGTTATATTTAGTATTTATAGCATGTTTAATTCATAATTAAGTTGAAGCATGTTAATGATCAGGTACCCGTATTAGGTGTACCTAGATTCTATTATTATTGAAGAATGTATTATAGGATTATGATATGAAATATTAACCCAATGATCTAGTGTCATCAAGATGGGTTCATTAATTGAATTAGTTTATTCAATTCACAATTTTCTAGGATTTGGTTAAGATGAACAAGCTATAATTTTTTTGGAATACTAAGTTATATTAAACATATTGTTGTTCCCAATGGTCATACTATTAGCCTCTAAGCATCTATAGTGATATATTTTGGATGTCTTAAGTTGCTTGAGTACATTATCGACTTGATTTATAATTTCTACCCTGTACATGATCATGTCTATTTGTATTTGATCATACCTTTGCACTGGTCCACACTTGTTGTTTCCGATACCTTTTAAAATTTGAAAATAAAACAATAAACCGAGAAAATATCGAGTTCAAATAAATTTTAGTTGTCTCTGATTCCTTTTAAAATTTGAAAATAAAACAATAAACCAAGAAAATATCGAGTTCAAATAAATTTTAATTTCTGCACTAATGGGTTTTTTATTGCTTGGTGAAATAGTTTCAAATCCCTGGCAGCTAAAATGTCAACAAAAACAAAGATATCCATTTAATTGTGTTTTTGTAATATTGAAGAAATGATGAAGCTGAGTTGTTTAGTTATACATTTCAATATATTGCATTTTCTAATATGTTGCATTATCCGACCATAACTAGATAACCTTACCTAAGAGGTATTGGCCTTAGGGATGTACTCTGTACATTTCAAGGGGGTCTATTTTGGAAAACCTAAAACCAATTTAGTTAATTAGTCTGAATATATGAACTTGCAATTATGGGATTTTGGGGCGACCTTGTACATCAAGCTGGTGCAAAATTAATAAGGATCTTAGTATTTTTCCGGAAAAAAGTTTAATTCTTAAAAAATTGACAATTATTATAAAATCAACAAATCTACTATTACTTTGTCGTCATATGCTTGTACTAATGTATAATCTTAAAATAAAAAATAAATATTTTTCTTCTTAATTCGTTTCTGTCACGTAGCAGAGGGCCACACATGCTTATACATGTAATATCAGTTTATGATATAGTTTGCTTTCATTTCGTTGTTTCTAAATTGTTTCCAAAGAAGTACTTTGGAAATATAATTAAATAAAATGCTGAGTATGGTATTTAAGTAGTTTTTGTGGCCAAATGTGTGTAATATGGTTTGATTTTTGTTTTGTAAGATAATATGTTTATTTGTTTAATTTTTTAGGTATGGCTTGTTGATTTTGCCTGAATTTACTAAGGAAACATGTTTAGTAATGGTATGAGCTAGCTAATACTCAAATCCACTAGAGAACATTATTTAGAGTATTCAGATGTGCTTTGTGTTTTTTTAGCGATTCAAATGATCCATGTTTATATGTTAGTGTGTGGAGCACCACTTTCCATTGGTCATAGTTGTAAGAAATTAATAAATATTATGACTAAACCATATTAGTATGTACATTTGTCCCACTCAAAGGTTCTAATTATTGTATATTTGTAATGTTATATCAAATAGGAAGAAATAAATTAATGTAGGCATGAAAAACAAAAATAAACTTGAATATTAATTATTTGGTAGTAATCAATGCTCATCTAGTGTATGATTTAATACATTCTAGGAAGTTCTGACCGAACAGTTAACTGAAGTGGTTTAATCTTTCTGTTTCATCAATGGTGAAGTATGATTCTTGTTTTATCAATATAAGCAATAATGAGCCATAGTTGTGGATCAGGTGAATAATGGAAACTTACAAATGAGTGTAGGGTGAAATTTATTTTTCACACCAGTATACAGGGTTAATGGAAGTGGAAACTCTTTGTTGTTCAGTAAAATTTCAAGTGCTGTTGTGTCTTTCTAATTGGACAAAGTTATTGGCTTTTGACAAAAACAAGGGCTTTAGCCCCTACTAGACAAACATGAGTCGCCTAACCTACATGAGTCGCCTGATCATATGAATATGATGTATAAAATGTTTGATGTTTATGCCTAATTCTATGATAACTAATCATAGTTATTTAATTGTTCCAACTGATTACAAATAGATGCAATGTATATATTCAATAACAATAGTTATATGGTGGACAAAAGCTTTATATGAGATTTAAGCACAATGGAAAAAGCTGAAATTAAAATGTATTTTTTTTTTTTAAATATGTATAGATCACAACTCAGGACGTTTGAATCAAACATTTTTATAGTTTGACTGTGTCTAAATAAACCGTGGAAGAATACACCAAAGATATAATATTACACACCACATCTACACACAAACCCAAAATCTATCTGGGGGAAAAATAGAGGGAAACTAGACATTTATAAGTGAGTCTATACAGTTTATGTACACAAATAAACACACATAAAATATTTTAGGTTAGCAAAAATACTTCAAGTTACTATTTACATTGCTTTAATAGGAAATATAACAGCGAATGTGGAATTAAACGGACTCGTATTGCAAACACATGGTGATAAAACAAATATTGGCAGATCATTGCCAAGCAACAGTTGCACTTTTGACTATTTTTTGTATTTTTTCTTTATTATCATTTTTCTCCCTCACTACAAGTATATATAATATTCCTTATGCAACAATTAGGAAGGAGCTGATATACTTACAAAAAATAATTGCAGTGCAAGTTATAATGGTATTTGAGGCCACATAGACCATCAAGAGAATAATTTTTTATTGTTAGCGTCACTCTATTTATATATTATAATTTTGAGGAAATTAAGTTGACTCATGTGGGTAGTAATCCATATGTAGTGCCTCTTCGTTGCAATGTGGATTTGCTTGAGCCAACGTCATCCATGGCGCACATATATGTACCAACACATAATTTTACCAAATCAGAAGGGAAATATTTAAAAGTTTATTCTTTTGACATTTTTCCAATTCACGTTCATGTTTCAGATAGAAGCTTCATATTTATCTTTTTTCGTTCTACATATAACATCTATATGGAGGAAACCATGTTTAGATATCTCCCTGCAACTTAGATAATTAACCGACTAAAATTTTTGTGGGCACGATCCAGGATTTGAATCATTTTTGGATTGGCCTTTGGGTTAAACAAGCCCTGATTCTATTTACCCTGTAACCCTATAACTGGTTGTGATATCGGACCAACTGGTCAAGGTGCTAAGGTGCTATTGTTCGAACTTTATTTATATATGTTTTTAAGTCTAACCTAAACAGGGGCGTGTACATCTAATGTATGAAGAAGTAATGTGCTATTTTTAGGCTAGCATTGTACTTTAAAACGGATTGATCCTCGTTAAAACAGATTGATCCTCATTCTTCACAAAGACTTCGGCAAGGAGAAGCATTTGTTTGCAAAGATTAAAAAAATAGCTCCATGCATTCATTTTCCAGCTGAAATAATCAAAAGAAAAATGTCCTCAAAGTCAAGAATTGAAGAAGCGCATGTGCTGGTGTTTCCGTTCCATGCTCAAGGCCACCTCCCTCCCTTGTTGGAACCGACACAGCTCCTCTCCACCTTTGGCCTTTACGTTACATCCTCAAAACAAACTTTTACAACTTCCCTGTACATGCCCCCACACAGCCTCCAACATTAACCTAATCCCCGGTTTCTCAAACTAGATGATAGTGTCCACCAAGAAAATGTTCTTAAATCATTCATTGATATGATCGATGAGGAAGAATGTAGAAGAGTAAGATTCAAGGAATAGAACTGATGATTGCTAGGATCAGTTCAAGGATGGACCCCAGTTACATGCGTCATAGTAGATGGCTTTGTTCTGTCTGCTTTGGACGTACCCGAGGAGATGGGCATTCCGATTTTCATTCTTCGTACCAGCAGTGCTTGCATCGTTTGGGTTACCACGACATTCCTCAACTTATTGATAGCAACGAGTACCCCTTTCTTCAAGGTAATAGCCATTTTACTAGGTGCAACATATAGTCACAGACTCACAGCTATCCCTATGTGTTATTTTTCCTAAAACTTATTAGGTTGTTATGCATTGTTTGTACAAATAACTTATGTATATACAATCTACTTATGGTTCTGAAGGCTGATGTAATTAGGTGGAAGCTGATTTTTATTTGTCTGCACAATTTATTTTCTTCATATATCATTTTGTTAACAGAGCTACTACCCTTGTTTCAACTTTAAATAAACAGCCCTTTTATAAGTATGTAATAGAACATCATGCATGGTTAAATAGCAATTTTTGTATAATCAACTTTCTAGAGCTATATCTATTCAGCCAAAAATTGCTGTTTTTCTCTTCATAATATTACTTGAAAAAATAAGTTTGCTTTTCTATACATGAATACCAACATTAGGTGTTTCTTTCACGCAGGCACATGAATCTGCGAATATTGGAAGATTACTTCTGCACTTCATGCTATTTGCATTACTAAAAAAAATTGCAAGTAAAAATACTTTAAAAATACACTAGTATTGTTGACATAATGTGACCCAATATTGGTTTTATGTTCATTACATATTTTAGGACATAAAAACAACTTTGTTACTAAATATTTTCTAGTACCTAAAGTTTCTTGGCTACTTTGGATTCGAACTCACAACTTATAAAGTGTGACTCTATCTTGTGATCTAAATAGATCTAGATTTCATGAAAACAGAGTTTAACGATTGTAAAGAAATACGAAGAACTGCTTTATTGATGAACAAAGTAATATTTATAATGCAGGAAAAATATACTCTAATTTTATTATTATAGTCGAATTGAATTTGATAATACAAAATGTGTTACAAAGACATGTATTTATAATATATACAATGGGTTAAATTTTTGGGCTTTTGGCTTCATCAGTGTTGGTTGAAATAAGAAATGCGGACAAAAGGAAATGAACAGTGGATGAGATGCCACGTGATATGATGAGGATTGAGAGATATATCACCGATCAACACATGTGCTTTTCTCATTTTAATTCCCCCCTTTCAAATCGAAGTTAGGGTTAGGATTTCCATGGAGGAAATGGCTGATTTCTTTGTCTCTACTTGTCGATTCTTCAAATCAGAAGACGAAATTACTTTTCTTTCTTCACCAAATCCATTTATAGCTTCAGATCTGATGATTTGCGTCAAGTTTAATTGACAATCTTTGTTAGTCATCTTGACGATTGAACGTTTGCTTGGATGTTTACTATGTCGAGTTTCTTCAGGCTCCTGAAGCTTCGATTTGGCTTTATGATGCTTGGAAAAGGACTTGTTTCCACCATTTTTTATGACTTTGAGTTCATCTCTAAATTTCAGAAAATTTGGAAATGATAAAGCTTAAGCAAGAGTGTCAGCCCGTTGGTAAGTAGCTGATATGTGTCTAGCCTCCATATTTCCTTTCATAACTTGTTCTCTGATGAAATACAAGTCAATTTCAGTATGTTTAGTTCTGGAGTGTAAGATAGGATTAGCTGACATATAAACTGCACTATGGTTGTCACATCACAACACTAATTTGCCTGTTTGTATGTTGAGTTCAGTGAGTACTGATTTTAGCCACATCATTTCTACAGTTGCATTTGCTATACTCCTATACGCTACTTTTGTACTAGATCTTGAAATAGTAGATTGCTTTCTTGAGCACCATGAAATAATGTTGTCTCTGTTGTAAATGCAGTAGCCACTAGTTGATTTCTTGTCATCTGGATCTAATGCCCAATCTGCATCAGCAAATCCAGTGATATTGAAGTTGCTATTATCTTTAATACGTAGTCCATAGTCTTGAGTAGCTTTTAGATATCTTAGAATCCTTTTTTACTTCTTTCTAGTGAGTATCAAATGGCTCATGCATAAATTGACACACCTTATTAACACTGTATGTTATATCAGGTCCAGGTCTAGTGATAGTTGCGTACTGTAAAGAACCAAATACACTTCTATATTGTTTTGAATTATATATGACTTCCCCCTGTGTTTAGACAGATGTTGACTGTTGACCACTGGGGTTGGCTAACCATTTGATTTGTCAATTTGAGTTTTTGTCATAAGTTCTGATATATATTTTCTTTGAGACAAAAAGATTTCTGATATTGAATTTGCAGTTACTTTTATTCCCAAAAAATAGTTGAGAGTTCCCAAATCCTTGTCAGAGAATTGTTTGTCCTAATAGCGTATTAGATATTTCATTTCTACAGTGTCATTACCTGTATATAATAGAACAAGCATTGAATTTTGTAAAAAGAGAATTATCTGATTTGGTGGATTGAAAACCCATATTACTTATTGTGGTGGTAAATCTATGAAACCATACATGAGGGGCTTGTTTCAAGCCGTATATCGCCTTTTTTAAATTGCACACATATTCTGGTCTTTGAATATAGCCTTCTAATTGTTTCATATATACATCTTCTTGTAGAATACCATTGAGGAATGCATTATTGACATCAAGTTGTCTAAGTTGCCATTTTATGCTAACTGCAATAGATAAACAACTTTGATAGCTGATGGCTTTACTGCTGGTGAAAAGGTCTCTTTGTAGTCAAAGTCTTGTTGTTGTGTGAAACCTTTGGCAACAAGTCTTGCCTTATATCTGTCAACAGATCCATCTGATTTCCTTTTGACTCTGTAAATCCATTTGCAACCAACTATATTTTTATCTTTCTGAGGCTTTACTAATTCCCATGTTTGGTTTTTCATGAGTGCTTGATACTTTGTGTCTATGGCTTTTTTCCAATTGCTATCAAATTTGGCTTGATCAAAACATGTTGGTTCTTCACCAATTGTTACAACAGTACAGATTTTGGGCTTGAATATCCCACTCTTTGCTCTAATAGTCATGGGATGTGTTTATGCAGTCTCTGGTTGAGCACATGGTTGATCGTGTTTGTCTCATTATTTTCATTTTCTTCAAATTGATGACTAATATTTTCATCTTGACTTTGCAGTATAGGTGACTCATTAGACTTGCTTGGTGATTGGACAGTGTCATCACTAAGTGATGTTGTACCATCACATGTCTTACTTTTTTCACCTGCACATGTTAGCTCAGAATACACAGGCAATGGAGGTATGGAAACATTTGTATCCAAAATTTTATTTGATGTTTTGATGGTTTTAGTATGATATGGAAAAATCTTCTCATTAAACATAACATGTCCTCTAATAAAGATTCTTCCACTTTCATTTAAACACTTATATCCTTTTTTATCTTGAGCATAACCTATAAAAGTACATGGTTTAGAACTATACACAAATTTATGTTTATTATAAGCTCTGACATAAGGATAGTATAAACAACCAAAAGTTCTTAAAAAATTGTAATCAGGTTTAACATTGTATAATTTCTCATATGGGCTTATTCCTTTAAGTACTTTTGTTGGTAGTTTATTTATCAGATAAACTGCTGTACTAAAGGATTTTGGTCAACATTTCAAAGGCATCTTTGCCTGAGCTAACAATGTTAATCCTAATTCAACAATATGCCTATGTTTTCTTTCCACAAGTCCATTATGTTCAAAAGTATATGGCAGATGGTTCTATAAACTATACCTTTTTAATAAAATAACTCTTTAATGATTTATATTCTACACCACCATTAGACTGAAAAACTTTTACTTGCAAGCTAGTCTGTTTTTCAACTTGTGTGATAAAATGTATGAAAATATTATATGCATCAGATTTTGATTTCGAAAAGTATATCCAAGTAAATCTAATATAAGCATCAACAAAATATATATAGTATCTTTACCCATGAACTAAATTAATTAGGGTTGGTCCCTATAAATCAGAAGAAATTAACTCTAATCATTTAGATCACTCAATAGTAGAATCTGAAAAAGGGAGTTGTTGACTTTTCCCCATTTGAAAATATGTGCATAGATAAGGAACAGTAATATCATCAAATTTTATATTATTTTCAATAAGAACCTATTTGACTATATTTGTACTTGGATGACCAAGTTTGTTGTGCCGTATATCAAAAACATTTCTTCCTTTATTTAAAGAGTTTTCACTAAAATTGCAATTTACTGTCTTAGTTATAGTTTTGTTGCAGTTGGCTTGATTGAACACATACAGACCTTTAACTTCATTGCCCTGCAATAAAATAATTTTAGTGAGTATGTCTTTGACCAAGCAATAATTAGAATAGAATTCAAAATATACATGATTATCTTTTGCAAATTGAAACACACTCAGCAGATTCTTTTTAATATCTAGAACTCTTAACAGAATATTTAATAGCAAGTGTTTATTTCCGTTTATATATCCTTTACCAATGTGAGTAATATGAATCGACTTACCATTTCCTATGTACACTAATTGATTACCTCTTTACTCCTTGCACCCAAGAATTAAATTTTCTAAGTTTCTTGTTAGATGAGTTGTTGAATCTGAATCAGGATACTAGCTATCATCATTTATGTGATCCATCTTTGCTATTTCATCTTGACTGCCAGTTTAAGAATCAGCCTGCACATTTTGCTCACTTTGAACTTGAGCAACATTAGCATTTTGATTGTTATTCTTCTGACTGTTGTTTTTTTGATTAGGAGTGTAATTTTGATTAAATCTGAAATAGAATCTCATAGCAGTATGACCCAATTTCTCACAAATCTGACATTTTGGTCTATGATTATTGAAATTTCTTCCTTTTCCTCTGGAACTGTTACTAAAACCTGCTATCTAAACTAGTTGATTTGGCTTTTGATCTCTGTTTTTGTTTCTATTTTCATAGTTAACAGAAATATCAGATTCTTGAATTCTTTTACTCTCAATTCTTGCCTCAAGAGATAAAAGTATGGAATGAATTTCATTCGTATGTGGAGTAATCCTTTGAGATGAAATTATATCTTCAACAACTTTATATTCATTACTCAAGCCATTAAGAATAACCAATACCTGTTCAAAATTAGGCATTTTCTGTCCTGTAGCCTCTAATTGATCACACGGAGTCTTGATTTTGGATAGGTATACCCTCATACTGTCATTATCTTTCTTTGTATTGTGAAGTTGTCTTCTGAAGTGCATAATTTTGGCTTGATATTGAGAATTGAATTCTTTTCAACATTTAACCAAACTTCACTTGATGTTTTACAATTAATTACTTGAGACATGAGATTGCTGCTGATAGATGATAGTAACAAGCAATAATCAACCTATCTTGCCTATGATATTTGAAGAATTCTTCATTTCTTACAACTCTGTTATCTTAATTTTTTAAAAATTATATGGTATTTCAATTGTATCATAGATGTAGCCTTCTAATCCATATCCCTGAATAGCTATTTCAACTTGAAATTTCCACAAAATATGGTTACTTTCATCAAGTTTTATAGTAACTAAATGACTTTGTGGACTTATAATTGTTTTTATAAGTTGATCAACAAATGATGCTAATGTTGCAGGTTTACTCTGGGATGACTGATTATGGGATGTGGTCGACCGCATTGCTGGAGTAGAATCTCCCATTTTGCAGATAATCGAACAAGATGTTTAGAAAACAGAAAAATAAGTAGAATTAATGAAGGGAAACCTCTTTCTTGATGCCGAATGTCATTGATCTTCCCTTCAGGTAATTTGCAACCTAATGCCTATCAATTGATGAAGAAATTATGATGATTGGCATTAGTAAGACAATTTCTTAAGCCGATTTCTTGATTTTCTTGGTGATAGAAATTGAATTGAATTTCTTTGAAATATTCTGCTTAGGCTAGAAGTCGATTCAGATTTGTTGCAGCCAATTGTTAAACTTGATGAGGCACTGATCTGAATTGTAGCCAACTCTCAGATGATGGGTTAGCAACTCAAATGAGAGGTTAAACCCAAATGATGAAAATTCACTGATTGGTTTAAACTCTAATCTTCAGAATATGGATCGTTGATTTGCTGATGCTGTTAAGCTTTCAACTCTGATACCATGTAAAGAAATACGAAGAACTACTTTATTGATGAACAGAGTAATATTTACAATGTAGGAAAAATGTAATCTTATTTTATTATTACAGTCGAATTGAATTTGATAATACAAAATGTGTTACAAAGTCATGTATTTATAATATATATAATTGGTTAAACTTCTAGGCTTTGGGCTTCACCAGTATTGGTTGAAATAAGAAATGCGGATAGAAGGAAATGAATGGTGGATGAGATGCCACGTGATACGATGAGGATTGAGAGATATATCTCCGATCAGCACATGTGTTTTTCTCATTTTACTTACGATGACCGTTAACCTTTTATAATTAATCATGTTTTGGTTCAATCACTACAAACCTGATTTGATTATTGGTATGGCTATTAAACAATACTGGATTAAGAAAACCATAAACTTGCAGAATGCTTACCATCTAATTTAACTTGTAATATTCTTGTGCTTAAGTTACCATCAGCAATTCAACTGTATATAACTCAAGAGGTGATATTAAGATTATAAGAATTCCGAAATACCCCTACAGTTTCACCTTTTGAAAAAAATAAGGACATATATATTATAAAAGAAATTCGGGAGGGACGTAAAACTTAGAGAAGCTCTAAAGGAAAGAACTGAAGTTACATAGCTTAAAAAAATGATGATACACGTTACAT
The DNA here is from genome assembly GCA_030737875.1 of Allium sativum. Lineage (NCBI taxonomy): Eukaryota > Viridiplantae > Streptophyta > Magnoliopsida > Asparagales > Amaryllidaceae > Allium > Allium sativum. The sequence goes on along the minus strand of CM060916.1, from coordinate 131,464,216 downwards.
CTATGTGTGCCAGCAAAAAAGTTGATAATAGCTGGTTGAATTTACATGCCTTTCTTTATATATGACAACAATGTACAACTTTATTATCCTATAAAAAGACAAAAACATTTCTTTTGATTTTTGTTAGAATTAATATGCATTATGCATTGGTTTTTAATAATAATATAGTAATAATAATATTTTGTATTGAATTATGTTTGGAATAATATATGGTGGCAATGATGAATAATAGTTCAATTGACAGAAAAGTGCAAATCGAGTAGATGGTAGTCATAAATTTAAATTGACGGAAAAGTACACTTTGAATACTAAATGATGCAGGTGTGCTTTACAATGCTTCGGATGGTTCTTTAGTAAATTCATTATTATTTTCCTATTGCATTTCAAATTATTAGAGTATTTTCTCAAAAAAATAAATGATGCAGTATTGAATACTAAATGATGCAGTATTGTTTGCTTTACAATGATTGTGCTGGTTCTTTAGTAAATTATTATTTTCCTGTTGCATTTCTAATTATTAAAGCATTTATTTCAAAAAAAAAGGTTGCACTTGCAAATGTTTCTCTGAAACTATTGGAAGAGGCTAATATTATTTGAAGAGAGAATACTCTTGCAAAACCCACCTCTTGACCTGGAGGTTCCAGCCATTTCAATAAATTATGGATTTTTTTCATTGGATTTGAAGGTATGTTATTTATACTGTAACGGCTTATGTAACTTCAATTTTTTTCCTGTTGTACATAGTTGGTTACCACATTGCGGGCTTGAATTTTGTTGACTTGTGACAACTGTTGTTATCACTCAACATTTTTCTTTATACTGTATACATTCCGAATTTTTGAAGTAGCTTTTGAAGCTAAGAATACTGAATATATATGTGTGTATTTCTATATATATGCGTGTGATTTCCAGTAACCATTAATCAACCATTGAGACCTTTGGTTAAGTGGGTCGGAGACGGGCCAGGTATCTGATTTTTGAATTTCCAAAGCATATAATGTTTACGCACATATGTTAGGAAGGCGATCCCCTGGTCCCCACATTAGTCGCCTCTTGTTCGGGATATCTCTCTCCCCCTAACACACACACATACACACATGTGTATGTGTGTATTTACATACTTTAGTTGTACGCAAATCGTAAATTGTAAATTTACATATAGTTCAAAGTACTTTGCAAGATTTTGGGCTAGGGGATAAGTTCATATAAACAACTAAGTTACACAAATTTTATAAAAAAATGATAAGTTAGGGGATGAGCCAGGCTTGCTTGTTGTGTCAAACAACAAGTAAGCCCAACTTGCTTTTTCTGTTTGACCAGCAAGCATTGGCAGCTTGCTATTTGAAATAGCAAGCATTGGCACCTAGCTTGTTGTATAAAATAGTAAGCATGCTTGCTGTTTGACAGGCTCGTTGTGTCAAACAGCAATCATTGGCTTGCCAATTTAAAGATGTTCTTGTCCAAGTTACCAGCGTGGGATCACATGCAATTTAGAGATGTTCTTGTCAAAGTTTCCAACGTAGAGCTTTATTATAAGGCTGTTTATTTTTATCTGGATGAGCATCCTGATCTTATCAATGGTATGCTCAATGTTCTTGCTCTAGGGGTAGATCATACATGTGTTGTGGACATAGTGCAAAAGTTTTGTGTGCAATGTTTTATGCAGGCTTTATGGGTTTTTTTCTTTTCTTTTTCCCCCATTGTAAACTTTGTACAAATTATGTGCACTCCTATTTTTGTTTCATCTTAGGCTTGCCACTTGCATCTTTTGAAACCTTACATGGTTGTTGTCTAGAGCAATAACGTATCTACTATGAATGAATCTTTGAATGAAATCTATGTAGATGATTATGATAGGCCGAGGGAATCTACTGATATGCACGATAATTTTTATCAAATTAGCCTTGCACAAAAGCTGAACATCTTTTTATGTAGTATAGTTGTCTGATTATCATGGATACCATGTTGGATATGGCAGAATTTTTTTGCTAATTGTTTTTATATTTCAATTAGACTGAAAAGGACAAGCTGCTAGAGATGAAACGGTTTATTGCATATATTTATAAAAAGCTGGAAGATGGAGACAATCCATTGCACTTTCTGAGAAGGACAAAATGTACAAAGATGCCATGGAGACTTGCTCTCAATATGGAGATCGTGAGATGTGCGAAAAGTTACTCATATATTTTATCGAATAGGTATTCTATATCGAACATTTTGTGATTTAAATGTTGGAATTTTGTATCGAGTAATCGTAAGTACATATAAATAATATAGAAATGCAATTTGATGGTTGCTTTATTTTTGTTTGTTAATATGCGTTGATAAGGGAAAAAGAATGTTTTTCCTCATGCCTCTTTATTTGTTATGATTTGATTCGACCTGATGTTGCTTTAGAACTTGCATGGACCAACAACATGATCGATTTTACGTTCCCATATCTTCAACAAATTAGATCTTTTAACGTGTGTTGTTTGTTATTTGACGCCTGTGAGAAGGATGATTACTAACATGTGTAGCATTTATGTGTGTTGGTGCAGTGGGATATCTGTATATATATATATATATATATATATATATATATATATATATGCTAATGCTCGCTATTTGAAACAACAAGCATGCCCATGCTCGCTGTTTGAAACAACAAGCCAGCTTCTTTGAATAGTTTACTTGAATATAGTTCATGTAATAGCATTATATTCCATTGGTAAAACGAATTTATAATCTATCATATTAAATATTACAAAATTTTAATATTTCACCTGTTAATTTCTTATTTCTTTTCGGTACATGCAAAGGTGTATAGGTACACTTCTATAACTTATTTATCTTTAGAGATGTAGTTTATGCGTTTGAATATTCCATTTACAGTGAGAAAATTATCGACAATGTTGACGTAAGCAACAAGCAAGGATCAATGGCCTAAAATCTTCATACTTAGATCTTATTTAGCCGCCATTTACCATAAAATGGAGGGCGTTCTTCATCAATCTCGATGCATGCATTCTTAGGGAGGTTAAGGGTGGAATTCAGGTAAACTTAGGAGGGTTTTTTTGATGTCAAATGGTGACATATGGAAAGAGCAATCTATTTTTTTTTAAACGCTGGTATTAAGGTTGCTCAATTCTAGTTGCAACCTATGAAGTTCATAACTTGTTAGAGACAAATATATTATATTATCCCTCAGTATTTGGAGTTGCAACATCTCAGTTCATATCTGTGATTTATTGAACCTTCAGGCTACTGCTGTTGAAAGTGACGATGAAGATGTTGATGTGCTTGAGGTGAAAGATTGATTAGATTCTTTAAATGTTGAAGGACAAGAAAAAATATGTTATCGCACTCATTCTCCTTCAAACGTATTTTGCGTCAATCTTCATACATTTTACTCTTAATATGTATCATTTTGGTTAGCTACAGTTGCATAGATTGTTCTTTTTAGTATGTATTGTTTTGGTTAGCAAAGGTTGTAAGGATTGTTACTTTTTATCATAAATATTTATGTGCTTTGAACTTTGTATGACATACTTTTGATCATAAATATTTATATGCTTAACATTGTGCATGAAATACTTTTAATAATGGCTATGCGTACTATAGCATTATGCTAGTGCAATAAAAATATGGTGCGATAATTAAATAGCTTTCATGACAAGTAAATAATGCTATAAAATAGTAAATTAAACTTTCTACAGTGTTTATTTTTGCTATAATAATCAGGCTATGAAATTTTTGCAGCGTTTGTAGTTGCTATAATAATCAAGCAATGTTTATAGGTGCTATAAATAGAAATTAAATGACATTATAAATATTAGCAGCATAATGATGTTGGAAAATGGAGTTTTGATGACAACAACATTATTTCAATTATTATTATTTATAAAATATATACTGACATTTCTATCTAGAATATATATACATATATATGAAAAATTTGTATACAGGACATATATACTGAAGACTGTACAGTTTTAGAGTTTCAAGAGATTTAGAATTCAAGAGAGATTCAAGACACATGAGTTATCAAGATATCAAGAGTTCAAGAAAATTATAGTAATAGAGTCAAGTTTATATGTAAGACTCCGAATAACACTCCAGGTTCAAATTTTGATTTCAATTTCTGTTTTCAAAATTCAAATTCTGATTTCAAATTATTTTTAAATTATTTTACCTTACTTATGATTTCAAACATATAAGTTTAAAGTTTTTGTATATAAGTTTTTATATACATAGTTATATAATTTTATAGATTTATAGTTTTTAAACCTTATAACTTAATCAATATGTTTATATATATATAATATAAAGTGGTAAAATTCCTCTTCAAAAATGGCGGACCGTTAAGAGATTTTTCCTCTTTCCATATGCCTAAAACCTAATTTTTTTCCTAATCTCTTTTATTCTAATCGATGAAAGAATGAATCCTCCTAATTCAAATCCCCAAGTTGCACCTGATGAAGTGGATCTTAATCTCCATTTTATTCAGCCTCAAGCAGATCGTGTTTTTCTATCAGAAAATACTTTTAAGCTTACGGCAGATTCATGGTTAAACACTGTGGTTCTTCACCCTGTGGATTTTAGATTACCTATTAATAAGTTGAAGGAATACATCATGAAGGTATGGGGTCCTAAGGGTAATTTCAATATTCATATAGTTACTGGATTCCGTTATCCTGTTATATTTAAGGATGTTTCAAATTGTAACTCGGTTTTAAAGACTTTGACATACTCATATTTTGGAAAACTTTTGATCGTCTATAAATGGTACCCTGGATATGGTTTTGTCAATTTTAAGGCCTTTGGGGTTCAGATCTGGATAAACTCTTTGGTCTAGATATGCAAATGTGGTCGAATGAAGATTTTTCATCGATAACTAGTTATATTGGTGATGCTATAAGTATTGATTGGAGATCTGCTAATAAGATCATCAGTAGATATGCTAGATTACTTGTAATGATTGATTTGGACTCTAAACTGGTTTCTAAAATTCCTATAGTACTTCATAATGGTCATAAGAAGGATATAACAGTAGAATATGAATTTATTCCACCTAAATGTGCAAAGTTTAAAAGATTTGGTTATAGATCTATAGTTCACGAACTTGATAATGAGCCTACTTGGGTAATGAAGCAAAAGATGGACATACCAAGTACTTCTAATAGTGGACTTAATAATGATATCTCAAATGATCAAAGTGATCCACTAGGTAGAAATACAGAAGTAAATGGTAAGAATCCTGGTGATAACGTGTCTACTGGAAATAATGAAGCTGAAAAACATTTAGGATATGATAATTTGGATTTTTTTGGATGATGAGCTACCTAAAAATCTTAAGCATTATGATGTTAATTATTTAGCAGAACTATTGAATGAAAATCTAGGTATTGAAGAAAATCATGATGTGTCTGAAGGTATTTCAAGGAATATTGAATACTTATCACATTTGAAAGGTAAAAATGTAGCCAAACCAATTTCTCCTCCTAAAGGGTCATTGAGGAGTAACACTTCTATCAAATGACAATAATTACTTGGAATATTAGGGGGGATAATTCACCACTAAGGATGGGTGAAGTATTAACTCTCCTAACTAAATTCAAACCAACTTTTGTTGGTTTGGTAGAAAACAAAATCAATGTTGTTAATTTAGGTAAATTTGGTAGACTAATTCCTAGATCTTGGGATTTTTTCCTCGGGTTCCTACTCCTTTTTCAGGAAGAATTTTATGTTTATGGAATACAGATATATGGTCAATTGTTACTCCAAAATCATCTAACCAATATGTTGTTGTTCAAGCTACTAACAAAGGAGGTTTGATATTATTTTTGACAATAGTTTATGCAAGCAATAGTTACTCTAAAATATAGGTTTTATGGCAACAAATTGTTCAAGAATCAGAGAGTATGAATGGAGAATGGCTTCTAATGGGTGATTTCAACAACTCTACTTCACATTTGGACAAGAAAGGAGGATTGCAAATTCCTTTTCAACAAATCAGATCATTCAATAATTGCTTATCTCAGGCTGGACTGATTGAAATCAAGGCTACAGGATTTGATTACAAATGGAGAGGGAGAGGTACGACCAATAATTTAGATAAAAATTTTGTAAATCATCAATTTTACAAAAGTTTACTGATATGAAGGCACTCTCATTATCACAATTATCTAGCGATCATAACCCATTACTGCTAGATTTAATTCTTTCTTCAAATACAAAAGGATTCCCTTTTAGATATTCAAATGAATGGCATAAAAAAGAAGGGTATAAGGAATGTTTTTTAAGGGGTTTTAACTCAAGTGCTAATGGATATCCCAGTCATATATTTCAAGCAAAGTTACAGGCATGTAACATGTAGCTTAAAAAGTGGAATAAAACTAGAGTTAAGGATAATGAAATGCTGTTGGAGGCTGAAGAAAATATTCTTGAAAAGGAAAGAGCATCAAATATGGACCCTAAAATTTTGGTCCTGTATTAAAGGAAGCATGAAGCAAAACAAGCTCTTACAGTTTAGAAGCAGATTAGAAGTTGGCGTTACAAACAGAAAGCCAAAGTTTCTTGGTTACAAGATGGTGATACCAATTCAAAAAAAATTCACTAAAAAATGTCAAATAGGAAATATACAAATAACCTTAAAGCCATGATTAATTCTAATGGTGATCTTTTGTGTAAGCAGGAAGACTTGGCTTAAGAAGCTATTTCATACTTCACTTCTATGTACAATGGTTTCATTGGTAATGAGTTCCCTTCATTCCAATCCTTAAATGTGGTCAACCGTAGAGGACAACAAGCTTTACTTAGGGATATCACAATGGAGGAAGTTAAAATTATAGTGTTCTCTATGCATAAAGACTCAAGTCCAGGCTCAGATGGTATGAGTTCAATTTTTTTTAAATTACATTGGGAAGTTATCAAATGGGAGTGACTAGTTGCATTAAAAGACATGTTTAATACTGCTAAACTGCCTAAAGGATGTAATCACACCTTTTGGCACTCATACCACAACTACAAAAGTGGGTATATTCGACACTAGTTTTATGTGGTCATAGATCAAAAAAGCATTGTCGTAAGCCATTTTTTCAAAAAGGCAACACCAGAGGGGCGTGACATCCGCAACCGTTGCATTAGCCGTCTAAGGCAATGCTTTTGCCCATCTACTGCCACGGAAAGAAAGTGTTGCATTATAGACATAATGCAACACTATTTGCACATAATGCAACAAAACACAGCGTTGCCTTAAGCATAAGTTAGAGCCTGACTTTCAGGTCACTATAGTGGGGACACGTTAGCTTTCCATGTAAGTTGTCCATGTGTCACATGCCACATCATCTCACCACATCAGCTGCTCACATGTCACACACCATGTCACTTGTGGGGCCCACGTGCCATGTGGAATTAATAATATTTTATTTAATGCAACACCACTGTATTATGTAATGCAACACCATTATCTTGAAATGCAACATTAGAAAAAAAAGGCAAATGCAACAATAGAAGAAGGCAAATGCTACAATAGAAGAAAGCAAATACAGCGCTTTAATTAAAAATTTGCAATACTAGTCTTGTACATAGAAGAAATTCATCCAAAACATTCATTATCACATTCAAACCATTGAAAACATTCTACATACCATACCAATTATTCAAATATACCATAAATGTCAATACATACCATCAAGTACATAATTTAAAAGTACAATTTAAATAATATGCTCAAGCAAGTACTCTATTAGCAGTATTCTACGGATAGATGCCAGTTCCTCTTTGTTTTTACATAAACCTGCAGTAGACTTAAAAAAAGAAAAGCAAGGCAACAAAAATGTTTGGATTGATTTTGAATTTCAATACCTTTCTTATGTTCCTCCTGTAGTGTGCAATGCTAGTACACTAGTATTGTTGTTAAAGAGGATACATTACATTTCAAGTGGTGTATAACAGGGAAAGTACATATCTTATGTTCCTCCTGTAGTGCGTAATGTTGCTTTGATGATGCTCACTTAAACCCATTCATCTGTGGAATAAAAAAGCTAAAGTAAATTTGCATTTCTATTGAATGAAAAATAAGTACTTTGATTAACAGAAAAAGAAAACAAAATTCATGTGCATGCAGGCGCTTTTTTATACATGAAAAAAAAACACATGTTCATGTGTAATATGGTTGTAAATCAGAGTTTGATCACATTTGGGTAGAAAATCTGAAGTAATATTCCAATCAAAACTTGTAGTGTGTTCTAATCATATGATGAAATGATCCTATACATAGTCCCCATAAAGCGAGGAATTCTTCAAATATTTGGTTAGAAGGAATGTTTAAAGTGAGGCTAGAAGCAATGTTTAATAGGAGAAAAATAATCTGTTGAGTAAATCTAATATATATATATAAACTGCTTTAGTATTTAATTTAAGCTTGCACATTTAGCTTGGACTGAATTCAGAGCAGCCTGACTTTTATTTCGGCATGAATAAACTACAAGCTCAACACCACCGCCCTGTCATTGTGGTAACAATTTATATATATCACACACACCTTTGTTCATCATTTGCAGGCCTACATCTTGCAGTATAGTATTTCACTTTCAGGCAAAACGATCCAGCATGCTTCAATTTCTATCCTCTTCATCTTAACAGTTAATATGTAACAACCCGTATTTCAATAACATGTTAAAACGAGAATCAAGGCAGAATTTAATTTTAAATTCTGAATCAAGTAAAACGGGCTATGCCATTGCGTTCGTCTCGGAAAAATACGCGAAATAGAGTCCGAGTTTTCGAAAATCGGAGTCCGTATGACCCGGTTAAGGCCCAAAGAAGTTTTCGGGAAATTTGAATTTCGAAACATGCAGAAATGGGGCCAGGCGGGAAAATTCCCGCCCAGACAAGTCGACAGGCATGTCGACAGGGCTGTCGACTTGCCCTGTCGGCTGATTCTGATCTAGTGCACCTATTTTCTATCTTGGTTAGGTTTTTGGGCCTGGTTTGAAATCTGACGGTTCAGGTTGGTCCTAGGGTTAATCTAAGGGCCTAAAACTATCCTAATCTCTATAAAAAGACCCTAAACCTACCCCTAAACCCTCATTATTCACTCATGTAACTAAACTATGGCCAAATTTCTACTCTCATGGCCTCCATCTCAAATCCCTAGAGCCTATGCATTCAAATCGGGTTCAAATCAAAAGATGCAAGCTTGCTACACCAAAGAGAGGCAAAATCAACGTTGCTATGCGAGTTTCATGACGGATTCTTCAACAAAGGAGGCACCTTTCTTAGCCAAGATGATTCATGCTTCTTTCCCTAGGCCTAACTATGTAAGTTCTAGCTACTTTTAGATGGAAACGGTAGTTTTGATAATGACGTGGGATAAAATGAGGCTAAACATGATTATGCGAACCTATATGAACCTTACCTTGCCTCTTGTGTTCATGATTATGATTTTAGGCCATGTGAGTGACTTAATCATGCCTCTCATGCTATGCATAACCTAGTTTAACTTGCAAGTTTGGATCTTTATGCATGAAATGCTAGCATGAACCTTTAGGAACCACTTTATGTGTGAAACATTGGCTAAGACAAGATTTTGGGGCTTATGCATGTTTATGAACCCAAACCCCTTATGGTAACATGCAAGTTTGTGGCCAAATCCTTTATGAGATTATGCATGCTCGTGGCCAATCCCCTCTTTTAAGTTGTGCATGTTTATGGCTAAACCCTTTTTGATAATATGCATGTTTGTGGCCAAATTACCTTATGACACTATGCATGTTTATGGCCAATCCCTTTATGATGTTATGCATGTGGAAGCCAAGCCCTTTTTAGCATCATGCATGTTTTGAGACCAATATGTGACATAGTATCCTTACTATGTTGACTCGCTTTGCTTGCGTTGGGAAAACACGATTTTGGGTAGTTATATAAACATGAACATGTCGCGAAATCTTAACTTGATTATGACATGTGTTTATACTTGAAAATATGACTTGGAAGATAACATGGAAGTTGGCATGTAAGTATGCATAAAAACATGAGCTTGGGAATTTACCTATTAAGTTAGGTCTACCCTTTGGGAATTTACCTATTAAGTTAGGTCTACCCAAATGCTTGAAAACTCGTAACATGTTTTGGAAACATGATGAGCTTAGATAATATAAGTGTGGACAACTCGAGGTTGGGTTGAGTTTGCAACGTAAAACTACCCGGAACCGACCGGCCTAACTAGTAGTTGCAAACAATAGGACCCAATGTGAGAAGTTGGTCATGTCGCGTTTAAGACCCGAGGTTAGACTAGGTTGTGGTGTAAATCTACCCGGACCCGCCCGGCTTAACTAGTAACCACAACAAGGTCTAATGTGAGAGGTTAAGAGTGCATTAATTGAATTAATGCCACATGATAAGGTTAAGTAAATTTGACTAATGACACTTAACCGATATGACACGAATGGGTAGGTTAAGTGGGACCGGACTTGATCCCTTAATGACACTTAACCATGCAAGATGATTAGGAGATGGGGTTAAGTAATTTACACTTAACTAATCCGACTGGGTAATTAGATGAGGTTAAGTAATTAAGACTTAACTAACCTAACCACGGTAATTAGATGGGGTTAAGTAATCCACACTTAACTAATCTAAACACGGTAATTCGATGGGGTTAAGTTAAACACTTAACCAATTTAAACTTGGTAATTCAATGAGGTTAAGTAACCCATACTTAACCAACTTAACGTGATAATTTAATGGGGTTAAACAACTTATACCTAACCAATTATACATGAAGATTTGATGTGGTTAAGTGACCTAAACTTAACCAATCTAACTCGTTAATTTGATGTGGTTAAGTGACCTAAACTTAACCAATCTAACTCGTTAATTTGATGTGGTTAAGTGAACTATACTTAGCCAATCTAACTCGTGAATTTATGGGGGTTAAGTTAACCCATACTTAACCAATATAATGTGAAAACATGATAAGGCTAAGTCATGAATCGCTTGAATACACTTGACCAGTTTGACTAAGTAATTTGATAGGGTCAAGTTAATATATACTTAACCAACTTGTAGGGCTAAGTCTTGAACTTAAATACTTAGCCAATCTTGACGTGATTCGTAGGCGGCTTAAGGCATGGACTTGAATGATAACACTTAACCCAATAAGACAAACCCTAGTTAGAAGAACTAGGTAGAAAACCGTGGTTAATCAAGGATAACGGGAAGGTAAGGCTAAGTGGTAAACCTTAGTTAAGGAAAACTAAGTAATAATTCTTAGTCAAGGAAATTTGGACCATTTCTTAGATAGATTAGTAACCCGATACGTTAGGTCGACGTTTAAGTATGCGTGTAGGAGCAGGCTATCTGATTTAGATAAAGGCTCCAACGAACTGGGTAACGAAGCAGCGGCTTCGGGGAACGTGAGGATATTCTTGGGATCCCTCTGTGAGGTCGCAGATGATCATCCTGGGCTCACAAGAGGTTAAGGTCTGCGTTAGAAGAACCAAGAGTATGCCTTGGTTGCTATACGAGCGACCTAAAGACTGGGATGGATAGCAGTGAGTCAACGAATACATGATAGTGCCCTAGATAGCAAGTTCGTCGATCATCTACCATCTTGAGTCAAGCGTGTACGTACGGAAAGGCAGGGAACACCCAACAGACCATAATTGCTATCTAATTATGGGTGAGGTAGGCCGTAGGATGTGGGCTGGCCGGAGTGTAGTTCTCATGCAAGATTTTCTCTTGTGTTGCCTTTCACTAGTTGAGGGAGGGGTCTCGTGGGACCATAGCCACGTGTAGAAAAGTAGACCTTAGTATCTGCATCGGCAGATAAATCTAAAGCTCCCGACCGAGTCCTGTATTTCTTGTTTTGCCCTGTGACAGGACTCGGATGGCACGATGTGATACATGTGCATACAGTTATAGAAAAACGATTCACGATGAATGCGTGGGAAAAAGGGCACGGTTGAGGGTTAGCGTAATCCCTAGTGGCCTAGGTGGTTTAACCCAAACCGAAATACGAAAGCGTGCAATAGGTAAGCGTAATCCCTAGTGGTGCTAGGTGGCGTAAGTCCTAGTAGTTCAAACGATGATTCATATGGAAGAGCCTAGATAGAACAAGGGTGACAGTCCAAACGATTTCAAGGATAATACGACATGAGGAAGCCCGTACGAGGTACGGCAAAGGACTGAACTTATATACATGGAAAGAAACATATGATTTGAGTAACCTATATATGCGATATTAGGTTGACATGGACCATTACACGACTTTGAGCACGGGACATTCATGGTTAACACATGACGCGGGTAGGGATACTAGTACGAGAGGTGCAGAGCAAATATACATGTTAGAACTAGGAAGAATATACATAATAGATACCGTGGGATGTTAAACGGGGTAGATACCTTGGGATAATGTACTCGATAGAAATCTGACGATGTGATACCTGGACTTATCATAACACCGTAGTTTATCATGATACCTTAATTTACCTTGCCGCAGTAGTTCAACCGGCTACCCTGGTTTATCTATCTTGTAGTTATCCTTATGTTTACTTTCAGTTTATGCATGTCATGTTACCTTTACCTGTTTTTATACTGGAAGTAGATAGGACTTACTCAGTCTTTTTGACTGACCCGTTTTGTTTCGCCTCTTTTCTTCCGTTTCCCCCCCAGGTTTCAGGGAGGAAACAATGTTGTTTAGTTCGGACTTCTTCTGTTGAAGGGCATCATGTATGGCTTGATGTATAGCTTGGTCTTCTCTTGGCTATGGCTGCCTCACCGCTTTACTTTGGGGAATAATTTATGAAAAGGTTTTTATGCTTCTTTATTATTGCAAGATCAGGTTTTGATGTACTCTGATGTAAAAGGCTTTAGACCTTATTTATTCATGTTATGAAAGTTTGATTTTACTTCCGCTATTTTTAATATGTTCTGTCTTGTGATATTTCTGTGCATGTTTACCAATAATGCCCCTCTAAAACTAGTGCATTCCTTTGCGAGTGACCCTAGCGGAGGCGGGGTGTTACATTTGGTATCAGAGCAGAAGGTTACCAGACTGGGCAAAAGTTTTTAAAGACCTTCTGAAAACTATTTGAAAATCATTTATAAAGAAGCATTTTTCAAGAAAGTTTTCTTTTAAAAAGAAAAGGCTATTCCCCAAAGGCCATTAACATTATCCTTGATTGAATCTCTTTTCCTTTCTTTCCTCCATCTGTAGTCACAGTGGTTTTGACTGCGACTAGTCTTTCTAGCTGCGTAAGTGTTTCCCGTACGATGGAGGTGGTTCTCGAGAGACCGTTGCAGAGTTATGCATGAAAGGATAGTAAGAACAAGGATAAAGGATACGAGCTCAGGGATAAGCAACATGTTGGTATGGCTGAGTCCTAAAAGGAGGGAGAAAGATGAACAATGAAACCCATGACGAGAGGGTACCTTTGGCATAGTGAAACGGGATAGATAGTTAAGTATCATGGGACAAGGACAAGATCATTGGGAGGGCAATAGTATGCTCTCATTTCTAGGGTACCTCAGAAGGAGGGTAACGATCTTGTTAAAGGTTTAGCTTTTCTTCTCTATCATCCTGTCGGGACTTTGTTTTGATCACCGCATCTTTTAAGTCCGCTTCGATAGTTGAGTCTCTGCACCTTAAGTACTAGCGTAATAGAGAATCCCATTTCTGTCTCAAAGTCCTATTGGAGAATCAGTCCATTTATACATGACTTGTTTGGATTTGGGAATGTCTATGCCAAGTGTTGAGTTTGGAAATAATGCTTATGTTTATAAGCTATGGAGGGATTCTAGGGATGAAGTGGTTATCCAGTAGGGGGTGCCACTCTCGGTTTTTGGTAGGAGGGTAGTTAGACCATTTGACTAGCCTTGGTAATACCCTCGAAGTATCGTGTAACCTTTTTGAGGTTCGGTCATGACTAGTTTCTTAGAATCCCTTGATGCCTTTATTGGGAATTTGAAGCCCGATCGAGTGGTGTCCGCCGATAAGACGGATGGTTTACTTCATTTATGCATGGGTTATAGAGATCACCCTAGTAAATGCGCTTGATAACCTGGTTGGCATCTGTTTACTTTCAAGAGGAAGTTCTTCTACGAGAAATACCCTGTGGTACGAGGTCCGAGATTCACTAGTGAATTTTGGAAAGCTTGCATGAGATCATGAGTACGCAGTCATATTTGCGTCAAGTATTCTAGGAAAAGGATAAGTGCAAGTGGAACGAGAGGCGACGAAGAAATGAGTTCCAGCTCATGTTATGGAAACAGGAATAAGAAGCTAAAAAATCGCGAAGTTAAAAGACGACTTTGATGGTCAAAGACTAGATACGCGCATGATATCTCTTTTTGGGAGTATATCCTTGATCCCTGTTTTCTGTAGAGCTTACTTGTAGGCTATCTTTTGTGGACATCCTCTCGGTCCTATTTTCTGTTACAAACCCCGTAAGGAGTTTGTCCTGTTTATCTTCTCGACCCTGTTTCAGGGAATCCTAGGTAGAACCCTATGGATGTAAACATGTATTTGAAACATGTTATGATTGATATGGTTGCAAGTGGTTGCTCGTGGATGCGCGAATACACATTAGATACTAGCTCGACTCGGTCACATTTCATATTGCATATGCACGAGTATTTATACTTGTTTATGGATGAAATCGAATGTATTATCATGCGGTTGTCGCATATGAATGAATGATTGTGCACGCATATAGTATCTATATGACTAGGACTATTTGCATACATGTTGGATTCATGGCACTATACATATTTTTGCATTAGAAAGATTATCCAGGCCTGATCATTAGCATTAGCTAAGGAACATGTACACACACGTTTTGCATATATTCATACAGCATTAGAAATCATCTAAGGACAATGGTTGCTTGTGGATGATGTTTTGAGTAGATGGATGATGGATGGTAGGATATGTTCTTCCTAACTTAGAGATTTCGGGGACGAAATCCTAAAAGGTGGGGAGAATGTAACAACCCGTATTTCAATAACATGTTAAAACGAGAATCAAGGCAGAATTTAATTTTAAATTCTGAATCAAGTAAAACGGGCTATGCCATTGCGTTCGTCTCGGAAAAATACGCGAAATAGAGTCCGAGTTTTCGAAAATCGGAGTCCGTATGACCCGGTTAAGGCCCAAAGAAGTTTTCGGGAAATTTGAATTTCGAAACATGCAGAAATGGGGCCAGGCGGGAAAATTCCCGCCCAGACAAGTCGACTGTAACAACCCGGAATTTTGGGTCCAATTTAAAATTTTTATTTTGGAAATTTTAATGAATTTTAATATTTAAAATTATTTATTTTAATAATAACAACTAAAATAAAAAAATAAAAAAATAAATGTCCATTACTATAGGAAATGTATTTACATTGGATTTTGCATCCTAGATGTTTATGAACACCTCATGTTTGTATAGTTGAAAATAAACATCATGTTTGTATAGTTGAGATAAATATCTCATGTGTGTTTTGTTGTAAAACCAAATTACCATGTTTTGTTGATTTAGAAAGAGAGTGAAACAAAATAATCATTGTGTTAAATAGGAAAGAGAGAAAAACAAAATTTCTCATTTGTTTAATAGGAAATTGTTATGATTGAAAGTAGAATTAGATGCAAAATAAAAACATTCTTTTTATGTGCTATGTTAAAATTAGATATGTGTACAAATAAATATTAACATTTATTTGTCATGTTAAAGATTAAGATTTGTGAACGAATAAATATCCACATTTATTTGTTACATTAAAGATTGGAATGGTGTACAAATAAAAATATTCAATTTATTTGTTAAAATAGAAAATTTTGTACAAATAAAAATACTCATTTGTATTTTGTTATGAAACATATAATTGTTAGAATTATGAGACGATAAAAATAATCTTTTTATCGTAACTCATGAAACATAGAATTATTAGAATTGTCATGATTATATAAAATGCCATTTATGTTAGAATTGAAATGTCAGTTATGTTAGATTAGAAATACTAGAATAACATGTCACTTCATGTTTTGTTTACTAAAAAGACATTTTTTTCCCTATGTCAGTAGAATAAAAAGAGAAACATGTTACACTTGTTTTGTTATCTAAATAGACTTCTTAGCATGTTCAGTTAGGATAAATAGAAATTTATGTTAATATATGGTTTGCCATTTAAAATGACATTTTTAATATGTCTAGTTAGATAAAAAGAATTAAGTTATTAATATAAATCATAATGGGCAGGTTATAAATATAATTTGTAAAAGAGAACCACGTGTATATTTGTATTCTCTTTATTCCTATCCATCCAATTAAATTCCTTTGTAACAATTGTATTAACGGGCCTTTTTGAAATATAAGAATTAAATAGTTTTATTAATATATATACCCCTAGTATATACGGTCAAAACCTAACCCTATTCTCTCATGAACCAGCCGCCACTCCAAACCAAAACAAAGGTTATGAAAATTTTGATTTTTATTATTTATTTAATTTGGAAAATTGATTATAAATTCATACGAACTCTTAATCTGAAAATTTCAGAACCGGTAGAACCATATCGACGTAGGCGAGGCTTAGAAACTGATATGGACTGATTCGGAGCGATTATGGATTGTAAATCTAAATTAGAACAAAGGTGAGATTCTTTATTTTATAATTTATGAAATTAAATTATCTTTCTTGTGTTATTGATGTTTGTATGTACATGAATATGGATTGGTGATGAATGATTGATATTGGTGATGGATGTTTATGTAGTTATTGGCAGTTCTGTTCATGTATACGTTGTGAATGTCATTGATTGTGGAATGAATATTGATAGGTAAACTTGTGTAAATAAAGTTCATTCTTTATTTCTATATTCTTGAGAATTTATATTTAAATTTAAATTTATAATTTCTATTGTTGTTTCAGAAAAATGGGTGTTATTTAGATTTGCAATTTTGTACCAAAATTTCATTTTTTTCATGTTTTACATGAAAACAGGAATTTTATACAAAATCGTTGGACTAAATAAATATTTTATTTTATTGAACTACATGGAAATGAATTTTTAATTAAAATGTTGATTTTTGATAAAAATAATATTTTAATCGATTTTGTCAAAATTTGGGCTTTTATGCAAAATTGTCTTTTTTTGGACAAAAAGAACAAATTTTTGTTTTCTTATTCTTTCTGAAAATAAAGATAACATCTTTATTAACATGGAATTTTAGAAAATAAGATTGGTTTTTAGAATTGTTTATATAATTTATATTTTCAATATAAATTATAATTTTTAACGTTTCAGGCACGTGTACTTCATGTTTTGAGTTTCAAACTTTGAATGACTATAACGGAAGATCCAACCGTTGGATTTTTCCAAAACTGGATCCGTTGGATCCGCTTTGGAAAAATCTTTCCACCAATACCAAGTTTGAAAATTTTCAACGGTTAGATCTTGAGTTATGTGTAATTCAATTTTTGGAATAACAACGCTATAACTACACTTGACCTATAACGTCGTTTTAATGAAACGAATAATTATAAAAATAAAGTTTGGATCCTTATTTTTGAAGAATAAAGTTTTGATTTTGTTTTGGACTAGAATGAAAATTTTGATCTTTATTTTTAATAAATAAAGTTTTGGTTTTTATTTTTATTTTGAAAATAAAATAAGGTTTTTGTGAACATGAATTTGTTTGGACTAAAATGAATGAAAGTGACGTTCTTTACTTTTAAAAGGACTAGAATGATAAAGTGTTATTCTTTATTTTGGAAAAAAAAATAAATTGAATAAATTTATTCTTTATTTATGAATGGATTAAAAAGGAAATACTTAAAACATGGACCGATTACATTAAATTGAAATGATACAAAAGGGAGTTTTATTCTAAATCGGTTCCATTCAAAAGAATGTAATTAATACCTATTAGGTGAACATCGTTAATTGGTTATACCATTTATGTCATAATTTAATGCACTTGTATACACTGCCATTTACAAGCGACCTTGGCTTGTTTATGTGAGTGGACGATAAATTTTTACACATCGTCCAGAAGCACAGTTTATTTTATAATATGTGAATTGTGTTGGCTGAAACCCCACACGGGTTAAGGGTTGACATTTGAATACACGTCACCCTTGGAATAATTAGAAATGCACTTTGGATGGATGTTTGAAATTGTGATATAATTAATGTTTGATTTGCCGTATAATTAATTTATATGGAAATAGTGGGTCTCATTCCAACTTTGAGTTAAATAAATAAATATTCAATTAATGCAATTAATTGGTAATTAAATTTAGGAATTGTGTATTTACTGTTTTAAAGTATAGAATAAAAGCTTTTGAATGAATGTAATAAATTCCCTTTTTTTTTATTTCAATAAATGAAATTAATTGGCAATTGAAGTAAGGGATGATGTATTCGCTATTTAAAAAGGAAATGATAAAGAAGTTTTGAATTGATCATATTTCATTCCAGTTTTGAATGAAGGAAATTAATTTACATTTATTACTCAATTAACGAAATTAATTGACGATTGAATTGAGAAGATCAAATCTTATTTATTTGGAA
This sequence comes from Allium sativum, assembly GCA_030737875.1. NCBI lineage: Eukaryota > Viridiplantae > Streptophyta > Magnoliopsida > Asparagales > Amaryllidaceae > Allium > Allium sativum. Next base: position 131,445,669 of record CM060916.1, on the reverse strand, counting down.
AGTTACAAAACAGATCCTAGAAATGGGTAAATTACCTTCCAACTTTAATAAGAAGATTTGAAGTTAAAAGATACCGTTTTATGTTAACATTTAAATTGGGAAATTGATTACATTTTAATGTTGAAAGGGAAGTTTTTAATATCACCATTGAAACCGTTTTTTTTTTTTGAAAATAATTATTATTATAATATCATAATAATATGGAAAGTTAATATGTATTGAAATGGAATAATAAAGTTTTATATGAAAGAATATTTCAAGTAAGGAATGATATTAAGTAGTCGGATATTTTAAAATATAAAATATTTTAAAATAATATTCTTGGATAATATTTATAATTATAATTATATTTGGACACGAGGTTAGGTCACGTTTATGGTGGAAGTCTGCCCGGACCCAACCGGCATATCCAGCAGCCATAAATGTTGGGCCTAATGTGAGAGGTCCAAGTATACATATATGAATTGGGTTTTGACTCGAGGTTAAGCCCAACTGTGGAATAAGTCTGCCCGGACCCAACCGGCATATCCAGCATCCACAAGTTGTAGGTTTAATGTGAGAAGTCTGGCCCAGTATGAAATTGAAATATAATAACGAGTTGGGCTTTTTAGTCCGTTTTAAAATGATAATGCCATTTTAACCAGTATGAAATATCTTATTCATTTGAAAATGAATATTGAAAGAGTTAAATTTCAAAATAAATAATATTTTGGGAAAGGGGATTTATTTATTTTATAAATAAATAACAGGAAGTAAAAGTGGTTTTATCATAACCACGTAATTTCAATGAATATTTGAAATAGGCTTGAGTGGAAATTAAGTACGGATTATTTCAATATTAATTTCCGTAATTAAACGGTTATTATTTTGGGAATTTGGAAGATACTTATTATCGCTATTTCCGAAATGATTGCCGTTGGTTTTGGAATTTGATATTGAATTTGAGTCGTTCTAATTTTTATTTAAAGTCTTATATTTAATATCAAATTGATTTTGGTTGATTAATGTTTGAATAACATTAATTCTTAAAACCTCAATGAATAGTGAAATGAATATAAATCTTTTAATTAAGATTTGAACGAAATTTCCTAATTTAATTTATTAAATTGGAAATAACAGAAAAGTGAATTTGGGTTTATTGTGAATTATGTTTTAAATAACATTTATTCTTTAACCTAGATTTATGACAGCATTAATTCCCTAACTATTGAATAATCATTTAATAATGATTTTTGAAAGTAAAATCTAAATAAGGTTTTGAATAAAATCTTTAATATGATTTTAAAAAGGGGAATTAAGTAAATTATTGAATTAAGGAAATAAACGGTAATGGAGTTCCACCAGTTTAACTCCAAGCGTTAATTAAATCTTTAATTAGATTTAAACGGAAAAGGTAATTAAGTTTACCGGAGACTAATTGGGATTAATAAATTGGTAATTTCGGTAAAGCGTAAAATTCCGATTAGTTTGAATAAACCTTAATTTGGTTTAATATGGATAAATAGAGATTAAAGAATAAATATTAAAGATTTATCTTTGATAAAATTTATGGGAACCTATCCCTAAGAAATTGAATATTTTTAAGGAATATTCGGAATTGGAATGAGGCGTTGGTTGAATTTTATCAATTTATGTTTTTAAATCAACGCGAGTTATTCAGAAAGTCCGGGTCCAACCCATTCTGAATAATGAATACGACGATGAATAGTCGAATGATTGAAGACGGCGACAAGACCGACAATCTTCACATCGAATGGATGTTGATGCTATTGAGGCCCATGAAGGGAGTAGCTACCTTGAAGGGGCTGAGAGGGCGTCCGTCTGGACGTAGTGTTGATTTGTACGGATTGACTTTCGCTCAGACCCAGAGCATAAGTTATAAATGGATTGCGTGTCTGACGTCGTACTCCGCTTAATGTCATGATATTGATTTTCTGTCAATATATAAATGTTGGTGGTGGAGAATTCATTCTTTACTTAACACCCCATTTATATATTGATGGGTGATCAATGGTACGGTATGGATTGACGATGTGGCATGCCAAGATGAAGATGATCAAGGCTTTGTTGAAAAGCAGGCCTTGTGGATGAAGACTATATCGTTACTTCGTACGCCTCACAAACCGGTAGAGTCTAAAACGGGGGAAGGGAACGCAGGGAAAGTGGCACGTTTCTTTCTAGTTAGTAGTCATTTTACGTATGTGGATGATGAAACGAGGCGCCTCGGATAGGTCCTATAGGACCGGGGAACGTGTGCTTAGGAATAACTAATCCTCTAAGCTGTATGTGAGGACCGGCCCTGCCATTTCCAAGGGTTCACTGCGGGGGATCCTGGGGCATTAACTAGAGTGTCTCGAATCGGTAAGGAGCTCCTCCCTAGCCTGGACTCATGATGGAAATCCAAATTTCCAATACGAACCGACGAATTTGATTGTATTACTAGTACGGAGGCATAATATATGGTACCTATGCTTCCTAGGATTAATACATTTATTTTGAAATGCTTTCATATACACTAATAATAGTATTAGTTTCGTATTTGGCGTATTTAGCATGTTTAACCACCATAAGGTAAAACTCTATCCTCTTGGTGTGCGTTGCATTGTGTGATGGGACCTGAGTCTTATGGTGGTTCCATTTTTCAAAAAGACATTGCGTTGTGTTACGTTTTATTTATCTGTACTGACATTGTAGTTATGCACGGCAATCCATTGGTACAACCCGTTCCGCGTTAGCGGCGTGGTCTTTGGATTTGCCTTATTAGTATGAGTTAAGTTATTTAAGAATTCTCACACCAGTCCCACGACTGACCCATGTTTGTTTCCACCTTTTTGCAAACTTGGTGCCCTCTCTTCCACACGGGCAGCCGAGTATTTATCTACAGGTTCTCTTTTCAAGCAGGATTCTGGATTGAAGCTTAAAGCTGTGTCCATAGTTTAGATTTCCTTCCGCTGCAATGTTTTAAAATTTAATGTAAATTTATCTTTCGCTGTAATATAATTCGATGTACTCTGATGTAAACATTTTGTACTGTTTATAAAAGTTTGTTGTTTTGTTCTGATGATTGTTGTATTCCCAAAGTTAAAGTATTCGGGATTTGAACGGTCTTGGTCGATCTTGCGGTCGATTAAGGACGGGCGAAACCCGGGTCTTTACAGTTGGTATCAGAGCTCTGGTTAGCTCAAATCTTTGGGGTACAACTCATTAGAACGGAATAGAAGACTCATCAGAGGTTGGATTAGTAATATCCAATAAGAATACTCATTAACGTATTTTTAATAATATATATAATCTATTTTAGAAAATATGATTTTTGAATATATATAAAGGTTATATATTTGTAAGCTAATCAACTAATAAAATTATTGAAATGAATAAAAGAAGGGAAGATGAGTTAATAAATTAAACACTTTTAGCTTCGTTCCTTTTCGAGGACGAAAAGATTTTAAGTGGGGGAGACTGTAACGACCCGGAATTTTGGGTCCAATTTAAAAATTTTATTTTGGAAATTTTAATGAATTTTAATATTTAAAATTATTTATTTTAATAATAACAACTAAAATAAAAAAATAAATGTCCATTACTATAGGAAATGTATTTACATTGGATTTTGCATCCTAGATGTTTATGAACACCTCATGTTTGTATAGTTGAAAATAAACATCATGTTTGTATAGTTGAGATAAATATCTCATGTGTGTTTTGTTGTAAAACCAAATTACCATGTTTTGTTGATTTAGAAAGAGAGTGAAACAAAATAATCATTGTGTTAAATAGGAAACAGAGAAAAACAAAATTTCTCATTTGTTTAATAGGAAATTGTTATGATTGAAAGTAGAATTAGTTGCAAAATAAAAACATTCTTTTTATGTGCTATGTTAAAATTAGATATGTGTACAAATAAATATTAACATTTATTTGTCATGTTAAAGATTAAGATTTGTGAACGAATAAATATCCACATTTATTTGTTACATTAAAGATTGGAATGGTGTACAAATAAAAATATTCAATTTATTTGTTAAAATAGAAAATTTTGTACAAATAAAAATACTCATTTGTATTTTGTTATGAAACATATAATTGTTAGAATTATGAGACGATAAAAATAATCTTTTTATCGTAACTCATGAAACATAGAATTATTAGAATTGTCATGATTATATAAAATGCCATTTATGTTAGAATTGAAATGTCAGTTATGTTAGATTAGAAATACTAGAATAACATGTCACTTCATGTTTTGTTTACTAAAAAGACATTTTTTTTCCCTATGTCAGTAGAATAAAAAGAGAAACATGTTACACTTGTTTTGTTATCTAAATAGACTTCTTAGCATGTTCAGTTAGGATAAATAGAAATTTATGTTAATATATGGTTTGCCATTTAAAATGACATTTTTAATATGTCTAGTTAGATAAAAAGAATTAAGTTATTAATATAAATCATAATGGGCAGGTTATAAATATAATTTGTAAAAGAGAACCACGTGTATATTTGTATTCTCTTTATTCCTATCCATCCAATTAAATTCCTTTGTAACAATTGTATTAACGGGCCTTTTTGAAATATAAGAATTAAATAGTTTTATTAATATATATACCCCTAGTATATACGGTCAAAACCTAACCCTATTCTCTCATGAACCAGCCGCCACTCCAAACCAAAACAAAGGTTATGAAAATTTTGATTTTTATTATTTATTTAATTTGGAAAATTGATTATAAATTCATACGAACTCTTAATCTGAAAATTTCAGAACCGGTAGAACCATATCGACGTAGGCGAGGCTTAGAAACTGATATGGACTGATTCGGAGCGATTATGGATTGTAAATCTAAATTAGAACAAAGGTGAGATTCTTTATTTTATAATTTATGAAATTAAATTATCTTTCTTGTGTTATTGATGTTTGTATGTACATGAATATGGATTGGTGATGAATGATTGATATTGGTGATGGATGTTTATGTAGTTATTGGCAGTTCTGTTCATGTATACGTTGTGAATGTCATTGATTGTGGAATGAATATTGATAGGTAAACTTGTGTAAATAAAGTTCATTCTTTATTTCTATATTCTTGAGAATTTATATTTAAATTTAAATTTATAATTTCTATTGTTGTTTCAGAAAAATGGGTGTTATTTAGATTTGCAATTTTGTACCAAAATTTCATTTTTTTCATGTTTTACATGAAAACAGGAATTTTATACAAAATCGTTGGACTAAATAAATATTTTATTTTATTGAACTACATGGAAATGAATTTTTAATTAAAATGTTGATTTTTGATAAAAATAATATTTTAATCGATTTTGTCAAAATTTGGGCTTTTATGCAAAATTGTCTTTTTTTGGACAAAAAGAACAAATTTTTGTTTTCTTATTCTTTCTGAAAATAAAGATAACATCTTTATTAACATGGAATTTTAGAAAATAAGATTGGTTTTTAGAATTGTTTATATAATTTATATTTTCAATATAAATTATAATTTTTAACGTTTCAGGCACGTGTACTTCATGTTTTGAGTTTCAAACTTTGAATGACTATAACGGAAGATCCAACCGTTGGATTTTTCCAAAACTGGATCCGTTGGATCCGCTTTGGAAAAATCTTTCCACCAATACCAAGTTTGAAAATTTTCAACGGTTAGATCTTGAGTTATGTGTAATTCAATTTTTGGAATAACAACGCTATAACTACACTTGACCTATAACGTCGTTTTAATGAAACGAATAATTATAAAAATAAAGTTTGGATCCTTATTTTTGAAGAATAAAGTTTTGATTTTGTTTTGGACTAGAATGAAAAATTTGATCTTTATTTTTAATAAATAAAGTTTTGGTTTTTATTTTTATTTTGAAAATAAAATAAGGTTTTTGTGAACATGAATTTGTTTGGACTAAAATGAATGAAAGTGACGTTCTTTACTTTTAAAAGGACTAGAATGATAAAGTGTTATTCTTTATTTTGGAAAAAAAAATAAATTGAATAAATTTATTCTTTATTTATGAATGGATTAAAAAGGAAATACTTAAAACATGGACCGATTACATTAAATTGAAATGATACAAAAGGGAGTTTTATTCTAAATCGGTTCCATTCAAAAGAATGTAATTAATACCTATTAGGTGAACATCGTTAATTGGTTATACCATTTATGTCATAATTTAATGCACTTGTATACACTGCCATTTACAAGCGACCTTGGCTTGTTTATGTGAGTGGACGATAAATTTTTACACATCGTCCAGAAGCACAGTTTATTTTATAATATGTGAATTGTGTTGGCTGAAACCCCACACGGGTTAAGGGTTGACATTTGATACACGTCACCCTTGGAATAATTAGAAATGCACTTTGGATGGATGTTTGAAATTGTGATATAATTAATGTTTGATTTGCCGTATAATTAATTTATATGGAAATAGTGGGTCTCATTCCAACTTTGAGTTAAATAAATAAATATTCAATTAATGCAATTAATTGGTAATTAAATTTAGGAATTGTGTATTTACTGTTTTAAAGTATAGAATAAAAGCTTTTGAATGAATGTAATAAATTCCCTTTTTTTTTATTTCAATAAATGAAATTAATTGGCAATTGAAGTAAGGGATGATGTATTCGCTATTTAAAAAGGAAATGATAAAGAAGTTTTGAATTGATCATATTTCATTCCAGTTTTGAATGAAGGAAATTAATTTCCATTTATTACTCAATTAACGAAATTAATTGACGATTGAATTGAGAAGATCAAATCTTATTTATTTGGAAAGTTACAAAACAAATCCTAGAAATGGGTAAATTACCTTCCAACTTTAATAAGAAGATTTGAAGTTAAAAGATACCGTTTTATGTTAACATTTAAATTGGGAAATTGATTACATTTTAATGTTGAAAGGGAAGTTTTTAATATCACCATTGAAACCGTTTTTTTTTTGAAAATAATTATTATTATAATATCATAATAATATGGAAAGTTAATATGTATTGAAATGGAATAATAAAGTTTTATATGAAAGAATATTTCAAGTAAGGAATGATATTAAGTAGTCGGATATTTTAAAATATAAAATATTTTAAAATAATATTCTTGGATAATATTTATAATTAAAAATTATAATTATATTTGGACACGAGGTGAGGTCACGTTTATGGTGGAAGTCTGCCCGGACCCAACCGGCATATCCAGCAGCCATAAATGTTGGGCCTAATGTGAGAGGTCCAAGTATACATATATGAATTGGGTTTTGACTCGAGGTTAAGCCCAACTGTGGAATAAGTCTGCCCGGACCCAACCGGCATATCCAGCATCCACAAGTTGTAGGTTTAATGTGAGAAGTCTGGCCCAGTATGAAATTGAAATATAATAACGAGTTGGGCTTTTTAGTCCGTTTTAAAATGATAATGCCATTTTAACCAGTATGAAATATCTTATTCATTTGAAAATGAATATTGAAAGAGTTAAATTTCAAAATAAATAATATTTTGGGAAAGGGGATTTATTTATTTTATAAATAAATAACAGGAAGTAAAAGTGGTTTTATCATAACCACGTAATTTCAATGAATATTTGAAATAGGCTTGAGTGGAAATTAAGTACGGATTATTTCAATATTAATTTCCGTAATTAAACGGTTATTATTTTGGGAATTTGGAAGATACTTATTATCGCTATTTCCGAAATGATTGCCGTTGGTTTTGGAATTTGATATTGAATTTGAGTCGTTCTAATTTTTATTTAAAGTCTTATATTTAATATCAAATTGATTTTGGTTGATTAATGTTTGAATAACATTAATTCTTAAAACCTCAATGAATAGTGAAATGAATATAAATCTTTTAATTAAGATTTGAACGAAATTTCCTAATTTAATTTATTAAATTGGAAATAACAGAAAAGTGAATTTGGGTTTATTGTGAATTATGTTTTAAATAACATTTATTCTTTAACCTAGATTTATGACAGCATTAATTCCCTAACTATTGAATAATCATTTAATAATGATTTTTGAAAGTAAAATCTAAATAAGGTTTTGAATAAAATCTTTAATAAGATTTTAAAAAGGGGAATTAAGTAAATTATTGAATTAAGGAAATAAACGGTAATGGAGTTCCACCAGTTTAACTCCAAGCGTTAATTAAATCTTTAATTAGATTTAAACGGAAAAGGTAATTAAGTTTACCGGAGACTAATTGGGATTAATAAATTGGTAATTTCGGTAAAGCGTAAAATTCCGATTAGTTTGAATAAACCTTAATTTGGTTTAATATGGATAAATAGAGATTAAAGAATAAATATTAAAGATTTATCTTTGATAAAATTTATGGGAACCTATCCCTAAGAAATTGAATATTTTTAAGGAATATTCGGAATTGGAATGAGGCGTTGGTTGAATTTTATCAATTTATGTTTTTAAATCAACGCGAGTTATTCAGAAAGTTCGGGTCCAACCCATTCTGAATAATGAATACGACGATGAATAGTCGAATGATTGAAGACGGCGACAAGACCGACAATCTTCACATCGAATGGATGTTGATGCTATTGAGGCCCATGAAGGGAGTAGCTACCTTGAAGGGGCTGAGAGGGCGTCCGTCCGGACGTAGTGTTGATTTGTACGGATTGACTTTCGCTCAGACCCAGAGCATAAGTTATAAATGGATTGCGTGTCTGACGTCGTACTCCGCTTAATGTCATGATATTGATTTTCTGTCAATATATAAATGTTGGTGGTGGAGAATTCATTCTTTACTTAACACCCTATTTATATATTGATGGGTGATCAATGGTACGGTATGGATTGACGATGTGGCATGCCAAGATGAAGATGATCAAGGCTTTGTTGAAAAGCAGGCCTTGTGGATGAAGACTATATCGTTACTTCGTACGCCTCACAAACCGGTAGAGTCTAAAACGGGGGAAGGGAACGCAGGGAAAGTGGCACGTTTCTTTCTAGTTAGTAGTCATTTTACGTATGTGGATGATGAAACGAGGCGCCTCGGATAGGTCCTATAGGACCGGGGAACGTGTGCTTAGGAATAACTAATCCTCTAAGCTGTATGTGAGGACCGGCCCTGCCATTTCCAAGGGTTCACTGCGGGGGATCCTGGGGCATTAACTAGAGTGTCTCGAATCGGTAAGTAGCTCCTCCCTAGCCTGGACTCATGATGGAAATCCAAATTTCCAATACGAACCGACGAATTTGATTGTATTACTAGTACGGAGGCATAATATATGGTACCTATGCTTCCTAGGATTAATACATTTATTTTGAAATGCTTTCATATACACTAATAATAGTATTAGTTTCGTATTTGGCGTATTTAGCATGTTTAACCACCATAAGGTAAAACTCTACCCTCTTGGTGTGCGTTGCATTGTGTGATGGGACCTGAGTCTTATGGTGGTTCCATTTTTCGAAAAGACATTGCGTTGTGTTACGTTTTATTTATCTGTACTGACATTGTAGTTATGCACGGCAATCCATTGGTACAACCCGTTCCGCGTTAGCGGCGTGGTCTTTGGATTTGCCTTATTAGTATGAGTTAAGTTATTTAAGAATTCTCACACCAGTCCCACGACTGACCCATGTTTTTTTCCACCTTTTTGCAAACTTGGGTGCCCTCTCTTCCACACGGGCAGCCGAGTATTTATCTACAGGTTCTCTTTTCAAGCAGGATTCTGGATTGAAGCTTAAAGCTGTGTCCATAGTTTAGATTTCCTTCCGCTGCAATGTTTTAAAATTTAATGTAAATTTATCTTTCGCTGTAATATAATTCGATGTACTCTGATATTTTGTACTCTGATGTAAACATTTTGTACTGTTTATAAAAGTTTGCTGTTTTGTTCTGATGATTGTTGTATTCCCAAAGTTAAAGTATTCGGGATTTGAACGGTCTTGGTCGATCTTGCGGTCGATTAAGGACGGGCGAAACCCGGGTCTTTACATCGACAGGCATGTCGACAGGGCTGTCGACTTGCCCTGTCGGCTGATTCTGATCTGGTGCACCTATTTTCTATCTTGGCTAGGTTTTTGGGCCTGGTTTGAAATCTGACGGTTCAGGTTGGTCCTAGGGTTAATCTAAGGGCCTAAAACTATCCTAATCTCTATAAAAAGACCCTAAACCTACCCCTAAACCCTCATTATTCACTCATGTAACTAAACTATGGCCAAATTTCTACTCTCATGGCCTCCATCTCAAATCCCTAGAGCCTATGCATTCAAATCGGGTTCAAATCAAAAGATGCAAGCTTGCTACACCAAAGAGAGGCAAAATCAACGTTGCTATGCGAGTTTCATGACGGATTCTTCAACAAAGGAGGCACCTTTCTTAGCCAAGATGATTCATGCTTCTTTCCCTAGGCCTAACTATGTAAGTTCTAGCTACTTTTAGATGGAAACGGTAGTTTTGATAATGACATGGGATAAAATGAGGCTAAACATGATTATGCGAACCTATATGAACCTTACCTTGCCTCTTGTGTTCATGATTATGATTTTAGGCCATGTGAGTGACTTAATCATGCCTCTCATGCTATGCATAACCTAGTTTAACTTACAAGTTTGGATCTTTATGCATGAAATGCTAGCATGAACCTTTAGGAACCACTTTATGTGTGAAACATTGGCTAAGACAAGATTTTGGGGCTTATGCGTGTTTATGAACCCAAACCCCTTATGGTAACATGCAAGTTTGTGGCCAAATCCTTTATGAGATTATGCATGCTCGTGGCCAATCCCCTCTTTTAAGTTGTGCATGTTTATGGCTAAACCCTTTTTGATAATATGCATGTTTGTGGCCAAATTACCTTATGACACTATGCATGTTTATGGCCAATCCCTTTATGATGTTATGCATGTGGAAGCCAAGCCCTTTTTAGCATCATGCATGTTTTGAGACCAATATGTGACATAGTATCCTTACTATGTTGACTCGTTTTGCTTGCGTTGGGAAAATACGATTTTGGGTAGTTATATAAACATGAACATGTCGCGAAATCTTAACTTGATTATGACATGTGTTTATACTTGAAAATATGACTTGGAAGATAACATGGAAGTTGGCATGTAAGTATGCATAAAAACATGAGCTTGGGAATTTACCTATTAAGTTAGGTCTACCCTTTGGGAATTTACCTATTAAGTTAGGTCTACCCAAATGCTTGAAAACTCGTAACATGTTTTGGAAACATGATGAACTTAGATAATATAAGTGTGGCCAACTCGAGGTTGGGTTGAGTTTGCAACGTAAAACTACCCGGAACCGACCGGCCTAACTAGTAGTTGCAAACAATAGGACCCAATGTGAGAAGTTGGTCATGTCGCGCTTAAGACCCGAGGTTAGACTAGGTTGTGGTGTAAATCTACCCGGACCCGCCCGGCTTAACTAGTAACCACAACAAGGTCTAATGTGAGAGGTTAAGAGTGCATTAATTGAATTAATGCCACATGATAAGGTTAAGTAAATTTGACTAATGACACTTAACCGATATGACACGAATGGGTAGGTTAAGTGGGACCGGACTTGATCCCTTAATGACACTTAACCATGCAAGATGATTAGGAGATGGGGTTAAGTAATTTACACTTAACTAATCTGACTGGGTAATTAGATGAGGTTAAGTAATTAAGACTTAACTAACTTAACCACGGTAATTAGATGGGGTTAAGTAATCCACACTTAACTAATCTAAACACGGTAATTCGATGGGGTTAAGTTAAACACTTAACCAATTTAAACTTGGTAATTCAATGAGGTTAAGTAACCCATACTTAACCAACTTAACGTGATAATTTAATGGGGTTAAACAACTTATACCTAACCAATTATACATGAAGATTTGATGTGGTTAAGTGACCTAAACTTAACCAATCTAACTCGTTAATTTGATGTGGTTAAGTGACCTAAACTTAACCAATCTAACTCGTTAATTTGATGTGGTTAAGTGAACTATACTTAGCCAATCTAACTCGTGAATTTATGGGGGTTAAGTTAACCCATACTTAACCAATATAACGTGAAAACATGATAAGGCTAAGTCATGAATCGCTTGAATACACTTGACCGGTTTGACTAAGTAATTTGATAGGGTCAAGTTAATATATACTTAACCAACTTGTAGGGCTAAGTCTTGAACTTAAATACTTAGCCAATCTTGACGTGATTCGTGGGCGGGTTAAGGCATGGACTTGAATGATAACACTTAACCCAATAAGACAAACCCTAGTTAGAAGAACTAGGTAGAAAACCGTGGTTAATCAAGGATAACGGGAAGGTAAGGCTAAGTGGTAAACCTTAGTTAAGGGAAACTAAGTAATAATTCTTAGTCAAGGAAATTTGGACCATTTCTTAGATAGATTAGTAACCCGATACGTTAGGTCGACGTTTAAGTATGCGTGTAGGAGCAGGCTATCTGATTTAGATAAAGGCTCCAACGAACTGGGTAACGAAGCAGCGGCTTCGGGGAACGTGAGGATATTCTTGGGATCCCTCTGTGAGGTCGCAGATGATCATCCTGGGCTCACAAGAGGTTAAGGTCTGCGTTAGAAGAACCAAGAGTATGCCTTGGTTGCTATACGAGCGACCTAAAGACTGGGATGGATAGCAGTGAGTCAACGAATACATGATAGTGCCCTAGATAGCAAGTTCGTCGATCATCTACCATCTTGAGTCAAGCGTGTACGTACGGAAAGGCAGGGAACACCCAACAGACCATAATTGCTATCTAATTATGGGTGAGGTAGGCCGTAGGATGTGGGCTGGCCGGAGTGTAGTTCTCATGCAAGATTTTCTCTTGTGTTGCCTTTCACTAGTTGAGGGAGGGGTCTCGTGGGACCATAGCCACGTGTAGAAAAGCAGACCTTAGTATCTGCATCGGCAGATAAATCTAAAGCTCCCGACCGAGTCCTGTATTTCTTGTTTTGCCCTGTGACAGGACTCGGATGGCACGATGTGATACATGTGCATACAGTTATAGAAAAACGATTCACGATGAATGCGTGGGAAAAAGGGCGCGGTTGAGGGTTAGCGTAATCCCTAGTGGCCTAGGTGGTTTAACCCAAACCGAAATACGAAAGCGTGCAATAGGTAAGCGTAATCCCTAGTGGTGCTAGGTGGCGTAAGTCCTAGTAGTTCAAACGATGATTCATATGGAAGAGCCTAGATAGAACAAGGGTGACAGTCCAAACGATTTCAAGGATAATACGACATGAGGAAGCCCGTACGAGGTACGGCAAAGGACTGAACTTATATACATGGAAAGAAACATATGATTTGAGTAACCTATATATGCGATATTAGGTTGACATGGACCATTACACGACTTTGAGCACGGGACATTCATGGTTAACACATGACGCGGGTAGGGATACTAGTACGAGAGGTGCAGAGCAAATATACATGTTAGAACTAGGAAGAATATACATAATAGATACCGTGAGATGTTAAACGGGGTAGATACCTTGGGATAATGTACTCGATAGAAATCTGACGATGTGATACCTGGACTTATCATAACACCGTAGTTTATCATGATACCTTAATTTACCTTGCCGCAGTAGTTCAACCGGCTACCCTGGTTTATCTATCTTGTAGTTATCCTTATGTTTACTTTCAGTTTATGCATGTCATGTTACCTTTACCTGTTTTTATACTGGAAGTAGATAGGACTTACTCAGTCTTTTTGACTGACCCGTTTTGTTTCGCCTCTTTTCTTCCGTTTCCCCCCCAGGTTTCAGGGAGGAAACAATGTTGTTTAGTTCGGACTTCTTCTGTTGAAGGGCATCATGTATGGCTTGATGTATAGCTTGGTCTTCTCTTGGCTATGGCTGCCTCACCGCTTTACTTTGGGGAATAATTTATGAAAAGGTTTTTATGCTTCTTTATTATTGCAAGATCAGGTTTTGATGTACTCTGATGTAAAAGGCTTTAGACCTTATTTATTCATGTTATGAAAGTTTGATTTTACTTCCGCTATTTTTAATATGTTCTGTCTTGTGATATTTCTGTGCATGTTTACCAATAATGCCCCTCTAAAACTAGTGCATTCCTTTGCGAGTGACCCTAGCGGAGGCGGGGTGTTACATAATACTTATAGGCCTGTCATTGTATCAGCCTTGATAGAGCATACACATTTAGCACATCATCCCACGATTTGCATCTAAGGCTCTATTCGAGGCATGCAGCACCAGCAACTTTACCCTTGCAATAGTACATATGACAATCCATAACAGCATCTTCACGTCTCTTGTCGGGCGCTAAAAACAACTTATAAAGCTCTCTCATCACCTTAACCTATAATCAATCTTAACCCCTTATTTAAGCTAGAGCAACTACATCATTGGTAATTTCTCTAAATATTTCTCTTGTATTCATCGACTCCCTTTCTCTCTGAAAGAAATGGAAAATCAAGTGTTCACGGTGTAAGGATTAATTCATACAGAAGACGTAAAAAGAACATACATCAATAGGAATAACTGAATGCTGAAGGTGAATGTAAACTATGCGCTTGAATAATGTGTAAACTGTGAGCTCTAAGATGAGAACACATGATAAGAACTTTGCAAAATAAGTTGAATACGAATTAGCTTTCAGATAAAAATAGCATGAAGACATACATGAAGTATTAACTAATATGTAAGGGAACAAAGTGATTTCAAAATAATCAAACTTAACCTAAATCATGTCGAGCTTAAATCCTTTTAATTTGAAGTTATACCTTTGGCAATAGAGACCTCATATTGTCAAGATCCACAAGGGAAGTGCAAAGTCATATGAAATTTTTTCCTTATCTGTGTTGTAGACTCCATTTGGCACCAGGTTTATTGTCTTCAAAACTGTTTACAATTTTAGTGTAGTGTTTTCTAGTTAATCAACAATAAAAAGAGTAAAACTTGGTATGTACTACATCCATTCCCTAAGCCTCTTGATAACACAGCTTCCAAAAACAAAGATAAGTAATGAGGTCCATAATCACCCTTTAGCATTAATCAACAATCATCTGGTGATACAACAAGGAAGATATAATGTTAAATGTTACTAAAATATATAAAACAGATTAAGAAAGATAATACATACCTATGAGGAGAAAGATTGTATTTTCATTTCTGCTTATTGTGTACAACACATGCATGCTTTTGCTTATTTTCTCTTCTTTTCTGGTCAAATTACTCTCCCAGCTCTTTACTGTGCATCCTGTACACATCATCACTTTACTTATTAAAGCAGATAAAATATGGATGCTTTTAACTGCAGATAACCAATAGAGCTAATTTTATTTATGTTTATTTAATTTAGAATATGCTCTTATATTCTAATCCACATACAGTTAGATATTGACGTCGAAAAAGAAAGGGGAAAAAGGATGATGCTGAAAAAATTGAGTAAATATATTTGGAGCCTATCATGCAAAAAATTACAACTCTGATAACATTAGATGTGCTTTCAGTTTTTTTCCTTTTATTCTCACTTAAAAAATAATCCTAGCTTTCTCATCATTATCAAATAAAGAATAAAAATTGAAAATGAATGGTTCAATTAAAAACTTTAAGAGACTATGTTTCTAAAATAGATTCGGCTATTCCAACATGTTTAATGTCATTATATGTATGGCTCTAACTTATTCTCAATAAATTTTTGAACACTTAGTTATGCATTTAAGGACACATTTTTATGAAATAAGTTTACAACTGTGAACTTTAAGCATAACGTATGATGATAAGATATCTGATTTTGTATAATATATCATATATTGAACTTGATTCTCAGCCTAAATGCCAACCGATGTGATAACAGCAGCAAGATATTTAACTTTGTAAGAATATGGTTTGAGTTAGATTATCCTGCATATGTATATACCAGGAATAGTTAAATCTTATCTCAACGAAAATCACATAACTCGCCACCCTGATTAAGGTCATATATCAACTTTGAATCATCGCCATATTTCCTCATTAATTTTTTCTTTAATTTATAGATATGGGTATCAATTTTTGTGTACAATTTTTTGTTTCAAAAACCGAAGAAATCGCAACTTCAAAACAAAGAAATTCCTTCTCAAATAACTTAGCTACTTTAGTTTCCGATTCGACCTCACTAATCGACTTAATAACCAGCTTTGACCTTTCCAAACTACCCTTCCCCACTATTTTTCTGGTCTCATGGCACATCAGTTCATTTGCAGATTTTTACGCAATATGTAACACCCAGCATTATTAAGGAAAATAAAAATGTGGAAATATGTATATATATTATATGCATAGATATATTTAAGAGAAAACTTAAATAATGATAATTAAATTGCATGTAACAAGTTCATGTAGTGAAATGAAGAAAAAAGATTAATAAAAGAAATTACATGCAATACACGAAATGCGAAGAAATGCAATGCAATGCAATTAAAATTGCATGCGAACATTTAAAAAAGAAATAAAAAGGAAAATTTGAAAAGGTTCCAAAATTAGGTCACGAAATTAGCGTCATTGCGTTCATGGCTGATTTCTAGTCAATTTAGACCTATGGTTTGTAGAAAACTGATTTAGGATAAAAAAAGATATCTTTAAATTAAATATTGCAACAAAACATGAAAAAGATGAATGAGAAAAAAGGGTAATATCTAGCATTGTCATAAGTCTTGTTAACAAAAGACTTAGTAGCTCAGTTGATTAGAACATGTGACTTGTATACAAGAGGTTAAGATTTTGATTCCCACCAACGCCATATGTTTTTTTAAGGGAATGGCTAAAAAGTGGCTTAGTGTGAAAGTAGTTAAAAAGTGGCTTAGTATGAAAAGGGTTAAAAGGGGGTTTAATTGAGAGAATGTTTCAAAAGAGGAAAAATATATATATTAATTGGTTTGAAATTTGAAATTGTTCGCATATAAAAGATTGGCATATGCGCAAGGGTTGAATGCAGATAAACATAATTCAGAATAAGGGTTGTAAGCGAACTTAAGAGGATATTTGAAATTTGATTATTGATAAATCAAATTTTAAATAAATAAATAATATATATATATGACGTGTGGGGGGTCAACACCCATAAGGGGGTGTCGACACATGTATCGAGACCCAAGCAGGGGTATCGACCCCCTCCCTCTGCTGCTACTCACCATGTTGCACACATGGCGCATTTTTATTGGTTAATGTTTGTTTTTTTCGCAACATGGCTATTTCCTACTTGTCGGATGACGTGGTTAGCTTGGATGGGGTTTTAAATTAAATCTAAAGGACTAGATTAGTTTAGCATGCCTATAAATAAGGTGGTTAGGGTTACTTCATCCTCACAATTTCTTAGGCAACGCCAAAACTCTGCCTCCAAACCTATTCTTCTTCTTCCTCTTCTTCTTCAACTAGAGAAAGCTCTGCCCTTTTCTCTTCTCCTCCAAAACATATTCTAAAAACAAAATAAAGATTAAATCTAGACTTCTTCTTCTTCTTCAAAGTTAGAGAAAAGAATTCAGATTTTGCGATAAAAGCGCCTAGATTTAAGCTGCGTATGAGGTTCCAAATCAAGACATGGAAGAGTAGATATGGATTAGGTTCAAGATTATTCAGAATTGGGAAAGAGATCAATGGTGAGTGAGTTTAAATTATAATTTTGAATCATAGTATACCTATCGTTCGACGTTCCCCATTCATGTAAAGATTAATTTGATAACATGCTTTAATTTCAGTCTTAATTTTATGTCCATTTTGTTCTTCTCCTTCTATTTCACTTTTTATTTTAAGACTAGGCTACCTTCGAGCCTAGGCCAATCTCGCCAAAATATGTGCACGAATGAAATTGAGATAATTGGAAAATTTTGGGTATGAAACTGAAAAAGGGAATATGGGAATATGGCTTAGTTAAGAATATAAGACTGTAATTTGGGGAAAAATTAATGACTGGAATTTGGGGCATAATTGCAATAAATATGAGCAATTGGAAAGGTTTGGGAAATATGTAAATAAATGTAATTGGCTTAAGATTGATGATAACTATGAAGTTGGTTTGGGCATAATTTGGTATAACTTGTATACATGGAAATATAGGCATAAATTGGATTAGAATTGTAAGCATAATATTTGAATTAGAAATTATGGGTAATTGGAATAATCCAAGATTTGAATTTGGGCATGAATTAAGAAAAAGATAATGAATGCCTAAGACATGAGGTTAGAATTGGTTTCAGTCGAAGTCAGCCTGAAACCGCCCGGCATATCCAGCAACCGCAAATGGTAATCTAATGTGAGAGGTCTTAGGTGGAAATTGGACCCGTAATGGTGTCAAGACACGAGGTTAGATTCAGATGCGGTTGAAGTCTGCTTGGAACCGCCCGGCATATCCAGCAACCGCAAACGGCAATCTAATGTGAAAGGTCTTGCGCGTTTATGGACATAATAAATAATAATGAACACTTAACCAAGACGACACATGTAAGGTTGAGGTGGATATAATAAAAGGGGTTAAGTGGGTAACATGGGTAGCATGGATAATTTGTTAAATTGGAATACTTAACCTAATTAAATCTGTAGTGGTGTATCGAACCAGTTGAAATGAGTAGGGGTTAAGTAAATTTGCTAAAGAATTGGGAAAGGTTAAGTTAATCTTAATTAATGCCAAAATGGGGAATGATGATAATAACCTATTATGAATGAACTTGAATAACAAAGATAATAGGTAGGTGTTAGACCCAAATGTGGTTCTAACACCCAAATTGATTAGAAACAAGATAAAATAAAACAGAAATAAAAATGAACACACAAGATTTATAGTGGTTCGGCGAAGAAATGCCTACGTCCACTTAGTTTTCACTATATTCAGTAATTCAGTTACAAATGCAATGTAAGATTCACTCACAACTCACTTTTGTTCACTCAAATGATTAAAACAAGAAATGAAAGATGATTTGGATTTTCCGGGAGTAATGGAGTTCGGATGATGAAGGTACTTGGATTCTCAAAAGTGCTCAAAAAAAGATCCTTCTCTTTATCTCTAGATGGGGTATTTATAGGTGTGAATTTGCTTGAGATTCAATCCGGGTCGGAACACGTGTCATCCATCGCACTCTCTTCGGGTTCGGATGAACTATCAAGCTGACAACGCATCAAAGAGATGGACGTTAGGGGTAGGAATTAGTCATATCCGGTCCGGTTCTCCAGGCGATTTTATAGGAGATTAACATAGATCATGGGTGCGGGTCGGAGACATGCAGGTAAGGGGTTCGGATCGGGATACCCGATCCGACCCGGATTGGTTTGGGCACCACTCCTCCTTTAACCTACTCCGCTCCGCTCCTATGCTATGGCGAGCAGATGAACCTCCGATCCGTTTGAGATTTATTGGCCTTCCGATCCTATCAGACATGCTTCGCTAATTTATCCAGTAGGAGACATCCGTTCCGAACAGAGAATTCTATCCGATCCGAACTGATATGCTGCTATCAATCTGAAGTGTGGTGTTTTCTTCCGATCCGAACCGGAGTCTTATAACTTGAAATACTCTTCAATGGTTGGTTTCTTGACTTTGTGTTGCCTAGTTCACAAAGTAGGCTAACATTTTGCCCCCTCAAAGGATGCTTTCGTTGTACAAAGCGTGCTTTGATGTCGTTTAACCAGAATTGTCAGGGGTAATGCACGGATTTCTGTTCGGTTCGACGTCCGACCCGAACACATCTTCTTCATTTCTGAGCAAATTTGGGTACTCATCTCGCCATGTAATGCCTCTTGCAAGTATGCTCCTTCTTTACTCTCCTTCTCTTCAATTCGAGTCGGATGCTAAATCAACGTGTGAAATTTCCACTCGGTTCGGATTCCGATCCGAAGCGTATTCGTGGATTTAATTCTTAGACACTGGGCCTTCAGAGAGAGTTATGCTACTGGGCTTCCACTCCGGTCCGATCGGGCGAGACAAAATAGGGAGACGAGGAGTCAACACCATTCCTTATATAAATTCACTACTGCCTTCATTCTTTTCTCCTTCGTTTCTATTACCGCTCCCAACCTAAGTATTTGAAAACGTCCAGAAACTCGGATACTCTGAAATTATTCCTCGTAGATTTCTTAAATCGAACACATAGGTAGCTTTTCTAATCTCGAATAGCTTTGTTGTAATCGTTTTCGATTTCAATTCGCGTTGGATTGGGATGGCTTGGCCATAAGCTTCGCTTGAACCCCCCGCCGCTGCTTGTGAATGCGCCATCGCTTCGAGGCGTTGCGAGGCTGGAGAGGGCAGAATATTTTATCCTCAATGGTGGCTTTGGTGATAACATGGACTTGTTTGTGAGAAAGGGGGGAAAGAGGAAGAGGATGAGGAGCGTGGTGACCGACTGGAGTCGGTTCGGGTAGAAGACGGAGGAGCGGAAAGGAAGGAGTAGGATAAGGGATCGGTCCTGGTTACACACTTTAGAAAGACAGGGAGGAAAGAAAACGTCGGTTCGGGTCGGAGAAGTGAATGGGATACGAGGTTGAAGTAAATGGATCGGTTGAGTGGTGCTAGTTCGGTTCGGATCGGGTCATCCGATCCGATCAGATTAGTCCTGCTTCCGAACCCGTTGCTTCCCTTGTCTTGAACTGGCCTTGCTTTAATGATACATCCGAACCGGCCACTATCTGTGTTGAGCCAATCATCACATGCATATCCGAACCGAACCGAACGCATCAAATTTGGCACATAAAGACTATCCAACTAATTCAATTAACACTTACTCTAGACGAATATGTTTCGCGGACAGTTAGGATAGTGCCTTGTGGACATAAACGAGAATTAAGAACAACTCTGACTATCGCTTTCTCTTTAAAGCTTCGTCTTACGCTGCTGTACTTTTATTTTGTATTTCCCACATTTGCTGCACACACTTTAGTTCACACACATACACAAAGAAGGGGGACACGGGATAATTTACTCTAATTCGTGCTATTGCTTCTTCAATAGTTCCATGACAATGAGGCCCAGACGCTCTTCTCGTCTAGCTGAGAGGAAAGAAGCTCCGGAAACTTCTAGCAAAATCACTCTTGAGGATATATCTTCTTCGTCCGATCCAGAATGGGATAGTGAAGGTCCGGATTACGGAGTTGGTCATCGGGAAAGCGACGAAGCGTCTTCAGAGACTGAAGTTTCCCTGGGCTTTGAGGAGGAAGGAGGGATTGGTGACAATCGAGCACCCGATGAATTTGACTCAGCCATTATATTGGAGTCACCTCCAGATTCCGTAGAATCGACAATTGACAATGACCGACTTATTAGAATTTGCTTGAAGTATGGAATAATGAAAAGGGACACTTTAGTGCCCTCACGCTCTGACCGTCCCCATAACCCTCCAGAAGGATATATGACGGTCACTCGACTGATGTGCATGGTTGGCGCCATTCCTCCATTCTCGCCTTTCATCGTCGACTTCTTAAGACAAATGCGGATTGCCCCCATGCAGCTGCATCCCAATTCATATGCTTATCTGCATACCTTATTCATAGCATATCGTGAAATTCTAGGCGTGGAGCTCACGTTCGACGATGTTCATTTCTTCTATAATTTCAAACATCGGACTAGAGAAACCCCTTCTTTCTGTTACTTTGAATCAGTCCCAAAGAGGAAGATAATCTCTACGCCGTTTAGCAGTAAAGCTGGAGATTCCAGACTAGAGTGGTTCTATATAAAGCAACAGTCCGGATGCGCCAGGAGATGGACAAAATCAAGTACAGCACTGATTTTCTGATCCTGGACTCTATACACTTGAATCATCATCCTGACCTGTTTTCCTTTTTATTTGCAGTCGACAATCCCAAACAGGTATCAGACCAAGCGTTCTTTGATCGAATGCACCGTCTCCTCAACGGCGACCAAAAATTCCTTACCATTGACGAGGTTCTTAAAGATGAGTACCTTCATTTTCACGGGCTGCTATCCGTTTTCCGTAGCATCGGTCATGGGACGGTTCCATACGCGTACATTCCTCCAGTGGAGGTGATCCCAGAACTAGGAGAGGGTTCAGGAATCCCTACAGCTTCTCTTCATACTTCACCTTCTCCCTCTTCCACACAAGATGATGAACTGGCTAATCTGGCCAAAAAGCATCGTGAAGGGTATATTGCCCCCGAGGAAACTACCTCGCTAGACAAATCAAAATCTCCCCAAGGGTCACCACTTCACGCTTCCGAAGGGGATGTTCCTAGCACCGACGAGCACATATTTCAGGGTTTGGGGGATCTCCCCTTACCCGAGACTATATATACTTCAGAAGATTTCAGAAAGGACCCTTTAGTCTTCACTTCTTCTGAAGAAACTACTCCTGCTAAGGCCAAAGAGCCTGCCCGCACCAGTCTAGCTTCAGACTCGGGTTGGTTGGGGGGACACACACACCACATAGGATGCACTTTACACCGTAGCACTAGCATTCATTGCACTTCTTTCTCCATGGATCCGTCGATTCTAAAATTCGTTTAATTTATCGTGCAGGTACAATGTCTCGATCCTCTTATGACATAAGAAAGCTTCGCCGCAGCATGTCCAATCCTCCTCAGGACGCCGAGTATAATCGCCGGGATGACCGCGGTAGGGAGGAAAGAAGACCCTATGATCCTTATCGATCTCGATCCTCACGCTCCCGCTCACCAGTTCGACCGGAACAAGAAAAATACAAAAGCTATCAAGGTCGTAGGGAGGAGGATAGACCACAATCTAGGGATTCCACTTCCTCCCATGAAAAGCGGAGTAGAGAGAAAACTCCTCCAAAGGAAACCGGGTCTCGAAGCAAGCAAAAGGTCCCTGCTACCAAACGACCTAGAACAGACAAGGGTTCTACAGAATCTTCTTCAGGAAGGGACGCTGAATTGACGATCGTCGCTCCTCCTCCATCAAATGCAACAACTGCAGTAAAGCGGGCTCATTTGGAAGAGCAGTTTCCTGAACACTACTTCCAGACTCTAACTTTTTTACCTGCCCTAGAACCTATTTCGTCTAATTGGGCAGAGGAGGCCAAAGCAAAGATTGATTTGGTGGAGAAAAAATATTCCGAGATGTTCAAGTACTCCCGCAATCTTTCTAGGATCATCCGCACACTAATGACAAATGCCGACTCGATGCAAAAGACTGCAGAGGAGGATGCTAAGGCCCTAAAAACCTTAGGAAAAGATTTAGAAGATACTCAAGCCCAACTAGCTATCGCTCAGAAGAACGCTTCTAACTTCAAACAACAGTTTGAGGACATGCAAAAGCGCTATCATGATTTGCTTGAATCCCACACTCAGGAGCGTTCTGAGTTGAAGAAACAAGCTGACGAGGCCAAATCAGAGGCTGCTAAGACACGCCTTGCTTATGCTGAGCTTGAGCAGAAAAATGCCGAGTTAGCGAAAAGGAGCGCTGAGTTAGAAAAGAAGAATACTGATTTGGCTTCGAAGTTGCTGGAGGCAGAAAACAGGGCTGCTTTAGCCGAGGGCAATGTAGAATGCGCTATTAAATCTGCGGAGGAAACCCGCAAGCAATTATCTGATGCGGAGGCTGAAATTCAGGGTTTCGGCGAGCTAATGATTGAATTCTTCGCGCATATTATTCGTCGTCGAAACATTTCCTGGATCGAAGACTATCCGTCCACTCTAGTTCAGGTATGGAATCAAATTGTCGAGTGGGAAAAGGAAGAACTCAAGGTCGATTCTCTTGATGAAGATAAATTGATGGAAAAATACTTGAGAGAAGATGAACCGGAGCGCCTAGCTGAAGGGCGCCGCCTTATTGCTGAGGCCATGGAAGAAGAGAGACGAAAGTCTAAACAGAAAACCATTCCCGAAGCTGGCTCCTCTTCTTCTGCTCCTATAACTCCCGAAGTAGAAGGGTATGATCCCGAAAACCCGGGAATTTCCCGGATAACTTTACTATCTCCCATTCCTGAAATAACTCCAGAGGTAGTAGTCACCCCCGCTGAAAAGTCTTCAGAAGGTATCCCTATCTTTTCTCCTCAATTTGTCAAGGCTACTACTACCTTTGGCTACATAACCGAACGTTCGATGAGAAATCCTTTGCTCTCGCCTGAGTTGATAACCAATGTTTCTCATTTTGTAGGCGTTGAATCATCCACGAAGACAGATGTAGCTCAAGGAGCTACCGCTGGGACACAACCCGCTGATAGGGTCAAAGAAAGGGAAGACAAGGCTGCTTCAACAGACCTGGGGGAAAGAAGTGAGCCAATTAAGGTCACTACTCCCCATGATGAAGAAATGATTGCAGCTTTAAAAGACGACGGAGGAGACGAGGGGCACGATGAGGAACCGGAGGTTACAATAATCGGGGATTCAAAAAGTGCTGATGACGTTACCTTGGCGGCCATGAAGGCTGATCAAGACAAGCGCTTGCAATTAAAGGCTGAAGAATTAGACCCTGAGGTTCTCAAGCCCCTCGCAGTGGTGGATGCAGGTTCAAGGTTAGTGGTTAAGCTCTCAACTAGATCTATTACCGAAGAACTTGCTAAAAAATCTTCTCTTGATTCCAGCGCCCCGCCCTCCGGGAAGAAGTCTGCTGGCTCCAGTACTACATCTTCAGGGAAAAAGAAATCAAAGCGGATCTTGACTGAAGCCGAGAAGGAAGCAAAAGATGCGGAAAAAGCTGCCAAAAAATCGAAGGCTCATCCCAAACCCAAATAGTGGGTTCCCCTGTATCTTTTTAGCATCTTTATAAACCAATAAGTGCTGCTACACCAGCAGCTTCCGCACTTTCTTTTTCAGTTATTTCCCTGTACAAATTCATTCATTTGTAAATAAAAATAATTCACTTTTTGCAATGTTTATTTGTTAGCAGTTCTGCACTTATGTAAAAATGCATATCTATAGTTATGAAACAAAGTTGTGGGGAGGGGAGATATGTATATATATTTGTGTCCCCAGTCAATCTCCATAGGTTTTTCAGTGCTTAACCATGCAATCTGAACGCTCCCGATTCTCTAACGGGATAGCATTTCCTGTGTCATCAATATCTGTTGTTTTTCCTGGCATTTCTTTTATACTCTTTCTCATTCTCTTGAGAGTTAGAGTTCGAGTTCAGTTATTTGTTTATTCCCCGGTCGTTCAACGGGAAAAGATTTCTTTCTCGGCGCTCGGTCGGAGACGCCTTTATACTCTCTTTCTCTCTGGAAAGTTAGAGTTCGGAGTTGAACCTCTTTCTCAGCGCTCAGTCGGAGACGCTTTTATACTCTCTCTCTTTCTCTGGAGAGTTAGAGTTCAGAATAGAATTTCTTTTTTAGCGCTCAGTCTGAGACGCTTTTATACTCTCTCTCTTTCTCTGGAGAGTTAGAGTTAAGAATGTCGTTTTCTCATTCTTTTATGTCTTATTGCACAAATAATCATTGTGCTTCTTTTTATGTCCAAACTGTTTCAACCTTTTTAGGCTCTAAGTTATCCTGTATTTTATAATCACAACAGAACAACTAACGAATGTAAATGCATAAAAGTAAATAACACACAATATTTTTATAGTGGTTCAGCTAAGTCATAGCCTACATCCACTTTATAGACCTCTATTCATATCATCAGATTTTCCCAAGGCAAGTCGTGCCTTATTACAGAGTTTATAGGAAGAACAGCAAAAAGTGTAGCATTTCTAATCCAAATATCGCATTAAGTGTTGGGCATTCCATGCTCGAGGGACTTCTTCGCCATCTACAGTCGTTAACTTGAATGTTCCTTTATCAAGTTTCCGTTGGATGACAAAGGGTCCTTCCCATTTTGGGCCGAGGTGAGGAAGAGATGGAAAAACTCTCTTTAGCACCAAATCCCCTGGTTCAAAAGTTCTGAGGCGAACTTTTTTGTCATAATAGCGTGCCATCTGACGCCGATGTCTTGCTGCACGCAAATCTGCTTCGTCCCTTTTCTCTTCGACCTCATCAAGAGACTCAAGTAGAAGTGCCCGATTCGTCATCGGGTCATAATACGTAACCCTGTGGGAAGGAACTTCCAGTTCAACTGGAATTACTGCTTCTGAGCCAAAGGAGAGAGAGAAAGGGGTATGACCGGTAGCCGTTTTAAACGTTGTTCGATATGCCCACAAAGCTAGGGGCAATTCATCAACCCATTTTGCCTTTGCACGCTCCAACCGTTTCTTGAGGATGGATTTTATAACTTTGTTTACCGCTTCTACTTGCCCATTCGATTGTGGATAGGCGACTGCAGTATATCGCTTGTCTATCTTATATTTCTGGCAAAAATTTCTGAACTCAGAGCTATCAAACTGGGTTCCGTTGTCAGTTATAATCGTCCTTGGGATCCCGAACCGGCATATAATATTTCTGACCACAAAACTTATCACTTTTCTTGCTGTGATCTTGGTCAAGTGCTCAGCTTCCACCCATTTCGTGAAATAATCCACGGCTACTATGGCATACTTAGCCCCTCCTTTAGCAATTGGTAAAACTCCAATGATATCGATTCCCCATGTGGCAAATGGCCAAGGACTCACCATCGATTTAAGCTGGGTTGACGGTGCCCTGGGGATTTTGGCGAATCTCTGGCACTTATCGCAGCGTCGTGAATAATCAGCTGCATCCTTGTTGATCGTAGGCCAGAAGTATCCGTACCGCAATATTTTCTTTGCTAAAGTTTGACCTCCTGTATGATCTCCACACTCACCTTCGTGCACTTCTCTCAGTACACGTTTGATGTCGTCGTGTGCGATACATCGTAACAGGGGCATAGAAAATCCTTGTCTATAGAGGGTATCGTCTTGCATAACATATCTGGCAGCTTTGCGAACTACAGCTCTTTTCTCACTTTTCTTCGATGGGAGTGTCCCATTCTTAAGAAAACTCTTGATTGGAGTCATCCATGACTCCTTCTCTGGTTCCGCTTCAAGAACGAATTCAATTTCCATTGACTCAAAGCTTGGCGATTCCAATGTTTCAATTGGAATTACCTCAGTTCCTTCTGGATTGTCAGAACTAGCCAGTTTTGCCAGTCTATCCGCTTTCTGGTTTTCAATTCTGGGAATATGTGTTATGCTGTACCAATCTAAGCTATTCAATAGCTCTTTCACTTTCTTGAGGTAGGCGATAAGTCGAGGTCCTCGAGCCGCGAATTCCTCTCGCACTTGACAAACAACAATCTTAGAGTCACAAAATATGTCCATCATTTTTACTCCGAGGTCTTTAGCAAGTTTCAGCCCGGCAATCAGGGCTTCATACTCAGAGTCGTTGTTAGTTGCCGGAAATTCTAACCGTAGGGCGCAATATAACGACCGTCCCTCCGGAGTGACTAAGACAATTCCAGCTCCGGATCTTCGGTCATTTTTAGCTCCATCTGTATATAATCTCCACGGATTCATCTCTAGCTTATCCTCATATTTGACCACGTGGTCATTGATTATTTCTTCCTCTGGAATGGTGAACTCCGCAATAAAGTCTGCTAGAGCTTGCCCCCTGATTGACTTTCGTGGTTGAAAATTCAAATCAAACTGGCTTAGTTCTATGTTCCATTTGATCAACCTTCCCGACGCTTCGGGTTTCTGCAACACCTGCCTTAACGGCTGGTCGGTGTATATGGTTATTGGATGGGCTTGGAAGTAGTGACGAAGTTTTCGGGATGCAATCAGGAGGCTGTAAGCAAGCTTCTCGATCTTTGGGTAGTTGCGCTCTGCTGCTGCTAATTTCTTACTCACATAATACACTGGCCTTTGTACTTTGTCTTCCTCTCGAACCAGGGCTGTGCTGACAGCGTGAGCCGAGACTGCTAGATAAACAAATAGTTCTTCGTGATCTACGGGCTTTGATAAGATTGGCGGTTTCTCTAACAGCTCTAACAGATTTTGGAAAGCCTCGACACAATCGGGAGTCCACTGGAAGTTCTTCTTTCCCCTTTTTATCAAATCAAAAAATGGAACACATTTATCGGTGGCTTTGGAGATGAATCTACTCAGCGCCGCTACCTTCCCTGCCAGACTTTGGACGTCTTTAATTCTCCTTGGTTCTCTGATATTTCTAATCGCCGCTATCTGGCTAGGGTTGATCTCAATTCCTCGGGAACTCACAATGAAGCCAAGGAACTTTCCCGACGCCACTCCAAATGAACATTTTAAAGGATTCAATTTCATACGGAATTTTCGCAAGATACCAAACATTTCTGCTAAGTCTTGCGTATGACTGGAGGACTGCTTTGATTTAACAAGCATATCATCCACATAAACTTCCATAGTTTTTCCTATTTGATCATAAAACATTCTATTTACCAACCGCTGATAAGTAGCTCCAGCGTTTTTTAATCCGAATGGCATTACAACATAACAATATAACCCCAAATTCGTGATGAAACTTGTATGCTCTTGATCTGGTACATGCATAGGAATTTGATTGTATCCAGAGTATGCATCCATGAAAGAGAGAAGTTCATGACCTGCTGTCGAGTCTACAAGCTGGTCAATCCTGGGAAGTGGGAAACTATCTTTTGGGCAAGCCTTATTTAAATCTGAAAAGTCAATACAAGTTCGCCACTTTCCGTTTGGCTTCTTTACCAGGACGGGATTCGATATCCAGTCGGGATAGGTCGAATCTCGAATAAATCCATTTTGCTTCAATTTCTCTACTTCCTCTTTGAGGGCAGCCGACCTCTCTGGGCCCAGCGTGCGTCTCTTTTGCTTCACAGGCGGATGCTTCGGATTTACATTCAATTTGTGACTGATAATGGAAGGCGATATCCCACACATGTCAGCATGGGTCCAGGCGAACACATCTAAGTTTGCCTTCAAGAAGTCCGTCAGCTCTTCAGCACGACGTGGATCCAATTGGGAACCGATCTTCAAGACTTTCGTCGGATCAGCTTTATCAACAGGAATTTCCACTGTCGTTTCATTAGGAGTTGCATTCCTAGCCTCTGGTTCCTCGTCTTTTCTAGGATCCAGGTCTTCAGGTGTTCCTTTGGGCAACTCCTTTGGGGTCAATTTCTCTAATTGCTATGCCGAGTCCCCCTTTGAGGGAGACGGGGCATCCCTACTCTCTGCATTAACTCCTTTCATCAACATCTTCAGTTCGGCCACATAGCAGGCCCGTCCAGAAACCTGATCCCCTCTTATTACTCCAGTCCCGGCTTCGGTTGGGAACTTTAGTAACAAGCACCAAGGGGCGATACAAACTCTAAATTCAGCGAGGGCAGGTCTCCCTAAAAATGCGTTATATGGCGAATCTACGTCCAATACTACGAACTGAAGCATTCGCACTCTTCTACGTTCTCCTTGCCCTAGGGTCACGGGCAATTCTATATATCCCATGGGAGCTGTCGTTGCTCCGTTGAAGCCTCTAATCCATCCTTCACAAGGTTTCAGATCTTCGGGCTCAAGCTTCATCCGATCAAATGACTTCTTGAACAAAATATTAACGGAACTTCCGTTGTCTACTAATACCTTATGGACCAAGGCCGGCCCAATGGTGGTAGTAATAACCAACGGATCATTGGTGGGAGATTGTATCCCCGTGTTGTCTCGGCTGCGAAACACCACGTCATCGAACATGGTTTTTTGTTGTTTTATAGGGGTGACATCTTCCAAATCGTCACCTTCACTCACATCTAGATGCTTGGCAGCATTCACATATTGGTCCATTGACCTAAAACTTCGGATTGCCGGGTGTGGTCCGCCTACTATGGAGTTGATGACAATCCCTTTACCTTTCTGCTGCGCGGTAGGCTTAGGAGCAGGTAGGATCTGTTTTGGAGCCTGCTCTCCTTGCCCCCTGTCCCTCGGGGCAACCTTGTACTCATCCAACTTTCCTTCACGCAGCAACTTTTCAATTACATCCCTCAAATGCCGACACTCATTGGTCGAATGTCCATGTGTTCCGTGAAACAAGCAAAATTTCCCTGTCGCCATTTCTTTCTCGGTCGAATTACGAGGTGGCGGTCTTTTGTACTGCAACACATTGTACGTATCCAGGTAAATATTTTCCAGGGTGTCATTCAATGGTGTATAGTCCTCGTAATTCTGGAATCGGGGCCTTTTGTTAGGGTCGCTTCCCCTATTTCTGTTTCTCCTGTTACCGTTCGAATTACGGTTGTTGTTGTTTCCCCCATTTCCAGTATTGCTGTTTCCACCCTTATTTCCTACATTTACTTCAACCTTGCCAGAACTTTCCCCAGACTGCTTCACGGCAATATTACTCTGCACATTCTCCTTCGAAGCTGTCTCAGACTTTCTTTTCCGGTTTGCCCGGGCCTCCTCTCGTCTTAGATAAATATCGGCTTTTTCGTAGAATATCGCCCTTGTGGGGGGTGTCTTCCCAGAAAGGTAGTCTCCAAACTCAGATTCAGGATCGACTCCTTCCTTCAATGCCATCAGAATAGTGGGCTCATGCGGGTCACTGACCTCAGTTACAGCTTGGTTAAAACGATCTAAATATGCCCTTAGAGACTCTCCTGGTGCCTGTTTGATCCTCGACAATTCAATAACACTCTTGGACTTGCGGGCATGTAGTCGAAACTGGTTCATGAAACGCTCACTTAGTTCTTTGTAATTAGAAATTGAACGAGGAGGAAGCCGGGTAAACCAGAACAATGCCACATCTTCCAGGTAGATTGGGAATGCTTTGCACTTTACTTCATCAGGGGCAGCAGCGGCGTTCATAAGCCACGAATACCGCATCAAATGCTGTCCCGGATCAGCCCTTCCGTTATACTTGTCCATCTGTGGCAAGTTAAAGCGTCGGGGAAACTGGAAGTCTAGGATATCGTCAGTGAACGGAGTATGGCTTCGCTCGATGCCATAGTCTTCATTTGTATAATTCCGGCTCTCGGACATAATTTGGCGAACCATTGCCTGTACATCGACACTAGTTAGGGGCTGCTCAGGTTCCCTGGCCCTAGTGTCCGAGTTCCTTCTGGGCTCATGCTCAGGAGATGCCCTTCTTCTTCGAGCTGCCTCTACTCGATTCCTTTCCCTGTGTTCCCGGTCGATCTCGGGAAGAGGGGACTGGAGTCTTTGCCCCCGAGCGGGGCTATCGTTTCCTAATGCTCGTGCGATATCCTCGCGAGATCCCAAAGATCCAAACGTTAGCTGCTCCACGTTCTGAGGTCGTTCGAGAGGCCTTCGCTCACGGGGCCTCTCTTCCTCGGAAGATGAAGATTGATCTACGGGTGTGTGACGAACCGGTGACGGAGTTCTCTGCCGGCGGAGCTCATTGATCTCCCGACTCATGAGCCTCATATTTTCCTGCATCATGAGATTAGTGCGCTCATGAACTCTCATAGCTTCCCTCGTGCTCTCAAGCATATCAAGCAAGTGCGAGAAATCTCCTTGAGTGATGGGAGCAGATGGATTGACCTGGTCTCCAACCCTGGCAGCTGGAATTGGAGCATTCGCGGGGACTCGAGTAGATGTTCCAGCTTCACCAAGCATCGGGTCGGATCGGAGGTAGGAAGTCGGGTCGGATCGGAGCTGGGGTGCCTGGTCGGATCGGTGTGCAGCGAGCAACTCGGGTCGGTTCAGACTGGGGGAGTGCACGGCTTCGGAGTCTCCTACCCGGATCGGATCGGAGCTCTCCCCTTGCTGTCGGTTCGGATTTCCTGCATTAATTCTTCCTACTGCTGAACTCTGCCCCCGAGACCTTGTTACAACCGCATGTTGCTGATCTTCGCCAGCTCCATTTCCTTGAACAGACTGAACTTCTTTGCCTTTTCCTTTGGCCATGAGTCTTCAACAATTACTTCAACGAATGTAAGAAAACGGAGAAACTTAAGGATTCACTTCTTTGAACTCAACGGTCCAAAAAGTAGAAAGAGATCCCGGAAAATAAAGAATTTAGATGAGGATTCTCAGTGAAAGCACCAAAATGTTAGACCCAAATGTGGTTCTAACACCCAAATTGATTAGAAACAAGATAAAATAAAACAGAAATAAAAATGAACACACAAGATTTATAGTGGTTCGGCGAAGAAATGCCTACGTCCACTTAGTTTTCACTATATTCAGTAATTCAGTTACAAATGCAATGTAAGATTCACTCACAACTCACTTTTGTTCACTCAAATGATTAAAACAAGAAATGAAAGATGATTTGGATTTTCCGGGAGTAATGGAGTTCGGATGATGAAGGTACTTGGATTCTCAAAAGTGCTCAAAAAAAGATCCTTCTCTTTATCTCTAGATGGGGTATTTATAGGTGTGAATTTGCTTGAGATTCAATCCGGGTCGGAACACGTGTCATCCATCGCACTCTCTTCGGGTTCGGATGAACTATCAAGCTGACAACGCATCAAAGAGATGGACGTTAGGGGTAGGAATTAGTCATATCCGGTCCGGTTCTCCAGGCGATTTTATAGGAGATTAACATAGATCATGGGTGCGGGTCGGAGACATGCAGGTAAGGGGTTCGGATCGGGATACCCGATCCGACCCGGATTGGTTTGGGCACCACTCCTCCTTTAACCTACTCCGCTCTGCTCCTATGCTATGGCGAGCAGATGAACCTCCGATCCGTTTGAGATTTATTGGCCTTCCGATCCTATCAGATATGCTTCGCCAATTTATCCAGTAGGAGACATCCGTTCCGAACAGAGAATTCTATCCGATCCGAACTGATATGCTGCTATCAATCTGAAGTGTGGTGTTTTCTTCCGATCCGAACCGGAGTCTTATAACTTGAAATACTCTTCAATGGTTGGTTTCTTGACTTTGTGTTGCCTAGTTCACAAAGTAGGCTAACAGTAGGCTTGACCTAGGGACAAGTGGGAATTATGACTTATGGAATAAGATAAGTTATAAGGAACAGTAGGGGAAAATGAAATAACTTATGTAATAAGGTAAGATGTACTTAATTGTAAATTAAGTAATTTGAGAAGGCAATAACAAATCTACAAATGAAGATAACATAAGTAATATGAATGACATAACAGGAGATTGGTTGAGTTGAGTAATTCTCTGAGTGTCAATCTGATGTTGATTTCGGTCTTCGGGGTCGATAATTATGAAATTATTCTCTTACCAATGTATGTGCGAATTAAGATGTACTTAATTATAAATTAAGTAGAACATGTTATGGTAACCATAAGATGGAATAATGAATAGATTATGAGAATAACATGTTGTAGGTTTATTAATAAACCTAAATGGGTTAAGTTATAAATGGAATTAATAAGCAAGGGTAACATGGTAAACTTGAAAAGGAAGTCAATGTGAATGAGAATAACCAAGTTAAATGAGAAGACTGAAGAGGTGGCGCAAGCGTGTAATTAATGATTAGATGTAGGGTCTATTGACATATTAAACTGAGGCACTTGGAGCAGTCCGTACGTTATAGGATGAATAGCCCAACAAGGTAAATCATCATGGTGTCATAACACACGAGGGGAGCGCACTTTCATCTGATTATTCTGGCGACTCCGACGGACTGGAAAGGGAAGCACACCGCTTCTTGAGACGTTAAAGGTGCACCTAGTAGTCCTCTCTATGGTGGCAGATGTTTAAAGCTGTGCCCGTAGAGGTTGGGTCTGCGCGTAACTACTAGGTGGGTGGGCCTTGCCTGCAAGAATAACTTGGCAGTCAGAATGCTGTACGCAGTGACGGAAAAGGTGATTTGATGGCTGTCTCAATGGAGGTAGAGGGTCAGGACCAACAAGGAAAGTAGGTCGTCGAGTGCCTGTCACCACAACCAGTAGGATGCGGAAAGACTGGAGCAAGACCCAAGATACCATTAACCACCCACTATCGTGGGATGGTGGTTGAGGGGATATGCCACATGGATGTTTAGATTGTTTACTTAGGGGATTTTCTCTTAGCTCTTGTAGTCTTTACTAGTTGAGGAATGGGCCGAGATGGGGCCATAACCACCATAGAAAACAGATCCTATGGATATTTGTGTGAGAGGCTCTTAAAGGCGGGCCAGCACAGATATGAGGAAATCTCCCGACCGAGTTCTGTGTTTCTTGTGTAGCCCTGCCACAAAACTCGGGCACGCACACGATAGGTGTGAAGGTTAGGCATCGAATGCGTTTGATGATACGTACGTGGGAAAGTCTATATACATGCATGTCATCTCTGGGTGGTGTATCGTAGACTTTGGGGCATTACTCGATGAAGGAATCTAAATCAATGAAAAAGTTCGAGGATAGAAGTCAGTACGCTTACATAGTACAGTGATAGTGGTTCTATGCAGATGTAGCGTTGTTACATATGTAAAGAGATATGTATGTTACTATGGCATAGGATGAGGGACTGCGCACATAAATGTGGTGTTACGAAGGAGACCGTGCGAGTGGGGTACCATGGGGTGTACCTCAGTTTGGGGGTAGCTCATATACATTATATTAGGTTAATCTACTAGGGAGTAGATGGGTGCTACGTGTGTGTGAAAGCCTTGAGCGCTAATAACACAGATATAGGAATAACTTGGATTAGAATTGTAAGCATAATATTTGAATTACAAATTATGGGTAATTGGAATAATCCAAGATTTGAAATTGGGCATGAATTAAGAAAATTTAACAAACGCCTAAGACACGAGGTTAGATTTGGTTTGCAGTAGAAGTCAGCCCGGAACCGCCTGGCATATCCATCAACCACAAACGGTAATGTAATGTGAGAGGTCTTAGGTGGAAATTGGACCCGTAATAGTGTTAAGGCATGAGGTTAGATTCAAATGCAGTACAAGTCTTCCCGGAACTGCCCGGCATATCCAGCAACTGGAAACGACAATCTAATGTGCGAGGTCTTGCGCGTTTACGGATATAATAAATAATAATGAACACTTAAACAAGATGACACATGTAAGGTTGACATGGATATAATAAAAGGGGTTAAGTGGGTAACATGGATATCATGGATAATTTGTTAAATTGGAATACTTAACCTAATTAAGTCTGTAGTGGTGTCACGAACCAGTTGAATTGAGTAGGGGTTAAGTAAATTTGCTAAAGAATTGGGAAAGGTTAAGTTAATCTTAATTACTGCCAAAATGTGGAATGATAATAATAACCTATTATGAATGAACTTGAATAAGAAAGATAATAGGTAGGCTTGTCCTGGGGACAAGTGGGATTATAACTTATGGAATAAGATAAGTTATAAGGAACGATAAGGGAAAATGAAATAGCTTATGTAATAAGGTAAGATGTACTTAATTGTAAATTAAGTAATTTGTAAAGTCAAGAATAAATCTACAAATGAAGATAACATAAGTTATATGAATGACATAACAGGAGATTGGTTGAGTTGAGTAATTCTCTGAGTGTCAATCTGATGTTGATTTCGGTCTTTGGGGTCGATACTTAGTAAATTATTCTCTTACCAATGTCTATGTTAATTAATATGTACTTAATTATAAATTAAGCAGAACATGTTATGGTAACCATAAGATGGAATAATGAATAGATTATGAGAATTACATGTTGTAGGCATATTAACAAACTTAAATGGGTTAAGTTATATAAGGAATTAATAAGCAAGGGTAACTTGGTAAACTTGAGAAGGAAGTCAATGTGAATGAGAATAACCAAGTTAAATGAGAAGACTGAAGAGGTGGCGCAAGCGCGTAATTAATGATTAGACGTTGGGTCTAATGACACATTAAACTGAGGCACTTGGAGCAGTCCGTACGTTATAGGATGAATAGCCCAATGAGGTAAATCATCACCGTGTCATAAGGCACGAGGGGAGTGCACGCTCATCTGATTATTCTGGCGGCTCTGACGGACTGGAAGGGGAAGCACGCAGCTTCCTGAGATGTTAAAGTGCTCCTAGTAGTCCTCTATGTGGTGGTAGATGTTTAAGGCTGTGCCTGCAGTGGTTGTGTCTGCGCGTAACTACTAGGTGGGTGGGCCTTGACTGCAAGAATAACTTGGCACTCCGAATGTTGTACGCGGTGATGGAAAAGGTGATTTGGCGGTTTCCTCAACGGAGGCGGAGGGTTAGGACCAACAAGGATAATAGGTCGTCGAGTGCCTATCACCATAGCCAGTAGGATGCTGAAAGATTAGAGCTAGACCCAAAATACCATTAACCATTCACTATCGTGGAACGGTGGTTGAGTGGAGACGCCACGTGGATGTTTATATTGTTTGCTTAAGGGGTTGTCACTTATCTCTTGTAGTCTCTAATAGCTGATGGAGGGACTGAGGTTGGGCCATAGCCACCATAGAAAACGGACCCTATGGATATTTGTGTGAGAGACTCTTAAAGGCGGGCCTGCACAGATATGAAGAAAGCTCCCAACCGAGTTCTGTGTTTCTTGTGTAGCCCTACCACGGAACTCGGGCACGCACACAATAGGTGTGTGGGATAGGCATCGAATATGTTTGACGATATGTACGTGGGAAAGTCTAAATACATGCATGTCTACTCTCGGTGGTGTATCGTAGACTCTGGGGCATTACTCGATGAAGGAATCTAACTCAATGAAAAAGTTCGAGGATAGCAGTCGGTACGCTTACGTAGTACAGCGATAGTGGTTCTATGCGGATGTAGCATTGTTATATATGTAAAGAGATATGTACATTACTATGGCATAGGATGAAGGACTGCGCACATAAATATGGTGTTACGAAGGAAACCGTGCGAGTAGGGTACTGTGGGATGTACCTCAGTTTGGGGGTAGCTACATATACATTATATTAGGTTAATCTACTATAGAGAAGATGGGTGCGACGTGTATGTGTAAGCCTTGAGCGCTAATAACACAGATAACCTAATAAAAAAGAAATGCGATTGAATGGTATATGTAGGATTATCCAGAAGTGTAATTTAAGTCCAGTCACCAGAACTTGTGTTCTGACCCCCCCCCTCCTCATAACATTCGCAGGTTAGGTTCATGATAGAGACTGTATAGTTTTGGATACAGGTTTAGCAGTATTGTTATTATGGTAAAGCTAAGTTTTAATTGCATTATATTTTATTCCTTCTGTCGTGAGATATTTTCCGAACTCTGACATATTTTATGTCTCTGTCTTTTCTGCAGTGTACCAAAGCAAACCAATTCGGGTTTTGATGGATTGGGTTTTTGAAAAAAAAAACGGTTCGTTGGAATTCAGGTGTTACACAATAGAAGCTGGCACACAACTATTTCTATGGATAAATTTCACAGTTTAAATGAATAGCCTCATCCTAAACCATTTTCAGAATTCACCAAAAAAACAGGCAAGCAAATCAAGGAGAACCAATAGTTTGTTGATACATAGAATACATATGAGAACTTCAGTAAAAACAAAGAAGACATCTAAGTACATAATAGACATACGTTGGAACACTTCTTTAAATTATTGGTGTAAAAATCAAAGAAAACTACACCTAAGAGCCAAATATTTGAAGAATCCATCGCTTTATGGGTAGAAAATCTGAAGTAATCTTTTACAAATGGATTATTGTTCTCAAATATCAAAGCGTATAAATGTTATCAAGATAATCATGCCTTTGTATTATATAAACAAGATAATCCACATGTAATTTAGCCATTTTGAGAAAACATATTTGAAATAATATTCCAAATACATGGTTGATACCAATGGTTTAACAACAACACCATGTTAACATTTCGAACATGTTTTAAATTTAAGATTTATCCTATTTTCTGAATAGGATGTTTATAGATTGTAGTACTTCAAAATTTTAGTTGATTTTGGGTACTGCAACATTGAAAACTTCAACGCTGTATAATAAGATGTAAAAAAGAAACTACTCTGACGTTGCTCGTAGAAGTAGTCGATGACGGTGCCACTAATTTTTAGAGCTCAGTTCAGCAATGGGAAGATTCTTGCTATGAAGAAAAGAAACTACTCTGACCTTGCTCATAGCCTTTTGACTAAGCTGATCATGTTTTCGAAATTAGGGTTTTCGATCTGAGGATTTTGGGGAAAGTTTGGATTTCGTTAAAAGCGACAAAGGAGAAAGCGGCATATACTAATATACAATCACAAATCTAAAAATTGAAAAATAAGAATAAATCAAGATTTGCCACTCAGCTACATCATAGATGTCGATGTTCATAATTTGGTGAGGACAAACGAAAAGAAGTACCGCGAAAATGAAAAGAAGTACCGCAGAAATGAAAATATTAGCGAGAATCAGAGGGAGAGTAACGTGGGCAGATCAATCTGGATTGACGGTTGTATTTTTCATTTATGAGGGTATGGATTGATGAGATGTACTTTTTAACTGGTGTAACGCAACGCTTTGCACTGCTGTTGTACGTCACATCACTAGAACTCCAACCCCAATAGTGTATTCAGGTCTAATGCAACAACATATGAATATTGTTGCAGAAGATCAAAGAAAGCATAGCTTTCGCCACACTTTTCATGCAACGCACACATATTAGTGTCGAATATGCCCACTTTTGTAGTAGTGTACCTAAGGTAGAACGACCTTCAGATATATCTTAGCATAGACCAGTAGCATGTTGTAACATGTTTTATAAGATTTTTAGTAAAGTTCTATGTAATCAAATAGAATGGTATTTACCTCATCTGATTTCCCAAAATCAAAGTGCTTTTATACCATCTAAATACATTGGAGATAACATTCTTCCAGCATATGAATTATAGAGAGATTTTAAGAATCCACATGTTAACAAATTCTGTGTGATAGTAGATTTACATAAAGCATATGATATGTTAAACAGAGAGCTCATATGTCATTTAATGAAAACAATGGTGTTCCCAGTACATTTCATTAATATAATTTATGAATGTATTTCTACTCCTACATTTTCAATACAGATTCAAGGGAGACCAAAGGGTTTTATTTCTACAAACAGAGGCATTAGACAGGGTGACCCCTTATCCCCATACTTGTTTGCTATAGCCATGGAATTCTTCACTTATAGTATGAATGAAGTAGTGCTGTAAAAGAAATTTTACCTGTGTATAACTTTGAGCCAAAGGTTACTCATCTTTTCTATGCTGATGATCTCTTAATTTTGGAAAGAGTATACCTACTTGTGCATTTTCTTTGAGGAATATTTTTGAGAAGCTAAAACAGTATGCTGGTCTTTCTATTAGTGTGAACAAAACATGGGGTGTTCTTTAGTTCACATGCTCGAAATACAAATGAAATAACCTCTGTTTTGGGAGTGCAGATAGATCAATTGCCTGTAAGATACTTAAGAGTACCTTTGTCATATAATTATATCCATTATAATGAATGTCAGGCTTTGTTGAATAGTGTTCAAGCTAAAATCCAGAGTTGGAATGTTAACTTTTTGAGTTTTTCTGGTAGGGCAGAACTGATTCAATCAGTTATAACTCCAATTGTACTATGTTGGTTGTTTGTTTATCAACTGAACATATTATTGATAAACTCTATATGATGTGTGCTGATTTCTTTTGGGGTTGTGCAGCTCATAAGATAAGTTGGGTTAAATTATGCCTATCAAAATTGGAAGGTGAAATAGGTTTAAAGTCTTTTTCGGATTTAAAGAAGGCAGTAGAATTAAATTGATATGGAAATTCTTGACTAGTTCATCTTTATGGAGTCCGTGGATGAGAGAAAAAATATTGCAATGGTAAGTTCTTTTGGCTCATGAATGTTGATAATAATTCCTCAAGCACATGGAAAAATATCATAAGGCTTCGAAATTCAGGTAAACAATATTTCAATAAGATAACTATTAAGGGGAAAAAATACTTTGCATTGGTTAGAACCTTGGTTGAATGCAAAATGTTTAGTGAATACTCCTGGTGTATTTAGATTTCACATGATTGGTTGATATGATGAACTTGTTTCATGCATTATGCAAGAAGGAAAATATGTAGCAATATGCATCCTGCAACTTCAGAAATCTAGCTTATAGTGAATGAGATTGAGGTAAATACAAGTGCACATGAAGAGTTTTATGAGTGGGGAGATAATGGTGAATTTACCTTTCATAATGCAAGGAATAAGGTCAGGAGAAGGCAACAGACTAGGGAAAATTTTAAAGTGATATGGCAGAAAAATAATGTCTTTAATTGCATTTTTGGTAGTGAATGACAGGTTAAACACTAAAGCAAGGCTACGAAGATTTGGGATTATGGAAGAGAGTGGATGTCTTCTTTGCTGTGTTGAAGAAGAAGATGTAATTCATTTATTTTTTCGATGTGAATATGGGAGTTACATTTGGAGTTCATTGATTTCTAAGCATGGTCTCGATTCTTTGAACATGGGAACCATGAAGGAAGAAGCTATGAAGATTATGGTCAAGTTTAAATAGAGCAACCAGCTTTTGGATGTTGCTTGTGCAGTTTTTATAGTAGCAATTTATCATATATGTCAAGAAAGGAATTCGAGAATTTTAATGGTCGAAGGATCATAAAGGAGAATCGTTTGATGATAATAGAGAAAGAAGTACAATGGCTAGTGAACAAGAATGGAAGTAAAACTGAAAGATCAATTGCTAATGAAGACTTTTTGAAGATTTTGGGGGTTGAACTGTTAGATACTGGTTAACTGTTTCGTGTTATAATATTTCTTTTTTCAGTTTTGTCTGTATGAGACTGTAATGTGTTGTTTGATGTTGTAAGGTTAATATATGGAGTTTATATGTGCTCTCTTTCCTTATGTTGTACCCATTAGGGGGGCATAAGGTTTTGATGAGGCATATAAACAAGGTATATGATTGGTATTTGCAATAATAGTTACCAATTTTCAAAAGAAAATATTATTATGGTTTCATATGATTTTACACTTTAGAATATTCATTTATATTATTAAGTTTGATTCAAGAATTTCCAGAATAATATATATGTTTAGACACTTGAAAAATAGTTTTAAAAGTAAAAATAAAGCACTTATGTTGACATACATAGAAGCCTATGTCGACATACAACTGTCAGAAATTCAATTTTCAAAGGAAGTGTCTTTTCACTATTTGTAACATTTATGAAACTTTGCAACCATTCACACACTATAAATATGGGCTAATTTTGAAATTTTTTATAGTTCTTCTAATTCGTCTTCACCCATTTTCATACCACCATTGCGTTGCATGAAATCAAGGGGTTGTACTTGGATATTTATTATAATAAGCCTCTGCGCAATCCAGCGTTGCGTGGGACTAGATGCTGGAGTAACCCGAACCAGTATAAAATCTGGTGTGTTCTTTCCTTTTGTGCATTTTATATTTATCAATTTATGTATTCGTGTTTAATTCTGTGTTTGTGATCATATTTGTGTGTGATTCATATAGTAGATCATTTAAGTTTAAGATTTTCGTAAATTCCTCATAAACACTATTCACCCTCCCTCTAGTGTTTGTTTTTCCTTTAGATCCGCATTTCGCATTCCCTAACAATTGGTATCGGAGCATAAGTTTTCAAAAAGTTCATAATCTGAGTTTTGAAAATACTAAATGGCAACCAACACTAGTAATAATAGTTCTTTTATAGAGGGTCAGTCCACTGTTAGACCACCACTATTTAATGGCGGTAATTATTCATATTGGGTATGTAGAAAGAAAAATATATTTAAAATCGGTAGGATTAGACACATGGAATAGTACACAAACTGAATATGTTGAACCCACTACTAATTTTGCACAATGGACTATGAATAAAAGGTTGTTGCACAAAGAAATTCTAAAGCAATGAATATGTTGTTTTGTTCATTAGGTAGAAATAAATTTAATAGAGTGTCAGTTCGTAAATCTTCTTATGAAATACGAAGAACATTATAAGTTACTCATGAAGGAACCAATAAAGTTCAGCAGACAAAGAGATCAATGCTAATTAATCAGTTTGAATTATTTGAAATGAACGAGAATGAATCTAACTCCGACATGTATTGTAGATTCCAGGAGATCGTACATTCATTAATAGCATTGGGAAAAACTTATTCGGCAGAAGACCAAGTCAGAAAAATACTTAGTTCATTGAATCCAGAATGGGATTAAAAAACATTGGCAATTGAAGAATCCAATAATGTAAGTCAAATGAAGACTGATGAGTTAATTGGGAATTTGATGTTGTTTGAAGTTCAATTACAGAAAAGAAGGGAAAATAAGCACACAAAAAAGAAATCTGTTGCATTCAAAGCAACAACAAATGGTTCTTATTCAAACAGTGAGGATGATGAAGAAATTTCTTTAATGAAAAGGAATTTTAAAAAAAATCTGATATATAACAGGAGAAATAATTTTCAGAGAAATAATCGAGGGAGTTCTTGAAGAAATGATGATCGATGTTATAACTGCAAAAAACGAGGCCATATATAAAGAATGTGTCCATACCGAGATAATTCAAATCAACAGACAGACAATAGTAATTTGTTGAAGAAAAGAAAGAGGGCATACGAAGCAACTTATAATGATTCAGATTCATCATTAAGTGATGAGAAGGCAGAAACCATAAATTCAAATATGTGTTTCAGAGCGATTCAGAATTCAGAGAATATCGAAAAAATGAAAATAAAAACCAGGTACACCTTAATTAATTTTTAAATTTTTGGTTGAATGGATGTTTTGATTGTTTTGTTCATTTGCTTTGTTTGAATTTGAAATTTAAATTTAAAATTCAAACATGAACTTTAAAATTCAAATTTGAAATGTAAACTTTGAAATTTAAAAAATAATAAAGTAATAAATGATAAATATAATAATAAAAGAAATTATAGATGTTTGTTAGGATCAATATGAATTCAGAAAATAATAAATCTTTAATATAAAAACATTAATAATAAAACCAAAAGTCAAAACAACATGTCCTTTGAAATTCAACATATATAAGACATACATAAATGGGCATGTTGATATATAGGCTTGTAAATGAAATTGAAATTTTGAATTCCAAAAGTTTAAACTTTCAAACTTCCCTCCAACTTTTCACCAAGGTCTGAAAAGGTGTCACTGATTTCAGAAAAGTTTTGCCCGTTCAATCTCTATTTATTTATCTATTTAATCATATTCTCTTTACCTTTCATTCAGATTTCAAAAAACTTTCTTCATATCTATACTCTTCAAAATCAACTCTTTAATGGCTTCCTCAAGCACACCTCAAACAACAGGACTATCCAAAACCATAAGAGGATATCTCTACAATGATAAAGAAGAAGAAAAAAGCTTATGTTGACTACGTAGCAAATGGAAAAGTCAATACGGGAGCCATCACCATCTTTGAAGATTTTCCATCTTACAATCTTCAATATCTTTTCGAACAAAATGGCATTTTAAGTCTAATAGATTCACTTGATAACAATGAAGTATGTTATTCTAATATAGTCAGAATGTGTTACGCAAATCTAAATCATAGCTTTTACGAAGGAGATGAAAATCAAGTATAGAGTAGCATAAATGGCACTCAAATCATTTTGGATTGTGAAATCTTGGGTAATATCTTTAATTGTAAGAATATGGGCTTAGATTTTTTGGAATTCGAAATTGATGAAACGGATTTGGAAACCTTTCATCACATATTTGAAAGTGATGCTCATTTGGAATTCAAAAATCTCTTTTTCAGTCCAAAAGCAAGAATCGTCAACTTCCTCCTTCATCATACAACCACTCCTCATTCCAGAAACTTCAACAATCCTACCCTCAAAGTTCAAAAAGAACTCTTTTCTATTATTGGTGTTTATGACATCAATTGGACCGATATGATTTTGAAAGGATTTAAGCCCAAAGAAATGTCCACAAGAGAAAACACTCTTTATTATGGAGTTTATCTTACTTGCATTTTAAAATACTTTGGAGTTGATCTCAAAGGAGAATAATTTGTGTCAAGAAAGGTGTTTGACTCATCAAATATACATCTTATGCAAATTCCAATCACCTTTAAACCTTATGAAACATTCAAAAATAAACAAGCTCAAATGCAGCAACAACAAGAAGAAAAACCTATGGATATCGAAGAAGAAGAAGAAGAAACGTCTTTAGAATGTATGGAGTGTCCATCTAATATTAGAACCATATCCAAAGAAATGCTTGTTCAAAATCAAGCCAAGTTAGCCAAGAACCAAAAGAAATTCAAGAAGACTCTTACACATATGTCTAAATTCATTGGAAAAATAGTAAGAAAAATTGGAATATCATCTTCCTCCTCCTCATCCGCTGAAATCTAATCTTATCTAGTTTATATTATCTTTCATATTTGCTTGTATTTGCTTTCGAATCTCGTATTTAATATCTTATATTAATTGGATGTATTTTCTTTCAAACAGTAATGAATGGTGTTTATTTCTGTCAAAACAATCTTTAATTTACTGTAAAAACTCATTAGAAGTTAATAAATTAAAATAATATAATAAGAATTAACTAAAAAATGAAAATTTTCAAAAAATAACTTATGTGTGTCGACAAACATATTTCACTATGTCAATATATAACTGCCAGGTTTTCAAATTTGTTCAAAATTTAAAATAACTAACTAATGTCTATTCAATTCCTACGAATTCTAGACCCTATATAAATCTATTTCTTCTAGAAAATTTATTCTACCATTTCTCCTTCTTCTCTAATCAATTCTTATCTAGAATATCAAATTATGGAAAATCCCATTCATAATTTAGGTGAG
This sequence comes from Allium sativum, assembly GCA_030737875.1. Lineage (NCBI taxonomy): Eukaryota > Viridiplantae > Streptophyta > Magnoliopsida > Asparagales > Amaryllidaceae > Allium > Allium sativum. The sequence goes on along the minus strand of CM060916.1, from coordinate 131,401,263 downwards.
AATCTTGAAGAAACTTTGAATTTATTCAAGAATATCCTATCCATAATACTATGTAATCAGCGTCATCTCGAATTGAGTAAAATAAAGATGGTAGAACAACAGGAGAAGCACTTTGATGCCATCTGCTGGTTAATATCTTCTCTTTTCAAAGGCAAAGACAACAATCTCGCTAAAGCACCACCCACAAAAGAAGATGAGGATTGGGAAGTCATCAAGAAGGATCCAATCTTTAGAGGAGACGGATAGGTAGAAGTTCCAAGAGACGTTTGATTTGAAATCGTTTGGTATGATTTGTTTGATTTGAATTTGTTTGAACTTGTTTGTAAATATTGCTTGGTTTGGATTGCTAGGATTTGAAACTTGTATATATGAATTGAAACATTTGTAAATATTAACTATAATACTTTGATTGATTTATGTGTTTCTACTTATAAAATAATATAGGCATGAATATAGGGGGAGTCATATATATTAGTACTTTAGTATAGAATTAGTTATTATAATATATAGATATAAGTCATAGGTGTTTATAGATTTAGGGGGAGTATATTTAGAGTTTCTTTTTGTTGTTAACAAAGGGGGAGAAATTATAAAATAAGGATTAATTAAACTTAGTTTAAGGGGGATTATGTAGGATTCATGATGAAAGGGGGAGTATTAGAAGGACGAAATCAAAAAGTATCAACATGTATGAACAGTTTTGAATAGGTATGAATATTTTATAAATCAAGATTGTCATCGTCAAAAAGGGGGAGATTGTTGGAGAATGGAGTTTCGATGACAACAACCTTATTTCATTTATTATTATTTATATAATATACACTAACATTTCTATCTAGAATATATATACATATATATGCAGAATTTGTATACAGGACTTAAAAACTGAAGACTGTACGGAGTTTCAAAAGATTCAAAATTCAAGAGAGATTCGAAACTCATGAGTTATAAAGATATCAAGAGTTCAAGAAAATTATGGTAATAGAGTCTAGTTTATATGTAAGACTCTGAATAGCACTCCAGGTTCCAATTCTGGTTTCAAATTATGTTTTCAAAATTTAAATTCTAATTTCAAATTATTTTCAAATTATTTTATCTTACTTATGATTTCAAAAATATAAGTTTAGAGTTTTAATATATTAGTTTATTTATATATATACAGTTATATAGTTATATAATTTTATAGTTTTATAGTTTTTATACCTTATAACTTTATAAATATGTTTATATAATATATTATTTATGGTTTCATATGATTTTACACTTTAGAATATTCATTTATATTATTAAGTTTTTATTCAAGAATTTCCAGAATAATTTATATGTTTAAACACTTGAAAAATAGTTTTAAAAATAAAAATAGAGTACATATGCCGACATACATAGAAGCCTTTGTCAACATACAACTATCAAAAATTCAATTATCAAAGGAAGTGTCTTTTCACTATTTGTAACATTTCTGAAACATTGCAACCATTCACACACTATAAATAGGTGTTGATTTCGATTTTTTTATATTTCTTCTTCTCCATCTTCACCCCTTTTCATACCACCATTAATATTTATCATTTTCTTGATTCTTATACTTATACTTTGCTGATTTCTACTCAAATTATTTAAAACGTCATCTTTTCTCAATCTCTATCTACTACTCTTTGAACTGAAGTGCTATTGAAGAGTTATAGGGCTGTTGTAATCATTTGGGAAGTATTTGGGAAAAGATGTGTTCTAGCCATGAAATCAAGGAAAGGGAGTGGTGTTAACCTTGTAGCCGTAGAATCATGGGTGTTCAGAGCGGTGTTAACCTTGTAGCCGTGAAATCAAGGGGTTGTACTTGGATATTGATTATAATTAAACTCTACACAATCCAACATTGCGTGGGACTAGACGTAGGAGTAATCCGAACCAATATAAAATACGGCGTGTTCTTTCCTTTTATGCATCTTATATTTATCTATTTCTTTGTTTGTGTTCAATTCTGTTTTTGTGATCATCTCTGGCGTGTGTGATTCATATAGTAGATCATTTAAGTCTACACTATTGACCCCCCTCTAGTGTTTGTTTTGCCTTAAGATCCGCATTTTGCATTCCCTAACAAATTATAGCAAGCAATAAACGCTATAGACAGGAATTTGTAAGTTATAAATCGACCATTTAATAGAAATTTTGAAATGCTATGAGTATCATCATTTACAGCATGTTGACTGTATAGATTATTAGGTTGCTATTATAGACCCAAGACATATTACAACATGTTGGTATACAACGTTTACAAATACTCCATCGTATCCTTTTATAGTGTTTATTAAATGCTATAAAAAGGTCTTTTTATTATAGTGAATTGTTAGTCTTAACTAGATCCCAAGCCTTAGCAAAATAAACTGAAAAGGGAAACGATGTCACTCTCGGCGAGTGTAACACCCCGTAATTTTATAACATTAAAATTCACAAATTAAAGTATACTTAATTTTTAGAAAAGAATTAAGTGAAATGGGTTGCGCAGAGAAATATATATATATTGATATATATATATATATAAATTAAAAATTAAATAAATAAATATGCGAAAAAGTTCAAAACAGCGAATTGGGAGGGGAAATAACCGAACCGGCCCATTTTTGAGGTCGACCCAAGCTCCGCTGGGTCGACTAGGGGTTAATCCAGGGTGTTTGGCTGTCAACCCGTGGGCCGATTCGCTCAAAGGAAGATTTTGCATTTGATTGGTTCTCATGGTTCAGGGTTAATCTAATGGTCCTAAATAACTTCCTACACCTATAAATACATCCTAATGCTAACCCTAAACCTAATTAAAATAGAATAGTTACCGTCGCCATGGAAATCAATGGAGCCGCCACCAACTAAGAAAGAAGAAAAGAAAATTCAATTCTAATTCTCTTAACCCTAAAGCAAAGCAAAACTCTCTCTTTTCTTCTCTAAATTGTGAGTATGATGATCTTAACAAGATTATTATCATTTTAATTAGGTTGAGTTATGAATGGATTATGAGTAGATGATGTGAATTATCATATATGTTGTTGTAAACCCCTTTTGCTATCATGTATATTGTAAATCCAATGTTATGTGATGATGATATCTTATGTGTTGTAAATCATGCTATGATGATGTTATGTATGTTGAAAGTTTCTATGCTAAGTTGTGATGAATCATACATGTTAAAAAGGCCATGATGTTACCATCTATGCTAGTTAGTTCATATTAATTAAATCATCATGTTTGGGTTATGTTGATCTATATGACAAGTCACATATGCAAGTTAGATTGATTAGAAAAGTTATGAACATATGCCAAGACATCTATTATGACATCTAAAATTATGCTATGACATATGTGATATCCTATGCTCTATGCTAGTTAGTTCATATTAATTAAATCGTCATGTTTGGGTTATGTTGATCTATATGACAAGTCACATATGCAAGTTAGATTGATTAGAAAAGTTATGAACATATGCCAAGACATCTATTATGACATCTAAAATTATGCTATGACATATGTGATATCCTATGCTAGTTCACACCATCATTATGTTGCCTAAAAACCCCATATGCAAGTTTATGTATAGATTTGGGCTATGATCATATCATGTAAATTGATACATTTAACAAGTTGACACCTTTTGATCCTTAACATGTGTAGTTTATGCAAGTTTCACCCCTATTATGATTTGATTTATTTTAATTGTCTATATGTTGTGATAATTTATCTTTGTGCTAGGTGTTAGACTATACAAGTCTAGCCTATATTATGCGTTGAATAAGCGAACGTATAAACGTGGGGTAGGGGTAATATTAAGGATTTAATATTAAAAAGTTGGGGTGCAATCGATATGATTTTGCATGCCATAAGTGGATGGCCATAATTGAGTCAATTATGGACATCATTAAAAGTTGACTTAATTAATAATTTGAATAGGGAATTATTAAAACTGGTTAAAAGATTTTAAGTGTTAATCAATGCTTAGGACACGAGGTTGGACTCGTTTGTGACGTAAACCTGCCCGGACCCGCCCGGCAAATCCAGTGGTCACAAATGTCAGCCCAATGTGAGATGTCCTAGGCCTAAACTAAAGCATAATGGTTGTAAAGACACGAGGTTAGACTCTTTTATGGTGTAAGACTGCCCGGACCCGCCCGGCAAATCCAGCTGCCATAAATGTCAGTCTAATGTGAGAGGTCTTTATGAGGTTATGGCCTGAATGAATTAAGAAATACTTAACCAGATAAACATGTAAGGTGGGACATGGGGGTTAAGTAGGTGCCTTGGGTGGCATGAGGAATCTAGGGGGTGCCCTTAGTGGCATGTGAAATACGATTAGTAAGACTTAACCAAACACACATGTAAATGAACATGACTAAGAGGGTTAAGTGGGATATACTAGTGACAAGCTTAGGTGGGTAGCTTGTGGGGGCCCATTTCGACCAGTATCCCAAATGTATCTTTGTGGGCTCGACCCAAGTCGAGGACGGGACACGCATGCTGGGTTTGACTGTAAGAGGCCAAAACGGGGAGCGGTGGCAACGCAAGTCCAACGGGTTTCATATGCGTGTGTGGACCTGGGCTGGTAGGTAAGACGTTGTTGCATCGTGTAGGTATAAGCCGTGCATTCTCAAGTTGTATCGGGTTGCCACTTTAGGGGAGTGATACACCCCACTGTGGGGCCAGCACAGGTATCTACGAGTAGGGAGCCGATCGAAAGTGGGTAGTGGGGTACACCTAGTGGAGATAGGGGCAGACGACACCTATGTAGTCAGCTAGGGGTACGTAAGGCTATTTATAAAGTTTTTGTGTGAAGCAAGTGGGATCAAACAATAGGGTGACTGGTGTGGTACAGTGTAGTAATGTGCGGTGCAGTGTAGTAATCATTCGTTAGTAATTAGGTGTGCCTTTACCGTTATCTTTAACGTTATCTTAAACGCTATCTTTATCTTCCTAAGAGTTCATATGTAACACCCTACCTCCGCTAGGGTCACTCACAAAGGGAATGCACTAGGTTTGGTGAAGCATTATCGAGGTAAACATGCACAGAAATATTACAAGACAGAACATATATAAAATAGCGGAAGTAAAACAAATTTCATTACCTTATAAAATAAGGTCTAAAGTCTTTTACATCAGAATACACCAAAAGCCTGTCTTGCAATAATAAAGAAGCATAAAACCATTTCATAAATTATTCCCCAAGTAACACAGTAAAGTAGCCATAGCCAAGAAAAGTCCAAGCCATGCGTGATGGCCTTCAAGCAGAAGAAGTCCGAACTAGATAACAGTGTTTCCTCCCTGAAACCTGGGGGGGAACGGAAGACAAAGAGGCGAAAGAAAACGGGGTCAGTCATAAAGACTGGTAAGTCCTATCTACTTCCAGCATAAAAACAGGTAAAGGTAACATGACATGCATAAACTGAAAGTAAACATAAGGATGACAACAAGATAGATAAGCTGAACCAAGATAACTGGATAAACTGCTGTAGCAAGGTAAACTAAGGTATCATGATAAATTACGGTGTCAAGGGTCAATGTATCACATCGTCAGGTTTCTATCAAGTATACTATCACAAGGTATCTATCATGTATAACATCCCACGGTATCTATCATGTATATTTGCTCTGCACCTCTCGTACTAGTATCCCAACCCGCGTCATGTGTTAACTATGAATGTCCCTTACCCAATGTCATGTAATGGTCCATGTCAACCTAATATATAGCATATGTAGGTTTTCCCAACTCGTATGTTTCTTTCCATGTATAATTTCAGTCCCTTGCCGTAGGCCGTACGGGCTTTCCTATGTAAATCTATACCACTTCAACGTAGTACCATTTTATCCTTGAAGTTGTTTTGGACTGCTACCTTTGATCAAGTTATGTTTTCTTACCATGAACTATCGCGTGTTCACTTAGGATTTATGCCACCTAGGACCACTAGGGATTATGCTACCTAATGAACGTATTCGTAACTTGGTTTGGGTTCAAGCCACCTAGGGCCACTAAGAATTATGCCACCCGTCAACCGCACCCTTTTATCCCACGTATGTGTCGTGAACCGTTTTCCATGTCTAGACGCACATGTATCCCAATGTGCCATCCGAGTTCCGTGCCAGGGCAAATCGAGATATACGGAACTCGGTCGGGAGCTTTAAATCGTCTGCTGATGCAGATATCAAGGTCTGTTTTTGTACCCGTGGCTATGGTCCCACGTGACCCCTCCCTCAACTACTGAAAGGCAATCCAAGAAAAATCATGTATGAGAACCACATCGCGGCCCCACTATAGCCCCACTTTCCTACGGGCCAACCTCACCCATGACTTGATAGCAAGAACATGGTCTGTTGGGGGTTCTCTGCCTTTCCGTACGTACACGATTGACTAAAGATGGTAGGTAGTCGGCGACGTGCTATCCAGGGCAAAATCAAGTATCGTCGACTCCACGCTAATCCACCCCAGTCTTTAGGTTGCTCGCACAGCAACCAAGGCATACCCTTGGTTCTTCTACCGCAGACCTTAACCTCTGTGAGGCCAGGTTTCATGGACCTTCCGCAACCTCACAGAGGGATACCAAGAGTATCCTCACGTTCCCCGAAGCTACCGCTTCGTCACCCAGTTCGTTGGAGCCTTTATCTAAATCAGATATTGCTCCACCTCGTATTTTAAGCGATGACCTACCGTATCGGGTTACTCATCTATCCGTGAACTGGTCCAAATCCCTTGACTAATAATTATTGCTTAGTTCCCTAAACTAAGGTTTACCACTTAGTCTCCTTGTTAATCCCCTTTTTCCACATAGTCCCCTGAACTAGGGTTTTGTCTAATGGGTTAAGTATTGTCATTTAAGTTCATGACTTAGCCTGCCTACGAATCATGTCAAGATTTGGCTAAGTATTCAAGTCCAAGACCTAGCCTTACAAGTTGGTTAAGTATACCAAGAAGCTCATGACTTAACCTTATTCAATCATCAAGTCGAATTGGTTAAGTATTTGTTTATCTTACCCTATCAGCTTATCGTGGTAGATTGGTTAAGCATAGATTATCTTACCCTCATCGGATTATCGAGTCGGATTGGTTAAGTATAGGTTAACTTAACCCCATCCACTAATCGTATTGGAATGGTTAAGTATATTTAAGCGGTCTTGTAACTTAACCCTATCAAGTTCTCACATAAGATTGGTTAAGTATGGTTGCTTAACCTTATAAAATCATCATGTATAATTGATTAAGTATAAGTTACTTAACCCCAATAAATTATCATGTTAAGTTGGTTAAGTATTGGTTACTTAACCACCTTGAATTACCAAGTTTAGATTAGTTAAGTGTAGGTTGCTTAACCCTATCTAATTACCGTGTTTAGATTAGTTAAGTGTAGGTTACTTAACCACATTGAATTACCAAGTTTAGATTAGTTAAGTATAAATTACTTAACCCCATCCCCTAATTGTCTTGTATGGTTAAGTGTCATTAAGAAATCAAGCCTGGTCCCACTTAACCTACCCATTCGTGTCATATCGGTTAAGTGTCATTAGTCAAACTTACTTAACCTTATCATGTGGCATTAATTTAATTCATGCACTCTCAACCTCTCACATTAGACTTTGTTGTGGTTACTAGTTAAGCCGGGCGGGTCCGGGTAGTTTTACACCACAACCTAGTCTATCCTCGGGTCTTAAGCGCGACATGACCAACTTCTCACATTGGATCCTATTGTTTGTAGCCACTAGTTAAGCCGGGCGGCTCTGGGTAGATTTATGCTACAAACTCAACCCAACCTCGATTTGGCCACTTTCATGTTTGGTCTAGTGTCTTATTACACTTACAACCCCCGTGTCTAGTTTCAAGTCCCATGTTTACCCCACATGTCATGCCCCCATTTTGGTTCAACTTACATGTCGTGTTCACATGTAACCTCAAGTCAAGTTTTCATGTCATATTCAAGTCAAGATTTTGCGTCATGTTCATGTTTATCTAACTACCCCAAAATCGTGTTTTCACTTGAGTGAAAGCGAGTCAACATGGTAGGTATACTATGGCTACATATAGACCCCAACACATGTGCGATGCCACAAAAGGGATTGGCTCCAAACATGCATGGTACCATAAGGGGGTTTGGCCTCAACATGTATAGTGTCATATAGGGATTGGCCACAAGCATGCATGACAAATCAAGAAGGGGTTGGCCACAAGCATGCATAACATAAAAAGGTGATTGGCCACAAACTTGCATATTATCATAAGGGGTTTCGGGTTCATATACCCCAAGTTAAGTTCATGCACATATTTCACAAGCCCAAAGTGGTTCTAAGGTCTTATGAACACATTCACAAGTTAAAGGTTCAATCTTTCATGATAGACTAGGCTAAACATAACATGAGTGACATGATATAGTCGCTAAAACATAGTTCCAAGTCATATATTCAAGGTAAGAGGCAAAACTAGGTTCACATAGGTTATAGCACTTATGTTTAACCGCATTTTATTCCATGCCATCATTAAACTACCGTTAACATCTCGAAGTAGCTAGAACTTACATAGCGAGGCTTGGAGAATGCGCATGAATCGTTTTGACGAAGAAAGGTGGCTCCTTTGAAGAAGAACCGTCATGAAACCGTCGTAGCAACGTTGATTTGGCCTTGATTTGGTGTAGCAAGCTTGCACCTTTTTGATTATAATCCGATTTGAATGCATAGTCTCTAGGAATTGGAGATGGAGGCCATGATCACTCGGCATTTGGGTAGCACTTCGTGGCATGAGTGATTTGTGAGGGTTTAGGGTAGGCTTAGGGGTCTTTTTATAGAGATTAGGAGTAGTTTAGGCCGTAGGATAAACCCTAGGATAGATCTGAACCCTCAAAAATCGTCACAAGCCTCCAAAACCGAGCCAACATGACAAGCAGGTGCACCAGGTCGGGGTTCTACAGGGGGGGTCGACCCAGGGGTCGACACCCATGTCGACTGTAACAACCCGTATTTTTGAATAACATGTTATAACATAAATGAGGCAGAATTAAACTGTAAAATCTGAATCAAGGGAAACGGGCTATGCCATTGCGTTCGTCTCGGAAAAATACGCGAAATAGAGTCCGAGTTTTCGAAAATCGGAGTCCGTATGACCAAGATATGGCCTCGCGAAGTTTCACGAAAAATTCCCAAATTAAAGTATACTTAATTAAGTGAAATGGGTTGCGCAGAGAAATATATATATATATTGATATATATATATATAATTGAAAATTAAATAAATAAATATGCAAAAACGTTCAAAACAGCGAATTGGGAGAGGGGAATAACCGAACCGGCCGATTTTTGAGGTCGACCCGAGCTCGCTGGGTCGACTAGGGGTTAATCCAGGGTGTTTGGCTGTCAACCCGTGGGCCGATTCGCTCAAATGCAGATTTTGCATTTGAATGGTTCTCATGGTTCATCTTTAATCTAAAGGCCCTAGATGGTCCCTACACTTGACTTCTTCCCCAAGACATGCTTTGATGGCTTGGATTGAATCTAGGTTTAATCCTATGGCCTAAAACACTTGCCTAATCTATAAATAAGACCCTAACCTACCCTAAGTCATCATTATTCATTCATACAACTAAACTATGGCAAAATCAATCCTCTCATGGCCTCCACTCTCTTCATAAAATTCCTAAATAAATTCCTAAGTGATTTTCCATGCATACAAGTGTTTTCAAACTTGTATGAGCATCATTAGCTTGCATTCAAGTCAAGTTTATATATTTGCATCATAAAGAAAGAGTCTTGATCATTTTGGCTCAAGGGTTTTGCTTGCATTTTGGGTTTAATTGATTTCATAAGGGCTTTGTCATATTTTTGTGACTTCTTAAGCATTGTAAGCCCTATTCTACTTTCATACTTAAACTCTAAAGTTAAATGTATGATATGCAAGTTTATATGCAAGTTTATCATGTTGTGATATGCAAGTTTATATGCAAGTTTATCATGTTGTGATATGCAAGTTTATATGCAAGTATGCCAAGTTATGTTATGCAAGTTTGGGTTGAACATTTTGTTCATGCTATCATGTTATGCAAGCTTATTTTGGGTTTATGAACATAAAGCTTTAAGCTTTATGCCAAAGGTTGCATTTTAGCAACATGTAAGTTATCATATCTCTTATGATAACTTGCATGTGAGGCTAAATGCGAACTTATGGCCATCTCTACATGTCATTTAGCACCATGTATCACCAATATGCTAAGTTTGGTTTTATGCATGCTTTTGAGGCCTAAAAATGTAATATGCAAGTGTATGAACATATGAACATTTCATATGCCACCATGTTAAGCTTGTGGCTTCAATACCTTTATGTCATGATTATGCCAAGTTCCCTCTTTCTATCCTTTATGCGCTATTGCGATATGTAAGCGATGGGATTGCGTTTGGGGTTGGGTAAACTTAAAAGACATAAAACATAAGCTTGAGAATTTACCTATTAAGTTAGGTCTACCCATTGGGAATTTACCTATTAAGTTAGGTCTACCCAATTGCTTGAAAACTTGTAACATGTTTTGGAAACATGATGGACATGACACTTAGAAAAGATAAGTGTGGCCAACTCGAGGTTGGGTTGAGTTTGTAGCGTAAACCTACCCGGAACCGACCGGCTTAACTAGTTGCTACAAACAATAGGACCCAATGTGAGAAGTTGGTCATGTTGTACCTTGAACCTGAGGTTAGACCAAGTTGTGGTGTAAAGCTACCCGGACCCGCCCGGCTTAACTAGTAACCACAACAAGGTCTAATGTGAGAGGTTAAGGCGCATTAAATTAATTAATGCCTCGTGATTAGGGTTAAGTCATGGTCCACTTAATACTTAACCAATTTGGGCTTGGTAGATTAATCGGGGTTAAGTCGTGAACTCATCGTTACACTTAACCAAGTTAATCCAGGATTAGCAAGAGGGTTAAACCGTACTTAACCCACTAGAAAAATCCTAGCAATGGGGGCCCACTCCAGCAGTAATCCCAAGTTAGTATCATCATGACCCTAGGGACTAGGCTAGGGTGGGGGCACGATTACTGGACTGGAGGTAAGTGACCAAAAGCGACGGCAGAGGGTACGCCGGTGTAGTTCCGGGCGGACTCTGGTCGTGCACATAGTCCGTAGCCGGAGAAAACATGCACGGGTACCAGTAGATCGGGACTGTGCACTCATGTTCATGGTGTCCAGGGGTTGACACCCTAGGGCTTGATACACCCGAAGGGTGGACCCGGCACAGTTCGACTACAATTATGATTGGGCCGTATTGACACCAACACGTGACGAGTTAGGCTTAGGGAGCCGATCGACTAGACCGTTTGGTTGGACCTTGTATTAGGGTCATTTCATGTTATTGGGCCAAAGCTTGGGCCAAGGGATCAATACTTGTTTATTCAAGTCATGTTAGTTTGCTAGTACACCTGTGGTGCAAAACCTTAATCCTGATTATGCGATGACACCTTTATCTACCTTGTTAGTTAATCATCATGCTAGTATATTGTTATCCTTATGTTCATCCCTGCTGCTCATGCCGGTTAACTTTATCAGTTTACATTGATTGTAGTAGGGCTTACTCAGTCTTTTTGACTGACCTGTTTTCTTTCGCCTCTTTTCTTCCGTTTCCCCCCCAGGTTCTCAGGGAGGGAATACTGGAGCTTAGCTTGGATTTCGGATTGCTTGCTTGTGGGATTTCAGCTCATGTACGGTTTCGACATGAAGCTAGCTATGGTTACCACTTAATTGGGGATAGCACTTATTTATTTCAGTTTTTCAGTTGATGTTGTTTTATCTAGACTTGTTTATTTGGAAAGCTATGTTGTACCATACTTGTTTTGAAATGTTTTGAAATCTTCCGCTGTTTTAGCTATGTTATTTACTTTGTTTACATATATACATATGTTCTTGTTTTGCCTTGATATATCATTATGCATGTTTACCTGATTCAAACGCCCCTCCAAAGTCAGAGTGCTTGCAAGAGTCACCCTGGCGGAGGTGAGGTGTTACATCGACCCCCTGGAGGGGGGTCGACCCCAGGGTCGACATGGTGTCGACCCCTTGGAGGGGGGGTCGACCCAGGGGTCGACACCCTGTGTGTCTGGCGGGGATTTTCCCGCCTTCTCTTTCTGGGCTGAATTTCAAATCTGTTTTCGGATTTGAATTTTCGTGAAACTTCGTTGGGCCTTAACTGGGTCATACGGACTTCGATTTTCGAAATTTCGGACTCTATTTCGTGTATTTTTCCGAGACGAACGCAATGGCGCAACCCATTTATCCTGATTCAGATTTTATAATTTAATTCTGCCTTGATTATTGTCTTAACACGTTGTTTAAAATTCGGGTTGCATTTACTTGTCTTCCAGCTTATGCCTTAGTCTAGTTATTTTGATAATAATATTGTTAGAATTATCATACTCGCCAGAATTTATGTCTGACCCCTCTATTTCTATCCTTTTTCCCCCTCCAGGTCCTCAGGTTGGGCCCAGCTCTAGTGGAGTTTGATTGAATTGCTTCATCTCTCTTTGGAAAGCTTGGACCGTTGAAGTAAAGTCCAGCTTGTTATCTTTTTAATGGCTATTTATGTAATGGGATTATGTATTTTGTTTTTATGAAGATGGATATTGTACTTGGTTATGATCTATGGTTTTATGATGTAACAAACATGTTTAATTTCCGCTGCAATAAAATGAAGTTTTAGTTTTCCAAGTACTATTTACTATCTGTCTTATTGTAATTTTTTTGTTCTATATTCGCTTATAACCTCCATGGAAGTTAATGCATTCCCTTCGTGAGTGACATTAATGGACGTGGGGTGTTACACATGGTATCAGAGCTTAAGGTTACCAGAACAGATAAAAATACTTTAGAAAAATAGTTATATTTTTTTGAAGAAGTGCTTTCAAAAACATGTTTTAATGAGAAATCTAAAGAGGAATTTTTTTAAGAAAATCATAATCCCCAAATAGCCATATATGTTTATCTTTCGAATTCTCCATTTTGAATATTTCTTTTTCGTTTTAGCATGGCTGTGTAACGATACCAGGATGGTATAGGAGGCTGTTAGAGGCTAGGGACGCCGCAGGTCCGGCCAATGTTCCTCCACCACCAGTTGCACCCATTCCTCCTCCTCCTCCTCGCGTAGATACTTTTGCAAAGACGTGCAAGGAATTTAAAGCTATGGGTGGAAAACCCTTTCAAGGGTCAGAAACGTTTGTGGAAGCTAGAGATTGGCTTAAGGAGGTGGAATAATTGCTAGAAATATTTGAAGTAGAAGAATGGAAGAGAGTTCGATTAGCAGCTTGGTTGATGAAGGGAGAGGCCTCGTTTTGGTGGGAGGTCACTAATGGGGAGCGTCCTGTTGACTCTTGGGCGGATTTCAGACGTAGGTTCAAGGCAAAGTTTCTCTCAAGGGCGGAAGAAAATCTATATATGGAAAGGTTCTTGACATTGAAGCAAGGAAGCTCATCAGTGAAAGAATATGTCAATAAATTTAATCAGTTAGCAAGGTTTGGCTTGGACTTAGTGAATACGCCGGAGAAGAAGGCGCTGAGGTTCGTGAATGGCTTGAATGAACCATTGCAAGGGTTGGCTATGACCCACATACCTATGGGGGCCACCTTTGAGAAGTTAGTAGAAATGGCGCTTATGCATGAGGAGAAAAGCGCTAAAGCTGATAAGGCACCCGAGAAGAAGGGGGATCAGAAGAAACCACAACAGCAAAACAAGAAGGGTGGTAAAGACAATAACGTCAAGGGGAAGAAGAAATGTTTTAACTGTGGGACACCAGGCCATCTCAGCAAGGATTGCCGAAAGAAAAAGAAGACATGCTGTTTTCATTGTGGCGATGCGGGACATTTAGTGAAGGACTGCCCAAAGAAGGGGCAGAGGGCAGGAGCTACCTCGGGAGGACAGGTGCAGGCTCTTATGGCACCAGGGCAGGCAAGGGGACAAGTTCAGGCTCTCGCGGTCCCACCGCTGCAAGAACGAGGTAGAACCATTTCTGTTGAAAGCTTAGTTTTTCTGTTTGGTCATCCTGTCCGTACCCTATTCGATTCGGGCGCATCGCATTCGTTTATCTCTACATCATTAGTTGAATCACTGCACTTAAACACCAGTTTAGTGGAGGATCCCTTAGTTGTTTCGAATCCAATTGGGGGCTCAGCTTATTTTTCTATGATGTGTTTGGATTTGAAAATTTCCATACTTAGCGTTGAATTTAGATGTGATGCTTATGTGTTGGGCTTCACGGGCTATGGGCTAATTTTAGGAATGGATTGGTTATCCAGAAATGGGGTCGTTCTTGATTGTGAAAGGAGAGTAGTTAGGCTCGTGACTCGCCTTGGCAACACTCTCGAAATCTTTTGTAATCCAATAAATTCGGTTATGCTAAGTTATTTAGAATCGCTTGACGCGTCTGAGGAAAATCTACGATCTGTTAGAGTGGTCCGAGAATATTCGGATGTGTTTGAGGAGGTGAAGGGCTTGCCTCCGAAGCGGGAGATAGATTTTCCAATATATCTTGTGGATAATGCGAAACCGGTATCTTGGCCAGTACGCCACATGGCTCCACGTGAAAGGAGGGAACTCGGTAAGCAAGTGAAGGAGTTGCTTGAGAAGGGGTTCATAAGACGAAGTATATCGGAGTGGGGTGTTCCAGTAGTATTTGCCACGAAGACGGATGGGTCCCTTAGACTTTGTGTGGACTATAGAGAACTTAATAAGCTTACTAAGAAGAACAGACACCCACTGCCAAGGATTGACGATCTCTTCGATCAGTTAGTTGGCGCCTAAGTGTTTTCGCAGTTGGACTTAGCCACTGGTTTCCATCAGTTGAGAGTGGCTGAGGATAGCATTGACAAGACTGCCTTTAGGACTCCGGACGGTTTCTATGAATGGCTAGTGATGCCCTTCGGTTTGACAAACGCCCTCGCATACTTTGTTGATTTGATGAGTAGGGTGTTTAGGGAGTACCTTAACAAATTTATGGTAGTCTTTGTAGATGACATCTTGATCTTTTCTAAGGATGAAGAAGAGCATGCCCTACATCTTAGGGAAGTGTTGGAGACTCTTTGAGCACATAAGCTTAAAGCTAAATTTTCTAAGTGTCACTTTTGGAGGAAGGAAGTACGGTTCTTAGGACACGTGGTTTCCAAAGAAGGGATAGCTGTAGATCCCGCGAAGGTGGTGGCCATCCAAGATTGGAAGGTTCCTAAAAATGCTACCGAAGTGAGAAGTTTCTTGGGGTTGGCTGGCTACTATAGGAAGATTATCAAAGACTTCGCAAAGATATCAGCTCCATTGACACGTTTGACGAAGAAGAACCTAGTTTTCACATGGGACGTAGATTATGATGATGCGTTCCAACGTTTGAAGAGAGCTTTGACTTCAGCCCCAGTCTTAGTATTGCCAGATGGGAGTAAGCCGTTTACCGTTTATACTGACGCTTGTGGGACAGGACTAGGCGCAGTCTTAATGCAAGAGGGCAGGGTAATAGCCTATGGTTGAAGGCAGTTGAGAGCGCATGAGAAGAATTACCCCACACATGACCTAGAGTTGGCCGCTATTGTTTTCGCGCTTAAGTCTTGGCATCATTATCTTCTTGGCGAGAAATTCGAACTATTCACTGACCACAAATCTTTAAAATACCTATTCTCTCAAAAGGACTTGAACTTAAGGCAGCAAAGGTGGATGGAGTTCTTAGCGTCCTACGACTTTGAAATAGCCTATACCCCTGGCAAGGGTAACGTGGTGGTAGACGTCTTAAGTAGAAAAAGATTATCCTTAAGTCCTTTCTTTGTTGAGCAGTGAAGTTTAGAATTCATTTCGATGTTTGACTTTAGACCTTCCGTTAACTTCGTACCCGGTTTGCTAGCATCCTTGGAGGTCAGACCTACACTTTTGGGACGGATTGGCGAGGCACAGCGAGACGACCCACAGTTAGTTGAGTTAGTAGAAAAGCTCAAAGGAGGGGAGTCATCAAGCTATCTCCGTAGGTATACCCTAGATGATAAGGGTTGGTTACATAGGGACGGTAGACTTTGTGTACCAAAAGACGATGACCTAAGGAAGACTATTCTTGACGAAGCACATCATTCGAAGATGACCATTCATCCCGGCGGGGACAAGATGTACAAAGACATGAAGAGAGTTTACTTTTGGGCCGGCATGAAGAAAGACGTGGCCGAGTATGTCGCTAGATTCTTGGTGTGCCAACAATTAAAAGCGGAGCAAAAGAAACCCGGTGGGTTGCTTCACCCATTGGAGGTTCCACTATGGAAATGGGAAAGCATCTCGATGGATTTTGTGGATGGATTACCGCGATCGAGGAAGGGTAATACGGGAATTTGGGTTATAGTAGATAGACTTACTAAGAGCGCCCATTTTATTCCCGTGAAGAGTAAGAGGACTGCTCCATGGTTAGCTTCTGTATACGTTCGAGAGATAGTTCGTTTGCACGGTGTTCCTTCTAGCATAGTGAGCGACCGCGATCCTATTTTCACTAGCGAATTTTGGAGAAGCTTACAAGAGGCGGTAGGGACTCAATTATGTTTGAGCACCGCATATCATCCTCAGACGGACGGCCAGACTGAGAGGGTGAATCGCATTCTAGAGGATCTGTTGAGGCTATGTATCCTAGACTTTGGGGGTACATGGGAAGAGCATCTTCCATTGGTTGAGTTCGCATATAATAATAGCTTTCAGTCCAGCATTGGTATGGCACCATTCGAAGCTCTATATGGACGATCTTGTCATTCACCTACATGTTGGTGGGAATCTATGGATAAGATCTTACTTGGGCCCGATATGATAAGGGAGACTTCGGAGAAGATCGACTTGATTCGAAGGAGGATGAAAGCAGCGCAAGATAGGCAGAAATCTTATGCG
Organism: Allium sativum; assembly: GCA_030737875.1. Classification (NCBI taxonomy): domain Eukaryota; kingdom Viridiplantae; phylum Streptophyta; class Magnoliopsida; order Asparagales; family Amaryllidaceae; genus Allium; species Allium sativum. The sequence continues at coordinate 131,384,382 of CM060916.1, read as the reverse complement.
GATAAGAGGAGGACAGATCTCGAGTTTGAAGTTGGGGACATGGTCTTTGTCAAAGTGTCTCCATTACGAAACGTTGTTCGCTTTGGGTCCGTTGGGAAATTAGCACCAAGGTTTGTAGGGCTGTTTCCTATTAAGGAGAGGATTGGACGGATGGCGTATAGAGTGGAGTTGCCCGAGAGACTTAGTGGTGTACATGACGTATTCCATGTGTCACATTTGAGGAAGTGCTTGTATGAGACCGCGGAAGTGGTAGAGCCGAGCTTGCTTAGAGAGGTGGAGATAGAGCGTGATGCGACAATTCGACGAGCTCCTACGTGCATTCTTGGGTCGGAGATCAAGAGGTTGAGGAATCGAGAGGTCAGACTAGTTAAAGTGCAATGGGGAGATGATGAGAGCAACGCTACTTGGGATACGGAAGAGAAGATGTGTTCACGATACCCTTTTCTTTTTGAGGGTATGTCCTTTAATTTCTCCTTTATCGCTTAGCTTGTACTTATCTTATCTTTAGTATATCCTCTCGCTAGTATCTTTGACCTTTAGTTAGCATAATCCTATGGTTGAAACATGTGTTTGAGACATGTTATGTATGGTGGATGCAAAGTGGATGCAGGTGTTTGCTAGTGGTTGCTCGTGGATGCATATACACACACTATTAGGCACCAGATCGGCTCAGTCACTTCATATTGCATATTGCATATATATGGATGTATTTAGTAAAATGGATGTATAATGGTTGTATTATCATATAGTTGCTGCATTCGGGTGGATGGTTGTGCACGCATATAGAATTAATATGTATCATTAGGAATATTTTGCATACATATTGGACGCATGGCACTATCATGAATTGCACTAAGTAGGTCGACTGAATCAGTAGACCGCCTAATTTTGCATTAGATATGGACATATACACACACTGTGCATATAAACATTAAAGCATTAGAAGTCTTTTAAGGACAATGGATGTTGGTGTTTGATGGTTGAGTAGATGGACGATTAGATGGTAGGATATACATTCTTCTTCACTTGGAGATTTCGGGGACGAAATCCTTTAAGGAGGGGGGAACGTAACACCCCGTAATTTTATAACATTAAAATTCACAAATTAAAGTATACTTAATTTTTAGAAAAGAATTAAGTGAAATGGGTTACGCAGAGAAATATATATATATATATTAAAAACTAAATAAATAAATATGCGAAAAAGTTCAAAACAGCGAATTGGGAGGGGAAATAACCGAACCGGCCAATTTTTGAGGTTGACCCGAGCCTTGCTGGGTCGACTAGGGGTTAATCCAGGGTGTTTGGCTGTCAACCCGTGGGCCGATTCGCTCAAAGGCAGATTTTGCATTTGATTGGTTCTCATGGTTCAGGGTTAATCTAATGGTCCTAAATAACTTCCTACACCTATAAATACATCCTAATGCTAACCCTAAACCTAATTAAAATAGAATAGTTACCGTCGCCATGAAATCAATGGAGCCGCCGCCAACTAAGAAAGAAGAAAAGCAAATTCAATTCTAATTCTCTCAACCCTAAAGCAAAACAAAACTCTCTCTTTTCTTCTCTAAATTGTGAGTATGATGATCTTAACAAGATTATTATCATTTTAATAAGGTTGAGTTATGAATGGATTATGAGTAGATGATGTGAATTATCATATATGTTGTTGTAAACCCGTTTTGCCATCATGTATATTGTAAATCCAATGTTATGTGATGATGATATCTTATATGTTGAAAATCATGCTATGATGATGTTATGTATGTTGAAAGTTTCTATGCTAAGTTGTGATGAATCATACATGTTAAAAAGGCCATGATGTTACCATCTATGCTAGTTAGTTCATATTAATTAAATCATCATGTTTGGGTTATGTTGATCTATATGACAAGTCACATATGCAAGTTAGATTGATTAGAAAAGTTATGAACATATGCCAAGACATCTATTATGACATCTAGAATTATGCTATGACATATGTGATATCCTATGCTAGTTCACACCATCATTATGTTGCCTAAAAACCCCATATGCAAGTTTATGTATAGATTTGGGCTATGATCATATCATGTAAATTGATACATTTAACAAGTTGACACCTTTTGATCCTTAACATGTGTAGTTTATGCAAGTTTCACCCCTATTATGATTTGATTTATTTTAATTGTCTATATGTTGTGATAATTTATTTTTGTGCTAGGTGTTAGACTATACAAGTCTAGCCTATATTATGCGTTGAATAAGCGAACGTATAAACGTGGGGTAGGGGTAATATTAAGGATTTAATATTAAAAAGTTGGGGTGCAATCGATATGATTTTGCATGCCATAAGTGGATGGCCATAATTGAGTCAATTATGGAAATCATTAAAAGTTGACTTAATTAATAATTTGAATAGGGAATTATTAAAACTGGTTAAAAGATTTTAAGTGTTAATCAATGCTTAGGACACGAGGTTGGACTCGTTTGTGACGTAAACCCGCCCGGACCCGCCCGGCAAATCCAGTGGTCACAAATGTCAGCCCAATGTGAGAGGTCCTAGGCCTAAACTAAAGCATAACGGTTGTAAAGACACGAGGTTAGACTCTTTTATGGTGTAAGACTGCCCGGACCCGCCCGGCAAATCCAGCTGCCATAAATGCCAGTCTAATGTGAGAGGTTTTTATGAGGTTATGGCCTGAATGAATTAAGAAATACTTAACCAGATAAACATGTAAGGTGGGACATGGGGGTTAAGTAGGTGCCTTGGGTGGCATGAGGAATCTAGGGGGTGCCCTTAGTGGCATGTGAAATACGATTAGTAAGACTTAACCAAACACACATGTAAATGAACATGACTAAGAGGGTTAAGTGGGATATACTAGTGACAAGCTTAGGTGGGTAGCTTGTGGGGGCCCATTTCGAACAGTATCCCAAATGTATCTTTGTGGGCTCGACCCAAGTCGAGGACGGGACACGCATGCTGGGTTTGACTGTAGGAGGCCAAAACGGGGAGCGGTGGCAACGCAAGTCCAACGGGTTTCATATGCGTGTGTGGACCCGGGCTGGTAGGTAAGATGTTGTTACATCGTGTAGGTATAAGCCGTGCATTCTCAAGTTGTATCGGGTTGCCACTTTAGGGGAGTGATACACCCCACTGTGGGGCCAGCACGGGTATCTACGAGTAGGGAGCCGATCGAAAGTGGGTATTGGGGTACACCTAGTGGAGATAGGGGCAGACGACACCTATGTAGTCAGCTAGGGGTACGTAAGTCTATTTGTAAAGTTTCTATGTGAAGCAAGTGGGATCAAACAATAGGGTGACTGGTGTGGTGCAGTGTAGTAATGTGCGGTGCAGTGTAGTAATCATTCGTTAGTAATTAGGTGTGCCTTTACCGTTATCTTTAACGTTATCTTAAACGCTATCTTTATTTTCCTAAGAGTTCATAGACATTTACTTGTCTTCCAGCTTATGCCTTAGTCTAGTTATTTTGATAATAGTATTGTTAGAATTATCATACTCACCAGACTTTATGTCTGACCCCCTCTATTTCTATCCTTTTTCCTCCTCCAGGTCCTCAGGTTGGGCCCAGCTCTAGTGGAGTTTGATTGAATTGCTTCGTCTCTCTTTGGAAAGCTTGGACCGTTGAAGTAAAGTCCAGCTTGTTATCTTTTTAATGGCTATTTATGTAATGGGATTATGTATTTTGTTTTTATGAAGATGGATATTGTACTTGGTTATGATCTATGGTTTTATGATGTAACAAACATGTTTAATTTCCGCTGCAATAAAATGAAGTTTTAGATTTCCAAGTACTATTTACTATCTGTCTTGTTGTAATTTTTCTGTTCTATATTCACTTATAACCTCCATGGAAGTTAATGCATTCCCTTCGTGAGTGACATTAATGGAAGTGGGGTGTTACAGTGAGGAACCATACCAATTGAAAACGATCTCCATTACGAGAATGCTTGGATGGCTCCCATCGCAAATTATCTCTATTATCTCTTGAATGAAACCTTACATACTAATAAGCAAGATGCTAAGAGGGTTAAACACCAATCTCCTACCTTTTTAATTATGGATAAGGTGGTTTACAAAAAAGGAATTCACTACCTTACTTTAGATGTGTAAGCCTTGAAGATAGGTTCACTTTGTTAAGAGAAGCACATGGGGGCTTGTGCGGAGATCATTCTAACGGAGTTAAGCTATCCAAAAAATCATGCGACAAGGCTTCTGTTGGCCATAAATAGTTGGTCAAGCAATTGAGTACGTAAGGAAATGTATAAAATGTCAGAGGTATTCTAAGATACCCCGGTTACCTCCAAACGACTTGAGCACAATCTCAAGTCTTTGGCCTTTCGACGTATGGGGAATAGACTTAAATGCACCCATACCAATCTCCAAGGGAGGAAACAAGTATGCGCTAGTAGTCTTCGACTATTTTACTAAATGGGTTGAAGAAGAACCACTCCCTACTATTACATCTGAGAAGGTGTTGAAGTTTATGATAAAAAATATTGTCACATGATTTGGAATTTCTTATAAGATCATATCCAACAACGGAAAACAATTTGAGAGCGAGGAATTCACAAGGTTCTGTAATCAAAATGGAATTATAAAGAGTTTCTTCCGTAGAACATCCAAGGGAAAATGGTGTCGTTGAAGCCGCAAATAAAACCAGAAAGACAATCATAAAGAAATGGCTAAACCAAGCTAAAGGAAATTGGGAAGATGAATTTCCATTATTTTTTTGGGCCTATAGAACCTTCGCCAAAACGACAACAAGGCATACTCCATACTTTATAACCTAATGTTAACTGACCTTTTGGTCTTGTTCCCAAAAGTGCACCAGACATGCTTGACTCAACACATCGCCTGACATTAGAGCCCGAAGTGTCGCCAAATAACTAAGGAAACATGCTTGGAAAAGGTCAAGTGGGCATAAGCCTCACAACCCATCAAAATAGTATAGTAACCATAATTTTGTGTCCTTCATTCAGCTGATTTTGAGTCCCTCTGCACCAAGAACTTCGGTTCCCACAACACCTCGAATCCCTTCAGTTTGACTCCCCTATCTCATACCCAGAGTCTCGAATCCTCGTGGCTCGAATCTCTCCACCTTCTCTCCCTTTGCATCATATAACAAAGAATTTTGTATCCTTCAGCCTCGCCACCAATCTTCGACTGCCCTAAACAATAAAGAAAGTTCGGATCCCACTGTTTGGAGTAAGCACCGTATTCCCAGGGATACGAGATTTGTATCCCTAAGGTGATACAATTGACTCGTATCCCCTTAATAATATTAACGGTCGTATCCCTCAGGGGATACATTGCTTCGTATCCCGAGGGATACGAATTTCGTATCCCTCGGATACGAAATTCGTGCCCTAGGCACGGGGTATGAAATTTTGCCAAGCTTGCTGAACAAGGGGTCGAAATTCCAGGAGCTGCCCTCATGGACACCAGATGTACTGTTATGGTCCCCAAATCCTACCTACTCCTATCTATCCACTCCACTATAAATACCCCCAAGCTTACACTTGAAAGGGGTTGAAAATTTGTTGATTTGACACCTCTTGAGAGCTCCAAGTGACCTCTTTAAAGGCATCCTTACTTTGAGGAAGAAGAAGCATAAAAGTTACTTTTTCCCAATATTAATATTTGACAATTATTACATCAAAATACTTGGAAATGCTTGTAAAAGGATGTCATGAGATAGTCTTAAGCTTGTGAGTTATTATTGTCTACAAAATATCAGCAACTCTTCCAAAGTGGACGTAGGCCCCACATGGGACCGAACCACTATAAATCTACTGTGTTGTTTACTAGTTTCTGCACTTGCTTTTCTAAACAAAATGATATTCTTAAGTAATTAAGAATCTTTACATGTTACAACATTTTTTGTCGTCAACATTCTGGTTCTTTCATTGAGAAACTTAGATTTACATCTTTGTCACACATCTCCTTCTCGACTTCGATGCGCTTTAGGTTCCTTTCATAACCTGTTGCCAGGTCCGCTTATGATGGTCAAGCGAACAAAGAATCAGATGATCAGATCTTCTGCTACAGCCGAAGCTGGAACATCTCAGTAACCTCGATCAGTGGATAACCCGGTTGGAATAGGTATTCTTCTTCATGTGGACCCCGAGCCCCTGCAACCCAAGCGCAGATCCACGCGCTTAATAAGAAGTATGAGAATACAACTCTTGAACTCAACCAAGTGTGGAAGAACAACATCGACCAAATGGGTCAACTCCAATATAGTCAGCTCATCGTCGCTCGACTCTAGCTTGCTCAGAACAACGCTCGATTGCAGTGTACTGTATCGGAAACCTCTTCTTCCAAATCAAGGGGCCCATATCAAAGAAGGAGGTTCAGCCTCATCAATAACGTCGTCGTCCACTCCAACGCTCACACTAATGGTAACGACAATGACAACGGAAATGGAAATGGTGGTTAAACCACCGTCACTTATAGCGGGGGAACTCGGTACTATGACTGCACCATGTTGATTATCAATGACGAACATGGTCCGAGTAACCGACCCCCTCCTCGATAGAACCCAATTGTCGCCGCTCAGAACTTGGGGCCTACGCTCCCGACTTCCCAGCAGGCCCAAATCCCTCAGGATCAGAACGCACACTAGCCCGCTCAACCTCACTAGCTATACCAAAACCAGGCCACGATGTTGTCGACATGAAAGAGGATGTGCCTGATGTGCATCACAAGAGACGTCCACGAAATAGATTTCCCAAAATTTGCCAAAACTAGTGGGTTCCACTAGAAGATTCGCACCCGGCGTATCTCCCCTGACATGGTCTAATGGATCACGAGAGATATGCGAGGCAATGCCAACGACTTATAGGAAACCCACTTAAGGTGTAACCCCTTCACCAGGATCGTGCACGAAGCCAAGTGGCCCTGGCGCTATAACATGCCGCAGATGGCACTCTATGATGGCAAGACTGACCCCCTGTGCTTTCTTAAACCGCCGTGAGTGGAAAATGGACTCTAGGTGGGCCACCGACGCAGTCAAATGCAAGTGTTTCCCAGTCTCCCTATCAGGCACAACTCTGCTTTGGTTCTCTCGCCTCCCACTCCAAATCTTCAACGTCTTTGGCCAACTAGCCACGGAATTGGTTAAGTAGTTCCGAATGCCCATTCTGACTCCAAAGAGCGCCCTCACCTTATCAAATCTTTCCTAAGGGCCTGTAGAATCCCTAAAAAGCTACCTCGCGTGATTCAATATTGCCCTTACAGAGGTAGACGACCTAGAATCTCGCATCGTGCTCTTCTATCTTGCAAAAGGTGTCCTTCCTACCTCTGAATTTGGAGCTTGGATCGACAGAAAACAGCCTAAGACCCTAGAGGTCTTCTACGAAAAGGCTGGGCAATTCCTGTGCCAAGAGGATGCTAGGTGTGCTCGAGCTTCTCGAGGAAACCACTCTTATAACCAACAAGCTAGCACCGATGATGATAATGTTAAAGGAAAACGGGCCAGATAACCCTCCGACAAGGGTAAAGGGGCAGCGCCCTACAAGCCAAATCTAAACTGCAACAACAAGGCGGTCGCAAAAACAATCAGGCTCCTGTAGATCCAAGGAAGCAAGGCCGCTACCAGAATTACAAGGCTTACACTCCGCTAAATCGATATATGGAGACAATCTACTTAGAAAACTGTAATACTCTCCAATACAAGATGCCCAACGCCAGAGAGTCCACCGACTGCGAGAAAGAACTCCAGTAAATACTGTCGATTCCACGACATGTATGAGAACAATACTAATGACTGTTGCCACCTTAGGGATGCAATTGAAAAGCTCATCCGGGAGAAACGCCTAGAGCAGTACGTTCATGATCCCACTCCTCTAGAAGCCGCTACGACCCTCCAGTGCCAGCATTGCCAGCACCTACAAACGCGACCCCATGGTCGTCTAACCAATGGTCACGAGGCATCATAATCAATACTATATGTGGCGGACCTCACCCCACACACGACAGCTTTCGCAAGATGGACGAATACGCTAGTTCTATAAAGTATGCCACCTACGAAGCTTTCTCTACTTTGGATGAGTCCGTCCTCGCCAAGCTCTAGAAGACAATAGGGTACGATATCGTCTTCCGTAAGAGAGATTCCATGGGAATCAACATCCGAACTATTTATCCTCTCATCATTTCTGCCAAGACAGGATCAACTTTCGTTTGAAGAATCCTTATCGACTCAAGGAAGTCGGTCAACATCATCTTCAAGGCCGCCTACGACCAGATGAAACTTAAGGCCAAAGACTTGAAGCTCTACCATGCCATGATCCACGGCTTCAATGGATCTTCCAATACCCTATAGGCATGGTCGATCTCCGAGTCGAACTCGGAGATGGGGACCGGAGCCGGGTCCGAATCCTACGTGGTTGTCGACGTCATCCCTCCATACAACATTTTCTTTGGACGTCCCTTCCTTGAAGAGTTCCGAGTTTGCATGTCACCATGGTCCCTCCTAATGAATTTTTCGCTAGAAAATGGGATCGGCACCATTAAAGGCGATTAAGCAATAGCTACAAATAGCTACCTACTAGAGTGGATAAATGTGTGCAACAAGAATGCCTCCACCTTCTTGCGCCAAGACCGTCTCTGCATAGAAATCAATTGCATCTGATTTTTGGCTTAAACGCCACTGTCGTCTTTCCGACAATCTTGATCCAAGGGAGTGAAGGGGTACCCCAGTAGAACCTATGGTGAATGTTTCGGTCAGCCCCGACGACCTGACAAAGTTTTTAAAAGTTGGATCGCAACTCCGCCCCGTAGTAAAGGAAGATTTTGTGGAATTCTTAAGGGCCAACCTCGACGTATTCATTTGGAACCACTCTATATATGTGGCATCGACCCTGTAGTCGCTTATCATAGTTTAACTCTCAACCATTTGCAACCTCCGATCAAACAGAAATGTCAATACTTGGGGATCAAAAGATCGATTGCACTTAAAGAAGAGGTCTATAGGCTACTCAATAGCAATTTCATCTATGAAGTCTACTTCCCCAAATGGATCTCCAATCCAATCCTAGTCAAGAAAGCAAATGGAAAGTGGCGAACATATGTAGATTTCTCCAACTTGAACAAGGTCCCAAAGACATCTTCCCACTTCTGAAGATCGAGCAGCTTGTTGATTCAACCGCCGGATACCAGCTTTTATCCTTTATGAATGCCTACTCAGGCTACATTCAGATTCCGATGTACCTCCTGGACCAGAATCATACTTCTTTCATAACCAACCTCGGGCTCTACTACTTTCACGTCATGCCCTTTGGTCTTAAAAACGCGGGAGCCACCAACCAACAACCGGTCAACTTCATTTTCAAGGACCAGATCGGAAGATCCATGGAGGTATACGTGGACGATATGCATGTAAAATCAAAGATGTCAAACGACCACGTCCGTGACCTTTCTAAAATGTTCATTGTCCTCCGTCGATATGACATGAAACTCAATCCCCTGAAATGCTCTTTTGGCATTGCATTGGGGAAATTCTTAGGTTTCATTGTCAATTCATGAGGCATTGAAGCCAATCTAGATAAGATCAAAGCTATCCGCGATATTTAGACCCCTCAAAGCATCAACGATGTTCAATGTTTAAACGAGAAGGTTGTCGTTTTAGGTTGATTCATCTCTAAAGCCACCGACAAATGCGTTCCCTTTTTCGACTTGCTCAGAAAGGGGAAGTGCAACTTCGCATGGACCCCGAAATGTGTTGCCACATTCAAGGACCTTCTGAATCACTTAGAGCGACCACCTATCTTGTCCAAGCCAGTGGATCATGAGGACTTATATATTTATTTAGTTGTTTCCATGCAGGCAATCAGCTCAGTGCTCGTGCGCATTGAAGATCGTGTCCAATGACCCATTTGCTACATCAACAAGAAATTAATGGGGCTAGAAAAGAGCTACCCAAGGGCATGGAATAGTGAACATATTCGTCGCTACTTCACATAACTGGATGTGCAGTTCTTCCGCTTTCCAACAATGTTTTGTTTTCTTCAAATTCAAGGCATTGTAAAGGCTGTTACTGCCAAAGTTATTTGTAAAGGCGATATTCAATTCGTTATGTCCTCGATGTGTTTACCTTTTCCATGATGTGTTTGATTGACAGTCACACCTAGCTTTCACACATAGACACATGAACACCAAACCGGCACCCTGAGCACGGAAGCCGGTACCGCCACTCAAGTCACGAACCAACGAAGAGGCCGAGTACAAATAACTCCGGACCGGCACCGCGAGCAGGGGAGATGGTACGGCCACTCGAGTCTTAAACCAACAACGAGGCCGATTATAAATAACTCCGGATTGACACCTCGAGCACGGGAGCTGATACCACTACTCGAGTCTCGAGCCAACGATGAGACCGAATACAGATAACTCAGCACCGACACCCCAAGCATGGGAGTCGTTACCGCCACTCGAGTCATGAACTAACGATGAGACCGAGTATAAATAACGCCACTCGAATCTCGAACCAACGATCAGACCGAGTATAAATAACACCACTCGAATCTCAAACCGACAACGAGACCGAGTATAAATCGTTCTATTGCCAAGTCGTCGGACTTGGGGGCAGTCCATCAGCCAAGCTAGTGTGATACCGATAACTCCCGTGGCTCCATTCGACCTATCTGGTCCAGATCCGGGCACATATCGAATCTCGAACCAACGATGAGACCGAGGATAAATCATTGCATCTCCAAGTCTCTAGACCTGGGGGGAACCCATCAGCCAAGCAAGTGTAATGTCGACCACTCCCGCGGCTCCATCCGACCCACTGGGTTTGGATCCGGGTACCATTTGTCGAATCAACGATGCCCTCGAGTTCTGAACCCGAACGAACAACGGGAGAGCTAAAAAGGACAAATTCACGATGTCCATGCCATCTCACAACCTAGGATCAACGACCTCCGGGAGGTCCAAGAGAGAGGCCACCTGACTTGGATTCCGCGCACCTCAGGTCTATTGAACAAAGGAATACCCAAAAGTGGAACCAGCGTACGACCTCCTAATGACTTGGGGCACCCCCAGAGCAGAGTGTCCAATCACATTCGCTTAGGTGTAACAAGTACGTTTGTGCAAGTATAGGACGCTGGAAAGCTTAAGAAGAGCTATAACGACTCGCATTCTACGCATCAGAGGATTGTAGAATATTTATTTCATTTGCATACAAAGTCGTATGGTCGTGTAACTTTGGGGAAAGATTATTGGGGTCATTTCCAATGTTCACGATTTTTGCCGATTTTTAAATGACTGTTTTGCCCCTGGCGAATCTTGTTTCGCATATAACTTTTGATTGGTAAGGAGTTTTGACCTAAAACTACTTCCATTGGATTCAGATGATGGTTTACCTTTCCGTAGAGTGGTCACCTTAGCTAAACGGAATTACCGTATGGGAGATATGGCTGAAATAAGGTTTGGAAGGTGAAAAACAGCTTAACCGGGCCTAATTAGGGTGATTAGCAACTAGGCCCATAACCCATTTCGAGATTAGGGTTCTGGGGAGGCTAAAATCAGTTAGGAAACAATTTATTTTTCATTTTCTCAGTCGCCACTTACCTCTCTTCAACCCTAACAATGGCCTCCACCTTCTAAATCAACCCCAAATCACCGTTTAAGCATATACTAGCCTAATAAACATCAAATCAAGGCAAATCAACACCAAATCAGAGTTGAGGCTGCTGCTATACATTGGAATTCGACCTAAAACAGTAGAGTTTCAGATCTAAAGTTTTATTTGTGGCTAAGGTGAGTAATTTGCATTGTTTTTCACTAATTACGGCTAATTAGGGGTGATTAGTGATAATTAGCGAAATTATGGCTTAGAAAAATCTAGAAAAATTTGTAAAATTCTAAATATTATTTTATGCCTCTGTTAGAAATTTGGCTTAATTAGGACATGTTGTGCTAATCGTATAGTTAAATCATGATTATGGGGATTAAGGGAAAAATATGGGTTTTGGGTATGTTTGATCCATATAAACATGTTAAATTGTTGTTTTGGTGTTTATGGTTGATTATACATGTTGCTATGATTGTTTGGAATGTTTTGTGATTTCTTAGCAAAGTTAGAATGGCCGAAAACGTCGTTGTGTGGCGTAAAACAGTCGTTGGAAAGTTGCAGGAAAATTATGCACGAACCAGATCGGATCGCCCCCCCCCCCCCCCCCCATTCGTGAGCATGTGCCACCGAACCGAACCGCCTGCATAAGTCCTCGAGCAACATCACGAGCCAAACCGTGGGACACCATCTCGAACCGATCCGCCTCTCCATGAGCAGGCCTCCAGCTCGAACCAGAGCACACTCGAACCATGAAGCTTGGTCACGAGTCGACTTGGAGAATAAATCATGAACCGATGGCATGACTCGAACCTGATGTTGACCAAGAACCGGAGCGTTCAAGACAACCCCATGAACCAGATCGGAGCAACACGAGCCACCTGGAGGATCACGAACCGAACCGCCAGGGAAAGGTAGTCACGGCCGAACCGAAGAGGAGAAGAAGGACCGAACCAATCCGGAGAAGACGAAAATCCGAGATGCGAAGGTAGTACAAATGGGAAGTTGTTAATCATGATCCAGATCAGAACCAATGAGTTAACTCCATAAGTTGGACTTTGCTGTGAGATGTGTGCAAAGGGGTTATCGATGTCTATAGCTTTGACTCACCACTGAGAGACGGATATTTGCTATGGATCAGTGCAGTGGAGTCGTCATTACTCCATGGGGCAAAGTGATCGTAGCAGGGCTATGAGCCAGTGCAGTGGGGTTGTCATGAATCCATGGGGCAGAGTGGACATAGAAAAGTATTAGTGGTTACGGATCAGTGCAGTGGAGTTGTCATGACCCCATGGGGCAGAGTGATCGTAACAAAGGATTGGGCGATTAAAGTGGTAGATATCGTATACTTTACGCACTGAGTGAGAGATGTGAGGATGATTGCTATGTTTGATGTTTGCTATCACCATGACATGCACACTGCCCACCCCATTATTTTCACACCATGAGATAGTGTCACCTTAGAGTATTGTACATCCTGTTGTGCTAACTCTTTGGTTGCAGGTCCAGGTTCAGGTATGGTTATGTATACCTGTTATTGTTCTGTTTTTGCTGCTTATCGCTCATACCAGACTTTTGTCTGACCCAGAGTTTTATGTCTCTTCTTATTACTTTGGGTGCTCCTAAACGAGCAGACTAGAGACAGTTTAGCTGATTATGCATGAGTAGCTGTCCGAAGATGAGCATGAGGCTTACACGTATTATTCCCATATATTCTCCCTGTGTTGTTGATGGTCACTGCTTTGGGCATTAGTAGTGCACCTTTCCTATTTCACTTTAGAGACAGTATTTTAAAGTTGTAATAATGATGGTTTGGATCATAAGCTATATCTTGAATTTTCCGCTGCTATGATGGTTTAGTTTTTAGCTTATGCACTGTCTCGCCTATTTTATGTCAAAGTATGTTATTATTATACTTTATTCTATGCGCTATGAGATATACTACAGTTTTTTGATGATTAATAGTTTCAAATTACTTCCCTTTCATTTCCTTTGACGATCGTCCCGTGTTGGTTGGACGTCGGCACAACCATTTCATTGGAAATGTCGGCTGGTGCGGGGCGGGCCATCACACTTGGTATAAAAGCTCTAGGTTGCATGGTTAACCTAGGGAAAGACACCAGGGAGAGATAGTATGTATATGAGACCGCGTATTTGTTATATTTTGGGTTTTCAAAAGTGTGTATATATATACTATTAGTATATCTAAGGATGGAGTCGCACTGCACTATCACCATTGAAGAGATGGTTAATCATTTTCTCCTTACAGATTGAACAATGAGCCGATATATGAGGATTACTGGTTCAAGAGCCAATAATAGGAATGCTCCTGATATGAGGACAATATTCACTGACTTCATTAGAGAGATGCTTAGGGATGTTCAGAGGGCAGCTCCTAATGCTGCAAATGGTGGTGGTGCAGCGGTGTAGGAGCTTAGGATCGATTTCGCCAAGCTCTGTAAGGACTACACTAGTTTTGGTGGGAAGCCGTTCCATGGAACGGAATTGGCTACAGTAGTTCAGAATTGGCTTGATAGTTGTGAGCATATCTTCGAGGATCTGGGAATCGAAGACGCGATGAAGAAGAAGCTAGCATCCCATCAGCTGCAAGGACGGGCTATGAATTGGTAGAATGCTATTAAGGCAGCTACTCCTGAGGATCAAGTTACTTGGGTTCAGTTCAAGGCACGATTCAGTGATAAGTTTATCCCAGCTGCTCAGAAATCAGAATTGTTTAGGAAGTTCTTGGAGCTTAAGCAGAATGGTAGGGCAGTCTCAGAGTATATTGCTGAGTTCGATACTTTATCGAAGTATGGATTATCCCTTATTGACACTCCTGATAAGAAGAATGAGAAGTTCATAACAGGATTAGATCAGTACTAGAGGGAAAGGCTTATAAACCATATTAATGAGACTTTTGAATTGATTGTTGGGAAAGCATTGAGGTCAGAGAGCCTTTATCCTAAGCCCAAGGCTGAAGTCGTTGCACCTGCAGAGGGGCCAAAGCCGTAGGCAAGAGGTGGAGGCAAGAATAATTCTCAGAATAAAAGGAAGCAGAGTTATGTAACAACCCGAAAATCTGGGCCAGTTTAAAAATTTTATTTCAGCAATTTTAGCGAATTTTGAATATTTAAAATGAATTATTTTAAATAATATCGACGAAAATTTATTTTGAATATAGAAATCGAACGTATATATTATATACGTCGTCGTTAGAATATAAATAATTATATATAATTATAAATAGAATTGAAAATGGCGCGGTAGTTCGATAATTCGATTTCAAACTTCAATTGAATGTACCGGGTGCAAAACAATCCGGATTTTAGTGAAACCAAAAACATTAGGATCTAATTGATAATATCTTTCCAACGAATCCAACAAATCAAAATTTCATAGCGGGAATCAAAAGATATGTCCAGTTGAAAATTCTGAATAGTCGCTATGGAATTCAGGCCCTTAAAAATGGACATTTTGCAAATGACCTCGGATCTCGACGAAACCAGTTTTGTTGGGTCCATGATGTCGAATTATTGCTAGGTTTCAAGTTTCATAATTTTTCGATTCAATATGTGAGCGTGGCAAACTAAAACGTGTTTGACCAGTTTCAGTTGATTTTAATCGACTGGAAAATGGCCATTTTTCAATTGGTCTCATAATTCGACGAAACTAGTTTTGTTAGGACCGTATCTTCAATACGAAGCTAGAAAATATTTTTTAGGAATTTTTCGAGTTAGTGTGTGACCCCAGTAGATTGAAATGCGCGTTCAAATTCAATATATAGAGTTATATGTTGATTTTGACGAAAACTGATCGAAATGATCGAATCAGCTTGCGAAACATATCCCATTGCATTCCGAATGGGGGTAATTAGCTAGGGACGACAGTCGTTGGGCTTGAATCGGGGTTCGAAATGAAAGTCAACCGTAGTAAGAATTAAAGGAGAAAAATAATATTAATTAAATATAAACCCCTTTTATACATACCCCCCCCCCTCCCTTTTCCATCGTTCAGAAAAAAACCCGACCCCCCCCCCACAATTCTCAGAAAACCCGTCGCCCCTTCCTCTGGATGCCGCGCCGCCTGCTCCGATACCCCCTACGCCGTCGCCGCCCCTTCCCAGACCTGCCGCCACCCTCTCCTATCACCGCACCACCTCGCCCTCGCCGTTGGCCACTACCACGCCTCGCCCCCTTTCTAGGATCGAAAACCCTAGCCTCCTTCACCTAAAAACCCACCGCACCCCCCTGAGCCACCTTCGTCCGCCTTCCCTTCCTCTCGAGTCCCACAGTGGAGCCCCCAGACCGCTGAGGTGCGCTGACCTCCCTCCTCTCGACGAGAACGCCCCCCCCCCCCTCTTCAAACAAAGACTATAAGTCTTTAATTATATTTTATTTAGAGATTTATTTTAGTTTATTCAAAGTATTTATAATTAAAAGTAGAAAAGGCGATATATTTAATAAGAAAGGTATGATCTTTGTTTTCATAAAAATATAATTTTGATTATAATAAAAGGTTAAAAATATAATTTTTACATGTTGTGAAGATTAAAAATATGATTTTTACAATATAGAAGGAACAGAAAAATAAATTTTATACTATAGAAAGATTAAAGATGTAATTTTTATATAGTGGAAATGTTAAAGATGTGATCTTTATGGTGATAGCAAAGTAAAAATGTGATTTTTATATATTGAATAGCATAGTAAAAATTCGATTTTTAAATATTGAATAGCAAAGTAAAAATGTGATTTTTATATATTGAATAGCGAAGTAAAAACGTGATTTTTATATATGTAGTGGCTACGGGCAACGAAGTTGACAAAGATGCGATAACGACAAGATTTCTATAAATGAAGTGTCGTGAAGTTGGGATAGCTATCGGTGAGAACTTCTCACCTTTCAATTTAATTTTTTCTAGTTATATATATATACTAGGATGCAGACGGTGTTTAGTAGCACCCGACACCCGTCATCCACAGATCATGGATGGCTTGTTTGTTAAATTGTTTGGTTGAGTAGTTAGTTAGAATATTTGATTGAATGGAATTGTTTGGTGAGATGAAATTGATTTGATTGATGTGTGAATGGCGTGGGCCTTCACTAGACCGGGGATAAGGCTAGGCCTCGTCCCGTTTCTAGTATCGTGTCGTTATGCCGCCGAAATTTTCTAAAATAAGTTAGAAAATAAAAATATCATTTTATTTAAAAGAATGAACTGAATAGAAATTCATATGTTAAAATAAAATGTTTTTGTCGTTAAAAATATAATTTTTAGCGTGAATATGAATATGAATATGAATATACGTGAATGTGAATAAATAAATATTCATTTACAAACCGGACGGTTTGTTTATGTACACCTATTTGAATGACATTGATTGGGACGATAAATTTTACACATCGCCCAACTGCACAAATAAAATCTGTGTTTGTTGATTTGAAACCCTACACGGGTGTTGGGATGAAATTTGAAGTTCACTCATCCTGATTGATTAAATATGTCGATCGTTTGATTGACAGGCTGTTATAAGCGTTAGATATCTATATTTGATGCTTATACAGTGTAGTGCACTTTGGTTGATGGTTGATTATTTTTCAATACTATTATATGCGTGTGATGTATGAAAATCCATGTAATTAATATTATATGGTGATTGATTGGGCCTCATTCCAATTTAGAAAATAAAGAATATTATAAAATAAAGGTTCATGTGTTGACTATACTCATCCGTTGAGATTAGTCATGTGTTGAACGAAATAATTTAACAAGAATAGTCACACGTGGAAAGTACTCATTCGTTGAGATTAGTCGTGTGTTGACAAAAATAAATACTCATTTGTTGAAAATAGAAATATTTGAAATAGAATATTTCAAAATAGAAATATATGAAGCCGCGTTGATAGATTGACGCCATTTTGACGTGAACTATATTTATATCGATTTTATTCATTTTATAATGAATATCGAAAGTGATTTCAAAATCTGATATTTTGAAAAGAATTGAAATTCGAATTATATTTAAAGTGAATTGAAATTCGAATTAAACTGAATTGATTTGAAATTTGAAGTACACTGAAATGATTTGAAATTCGAATGGGAACGAATTCGAATTGAATTAGAATAGAAATGAATTCGAATTGAAATTGAATATAAGTGAATTCGAATTGAAATGTAATATAAATGGATTCGAATCAAAATTGAATCGAATTGAAAACGAACTGAAAGTGAATTCAAAATCAATTTGAATTGAAATCAATTTGAAATGAATTTAAAACGAATTTATATTGGAATATTCAATTTTGATTTGAAATTGAATATGATGTTGAAACCGTTTTGAAAATGAATTTAAAAACGATTTATAAAGCACGTTTTGAATTGAAATCGACGAAGTATATATTATATATATTATATATATTATATAATGGCCTGAAAAGAACGCGCCGCGCCGCGGTAGTTCGCGAATTTCGACCATTGACTTCGAACGGATGTTACGGGAGATCCGACCGTCGGATTCTCCTGAAATCGGAACCGTTGGGTTCGTATCGAAAAGAGCTTTCTAACGATTATTAGGAATTAGAAATCTAACGGCTGGATTTGGAATTATGTCCAAATCAAATTTGAAAAAGGTCGCGGTAAGTGCAGTTCGATGGCCGTTGATGGAAATCGACTGTACGGGCCTTGCTAAAATTATTAAAAATAGTAATAATTTGTGTAAAATCATAAGAAATGATTTAGAAAGGATTGGGATGAAAAACTCCATATTTGAAAAGATAAAAATAATTTTTTATCAAAATGAACTAGTTTTGAACTAGAATTATAATTCTATTTATTTTTAAATAAATAAATTGAATTTGAAATGGTTTTGAAAATAACCAGAATTTCCAATGATTGCATTGGAATGGATTTGAATCGAAATTGTCTTCGGAATATTTCGATGTTGGATTTCGTGATTATACAGATGTTGTTATGGAAATTTGAAAGATATAGATATATATATCGTTATTTCCAATACGATATCTGTTGGTCGTAGAATTTGATACTGAATATAAGCCGATATATTTTCTATTCAGAGCCTTGTATTTAATATCAAATGTGATTTGGGTTTGTCGTGAATGGTGTCTTCACTAACACTATTCTTGAACCCAGCTGAGAAAAGATTAAATCTTTTTATTTAGATTTAATGAAGTATGCCAATTAAATAATATTTAATTGGAATTGAATTGATATTGATTTTTGGGTTTATCGTGGACAGTGTTTTAAATAACACTCGTTCTTTAACCCGATAATTAATGGAATGTGATTTTGGGTTTATCGTGAACTGTTTTTTAAATGACACTGATTCTTTAACCCAGTTAGCGATTAAAACTAAGTGGAGTTTTAATGAATCTTTAATTAGATTGAAATGATCGAGAATGGAGTATCACCAGTTTTGCTCCAGGCGATAGTTAAATCTTTAATTAGATTTGAACGTGAAATGGTAACTGAATTTACCGATAACACCGTGGTGTTAGATATGAAGTATTACCAGTTTTACTTCATGGGATGAATAGGTTGGGATTGGGAAATTAAAACAAATGATTACTTCGGTAAAGTTCGTTAATCCCGACTAGTTTGAATTGATATTCAAAAGTAGATTAAAGAATAAATTCAAGGAATTTATCTTGGATAAAATTAATGGGAACCTTTCCCTATGAATGTGAAATTTAGAAACTAACTGTCGGTTAGCTAAGCAGAATGGTTTTCTGGATATTGATCTGATGTTGGTTTCGGCCTTCGGGGTTAATATTTGGGGAATTATTCTCTTGATTAATTAACGGTTAGTGACTGATGAATTGGAATGAGGCATATGTTGTGTTTGTGTAACACTTATTTAAAATATACGCGAGTTATTCGGAAAGACCGTGTTTATCCCATTTTTAATAACTGATACGACGATAACTCGAAGATGAAGACGGTGGTCGAAGACCAGAAGTCTTCGCGTCGTTTGGGTGATTACTGATGATCTTGATTGGGCTGTACACCCAAGAAGATGGAAATAGTTGGTGATCGTCCAGACGTATTTGGAGATCGATGGATATGCGGGGTACTAGGTGCCTCCGGTTTCGTTCAGACCCAGAACGGACTTGTAAATGGACTGTGTGTCTGACATTGGGTTTTAGTCTGTGTGATTGATTTCTATTAAATATATATCTGTTTGGCGGCGGAGAATTTATTCTCTTGCTTAACGCCCTTCTCTGAGACGTACGAGCTCAGGGGTTATATACTGATGGATATCAAACGCATAGAGTGAATTGCCGGTGTGGCATGCCTAAGTGGCAAATGATCAAGGCTTCTGTTGAAAAGCAAAGTCTTGTGGTTGATGATCAAAGCACGGCCTTTGTGGCGTAGCTTTGTGTAACGTTTTACTTCGCGAGTATCACACCCGGTATGAACCAAAAATGGGAGACGGACCTCAGGGAGGGCATACGTTTCCTTCTAGCTAAAAAGTGGCGTCAGTGGTTTTACACGCCCTGACGAGTTTGACTTATGTGGTTGTTGCTGTTGCGAGGCGCCTCGGTTTGATCGGACGATCTGGGTCCGATGGAGTCATTCGTTGGCTCATTTATGCCCCAAAGGGCGGGGAAACGTAGTGTTCAGGCATAATAATCCACATCGGTGGACCGGCCCTGACGATCCAAGGCTTGCCTGCGCGCTTGCCTGAGACATGGGCTAGATTGTCTCGAATCGATAGAGGACGATCCCTAGCCTCGGTTCATAGATGGAAACCCAATTTCCAAATACGTGACTTTGCGATTTTGATTGTACAACCTATATATGGCGACATAGTGGTATGGGGCATTCATGCCTCCTATGATTGATACTTATGATTTGAAGTTGTTTTATACACTATGCACTGACAATAGTATCAAATGATTTGTTTTAAACGTATCAAGCATTCTTGGCTATTATAAGGTAAAAACCCTATCCTCCGGCTTGCGTTGCATTGTGTGATGGGAACTGGGTCTTATAATAGCTTCATTTTTCTTTATTTAGCATTGCGTTGTTGTTTTATGCACTGGTATTCTTGGGAGGAAACCCCGTTCCGTGTTATACGGCGTGGTCCCTTGATTTACCTAACCTTGAAATAATGATTAATAACTGTTTTAGTTCTCACACCAGTCACATAACTGACTTGGAGTTTATTGTTTTAACCTAAACTCTGGGTGCCCTTATTTCGACACGGGCAGCTAGTAGTTTTGGTTTTGCAGATTTATATTCACAGGATCCTGGTTTACAGCTGGAACGATATCCGGATAGCTTTGTATCCGCATATCTCTTCTAGTTGTGTATTGTATTATTTTCCGCTGCGATGTATTTAAATGTAATTTAAATCTCTGATATTTCTGTGTAATATTTATTTGTTTGTACTCTGTATATTCTTGTATTCTGATGCATTGTTGTAATATACAATGAAATGTTCTTCCATCTGCGTTCTATTTTGTCGTGTTCTCAAACGATAGGGCGTTTCGAACGGTCTGGGTCGGTTTAGCGACTGGTTCGGATCGAGCGAAATTCCTTTTCGTCACAGTTGGTATCAGAGCTTTGGTTTACAAAGCTCAGAGAACAAGGCACATTAGAACCATACGAAAGAATTCATCAGATATTGGACTAGCAATATCCAATGAGAATGACTCGTTAGAGATGGGATCAGTAGTATCCTAGAACGAGTGTGAAGAGTATATTTTTAAAATTGAAAACCAATTTTGTTTTGAAAATTTAAAATCAATTATTCGTATTTGATTATTTATTTTATATTGATTTGGACAGTCCAGTATATAAAGATTTTGCATATGCGCCTTGCAAACGTATATTCGAAATTTTAATATACCGGATAGATATAGATTCACACTCTAGTCGCCCGAAGATGATTCTGATGATTGTAGCTACATCATCAGAATTAGTGTTCGAGTGTTGAAGGTGTGATATTTATATATCTCCATTAGAGTGGTGTGAGAACCAAAACTAGATAGGGCTTATTGTTGTGATTTGGCATCAAAAATGTGATTTTTGTATATGTATCAAAATTATGAATTTGAAACTCTAATTCACTAATTGATCGATGTTTGTGTTGTTTGCTAATTTTTAGCCATTTAGCCTAATTGAATCAAATATTGAACTGTATTGAAAATTAGTTGCATTTGCTTGCATATCCATGTACTTACATTGAACAGGTCATAGCAAGGAGGCTAGAGCAGAGAATAAATTTTGTTTGCCCGACAAATAGGTACCTGTTTACTACATAATTTACTGTTTTGTTTGGGTGATGATGATTTTATGAGCCTATTGGCTAGCCGCTTGGCTTTTTCTTTTTCTTTTTGAGATCAGAAGGCCTATGTGGCCATTTCGGGATTTTCCCGTGGCTCCCGGTGCAGGGGAGGTTATGGCGAAATTTTTCAAAAATTTAGGGTGTTAGCCAAATTTTTGAAATTTTTGAAAATTCTCAGAAACTGAAAAGTTGGAGAATGGAAGCCCGATCGAACGTAGAGTTGAATGATCAAACCACTTTCGACTTTGTTCCTTTTCGGGGACGAAAAGTTTTAAGTGGGGGAGATTGTAACAACCCGAAAATCTGGGCCAGTTTAAAATTTTTATTTCAGCAATTTTAGCGAATTTTGAATATTTAAAATGAATTATTTTAAATAATATCGACGAAAATTTATTTTGAATATAGAAATCGAACGTATATATTATATACGTCGTCGTTAGAATATAAATAATTATATATAATTATAAATAGAATTGAAAATGGCGCGGTAGTTCGATAATTCGATTTCAAACTTCAATTGAATGTACCGGGTGCAAAACAATCCGGATTTTAGTGAGACCAAAAACATTAGGATCTAATTGATAATATCTTTCCAACGAATCCAACAAATCAAAATTTCATAGCGGGAATCAAAAGATATGTCCAGTTGAAAATTCTGAATAGTCGCTATGGAATTCAGGCCCTTAAAAATGGACATTTTGCAAATGACCTCGGATCTCGACGAAACCAGTTTTGTTGGGTCCGTGATGTCGAATTATTGCTAGGTTTCAAATTTCATAATTTTTTGATTCAATATGTGAGCGTGGCAAAGGAAAACGTGTTTGACCAGTTTCAGTTGATTTTAATCGACTGGAAAATGGCCATTTTTCAAACGGTCTCAGAATTCGATGAAACTAGTTTTGTTAGGACCGTATCTTCAATACGAAGCTAGAAAATATTTTTCAGGAATTTTTCGAGTTAGTATGTGACCCCAGTAGATTGAAATGCGCGTTCAAATTCAATATATAGAGTTATATGTTGATTTTGACGAAAACTGATCGAAATGATCGAATCAGCTTGCGAAACATATCCCATTGCATTCCGAATGGGGGTAATTAGCTAGGGACGATAGTCGTTGGGCTTGAATCGGGGTTCGAAATGAAAGTCAACCATAGTAAGAATTAAAGGAGAAAAATAATATTAATTAAATATAAACCCCTTTTATACATAACCCCCCCTCCTCCCTTTTCCATCATTCAGAAAAAAACCCGACCCCCCCCCCCACAATTCTCAGAAAACCCGTCGCCCCTTCCTCTGGATGCCGCGCCGCCTGCTCCGATACCCCCTACGCCGTCGCCGCCCCTTCCCAGACCTGCCGCCACCCTCTCCTATCACCGCACCACCTCGCCCTCGCCGTTGGCCACTACCACGCCTCGCCCCCTTTCTAGGATCGAAAACCCTAGCCTCCTTCACCTAAAAACCCACCGCACCCCCCTGAGCCACCTTCGTCCGCCTTCCCTTCCTCTCGAGTCCCACAGTGGAGCCCCCAGACCGCTGAGGTGCGCTGACCTCCCTCCTCTCGACGAGAACTCCCCCCCCCCCTCTTCAAACAAAGACTATAAGTCTTTAATTATATTTTATTTAGAGATTTATTTTAGTTTATTCAAAGTATTTATAATTAAAAGTAGAAAAGGCGATATATTTAATAAGAAAGGTATGATCTTTGTTTTCATAAAAATATAATTTTGATTATAATAAAAGGTTAAAAATATAATTTTTACATGTTGTGAAGATTAAAAAT
The DNA here is from genome assembly GCA_030737875.1 of Allium sativum. NCBI lineage: Eukaryota > Viridiplantae > Streptophyta > Magnoliopsida > Asparagales > Amaryllidaceae > Allium > Allium sativum. Next base: position 131,360,713 of record CM060916.1, on the reverse strand, counting down.
ATGATTTTTACAATATAGAAGGAACAGAAAAATAAATTTTATACTATAGAAAGATTAAAGATGTAATTTTTATATAGTGGAAATGTTAAAGATGTGATCTTTATGGTGATAGCAAAGTAAAAATGTGATTTTTATATATTGAATAGCATAGTAAAAATTCGATTTTTAAATATTGAATAGCAAAGTAAAAATGTGATTTTTATATATTGAATAGCGAAGTAAAAACGTGATTTTTATATATGTAGTGGCTACGGGCAACGAAGTTGACAAAGATGCGATAACGACAAGATTTCTATAAATGAAGTGTCGTGAAGTTGGGATAGCTATCGGTGAGAACTTCTCACCTTTCAATTTAATTTTTTCTAGTTATATATATATACTAGGATGCAGACGGTGTTTAGTAGCACCCGACACCCGTCATCCACAGATCATGGATGGCTTGTTTGTTAAATTGTTTGGTTGAGTAGTTAGTTAGAATATTTGATTGAATGGAATTGTTTGGTGAGATGAAATTGATTTGATTGATGTGTGAATGGCGTGGGCCTTCACTAGACCGGGGATAAGGCTAGGCCTCGTCCCGTTTCTAGTATCGTGTCGTTATGCCGCCGAAATGTTCTAAAATAAGTTAGAAAATAAAAATATCATTTTATTTAAAAGAATGAACTGAATAGAAATTCATATGTTAAAATAAAATGTTTTTGTCGTTAAAAATATAATTTTTAGCGTGAATATGAATATGAATATACGTGAATGTGAATAAATAAATATTCATTTACAAACCGGACGGTTTGTTTATGTACACCTATTTAAATGACATTGATTGGGACGATAAATTTTACACATCGCCCAACTGCACAAATAAAATCTGTGTTTGTTGATTTGAAACCCTACACGGGTGTTGGGATGAAATTTGAAGTTCACTCATCCTGATTGATTAAATATGTCGATCGTTTGATTGACAGGCTGTTATAAGCGTTAGATATCTATATTTGATGCTTATACAGTGTAGTGCACTTTAGTTGATGGTTGATTATTTTTCAATACTATTATATGCGTGTGATGTATGAAAATCCATATAATTAATATTATATGGTGATTGATTGGGCCTCATTCCAATTTAGAAAATAAAGAATATTATAAAATAAAGGTTCATGTGTTGACTATACTCATCCGTTGAGATTAGTCATGTGTTGAACGAAATAATTTAACAAGAATAGTCACACGTGGACAGTACTCATTCGTTGAGATTAGTCGTGTGTTGACAAAAATAAATACTCATTTGTTGAAAATAGAAATATTTGAAATAGAATATTTCAAAATAGAAATATATGAAGCCGCGTTGATAGATTGACGCCATTTTGACGTGAACGATATTTATATCGATTTTATTCATTTTATAATGAATATCGAAAGTGATTTCAAAATCTGATACTTTGAAAAGAATTGAAATTCGAATTAAACTGAATTGATTTGAAATTTGAAGTACACTGAAATGATTTGAAATTCGAATGGGAACGAATTCGAATTAAATTAGAATAGAAATGAATTCGAATTGAAATTGAATATAAGTGAATTCGAATTGAAATGTAATATAAATGAATTCGAATCAAAATTGAATCGAATTGAAAACGAACTGAAAGTGAATTCAAAATCAATTTGAATTGAAATCAATTTGAAATGAATTTAAAACGAATTTTTATTGGAATATTCAATTTTGATTTGAAATTGAATATGAAGTTGAAACCGTTTTCAAAATGAATTTAAAAATGATTTATAAAGCACGTTTTGAATTGAAATCGACGAAGTATATATTATATATATTATATAATGGCCTGAAAAGAACGCGCCGCGGCAGTTCGCGAATTTCGACCATTGACTTCGAACGGATGTTACGGGAGATCCGACCGTCGGATTCTCCTGAAACCGGAACCGTTGGGTTCGTATCGAAAAGAGCTTTCTAATGATTATTAGGAATTAGAAATCTAACGGCTGGATTTGGAATTATGTCCAAATCAAATTTGAAAAAGGTCGCGGTAAGTGCAGTTCGATGGCCGTTGATGGAAATCGACTGTACGGGCCTTGCTAAAATTATTAAAAATAGTAATAATTTGTGTAAAATCATAAGAAATGATTTAGAAAGGATTGGGATGAAAAACTCCATATTTGAAAAGATAAAAATAAATTTTTATCAACATGAACTAGTTTTGAACTAGAATTATAATTCTATTTATTTTTAAATAAATAAATTGAATTTGAAATGGTTTTGAAAATAACCAGAATTTCCAATGATTGCATTGGAATGGATTTGAATCGAAATTGTCTTCGGAATATTTCGATGTTGGATTTCGTGATTATACAGATGTTGTTATGGAAATTTGAAAGATATAGATATATATATCGTTATTTCCAATACGATATCTGTTGGTCGTAGAATTTGATACTGAATATAAGTCGATATATTTTCTATTCAGAGCCTTGTATTTAATATCAAATGTGATTTGGGTTTGTCGTGAATGGTGTCTTCACTAACACTGTTCTTGAACCCAGCTGAGAAAAGATTAAATCTTTTTATTTAGATTTAATGAAGTATGCAAATTAAATAATATTTAATTGGAATTGAATTGATATTGATTTTTGGGTTTATCGTGGACAGTGTTTTAAATAACACTCGTTCTTTAACCCGATAATTAATGGAATGTGATTTTGGGTTTATCGTGAACTGTGTTTTAAATGACACTGATTCTTTAACCCAGTTAGCGATTAAAACTAAGTGGAGTTTTAATGAATCTTTAATTAGATTGAAATGATCGAGAATGGAGTATCACCAGTTTTGCTCCAGGCGATAGTTAAATCTTTAATTAGATTTGAACATGAAATGGTAATTGAATTTACCGATAACACCGTGGTGTTAGATATGAAGTATTACCAGTTTTACTTCATGGGATGAATAGGTTGGGATTGGGAAATTAAAACAAATGATTACTTCGGTAAAGTTCGTTAATCCCGACTAGTTTGAATTGATATTCAAAAGTAGATTAAAGAATAAATTCAAGGAATTTATCTTGGATAAAATTAATGGGAACCTTTCCCTATGAATGTGAAATTTAGAAAATAACTGTCGGTTAGCTAAGCAGAATGGTTTTCTGGATATTGATCTGATGTTGGTTTCGGCCTTCGGGGTTAATATTTGGGGAATTATTCTCTTGATTAATTAACGGTTAGTGACTGATGAATTGGAATGAGGCGTATGTTGTGTTTGTGTAACACTTATTTAAAATATACGCGAGTTATTCGGAAAGACCGGGTTTATCCCATTTTGAATAACTGATACGACGATAAGTCGAAGATGAAGACGGTGGTCGAAGACCAGAAGTCTTCACGTCGTTTGGGTGATTACTGATGATCTTGATTGGGCTGTACACCCAACAAGATGGAAACAGTTGGTGATCGTCCAAACGTATTTGGAGATCGATGGATATGCGGGGTACTAGGTGCCTCCGGTTTCGTTCAGACCCAGAACGGACTTGTAAATGGACTGTGTGTCTGACATTGGATTTTAGTCTGTGTGATTGATTTCTATTAAATATATATCTGTTTGGCGGCAGAGAATTTATTCTCTTGCTTAACGCCCTTCTCTGAGACGTACGAGCTCAGGGGTTATATAATGATGGATATCAAACGCATAGAGTGAATTGCCGGTGTGGCATGCCTAAGTGGCAAATGATCAAGGCTTCTGTTGAAAAGCAAAGTCTTGTGGTTGATGATCAAAGCACGGCCTTTGTGGCGTAGCTTTGTGTAACGTTTTACTTTGCGAGTATCACACCCGGTATGAACCAAAAACGGGAGACGGACCTCAGGGAGGGCATGCGTTTCCTTCTAGCTAAAAAGTGGCGTCAGTGGTTTTACACGCCCTGACGAGTTTGACTTATGTGGTTGTTGCTGTTGCGAGGCGCCTCGGTTTGATCGGACGATCCGGGTCCGATGGAGTCATTCGTTGGCTCATTTACGCCCCAAAGGGCGGGGAAACGTAGTGTTCAGGCATAATAATCCACATCGGTGGACCGGCCCTGACGATCCAAGGCTTGCCTGCGCGCTTGCCTGAGACATGGGCTAGATTGTCTCGAATCGATAGAGGACGATCCCTAGCCTCGGTTCATAGATGGAAACCCAATTTCCAAATACGTGACTTTGCGATTTTGATTGTACAACCTATATATGGCGACATAGTGGTATGGGGCATTCATGCCGCCTATGATTGATACTTATGATTTGAAGTTGTTTTATACACTATGCACTGACAATAGTATCAAATGATTTGTTTTAAACGTATCAAGCATTCTTGGCTATTATAAGGTAAAAACCCTATCCTCTGGCTTGCGTTGCATTGTGTGATGGGAACTGGGTCTTATAATAGCTTCATTTTTCTTTATTTAGCATTGCGTTGTTGTTTTATGCACTGGTATTCTTGGGAGGAAACCCCGTTCCGTGTTATACGGCGTGGTCCCTTGATTTACCTAACCTTGAAATAATGATTAATAAGTGTTTTAGTTCTCACACCAGTCACATGACTGACCTGGAGTTTATTGTTTTAACCTAAACTCTGGGTGCCCTTATTTCGACACGGGCAGCTAGTAGTTTTGGTTTTGCAGATTTATATTCACAGGATCTTGGTTTACAGCTGGAACGATATCCGGAAAGCTTTGTATCCGCATATCTCTTCTAGTTGTGTATTGTATTATTTTCCGCTGCGATGTGTTTAAATGTAATTTAAATCTCTGATATTTCTGTGTAATATTTATTTGTTTGTACTCTGTATATTCTTGTATTCTGATGCATTGTTGTAATATACAATGAAATGTTCTTCATTCTGCGTTCTATTTTGTCGTGTTCTCAAACGATAGGGCGTTTTGAACGGTCTGGGTCGGTTTAGCGACTGGTTCGGACCGAGCGAAATTCCTTTTCGTCACAAGTTAGAACAAGGGTGGCTAGAAAAAGAAAGATGTTGAGTGCTTTAGCTGTCACAAGAAGGGACACTATCCCAAAGAATGTCGAGCAAAGCCAGCGGATAGGAAGTGCTTCATCTGCGGTAGTAACAACCCGGAAAATCAGAACCAATTTAAAATTTTTATTTTGGCAATTTTGATGAATTTTGAATATTTTAAATGATTTATTTTAAATAATAACAACTAGAAATTTATTTTGAATAGAATTAGAACGTATATATTTATTTGAATCGACGTTAGGATATAAATATTTATTTTTAATTATAAAAGGAATTGGAAATGGCGTGGTAGTTTGAAAATTCGATTTCAAATTTCAAATGAATGTATAGGATTCAAAATAAAACGGATTTTACCAAAACCAAAAATATTAGAATCTATTTGAAAATATGTTTCCAATGAATCAAAAAATTGAAATTTCATAGCGGGAATAAAAAGTTATGCTCAGTTGAAAATTCCGAACAGTCGCTATGGAAATATAGCCCTTAAAAATAGCAATTTTGCAAACGACCTCCGTTTTTGATGAAAAAACTATTGTTGGATCAGGAGTGTCAAATTATTGCTGAATTCCAAAATTCATAATTTTTGGGATCAATATGTGAGCGTGGCAAATGTAAATGTGTTTTAACAGTTTTAGTCAATTTGGATCGACCACAAAATGGCCATTTTTCAAACGGTCTCCAAATTCAGCGAAGTTAGTTTTGTTAGGACCGTATCATCAATACAAAGCTAGAAATACTTTTTCTGGAATTTTTGGGGTCAGTATGTGACCCCAGTAAATTGAAGTGCGCGTTCAAATTCAATATATAGATGTATATTTTGATTTCGACGGAAACTGATCGAAACTGTCGAATTGGCTTGTGAAACATATCCCATTGTGATCGAAGTGGGAGTATTTCACTATGGCCGACAGTTATTGGGTTCGATTTGGGGTTCAAATGAAAAGTCAACTTTTATTAGAGAAAAATAATAATTAAATTAATTTATATATATTAGCCCCCCCTTTTCCCTCTTTTCTCTCCTCTTTCAACGGAAATCGATTTTGATTAAAAAAAGAAAAAAAAAACTTCATCGCGCTCGGCCCCTCCTCCCCTCCAGTCGTGCGCCTGGCGATGGACATCGCCTACCTTCCCAGCCCTCCGGTGACCCCCCTCCGCCTCTCCTCTATCTCCTCCGTCCAATGAAACCCCGTACCCCGAACTCCTTTTAAACCCTAGCCACTGTCGCCGTAGGGCCTGCCACCACCACCCAACCACCTGCGCCGACCATCCCCAGCCTCCCCGCCGCGTCATCCCCCTGTGGGACCCTTCTGAGCTAAAACCAATAAAGAAAAGTGAGTTTTTTCAATTTTATTTTGTTTTATTCATTTATGATTAGGTAATTGGTTATTAAAACTAGTAAACAATTAGTTTTTCTTTTATAAAAAGAGCATAGATTTTTATATGAAACACACTAATATAAAGGTGTGATTTTTATATGAAATTAAAGCTAGCATTTTTATAGGTATGATATTAAGGATTATATTTTTATTTATATATGATAATAAAAATATGATTTTTATATATGTATGATAATAAAAATGTGTTTATATATATGTATGATAATAAAAATATGATTTTTATATATGTATGATAATAAAAAATCGATTTTTATATATATAGATTAGAAATAAGAATATCATTTTTACATTTTTGAAGGCGAGATAAAGATGTGATCTGTAGTATATAAGTAGCGATGTAAAAATATATCTTTATATGGAAAGTAGCGATATAAAAATATATCTTTATATGGAAAGTAGCGTTATAAAAATATAATTTTTATAACGAAGTAGCGATGTAAAAATATGATTTTTTATATATAAAACTGAATACTAAAAATGTGATTTTTACAATGAACAGAGTGAAATAGATTGCGATGGAAGCGGCGGTAATCAAAACAAAATCCGAACCATTCAGAAATAAAGAATGGAGGAGTGGATCCCAAAGGTGAGAACTTGTAACACCCCGTGTATTCTATAACAGTGAGATTCACAAATTAAAGTATAACTAATTTCAAATCAAAGAATTAAGGGAAACGGGATACGCCATTGCGTTCGTCTCGGAATTCTGCTTGAGATAGAGTCCGAGTTTGCGTAAAACGGATATCGTATGAAGAAGATATGGACGGACGAAGTTGGGCGAAAAACCAGAAAACGGGTCAAAATGCACTGGCGCACTTAGGAAGTGCGCCAGAACAAAAATGAACTGGCGCACTTGGGAAGTGCGCCAGTGCATTTTTAGCCTGGCGCACCTGCCAAATGCGCCCAGGTCAGAATATGCTGGCTGGTCAGGTCTTGGCTGGCCTGGTCTGTGTTTGGTCGATTTTCTGAGCCTTGCCTTGTCACTAGGGCTAGGTGTCAGCTCCTGATTGGCCTCTCCTTCAAACGAACGGCTATTATTGAATCAAGCTCCATCGACGGTCTAAAACAACTTGCAAACACTATAAAAAGAACCTAAGACCTAGCCTAAATCATACTATCTCATTTTATCCTCATGCCGCCGCCATTAAACCTAGAGCTCTGAATTAAAAATACAAAGAACAAAATTATAGAAGATGAAGGACGATTCTTGAAGGCTACAACTAGAAGCTACAACAACTACGACGCTTTAGACAACGAATTTGGGGCTATTTGATTTGGGATTTTTATTTGGATTATTTGCTTCATATTGTAAGTTCTATGTTACTTTTTAGGCAAAAACGCTAAAACAATATGGACATGCCATGAATTGAAACCGGATTTAGGAACTATTGTTAATCCATTTTTATATTGTTTTTCTTTGAATTATAATTTGGGGATATTGCTATGGCAACGTTGCAAGTTAAACTTGTCATGATTTTGATGTTGTTATGAATCACTTGGGCTTAATTGTTTGGCAAGTTGGACTAATACACATCCATGGAATCACTATGTTTATTGAAATCTTTATGTTGATTAAACCATGCCTATGATGCTAATTAAACCATGTCTATGACTATTGGTGGAATTATGCCTGTGATGTTAATATACCCATCATGATTAATGAAAAATTGGGTATTGCTAGGTTATGATGAAAAGTTGGAATCATTATGTCTATAATGTTAGTTGAGAATCATTATGTTAAAAATGCTAAATTGGAACCCTTATGTTTATAATGTTAGTTGAGAATCATTATGTTAAAAACGCTAAATCGGAATCATTATGTCTACAATGTTAGTTGAGAATCATTATGTTAAAAATGCTAAGTTGGAACCATTATGTTTATAATGTTAGATGAGAATCATTATGATAAATTGGAATCATTATGTCTATGAGAATCATTATGTTAAAAATGCTAAATTGGAATCCACTATGCCTATTAGGATTACTATGCCTTTAATGTTTCATGTTTGTAATAAAATTATTATTATGCCCGCAATGATTATTATGCATATGATGTAAAGTTGAAATCGTCATGTTAAACTAAGTGGGAACCATTACTATGCCAAGTTATCATGCTAGTATTGAAACCATGTGATATGTTATATCCTGTATATTATGCAAGTGATGTTGAAATTTTCACATATGTCTATCACATGTTTGGTGTTATTCCCCTTTATCCCTTGAATTGTTTATGCTTGTGAACGAAGTATGTTTATATACGTTGGGGATACGATTGGGTAGAATAGTCAAAACTTGAATTAATTATAAACATAAACTATGAAATTTGGCACAAGTAGAACATGAAATATGGCACGAAAACTTGACTTGAACATGCCATAACTTGACCTTAAAACATGCCTTAGTTGGGCACGAAATTGACATATGAACATGCTATGGAAATAGCAAAAAATTTGATAAGAACATGGGCATGACTTTAGAAAACAAGAAAGTGGCCAACTCGAGGTTGGGTTGAGTTTGTAGCGTAAACCTGCCCGGAACCGCCCGGCAAATCCAGTTGCTACAAACAATAGGATCCAATGTGGGTAGTTGGTCACATCGCGCTTGAAACCCGAGGTTGGGTTGAGTTCGTAGCGTAAACCTGCCCGGAACCGCCCGGCAAATCCAGTGGCTACGAACAACAGGATCCAATGTGAGTGGTTCGGTGCATTAACAAATCAATTAACGCCAATTAAGGTTAAGTCATGAACATGAAAAGACAACTTAACCAACTTGAACATGATTTGTAGGGCTAAGTCATGAATTTGAAAACGACAACACTTAGCCAACTTGACATGACATGTAGGCGGGTTAAGTCGCGAACCGAAATGACATACTTAACCATCTTGACATGACTAGACTGGAAAAAGATTAAGTCACGAATTACATGACTTAATTTGTTAGGCGGGTTAGGTCACGAATTACATGACCTAATCTATTAGGCGAAACCCTAGACACGACCCCTTTCAGCAGTAACCCTCTAGATGTATCAAGGTACCCTGGTGCTAGGCCGGGTGGGGCACGATTACTGGGCTGATTGTAAGAGGTGAACGACGGTAGTGGGGTACGCCAATGTATGTTCGGTGGACTACGATCGTGCACGTATCCGGGGCAGACACTGGGTATCCGTAGATTTATCTGTGCAGCTTGAATCGTGTCAGGGGTTGACACTCTAGGGCTGATACACCCGAAGGTGGACCCAGCACAAGTGACTACATTCGTGATTAGCCGTATGACATGGACACTTGACGAGCTAGAACTTGTAGGGAGCCGATCGACTAGATAATCGCTCCGTAGGACCCCGTACTTGGGTCAGACCCCGTTTTCAGGGTCATTTCATGATATTGAGCCGTGGGATTTATTTCGTGATTAACTAGTGACATGGGCTTAGTATACTAGTACGGTCGATGCAACGAATCTTGAACATGTGTTGCTTTATTTGACTTGTCTTGACTTATCATGATCACCTTAGTCTATCTTGTCTACCTTGACATCATTCTTGAGTTTAGTTTTAGTTCATACATGACATGTTGTTTTAACCGTCTTTACACTGAAAGTCACTAGAACTTACTCAGTCTTTATGACTGACCCTTTTTCCTTTCGCCTCTTTTTCTTTCGTTTCCCCCCCTAGGTTCTCAGGGAGGAAACACTAGCTCTTAGCTTGGATATCACTTGCTTTGGCTCAGCATGTACGGTTTGCTATGGCTGCTTCTTTTTACTGCACTTGGGGAATAAGCTGTTTTTCTGTTTTTAAGCCACTGCTTCTTTGGCTATTATTACAAGACAGTTGTAAGGAAGTTGTTATCTGAAATGTTTGTAAGAGACATGTTTTATTTTGGAATGAAATGAAGTTCTGTTTTGCTCATAAATTCTTCCGCTGTTTACTTAATTATTTATTTATGTTCTGTCTTGTGATAATTTTGTGATGTTATCTCGATAATACCTCTCCAAAACTAGTGCATTCCCTTTGTGAGTGACCCTAGCGGAGGTGGGGTTTTACACTTGGTATCAGAGCAGAAGGTTACCAAGACTGGGCAAAAGTTTTGAAAACCTTTTGATTTTTTTTCTTTCAAAACCATTTACAAAGAAGCATTTTCCAAGAAAAAGTTTTTAAAGGCTATTCCCCAAAAGCCATTAGCACTATCCTTTGTTTCCTTGTTTGAATCTCTTTCCTTTTCTTTTCTCCATCTGTAGTCGCAGTAGCTTTACCTGCGGCTAATCTTCTTTCTAGCTTCGTAGAGGGTTTTCCCGTACGATGGAGATAGTTTTCGTGAGGCTTGTTAACATGTTATATAGGATAGGTATGAGTGATAAGAATAAAGATAAGGCGGATGAGTCTTCCGGAGTGGTTGAGCCAAGCATCCTTGAAGGCGTAAAAGTGGAAACATTGAGGCGAGTTCTGATTCGTGTCTTAGGAACAGAGATCTAGGAGCTAAGGAATCAAGAAGTCAAGCTAGTTAAAATACAGTGGGGTGAAGCCCTAGAAGACGCAACTTGGGAAATTGAAGAAAAGATAAGCGCGCTATACCCATTTCTTTTTGAGGGTACATTCTCGATCTATTTTCCTATAGGTTTACATACATTTCTCTTGCTATCCATGTTTGTCTTGTTATCTCCTTGATCCTATCTTGAGAACCATAGGTAGAATCTTTTTGGATGTAAACATGTAATTGAAACATGTTATGATTGCGAAATGGTTGCAAGTGGTCGCAAGTGGTTGCTCGTGGATGCATGAATACATATTAGGCACTAGATCGGCTCAGACACATTTTCATGTTGCATATGCATGAGTGTTTATTTTGGAAACTTGGTTGTGCTATCATTTGGTTGTTGCATATGATTGAATGTTCGAGCACTCATGTAGAAATTATGAATTATAATAGGAAAAAAAATTTGCATACATATTGGATTCATTTCACTAAACATATTTTGCATTTAGAAGATCAATCAGGCCTGATCATTAGCATTAGCTAAGGAACATATACACGCACTCTTCGCATATGATCATGAAGCATTAGAAGTCTTTTAAGGACAATGGATGCTCGTGTTTGATGGATGAGTAGATGGATGTTTGGATGTTAGGATGTACATTCTTCCTGAACTTGAAGATTTCGGGGACGAAATCCTTTTAAGTGGGGGAGAATGTAACACCCCGTGTATTCTATAACAGTGAGATTCACAAATTAAAGTATAACTAATTTCAAATCAAAGAATTAAGGGAAACGGGATATGCCATTGCGTTCGTCCCGGAATTCTGCTTGAGACAGAGTCCGAGTTTGCGTAAAACGGATATCGTATGAAGAAGATATGGACGGACGAAGTTGGGCGAAAAACCAGAAAACGGGTCAGAATGCACTGGCGCACTTGGGAAGTGCGCCAGAACAAAAATGAACTGGCGCACTTGGGAAGTGCGCCAGTGCATTTTTAGCCTGGCGCACCTGCCAAGTGCGCCCAGGACAGAATATGCTGGCTGGTCAGATCTTGGCTGGCCTGGTCTGTGTTTGGTCGATTTTCTGAGCCTTGCCTTGTCACTAGGGCTAGGTGTTAGCTCCTGATTGGCCTCTCCTTCAAACGAACGGCTATTATTGAATCAAGCTCCATCGACGGTCTAAAACAACTTGCAAACACTATAAAAAGAACCTAAGACCTAGCCTAAATCATACTATCTCATTTTAGCCTCAGGCCGCCGCCATTAAACCTAGAGCTCTGAATTAAAAATACAAAGAACAAAATTATAGAAGATGAAGGACGATTCTTGAAGGCTACAACTAGAAGCTACAACAACTATGACGCTTTAGACAACGAATTTGGGGCTATTTGATTTGGGATTTTTATTTGGATTATTTGCTTCATATTGTAAGTTCTATGTTACTTTTTAGGCAAAAACGCTAAAACAATATGGACATGCCATGAATTGAAACCGGATTTAGGAACTATTGTTAATCCATGTTTATATTGTTTATCTTTGAATTATAATTTGGGGATATTGCTATGGCAACGTTGCAAGTTAAACTTGTCATGATTTTGATGTTGTTATGAATCACTTGGGCTTAATTGTTTGGCAAGTTGGACTAATACACGTCCATGGAATCACTATGTTTATTGAAATCTTTATGTTGATTAAACCATGCCTATGATGCTAATTAAACCATGTCTATGACTATTGGTGGAATTATGCCTGTGATGTTAATATACCCATCATGATTAATGAAAAATTGGGTATTGCTAGGTTATGATGAAAAGTTGGAATCATTATGTCTACAATGTTAGTTGAGAATCATTATGTTAAAAATGCAAAATTGGAACCATTATGTTTATAATGTTAGTTGAGAATCATTATGTTAAAAATGCTAAATCGGAATCATTATGTCTATAATGTTAGTTGAGAATCATTATGTTAAAAATGCTAAGTTGGAACCATTAAGTTTATAATGTTAGATGAGAATCATTATGATAAATTGGAATCATTATGTCTATGAGAATCATTATGTTAAAAATGCTAAATTGGAATCCACTATGCCTATTAGGATTACTATGCCTTTAATGTTTCATGTTTGTAATAAAATTATTATTATGCCCGCAATGATTATTATGCCTATGATGTAAAGTTGAAATCGTCATGTTAAACTAAGTGGGAACCATTACTATGCCAAGTTATCATGCTAGTATTGAAACCATGTGATATGTTATAGCCTGTATATTATGCAAGTGATGTTGGAATTTTCACATATGTCTATCACATGTTTGGAGTTATTCCCCTTTATCCCTTGAATTGTTTATGCTTGTGAACGAAGTATGTTTATATACGTTGGGGATACGATTGGGTAGAATAGTCAAAACTTGAATTAATTATAAGCATAAACTGTGAAATTTGGCATAAGTAGAACATGAAATATGGCACGAAAACTTGACTTGAACATGCCATAACTTGACCTTAAAACATGCCTTAGTTGGGCACGAAATTGACATATGAACATGCTATGGAAATAGCACAAAAATCTGATAAGAACATGGGCATGACTTTAGAAAACAAGAAAGTGGCCAACTCGAGGTTGGGTTGAGTTTGTAGCGTAAACCTGCCCGGAACCGCCCGGCAAATCCAGTTGCTACAAACAATAGGATCCAATGTGGGTAGTTGGTCACATCGCGCTTGAAACCCGAGGTTGGGTTGAGTTCGTAGCGTAAACCTGCCCGGAACCGCCCGACAAATCCAGTGTCTACGAACAACAGGATCCAATGTGAGTGGTTCGGTGCATTAACAAATCAATTAACGCCAATTAGGGTTAAGTCATGAACATGAAAAGACAACTTAACCAACTTGAACGCGATTTGTAGTGCTAAGTCATGAATTTGAAAACGACAACACTTAGCCAACTTGACATGACACGTAGGCGGGTTAAGTCGCGAACCGAAATGACATACTTAACCATCTTGACATGACTAGACTGGAAAAAGATTAAGTCACGAATTACATGACTTAATCTGTTAGGCGGGTTAGGTCACGAATTACATGACCTAATCTATTAGGCGAAACCCTAGACACGACCCCTTTCAGCAGTAACCCTATAGATGTATCAAGGTACCCTGGGGCTAGGCCGGGTGGGGCACGATTACTGGGCTGATTGTAAGAGGTGAACGACGGCAGTGGGGTACGCCAGTGTAGGTTCGATGGACTACGATCGTGCACGTATCCGGGGCAGACACTGAGTATCCGTAGATTTATCTGTGCAGCTTGAATCGTGTCAGGGGTTGACACCCTAGGGCTGATACACCCGAAGGTGGACCCAGCACAGGTGACTACATTCGTGATTAGCCGTATGACACGGACACTTGACGAGCTAGAACTTGTAGGGAGCCGATCGACTATATAATCGCTCCGTAGGACCCCGTACTTGGGTCAGACCCCGTTTTCAGGGTCATTTCATGATATTGGGCTGTGGGATTTATTTCGTGATTAACTAGTGACATGGGCTTAGTATACTAGTACGGTCGATGCAACGAATCTTGAACATGTGTTGCTTTATTTGACTTGTCTTGACTTATCATGATCACCTTAGTCTATCTTTTCCACCTTGACATCATTCTTGAGTTTAGTTCCAGTTCATACATGACATGTTGTTTTAACCGTCTTTACACTAAAAGTCACTAGAACTTACTCAGTCTTTATGACTGACCCTTTTTCCTTTCGCCTCTTTTTCTTTCGTTTCCCCCCCCCCCCAGGTTCTCAGGGAGGAAACACTAGCTCTTAGCTTGGATATCACTTGCTTTGGCTCAGCATGTACGGTTTGCTATGGCTGCTACTTTTTACTGAACTTGGGGATTAAGCTGTTTTTCTGTTTTTATGCCACTGCTTCTTTGGCTATTATTACAAGACAGTTGTAAGGAAGTTGTTATCTGAAATGTTTGTAAGAGACATGTTTTATTTTGGAATGAAATGAAGTTCTGTTTTGCTCATAAATTCTTCCGCTGTTTACTTAATTATTTATTTATATTCTGTCTTGTGATAATTCTGTGATGTTATCTCGATAATACCTCTCCAAAACTAGTGCATTCCCTTTGTGAGTGACCCTAGCGGAGGTGGGGTCTTACAGAACTCCTCACTTTTATTTTATTTTCTAGTTAAAATATATACTAGGATGCAAACGGTGCTTAGCAGCACCCGACACCCGTCGTCCACTGACCATGGACGACTTGTTTGTTTGTTTGATTGTGTTGTGAAATTTTATTGTGTGATGTGGAATCGAATAAATAAAATATTCTTGTATTGGAATAAAATATATTATAGTTAAAAATATAATTTTTAACGTGTATATGAATAAAATAAATATTCATAAACAAATCGGACGATTTGTTTATGTACACACATTTGACTGATATTGATTGAGACGATATATTTTACACATCGCCCAACTGCACAAATAAAATCTGTGTTTGATTGATTGAAACCCCACATGGGTATTGAGATGATATTGGATATATGCTAATCCCAGTATTTAGTTGTATGCCAATCGATCGGTTGACAAGCTGTTATAAGCGTTAAATATATATATTTGATGCTTATGCAGTGTAGAATGCACTTTGGATGATGGTGATTGTTTATCGTCGTTGTTGTATACATGTATTGTAAGAAATCCGTATAATCAAATTATATGGTAATTGACTGTGTCTGATTCCAGTTAAGAAAGAATGAATATATTGAAAGAATGAATATTTTAAAATAATATTAAAAAAAGAATGAAAATCTGATTTTGATGTCCGATTTGGGATGGACACGAATATATATAAATATATAAAGCCATGTAGATTAGATTAACGCCATTTTGATGTGAACGATATTTATATCGATTTTATTCATTTTTGTAATGAATATCGAAAAGGAATTGATTTCAAAATCTAACATTTTGAAAATACTATTATTTATATATCGATGATATGGATTATTCAATTTTGATTTGAAATTGAATATGAAGTTGAAATCATTTTGAAAACGAATTTATAACGATTTATAAAATACGTTTTAAATGGAAATCGACGAAATATATATTATATATATAATATAATGGCCTGAATATAATGCATCGCGCTGCTGTAGTTCACGAATTTCGAATATTGACTTCGAATGGACATTACGGGAGATCCGACCGTCGGATTCTCCTAAAAGCAGAACCTTTGGGTTTGTATCGAAAAGAGCTTTTTAAGAATATTAGAAATTAGAAATCTAATAGTTGGATTTGGAATTATATCCAAACCAAATTTGGAAAAGGTCGCTATAAGTGCAGTTCGATGGCCGTTTATGGAAATCGACTGTACGAGCCTTGATAAAATTATTAAAAATACCAATAATTAGTGTAAAATCATAAGAAATGGTTTGGAAAGAATCGGGTTGAAAAATTCCATATTTGAAAAGATAAAAATAGTTTTTTATCAAAATGAACTATTTTTGAACTAGAATTATAATCCAATTATTTTTAAAATAAATAAATTGGATTTGAAATGTTTTTAAAAATAACCAGAATTTCCAATATATGATTTGGAATGGATTTGAACCGAAATTATCTTTGGAATATTTCGATATTGGATTCTGTGATTATAAGGATATTGTGGAGGAATTTGGAAGATATATATATCGTTATTCCAATACGGGATTTGATAATTCCAGAATTTGATATTGAATATAAGCCGATATATTTTCTATTCAGAGCCTTGTGTTTAATAGCAAATGTGATTTTGGGTTTGTCGTGAATGGTGTCTTCGTTAACACTGTTCTTGAACCCATTTGAGAAAAGATTAAATCTTTTTATTTAGATTTAATGAAGTATACCAATTAATTAATATTTAACTGGAATTGAATTGAAATTGGTCTTTGGGTTTATCGTGAACGGTGTTTTAAATAATACTTGTTCTTTAACCCGATTAACAATGGAATGAGATTTTGGGTTGTCATAAATGGTATCTTTAATAATACTGTTCTTAGACCCAGCGAAGTTAAGAAAATCAGAAACTAACTGGAGATTAGTTAAGTTGAATGGTTTCCTGGGTATTGATCTGATGTTGGTTTCGGCTTTCAGGGTTAATACTTAATGAATTGTTCACTTGCTAATTTACAGTTAAAGGCCGATGGAATGGAACGTGATTTCGGGTTTATAGTGAACTGTGTTTTAAATGACATTGGTTCTTTAACCCAGTTAAAGACAGGATATGATTTCCCAAGTTAAACAATCATTAATATTGTTTTTGGGAGGATTACAACCAAGTGGAGTTTTAATGAATCTTTAATTAGATTGAAATGATCGAGAATGGAGTATCACCAGTTTTGCTCCAAGCGATAGTTAAATCTTTAATTAGATTTGAATGTGAAATGGTAATTGAATTTACCGATAACACCATGGTGTTAGATATGAAGTATTACCAGTTTTTCTTCATGAGATGAATAGGTTGGGATTGGGAAATTAAACAAATGATTACTTTGGTAAGGTCCGCTAATCCCGACTAGTTTGGAAAATCTTAAACTGGTTTGAAATGATATCCAAAGGAAGATTAAAGAATAAATTTAAAGAATTTATCTTTGATAAAATTAATGGGAACCTTTCCCAAAGTAAAAGAATATTTAAATAAAGGAATATTCTGGATTGGAATGAGGCGTATGTTGTGTTTTTATAGCACTTTTTATTATATACGCGAGTAATTTAGAAAGACCGGGTTTATCCCATTCTGAATAACTGATTCGACGATATGTCGAGGATGAAGATGGTGGTGGAAGACCGGAGGTCTTCATAGCGTTTGGATGATTACTGATGTCTTGATTGGGCTGTATACCAATGACAAGGTAATAAGTGGTGATCGTCCAGACGTACTAGGAGATCGACCAGATATGCGAGGACGTCTCTCCTGTATTGGACATACGGGATAAGGAATAAGGTGCCTCTGGTTTCGTTCAGACCCAGAACGAACTTGTAAATGGATGTGTGTCTGACATTGTTTTTCATTTTGTGTGATTGATATACATCGGTTGCATAGCGTGAATTTCCTGTGTGGCATGCTGAGATGCAAATGATCAAGGCTTCTGTTGAATAGCAAAGTCTTCTGGTTGATGATCAAAGCACGGCTTTAATATAGCATAGCTTTGTGTAGCGTTAATTCGTGAGCCTCACACCCGGTGTGGACCAGAAACAGGAGAGGACCTCAGGGAGGACATGCGTTTCCTTCTAGCTTGGAGTGGTGTCAGCATTTTGCAAGCCCTGACGTTTTACTTTTGTGGATGATGGATAGCGAGGTGCCTCTGTTATATCGGTTGTTCCGTGGCCGATAGTTTGGTCGGGATATGACCAATTTAGCCCCATAGGCAGTGCTCATGCATTTTAATTCACTCTGTGTGGACCGACCCTGACGATCCTAGGGCCCACCTGAGTCAGGGTCCTGAGGGGCAGGCTAGAGCGTCTCAAATTCAGCAAGGACGATCCCTTGCCTTGGTTCATAGATGGAAATCCAACTTCCAATACGACATTTTGCAGTTTTGATTGTAGAGCCTTGTATGGCGACATAGTGGGATGGGGCACTCATGCCATCTATGATTGATACATTTATACTTGAAATTGTTTTTGACACTATACACTTATAGTAATAGTAAAATATGATATTTCAGTACCAAGCATTTTTGGCTATTATAAGGTAAAAACTCTATCCTCCGGCTTGCGTTGCATTGTGTGATGGGACCTGAGTCTTATAATAGCTTCATTGTTCTTTGTTTGACATTGCATTGCTGTTTTTATGCACTGGTATTCTTGGGATGAAACCGCTCCGTGTTATATGGCGTGGTCCCTCGATTTACCTTACTTTAAAACCATGATAATAATTGTTTTAGTTCTCACACTAGTCACATGACTGACCTGGAGTTTATTGTTTTAACCTAAACTCTAGGTGCCCCTATTTTCTGCACGGGCAGCTAGTAGTTTTAGTTTTGTAGATTTATATTCACAGGATCCTGATTTACAGCTGAAGCGATATTCAGAGAGCACTGTTTCCGTGTATTACTTTCAGTTGTGTTTTGTATTGTTTTCCGCTGCTATGTAATGTATTGTAATCTCTGATATTTATCAAATGTATATTATTTGTTAATACTCTGTATATTCTTGTATTCTGATGGAATTATTGTAATAAGCAATGGAATGTACTTCTGTTTGTGTTCTGATTTGTCGTGTTCTCAAAGCAATCCGTTCTTTCTCTTCTCTTCAGAGACCAGGGAAGTTTCGGGTTCTTACAAGTGGTATCAGAGCTTTGGTTTACAAAGCTCGGAGAATAAGACAAGTTAGAACCGAACGAAGGAATTCATCAGAGACTGGATTAGTAATATCCAATGGGAATGACTCGTTGGAGATGGGATCAGTAGTATCCTAGAATGAGTCGGAAGAGAGTTATCTTCAAATAAAGATGAAAACATTTTTTGTTCTGAAAATTTAAATCAATTATTCGTATTTGAATATTATTTTTATATTGGTTTGGACAATCCAGTATATAAAGATTTTGCATATACATCTGATCCATGTGTATTTGAAGTTTTAATATACTGGATAGATATAGAATCACACTCTAGTCGTCCGAGCATGATTCTGATGATAGCGATCACATCATCAGCATTTGTGTTTGAATTTCGAAAGTGGGATATTTATATATTTCCAATTGACTGGTGTGAGAACCAAAACTAAATAGGGTTATTGTTGTAATCCAATTGACTGGTGTGAGAACCAAAACTAAATAGGGTTATTGTTGTAAATTGGCATTAAAAACATGATTTTCTGTATATATGTCAAAATTATGAATTTGAAACGTTAATCAACTAATTGATTGATGGTTGTGTTGTTTGATTATTAGTTTAACTAATGAGACTGTTGAAACTAATATGTACATGAAAGGTAAATTTAGCCAAATCAAGTCAAATTTGAACTGAATTGAAATTTATTGCATTTGCATATATGTACATGTATATACATTGAACAGGTTATAGAAAGGAGGCTAGAGAAGAGGAATAAAATTGTATGCCCGACAAATAGGCACATGTTTACTAATTTATTGGGTTTGGATGATTTTATGAGCCGATTGGCTAGCTGCTTGGCTTTTTCTTTCTGAGATGAGAGGGCTTGTGTGGCGGTTTGGGGATTTTCCCGGTGCTCCCGTACAAAGGAGGTCATGGCCAAATTTTTCGAAAATTTAGGGTGTTAGCCAAATTTTTGAAAAATAATAATAGAAATTCTTAGAAACTGAAAAGTTGAAGAATGAAAGCCAAACTGAAAGTTGATTTGATTAGTAAAACAACTTTCAGCTCCGTTCGTTTTCGGGGATGAAAAGATTTTAAGTGGGGAAGATTGTAACAACCCGGAAAATCAGAACCAATTTAAAAATTTTATTTTGGCAATTTTGATGAATTTTGAATATTTAAAATGATTTACTTTAAATAATAACGACTAGAAATTTATTCTGAATAGAATTAGAACATATATATTTATTTGAATCAACGTTAGAATATAAATATTTATTTTTAATTATAAAAGGAATTGGAAATGGCGCGGCAGTTTGAAAATACGATTTCAAATTTCAAATGAATGTACAGGATTCAAAATAAAACGGATTTTAGCGAAACCAAAAATATTAGAATCTATTTGAAAATATCTTTCCAACGAATCAGAAAAATTGAAATTTCATAGCAGGAATAAAAAGTTATTCCTAGTTTAAAATTCGGAATAGTCGCTATGGAAATATAGCCCTTAAAAAATAGCGATTTTGCAAACGACCTCCGTTTTCGACGAAACCAATTTTGTTGGATTCGGGGTGTCAAATTATTGCTGGATTCCAAAAATCATAATTTTTGTGATCAATATATGAGCATGGAAAAAGAAAACGTGTTTTAACAGTTTCAATCAATTTTGATCGACCAGAAAATGGCCATTTTTCAAACGGTCTCCAAATTCGACGAAGTTAGTTTTGTCAAGACCATATCGTCAATATGAAGCTAGAAATACTTTTTTTGGAATTTTTGGGGTCAGTATGTGACCCCAGTAAATTGAAATGCGCGTTCAAATTCAGTATATAGATGTATATTTTGATTTTAATGGAAACTGACCGAAACTGTCGAATTGGCTTGTGAAACATGTCCCATTGTGTACCGAGTGGGGGTATTTCGCTATGGGCGACAGTCATTGGGTTCAATTTGGGCTCAAATGAAAAGTCAACTTTTATTGGAGAAAAATAATAATTGAATTAAATTATATATATTAGCCCCTCTTTTTCCCCCTTCTCTCTCCTCTTTCAACAGAAATCAATTTTGATTAAAAAAGAACTTCGTCGCGCTCGGCCCTTCCCCCCCACCCGTCCCCCTCCCCTCGTCGTGGACCGCCGCGCCTGGCGATGGCCATCGCCCACCTTCCTAGCCCTCCGATGATCCCCCTACGCCTCTCTTCTATCTCCTTCGTCCAATGAAATCTCGTACCCCGAACCCCTTTTAAACCCTAGCCACTATCGCCGTAGGGCCTGCCACCACCACCCAACCACCTGCGCCAACCATCCCCAGCCTCCCCGCCACGTCATCCCCCTGTGGGACCCCTCTGCGCTAAAACCTAAAAGAAAAGTGAGATTTTTTTTTCAATTTTATTTTATTTTATTCCTTCATGATTAGGTAATTGGTTATTTAAATTAGTAAATCATCAGTTTTTCTTTTATAAAAAGAGCATAGATTTTTACATGAAATACATTAATATAAAGGTGTGATTTATATATGAAATTAAAGCTAGCATTTTATATAGGTATGATAATAAGGGTTATATTTTTATTTATATATGATAATAAAAATATGATTTTTATATATGTATGATAATAAAAATATGATTTTTATATATGTACGATAATAAAAATATGATTTTTATATATGCTTGATAATAAAAATATGATTTTTATATATGTATGATAAAAAAAATATGATTTTTATATATGTATGATAATAAAAATATGATTTTTATATGTGTGTGATAGTAAAATTCGATTTTTATATATACATATTAGAAATAAGAATATGATTTTTACATATATGAAGGTGAGATAAAGATGCGATCTTTATATAAGTAGCGATATAAAAATATATCTTTATATGGAAAGTGGCGATATAAAAATATATCTTTATATGGAAAGTAGCGTTATAAAATATAATTTTTATAATGGAGTAGCGATGTAAAAATATGATTTTTATATATAAAACTGAATACTAAAAATGTGATGTTTACAGCGAACATAGTGAAATAGATTGCTGCGATGGAAGCGACGGTAAACAAAACAAAATCCGAGTCGTTCAGAAATAAAGAATGGAGGAGTGGATCCCAAAGGTGAGAACTCCTCACTTTTATTTTATTTTCTAGTTAAAATATATACTAGGATGCAGACGGTGCTTAGCAGCACCCGACATCCATCGTCCATAGACAATGGACTACTTGTTGTTTGTTTGATTGTGTTGTGAAATTTTATTATGTGACATGGAATGGAATAAATAAAATATTCTTGTGTTGGAATAAAATATTTTATAGTTAAAAATATAATTTTTAACATGTATATGAATAAAATAAATATTCATAAACAAATCGGATGATTTGTTTATGTACACACATTTGACTGATATTGATTGGGACGACAAATTTTACACATCGCCCAACTGCACAAATAAAATCTATGTTTGATTGATTGAAACCCCACACGTGTATTGGGATGATATTGGACATACGCTAATCCCTATTTAGTTGTGTGTCAATCGATTAGTTGACAAGCTGTTATAAGCGTTAAATATTTATATTTGATGCTTCTGCAGTGTAGAATGCACTTTGGATGATGGTTGATAGTTTATCGTTGTTGTTGTATACATGTATTGTATGAAATCCACATAATCAAATTATATGGTAATTGACTGTGTCTGATTCCAGTTCAGAAAGAATGAATATTTTAAAAGAACGAATATTTTAAAATAATATTCAGAAAAGAATCAAAATCTGATTTTGATGTCCGATTTGGGATGGACACGAATATATATAAATATATAAAGCCTTGTTGATTAGATTAACGCCATGTTTGCGTGAGTGATATTTATATCAATTTTATTCATTTTTATAATGAATATTGAAAAGGAATTGATTACAAAATCTAATATTTTGAAAATACTATTATTTATATATCGATGATATGGAATATTCAATTTTGATTTGAAATTGAATATGAAGTTGAAATCGTGTTGAAAACGAATTTAAAACGATTTATAAAATACATTTTAAATGGAAATCGATGAAATATATATTATATATATATAATATAATGGCCTGAATAGAAAGCGCTGCGGCAGTTCGCGAATTTCGACCGTTGACTTCGAATGGACATTACGGGAGATCTGACCGTCGGATTCACCTAAAACCAAAACCGTTGTGTTCGTATCGAAAAGAGCTTTCTAACGAATGTTAGAAATTAGAAATCTAACGGTTGGATTCGGAATTATGTCCAAATCAAATTTGGAAAGGGTTGCTATAAGTGTAGTTCGATGGCCGTTTATGGAAATCGACCGTACAGCCTTGATAAAATTATTAAAAATATCAACAATTAGTGTAGAATCATAAGAAATGGTTTGCAAAGAATTAGGATGAAAAATTCCATATTTGAAAAGCTAAAAATAGATTTTTATCAAAATGAACTAGTTTTGAACTAGAATTATAATCCAATTATTTTTAACATAAATAAATTGGATTTGAAATGGTTTTAAAAATAACCAGAATTTCCAGTATATGATTTGGAATGGATTTGAACCAAAATTATCTTCGGAATATTTCGATATTGGATACCGTGATTATACGGATATTGTGGAAGAATTTGGAAGATATATATATCGTTATTCCAAGACAGAATTTGATAATTCCAGAATTTGATATTGAATATAAGCCGATATTTTTTATATTCAGAGCCTTGTATTTAATATCAAATGTGATTTTGGGTTTGTCGTGAATGGCGCCTTCATTAACAGTGTTCTTGAACCCAGTTGAGAAAAGAATAAATCTTTTTATTTAGATTTAATGAAGTATACCAATTAATTAATATTTAATTGGAATTGAATTGAAATTGGTCTTTGGGTTTATCATGAACGGTATTTTAAATAATACTTGTTCTTTAACCCGATTAACAATGGAATGAGATTTTGGGTTGTCGCGAATGGTACCTTTAATAATACTGTTCTTAGACCCAACGGAGTTAAGAAAATAGGAAACTAACAGGAGATTAGTTAAGTTGAATGGTTTCCTGGGTATTGATCTGATGTTTGTTTCGGCCTTCGGAGTTAATACTTAGGGAATTGTTCACTTGCTAATTTACAGTTAAAGGCTAATGGAATGAAACGTGATTTTGGGTTTATAATGAACCATGTTTTAAATGACATTGGTTCTTTAACCCAGTTAAAGACAAGATATGATTTCCCAAGTTAAACAATCATTAATACTGATTTTTGGGAAGATTAAAACCAATGGTGTTTTAATGAATCTTTAATTAGATTGAAATGATCGAGAGTGGAGTATCACCAGTTTTGCTCCTGGCAATAGTTAAATCTTTAATTAGATTTGAACGTGAAATGGTAATTGAATTTACCGATAACACCGTGTTAGATATGAAGTATTACCAGTTTTGCTTCATGGGATGAATAGGTTGGGATTGGGAAATTAAACAAATGATTACTTCGGTAAGGTTCGCTAATCTTGACTAGTTTGGAAAACCTTAAACTGGTTTGAAATGATATCCAAAGGAAGATTAAAGAATAAATTTAAAGAATTTATCTTTGATAAAATTAGTATGGAACCTTTCCCAAAGTAAAAGAATATTTGAATAAAGGAATATTCTGGATTGGAATGAGGCATATGTTGTGTTTTTATAGCACTTGTTTATTATATACGCGAGTAATTCAGTAAGACCGGGTTTATCCCATTCTGAATAACTGATTCAACGATATATCGAGGATGAACACGATGGTGGAAGACCAGAGGTCTTCACATCGTTTGGATGATTACTGATATCTTGATTGGGCTGTATACCCAAGACAAGGTAATAAGTGGTGATCGTCCAGACGTACTTAGAGATCGACCAGATAAGCGAGGACGTCTCTCCTGTATTGGACATACGGGATGAGGAATAAGGTGCCTCCGGTTTCTTTAAGACCCAGAACGAACTTGTAAATGGATGTGTGCCTGACATTGGATTTCATTCTGTGTGATTGATATACATCGGTTGCATAGCGTGAATTGTTTGTGTGGCATGCTCAGATGCAAATGATCAAGGCTACTACTGAAAAGCAAAGTCTTTCGGTTGATGATCAAAGCACGACTTTAATATAGCATAGCTTTGTGTAGCGTTAATTCACGAGCCTCACACCCCAGTGTGAACCAGAAATGGGAGAGGACCTTAAGGGGGACATGCATTTCCTTCTAGCTAGGAGTGGTGTCAACGTTTTGCAAGCCCTGACGTTTTACTTATATGGATGATGGATAACGAGGCGCTTCGGTTATATCCGTCGTTCCGAGGCCGATAGTTTGGTCGGAGTATGACTAGTTTACGCCCCATAGGGCGGGGAAACACAGTGTTCAGGATTTTAATCTACACCGTGTGGACCGGCCCTGCCGATCCAAGGGCCCACCCGAGGTATGGGTCCTGAGGGACGGGCTAGAGCATCTCGAATTCGGTAAGGACGATCCCTTGCCTTGGTTCACAGATAGAAATCCAACTTCCAATACGACATTTTGCGGTTTTGATTGTAGAGCCTAGTATGGCGACATAGCGGGATGGGGCACTCATTTCGTCTATGATTGATACATTTATATTTGAAATTGTTTTTGACACTATACACTTATAGTAATAGTAAAATATGAAATTTCACGTACCAAGTATTTTTGGCTATTATAAGGTAAAAACTCTATCTTCGGCTTGCGTTGCATTGTGTGATGGGACCTGGGTCTTATAATAGCTTAATTGTTCTTTATTTAGCATTGCGTTGTTGTTTTTATGCACCGGTATTCTTAGGAGGTAACCCGTTCCGTGTTATACAGCGTGATCCCTTGATTTACCTTACTATAAAACAAAGATAATAACTGTTTTAGTTCTCACACCAGTCACATGACTGACCTAGAGTTTATTGTTTTAACCTAAACTCTAGGTGCCCCTATTTTCCGCACAGGCAGCTAGTAGTTTTGGTTTTGCAGATTTATATTCACAGGATCCTGATTTACAGCTGAAGCGATATTCGGAGAGCTCTGTATCAGTGTATTACTTTCAGTTGTGTTTTGTATTGTTTTCCCCTGCTATGTAATGTATTGTAATCTCTGATATTTATCAAATGTATATTATTTGTTAATACTCTGTATATTCTTGTATTCTGATGGAATTGTTGTAATAAGAAATGAAATGTTCTTCTGTTTGTGTTCTTATTTGCCGTGTTCTCAAAGCAATCCGTTCTTTCTCTTCTCTTCGGAGACCGGGGAAGTTTTGGGTCCTTACAGCGGCCAAATGGGACATCCCAAGGATAATGTCCGCAATCCCCTAAAGAGAAACGGATTGTGAAAACATATGCTATTAATGTTGTTCCTTCTTCGTCGAATGCCCTAAATGCAACGGAGAAAGGAAAGAATGTCGCCATTCAAGGTATGCTTTCTGTTCATGATGTTCCTATTCGAGTATTGTTTGATACTGGGGCTTCCTGTTCCTTCATATCTAGTGACCTTGTAGATAGGCTGGGATTGGAACCCGAGATAGTCGATATACCTTTAGTGGTGACGAACCCGATTGGTGGTTCGGCTAGCCTTAGTATGATTTGTCGAAATTTGGTCTTATCGAGTCATGGATGTATGTTTGCTTGTGATTGCTTTGTTTTGGGCTTTACCAGGTTTGGCATTATTTTGGGAGTCGATTGGCTCCAAAGATATGGGGTGGTGGTTTCGGTGAGTATTAAGGCGGATGATGGGCAGAGGGTAGTGTTTGGTGGCCTACCTAGTGATGAGGTGATGGCTAGTTTTCTAAATTCCCTTGACATCCCGCAGGACGAGTTATCAGGGATTCCCGTTGCTGGCCAGTATCCGGTATTTTTGAGGAAGTTACCGGACTTCTGCCACACCGAGAGATTGAGCTTTGTATTGATTTAGTGAAAGATGTCAGACCTATACTGATGCCACTTCATCGTATGGCACCAAGAAAGCAGCGAGAGCTCAGGGTGAAAGTAAGCAATCTTTTGAAGAAGGGATTTATCAAAAGAAGTGTCTCTGAGTGGGGAGCACCAGTCGTATTTGCCACTAAGGCATATGGTTCCCTTCGTTTATGTGTGGATTAACGCGGATTAAATAAATTGACTAGGAAGAATAAGTATCCTCTTCCGCGGATATATGGTTTGTTTGATCAACTGGAAGGAGCAAGCGTGTTCTCCCAGTTGGACTTCGTGACAGGATTTCATCAGCTTCGAGTAGCAGCTGAGAGTATTCCAAAAACAGCCTTTCGGACGCCGTCTGGATTCTATGAGTGGTTGGTCATGCCATTCGGGTTGACCAATGCACCAGCGTATTTTGTGGATCTTATGAATAGAGTTTTCAAAGATCAGCTGAATAAGTTTGTCCTTGTGTTCGTGGATGATATCTTGGTTTACTCGAGAACAGAGGAAGAACACAAGGAACATTTGAGGATAGTGATGGAGGTGTTGAGAAAACACCAATTGAAAGCGAAATTTTCTAAGTGTCACTTCTGGAGGAGGGAAGTGAGATTCTTGGGCTATGTTGTTTCAGAGAATGGGATTGCCATGGACTTTGCGAAGGTGGCTACGGTACAAGATTGGTCTACGCCCAAGAATGCAACAGACGTAAGAAGTTTCTTGGGATTGGCTGGATATTATCGTAAGTTTATCCAGGACTTCTCTAAGATAGCAGCACCGTTAACTCCATTGACCAAGAAGAACCAAGCTTTTACTTGGGACAGAAGGTGCATGGATGCATTCAAGAGCCTAAAGGAAAAGTTGATGTGTGCACCAGTGTTAGTTATTCCTAAAGGGAATGAAGAGATGACGGTATACACGGATGCCTATGGTATCAGACTAGGTGCTGTATTTTTGCAAGGAGGTAGGGTCGTAGCTTACGCTAGTCGGCAACTGAAACCGCATGAAAAAGATATCTTACCCATGATTTGGAGTTGGCAGTGATCGTGTTCGCGTTGAAGATGTAGATACATTATCTCTTGGGAGACAGATTCGAGTTGTTTACCAATCATAAGTCATTAAAGTATCCCTTCTCTCAGAAGGAACTAAATCTCCGACAACAAAGATGGTTAGAATTCTTGGCTTCCTATGATTTCGATATCGCATATACATCTGGAAGGGGAAATGCGGTAGCTGATGCATTGAGTAGGAGACATGCCAGTTTAGGGGCTATGTTTCTGGAATGGAAATAACTGGAGTATATCGCTGGGTATGATTTCATACCAAAGTGCGAATTAGATCCAGAAATATTAACAAGTTTGACGATCATACTAACTTAGATTAATAGGATTGGTTCTAGTCAGAGGAACGATCCTAACCTATTGGAAATCGTCTCCAAGTTAGAGATGGGTATCGATAGTGAGGAGATGAACACGTATGGGCTTGATTGAGATGGATGGCTTAGAAAGAATGCGAGACTATTTGTGCCCAATGTCAACGGATTGAGAGATGAAGTGCTTAGAGAATGTCATCACTCAAAAATGGCTATACATCCTAGTGGTAACAAAATGTATCGAGATATGAAGCAGACCTACTACTGGGAAGGGATGAAAAGAGACGTTGGGAAGTTTATATTTTAATGCATGAATTGCCAGCTAGTTAAAGCCGAGCAAAAGAAGCCTAGTGGTTTGTTGCAACCATTAGAAATTACAGAATGGAAATGGGAACAAGTCTCAATGGATTTCATCGGTGGTCTACCAGGGACTAGATCGGGCTATGATAGTATTTGGGTGATTGTGGATCGATTGACCAAGAGTGCATGGTTTATATCTGCCAAGTCGAATAGAACGGCAGCTAAGTTAGCAGAATTGTATATGAAGTGGGTATGAGATTTCATGGAATACCCAAAGGCATTGTTAGCGATCGAGATCTGTTGTTTACTAGTGGGTTTTGGAAGATCTTACAAGAGGCATTAGGATCAGAATTACATCTCAGTACCGCGTACCATCCTCAAACTGACGATCAGACAGAGAGGGTGAATCAATTATTAGAGGATCTCTTGAGGGGTTGTATATTGGATTTTGGTGGATCATAGGATGACCATTTGCATCTAGTGGAGTTCGCATATAATAATAGTTATCAATCCAGTATTAGTATGGCTCCATTTGAAGCTTTGTACGGAAGACCGTGCAACTCACCATCATGTTGGCTGGAAACCGATGAGAAGTTTGGGCTTGAGCCAGATGTGATAAGAGAAACTTCATACAAGATCAAGGTTATCCAACAGCGAATGAAGACTGCTCAAGATAGGCAGAAGAGTTATGCTAATAAGAGGTGAAGAGATTTAAAATTCTCTGTTGGCAACTTGGTGTTTGTTAAGATTTCTCCATTAAAGATCGTGATTCGATTTGCTAGGAGAGGCAAGTTAACACCAAGATTTGTTGGTCCATTCCCAGTTCTCGAACAAGTTGGGAATTTAGCATATAAAGTTGAATTACCTGACAAGGTGGCGGAAGTTCACAACGTATTTCATGTTTCCAACTTAAGGAAGTTCGTGCACAATCCCGATATGACTATTTCAATGGATCAGTTGGATGACATAGAAGTAGAACCCAAGGCGGTTGGGAACCGCAGGACGATCCGTATTGTCGAGTACGACATGAAGCAACTTCGAAGGAAGGCGGTGAAACTGGTCAAGGTTCAGTGGGGAGAGAATGAGAATGACTGTACTTGGGAAACAAAGGAGAGCATAAGGAAGACGTATCCAGAACTCTTTGCCTGGTAAGATTTTAATAACCATTTAATTATCCTCTCGTTAATAAACTGCATGTTAGGATATGCTTGTTATGTTGCTATGCATGTTTGATTGTTTGTAAATGGCTGTTAGGCATGTGGGACCCGTCGTATGCTTTAATTAGGGAATTTCGGGGGCGAAATTTCCTAAGGGGTGGAGAGTGTAACGACCCGCATTCTACGCATTAGAGGATTGTAGAATATTTATTTTATTTACATACGAAGCCGTATAGTCGTGTAACTTTGGGGAACGACTATTGAGGTCATTTTCCAATGTTCATGATTTTTGCCAGTTTTTAAATGATTATTTTGCCCCTAGCAAATCTTGTTTCGCATATAACTTTTGATTAATAAGGAGTTTTGACCTGAAACCACTTCCATTGGATTCAGATGATGGTTTACCTTTCCATACAGTGGTCATATTAGCCAAACGGACTTACCGTTTGGGAGATATGGCTGAAATAAGGTTTGGAAGGTGAAAAACAGCTTAACCGGGCCTAATTAGGGTGATTAGCAACTAGGCCTATAACACATTTCGGGATTAAGGTTATGGAGAGGCCGAAATCAGTTAGGAAACAATATATTTTTCATTTTCTCAGCCGCCACTTACCTCTCTTCAACCCTAACAATGACCTTCACCTTCTAAATCAACCCCAAATCACCATTTAAGCATATATTATCCTAATCAACATCAAATCAAGGAAAATCAACACCAAATCAAAGTATGGGCTATTGCTATACATTGGAATTCAACCCAAAACAGTAGAGCTTCAGATCTAATGTTTTATTTGTGGCTAAGGTGAGTGATTTGCATTGTTTTTCATTAATTACTACTAATTAGGGATAATTAGCGAAATTACGGCTTAGAAAAATCTGGAAAAATTTGTAAAATTCTAAAATATAATTTTATGCCTCTGTTAGAAATTTCGGTTAATTTGGACTTGTTTTGCTAATCGTATGGTTAAATCTTGATTAAGGGAAAACATGGGTTTTGGGTATGTTTGATCAATATAAACATGTTAAATTGTTGTTTTGTGATTGCTTAGCAAAGTTAGAATGGTCGAAAACATCGTCGTGTGGCGTAAAATAGTCGTTGGAAAAGTTGCAGGAAAATTGTGCAGGAACTGGATCGGATACCCCCCCCCCCAATTCATGAGCATGTGTCACCAAACCGAACCGCCTGCATAAGTCATCGAGCACCATCACGAGCTGAACCGTGAAATACCATATCGAACCGATCTGCCTCTCCACGAGCAGGTCTCCGGCCCGAGCCGGAGCATGCTTGAACCATGAAAGTTAGTCACGAGCTGACCTGGAGAATAAATCATGAACCGATGGCACGAACCTAACCGAATGTTGACCATGAACCAGAGCGCTCAAGACAGCACCACGAACCGGATCGGAGCAACACGAGCAACCTGGAGGATCACGAACCGAACCGCCGGGAAAGGTAGTCACGACCGAGCCGAACCGAAGAGGAAAAGAAGGACCGAACCGATCTGGAGAAGACAAAAACCCGAGATGCAAAGGTAGTCCAAATAGGATGTTGTTACTTAGGATCCAGATGGGAACCAACGAGTTAACTCCATGAGTTGGAATTTGCTGCGGGACGTGTGCAAAGGGGTTATCGATGTTTATAGCTTTGACTCACCACTGAGAGACGAATATTGGCTATGGATTAGTGGAGTTGGCATGACTCCATGGGGCAAAGTGATCGTAGCAGGACTATGAGCCAGTGCAGTGGGGTTGTCATGACTCCATGAGGCAGAGTGGACATAACAAAGTATTAGTGGTTACGGATCAGTGCAGTGGAGTTGTCATGACTCCATGGGGCAGAGTGATCATAACAAAGGATTGGGTGTTCAAAGTGGTAGATATCGTATACTTTACGCACTGAGTGAGAGATATATGGATGATTTTTATGTTTGATGTTTGCTATCACCATGACATGCACGCCCCCTCCCCATTATTTTCACACCATGAGTTAGTGTCACCTTAGAGTATTGTACATCCTGTTGTGCTAACTCTTTGGTTGCAGGTCCAGGTTCAGGTATGGTTATATATACCTGTTATTGTTCTGTTTTTGCTGCTTATTGCTCATACCATACTTTTGTCTGACCTAGATTTTTATGTCTCTTCTGATTTCTCTGGGTTCTCCTAAACGAGCAGACTAGAGACAGGTTAGCTGGTTATGCAAGAGTAGCTGTCCGGAGACGAGCAGGAGGCTTACACGTATTATTCCCATATATTCTCCCTGTGTTGTTGATGGTCACTTCTTTGGGCATTAGTAGTGCACATTTCCTATTTCGCTTTAGAGACAATATTTTAAAGTTGTAATAATGATGGTTTGGATCATAAGCTGTATCTTTAATTTTCCGCCGCTATGATGGCTTAGTTTTCAGCTTATGCATTGTCTCGCCTGTTTAACGTCAAAGTATGTTATTATTGTACTTTATTCCATGCGCTGTGAGATATACTACAGGTTATTTGATGATTAATAATTTCAAATTCCTTCCCTTTCTTTTCCTTTGACGATCTCCCCGTGCTGATTGGACGTCGGCACAACGTGTTTCATTGGGAATGTCGGCTGGTGCGGGGCGGGCCATCACAAGAACATTCAAACAATTAACATGAAACGCGATTTAAGAAAAATTAACTAATACGTTCAATCCCATAACAAAAGAAAACTACATATTTAAATGTCTTTCATTCAAACAACATGGTGTATATGAGAACTACACCATGCCTCCCAAAAAAACCAAAAGTGAGGGACGTACTCGCATATACTATCGGTCTACATAACCAAAATGTCTATAATATCTATGACTGCTACTGATACTACTCATCCTTCTTCTTTCTTTTCGTTTTATGTACAGATTCAACGCTAAGCAGGTCACCAGGTATGGACCTCTTCCTTACGGAGCCACTTATACCTTTCCCTCATGTGTCCTTCATAGGAATGGCAGATTCGTGAGACACTGATGTACGCCTTCCACCATCATCCTCACCACTTGTAATCATCGTGACATCCCCGGGGGCTATACATTGGAACGGTTTAGGTGCGATGCCAGAAGCAAGGGCCAGGACTGTAATTGTAACGACCCAGATTTTTGAACAGTTTAATTTAAATATTTAGTATGGTTTTAAATATTGAATATATAATATAAATGAATTTTATTTGAATTTATCGATTTAATAATCGATATACGATTTAATATCAAATATATTTAATTATCGAAATAGTAACAATTGAATTCGAAGTGTAAAACTAAATCAGAACAATTGAGTCGACTAACATAAATTCTATATTGACTTAAAACGATAATAATAATCTATTCTCACTGAATTTGTTTGTTCAGAAATCGATTTACATTTTTAAAAAACGGTTTAATTTAATTTAATAGTGTATTCCATTTTAAACCAATTCTGTTAAGTTAAAAATATCGTATAATCTTGAAAACGTCGGTCGTTCCGACTAAATAGCGGTTCATGATTTTTAAATAAGGGTCTGTGAGATATTTCGGTTTTAATTAAAATAAAATCAAATCAATAGCCACCCTAAACTGTATATTGGCCGACCTAAATCCATACTAGTACCATCCTAAACTTTCATTTCGCAGACATAGTTTTTCTTGAGCTAAAAATATTGTCTCTTCTCTTCGATATCCAGGAGACATCAAATTAATGGCAGTACGATTCTGTTCCTTTCTCTCCTATAAAACCCAAGCCAGCGCCCTCATTTCTTTCGTTCCTTTGCCCAGTTAAAACCAAACCGCAAAACCAAATCAGAAATCGCGAACTCAAATCGCGATAAACCCTGGACCCTCCTGACGCACGGCAATAGGATGCGGTCGCGATTCAGAGCAAGGAGCTCGATTTGGGCTCCAGAACGCGATCGCTACTGAACATCTCGACTTCGGTTTTTGGCTTCGGGGGAGGAAGAGCATCTAGTGTTGATGTGTATGGGTGCTGCGATATTAGGAGGGAGATCGACGTTGGGTTGTTGCATCTGGTGGAGTGCGATGTCTGAAGGGGTTTTTGATTGTCGATGGTTGCTGGACTGGGGGGTTCAAATGGTTGAGGGTGCAAGATCGAACCTGGCGGTGGTGAAATAGACAGTAGCAGGCATGGGCTGAGATGATAGAAGAAGGAGGATGTACTGACTGCAAACTGTTCGCTGAAATGTCAAAATGAAACAGTGCAGTTTTGGAGCTGTTTCGATCAGCGATTGTTGAGTTGGTTCGCGATGGGTCGGATAATTGGAATGGCAATAAGGTATACACCTTTTAGAAATATAAATCTAATAACTTGTTTATTTATTTTAGTGTTTAATTTAAATTAGTAAATCGTTTAATCGATAATTAAATAAATAATTATATGTGATAGATAAATTTATCCGAGACGATCTGTAGCCGCGATGAGATGATATTAAGCGGAATATTCGACAGATAAAACCAAGGTGAGTAAATCTCACTCACCTTTTATTCCTAATTATTTTTATTTCATTAAAAATAATTGTCTGTTGCTTGTGTGAATGTTTTCTGGTTGCTTTATATATATTAGTTATTTTAGGCTATATATATATATATTGGGTTGATTGATTGGTTGGATTCCCGCAGTCTCATTAGCGGATGCCCGCAGTTTCATAGCGGATGATTACCCTATACGCCCCACGCTATGATTAGTGGATGACCTTCTATACCACGATATTCTGCCACGAAGCAGAATGGGTATTATTTATGTGCTAACATCTGTGGATGCAGGAAAACAGGTTGGAGGAATCCAACTGGATTCCTCAAAAATATATTATCTGTTTGTTTATTTGTTTGCATATATATTGTTATATATGATGTGTTAGAAAAATAAATAATTCGTTGCTTTGTGTGTTTAAATATCACTGGGCTTAAGTAATGATATTTAAAAATATTATGGAAGGATATTTGAGATTTAAAAGGAAAAATTCTATTTTTAAATAGAATTTGAATTTTAAATGGGAATAAAAACATAAACTTGTTTTTGAAAATAAAACAAGTAGTTTCTTTATAAACGAAGTTTATAAATAATTCTTTTATAACGAAGTTATAAATAAAGTGAAAAGAATTATCATTTGATAATTCAGAAATAGAAATACAAGCGTGAAATTGGAATTTTGAAATGAAATTTCAAACAGGATGTGAAATGAAATTTTTAAATATATAACTCAAATGAAATTTGAGTATAACATTTGAATTTTAAAAGGGAGTTTAAATATTTGAATTTTAAAGGGGGATTGAATATTAGAAATTCAAATGAGAAGTTCAAATAGAATTTGAATAGACGAGATTAGAATGAAAAGTAGAATTTGAATTCAAGGAATTAAAATATAATTTGAATTCGAAGGAATTCAAATAAAGAAAATTCAAATAGAGATTTGGATATAGAATTCGAATGAAATTCAAATATCGAAATTTGAATATGGAAGTTCAAATGAAATTTTAAATATAAAGTTTGAATAAGAAATTCAAACAGCATTTGAATAAGAGAGTTCAAAATGGAATTTGAATAAGAGAATTGAAATAGAATTTGAATAAAGAAATTCAAATAGGGATTTGAAAACAGAATTTCAAAATAGAATTTGAAATAAACTTTGAAAATAGGATTTCAAAGTAAAATAGGAAATCCAAATGGTTTTGAAATGGAATTTGAATTCAAGGGAATTCAAATGGATTTGAGTGAAGAAATTCAAATGTGGTTAAAAATAAGTTTGAATATTAGAATTCAAATGGTGTTAAAAATGAATTTGAATATTAGAATTCAAATGGAAAGGGAAAATGAAATTTGAATATAAGAGATTCAAATTGAATTCAAATAGGATTTGATCTATGGGATTTGAATATGAAATTCAAATGGGTTTAAACTATGGAATTTTGAATATAGAATTTAAAAAGGAGTTTGAATATTTGAATTCCAATAGAATTCAAATATAGAAATTGGAATATAGAAGTTCAAATGGAATTTAAATATAGAGTTTGAATAAGAGAATTCAAATGAATTCAAATATAGAATTTGAATATAGGGAATTCAAATAGAAATTCAAGTATTGAATTTGAATATCAAATAGAAAAGGAATTGGAATTTGAACATAGAATTCAAATAAAAGGTGAGATTGGAATTTGAAACCAAGGAATTCAAATAGAGTAAAAGGGAGTTGAATTCTTTTAACGAAGTTTAAAAGGTTATATATATAAATATAATTAAAACGAACTCGCCGCAGCGCTGCAGTTCGTAAATTGGCGATTCGAACTTCAATTGAATATACTGAACTCAAATTAAGTCGGAATTCTTCGAAACAAGAAACGTCCGGACCGATTTGATAATAGCTTTCTAATGAAAGAGAAAAATCTGGATTTCGTCAAATAGATTTTTAGTTATGTCAAAATCAAATTTTTAAAAATGCAGCGCCATAAACCAGTATAAACCATAATGGATTTTATATATAAATATTGGGATTTTTAAGCAAATAAAAATCCGGATTTCCATTTAAAAATCTAGACTTGAGTTAGAAAATAAATGTGAACTCAAGTGAAGTAAAGAAGATGATTTTTGAAACAATAATCCTATTTTTGATTATTGAATAGAATTAACTAAATCAAAGGAGAATTAGTTAATCGAGTTTGAACTAAAGTCGAACTTTGAAAAGTGAAATTTGGGATTGTAAATATATATTCGAAATCGAATATAGAACTTAAATTGAAATTTGAATTCAATTGATTGATAAGTAAGTGGAAATATATTCGAAACGTGTTATATTCAAATATACAAGCGAGATAGGCAGAGAGTTAGTTAAAGAATTACTTTAACGAATTGAGTCAAACGAGTGTACGAAGTTGAAATAAATGGGACAGGTATAGACATACAGGAGACAGGTATGGGGCAAGGATAATGCAGGTATATAAATAATGTGCTCGACAAAAGGTACATGTTTAATTCATATATGAGATTTTATGCGCCGTATCGGCAAGCCGCTTGGCTTTTCCTTTTTCTTTTTGATTGAGGAAGATACCGGGAAGCTATTTGAAATTTCCCGATGCTCCCGATACAGGGGAGGTTATGGCGAATTTTTCCGGGAATTTAAGGAGTTAGAATATTTTTAAGAAATTTGACAATTAGAAATCTATATATCGATATATATAGAATTCGACAAGGAAACAAAATCAAAGATGGCGTAAAGAGCCAATATGGTTATTAAAAATATTTGGTTAACAAATATTGATAAGGAAATGGAGAAGTGATTTAATTAATGAAATATTAATTAAAGAGCCCAGTGATTTGTTTGATATGTTGATTGAACACTTGTTTTTATTCGATAGTTAAATCACAGACTATCGAAGTTTTTGACCATCGTTGTCAATATGGAGAGACCGGTTGGATTATTATCCGAAGAACCACTCCGTATCGGCATAAGCGTTGCGAACCAAGTATGCTGAATATATTGAAGACGGAGTAAAGTGCAAGGGCTTTTCTATTTATAGAAATAGTGCCTTCGGTTTCGTTCAATCCCAGAACGAACGTAAATGGACGAATGTCTGACAGAGTATTTCCAATGATCAAATGGGTTGGTCTGTGTGAATATATATGGTTGCAACGGATTTATCCCTTAGCATAATATCCAGAATATTTGTGCAAACTCAACTAGTGATTAACGGATCTGACGATGTGGCATTCAAAGTGATTGTGTTATCAATGAATGGTAAGTATGCGTAGCCTCAGGCCTCAACAACCGGGAAAGGACAAAAATCGGGCAGGCAGCATGGCTATGTGGGTCGCACCCATTAGGGTGTATAATCACCTATCTAGAGAAATTCCTTTTGTTTCTAAATCTATCGATTCTGCCCATTCGGGAAACGGTGGTTTGAGTCCAACCGTTGGTGATATACATTCGATACACTCAAGCGAAATGAGTGGTCGGTCATGTGTGGGCCGGGTTGCAAGACGTTCTTGTTGAACCCAGGTGTATTCGCCTCTAGAGATACATCATCGGAAGGTGGTTCCATACCTTGTCATGTTGGAAATCCAATCTCCAATAAGCGCCATGCGGTTTTTGATTTATAATATATATGTGGAGCGTGAGATGCAAGCGTTCTGCTATTTGGTTATTTACTTGATGTAGACATTATTATAATATCACTGGATTTCCGTATCAAAGTGTTTTGGGTTATAGTAAGGTAAAAACCGTCCATGTTTATGTGTGGGCTGGTCTTACTATTTCCTTTTCTTTTGAAAGGATTTTTAAAGTTAAACAAGTGGTTGGAGTTTACTCACACCAGTCCCATGACTGACCCAGAGTTTATTTTGTTTTGTTTTCCCTAAACTCTTGGGTGCCCAAATTTGTACGGGTAGTCAAGTGTTTCAGGCTTTTACAGATACACTTGGAGGAGCTTGAAGCAGAAGGCTTCAACGTTAGTTATTTAGAGTTACTTCCGCTGGATCAAATGTTATGTGTACTCTGATGATGGTATGTATATATGTACAAAACAGATTTGTATTTCAAAGCTTATGTTATATAATATATTTTCTTCGTTCCGCTGTGAGTTGTGATCTTCGTTTTTCTTCTATTCTAATATTTCTTTCTTTCTATTTCTCATCCTCTAACTTCTTTCTAAAAATGAGTCGTATTTCTGTGTTATTTGGGTTGGACGTGTGGTGTATTTAGTCAACTCAGGTAGCTCAGATTTGCGGGTCATTACAGTAATGACCCGCATTCTACGCATCGGGGGATCGTAGAATATTTATTTCTTTCCCGTATGAAGTCGTATGGTCATGTAACTTTGGGAAACATCCATTATAGCCATTTCCCATGTTCATGATTTTTGTCGATTTTTAAATGACCGTTTTGCCCCTAGTTGGTACTGTTTTGGCCATAACTTTTGATTGGAAAGGAATTTTGACCTGAAACCACTTCCATTAGATTCGTTTGATGGATTACCTTTCCATAGAGTGGTCATAATAGCCAAACGGACTTACCGTTTGGGAGATATGGCTGAAACAAGGTTTGGAGGGTGAAAAACTGCTTAATCGGGCCAAACCGGGTGATTAGTGAGTAGGCCCATAACCCATTTCGGGATTAGGGTTATGGGGAGGCTGAAATGAGATAGATGATCATTCCATTTCAGTTTTCTAGTCTCCACTTATCACCAAGGAACCCTAAAAATGGTCTCTAACCTCTAAATCACCTCCAAATCATCTTTTGGTCAAGGATTAAGCTTAGCAACCCCTAATCAAGGAAGATCTTCACCAAAGCAACATAGGAGCTGCTGTTTGGCATTGAGATTCACATCAAATCAGAGCTTTATTTCAGATCTTAGTTTATTTTGTGGCTAAGGTGAGTGATTTGCATAGTTTTGCACTAATTATGGCTAATTAAGGGTGATTAGTGTTAATTAGCGAATTTAAAAATGATAAAATTCTGGAAATTTTTTTATAAAATTTGGAATGATGTTTTAGACCTCTGATATGAATTTGGGTTAATTTGGTTAAGTTTTGCTTATTATATCATAAGTTGTTCTTAAACATGCTTAAAGGGAAATATGGGATTTTGGCTATGTTTGATCCATTTTAACCCATCATATTGTTGTTTTGGTGTTTGAGGTCACTTCTACTTGTTGCTATGACTGTATGGTATGCTTTGTGATTGATTAGAATAGTTAGAATAGTCGAAAACGCCGTCGAATGGCGTAAACTGCTCGCTGGAAGAACTGCAGGAAATCAGCCCGAACCGGACCGGATCGGTGGAAGCATAGGCGATCCGAACCGATGGCGCGACCCGATCCGCCGATGCTTGAAGACCACGATCCGTCGATGTGATCCGATCCGAGCCCTACATCACGATTCACCTTCACGATCCGCTAGCAGCTCCGATCGCCAGAAGAAAGCATGACCCGATCCGACAGGGGCCCCACGAGCTGATGAAGCACGACCCCGACCCGATCCGCTGAAGGGTACTCGAACCGATCCGATGGAGCTGGAGGACCACGAGTTGATGGCGCGACCCGATCCGAATGAAGGAACTTGACCCGAACCAGTATGGTGACTGCGAACCGAACCAGGAGGCCATGAACTGAATGAAGACCGATCCGGAGGATGAGGACCAATAACCCGAGATGCAAAGGTAGTCCAAATGGAGGTTAGAGCTCAGGATCCAGTTGGGAACCAATGAGTTCACTTCATGGTTGGACTTTGCTGCGGGACGTGTGCTAAGGAGTTGTCGACGTTCATAACTTCGATTCACCACTAAAAATGAAGGATGGCTACTTATCAGTGCAGTAGGGTCATTATGACCTGAGGGGCAAGGTGATGGTAGCAAGACTACGTTATCAGTGCAGTAGGGTCATTATGACCTGAGGGGCAAGGTGATGCGTAGTAAGACTATGAGCCAGCGCAGATGGGGTGAATAACTCCATGGGGCAAGTGGACATAGTAAGGATTGGTAAGGCTATGAGCCAGCGCAGATGGGGTGAATAACTCCATGGGGCAAGTGGACATAGTGAGGAATTAGTGGCTACGTTATCAATGCAGCGAATCCATTTATGACTTCATGGGGCAGAGTGATCGTAGCAAGGTATGTTGGGTGATCGAAGTGGTGAATATCGTATGCTTTACGCACTGAGTGAGAGATGTGAGGATGGATGCTATGCTTGATTGTTTGCTATCATTATGACATGCACACCTCCCCCACCTCCGTACCTTTACACCGTTTGATATGGTACCGTAGAGTGTTGTACAGTATGTAGTGCTAACTCTTTGGTTGCAGGTCCAGGTTCAGGTATGTTTTAGTCTACCTGTTATTGTTCACTTTAGATGCTTA
The DNA here is from genome assembly GCA_030737875.1 of Allium sativum. Lineage (NCBI taxonomy): Eukaryota > Viridiplantae > Streptophyta > Magnoliopsida > Asparagales > Amaryllidaceae > Allium > Allium sativum. The sequence continues at coordinate 131,319,920 of CM060916.1, read as the reverse complement.
TCGCTCATACCAGGCTTTATGTCTGACCCAGAGTTTTATGTCTCCTCTTATTACTCTGGGTGCTCACACGAGCAGACTAGAGACAGGTTAGCTGGTGATGCGCGAGTAGCTGATTCGGAGGCGGGCAGGAGGCTTCCACGTATGATATATATATATATATATATACACACATTCTCCCTGTGTCGTTGGTGGTCGCTACTTGAGCATTAGTAGTGTACCTCCTTATCTTGTTTTTGCTTTGAGACAGTTTGAAAGTTGTAATAAGCTGTATTTTGGATTTCCGCTGCTATGATGTTTAGTTCTGGTTTTCAGCTTATGCACTGTCTCTCCTATTTTATGTCAAGTATGTTATTATTATATTTTATTCTATGCACTGTGAGACATTCTATAGGTTCTTTGTATGTTCATTTCCTTCTATCTTTTCCTTCTGACGACCCGTTCCGTGCTGACTGGGCATGTGTACAGCGCACTTTTGGAATAAATGTCGGTTGGTGCGGGGCGGGGCGTCACACTTGGTATCAGAGCTCTAGGTTGCGTAGTTAACCTAGGGAAAGACACTAGGGAGAGATAGTACGTAAATGAGAGCGCATATTTGTGATTACTTTGGTTTTCAAAAGCTATATATATATACTATTAGTAGTATAAGAATGAAGTCGCACTGCACTAGCACCACTATGGGGTCGTTAATCGTTTCCCTTTTTCAGATTGACGATGAGCCGAGACACGAGGGGTGCTGGTAGAGGGACCAACCAAGGGAATGCCGCTGACATGAGGGCGATGTTTACTAAACTCATGAGAGACATGCTTAGAGAAGTGCAAGGGGCAGTTCCCAATTCCGGAGTTGGTGTTGGCCCAGTAGTGCAGGCGCCTAGGGTCGATTTCGCCAAGTTGTGTAAAGATTACACTAACCTTGGTGGGAAACCGTTCCACGGGACGGAGTCGGCCACGGATGTTCAAGACTGGATGGATAGCTGTGACCGTATCTTTGATGACTTGGGTCTCGAGGATGCAATGAAGAGAAGGCTAGCGTCTCGTCAGCTGCAAGGGCGAGCGATGAATTGGTGGAATGCCATTAGAACAGCTACTCCAGAAGATCAAGTTACTTGGGATCAGTTCAAGGCTCGCTTTAGCGAGAAGTTTATTCCAGCTGCCCAGAAGTCAGTGTTGTTTAAGAGGTTCTTGGAACTCAAGAAGAATGGAAGGGCAGTTTCTGATTATATTGCTGAGTTCGACACTTTATCGAAGTATGGACTGTCTCTTATTGATACTCCTGAGAAGAAGAACGAGAAGTTCATTACTGGCCTGGATGGATACTTGGGGGAAAGGCTTATCAATCACATCGATGAGACTTTTGAATCGATTGTGGGGAAGGCTTTGAGATCAGAGAGCCTTTACCCTAAGTCAAAGACTGAGGCTGCATCTGCAGAAGGGCCAAAGCCGCAAGCAGGCGGTGGAGGCAAGAATAACTCTCAGAATAAGAGGAAGCAGGACCAATCTAAGGGTGGCCAGAAAAAGAGCAAGAAGGATGTTGAGTGCTTCAGCTGTGGTAAGAAGGGCCATTATGCTAAAGATTGTCGGGCCAAGCCAGCGGACAAGAAGTGCTTCAACTGTGGTCAAGTGGGTCATTTCAAGGATAAGTGTCTGCAACCTCTTAAGGAGAAGCAGATTGTGAAAGCATATGCTATTGAAGCTGTTCCTTCTTCGTCGAATGCCCCAACTGCGGCGAAGAAAGGAAAGAATGTTGTTATTGAAGGTACGCTTTCTATTTATGATATACCAGTTCAAGTTTTGTTTGATATTGGGGCTTCCCGTTCCTTCATATCAAGTGACCTGGTAGATAGGTTGGGACTTGAACCCGAGATAGTCGATAGACCATTGGTTGTGACGAACCCGATTGGTGGTTCGACTAGCCTTAGTATGATTTGCAGGAACTTGGTCTTATCGAGTCATGGATGTATGTTTGTATGTGATTGCTTTGTTTTGGGCTTTACTGGGTATGGCATTATATTGGGAGTCGATTGGCTCCGAAGATACGGGGTGGTGGTAGACTGTGAGGGCTTTTTAGTGACAGTGAGAGCGGATGATGGGCGGAGGGTAGTGTTTGGTAGTCTACCTAGTGATGGGGTTATGGCTAGTTTTGTAAATTCCCTCGACATCCCGCAGGATGAGTTATCATATGTGCCCGTGGTTGGCCATTATCCGGACGTCTTCGAGGAGGTGACCGGGCTTCCACCACACCGAGAGATTGAGTTCCGTATTGATTTAGTGAAAGATGCCAGACCTATAGTGATGCCACTTCGTCGTATGGCACCAAGGGAGCAGCGAGAGCTCGGGGTGCAAGTCAGCAATCTTTTGAAGAAGGGATTTATTAGAAGGAATGTCTCCGAGTGGGGAGCACCAGTTGTGTTTGCCACTAAGGCAGATGGTTCCCTTCGTTTGTGTGTGGACTATCGCGAGTTGAATAAGGTAATGAGGAAGAATAAGTATCCTCTACCGCGGATAGATGATTTGTTTGATCAGCTGGAAGGAGCTAGAGTGTTCTCCCAGTTGAACCTCGCGACAGGATTTCATCAGCTATGAGTAGCGGATGAGAGTGTTCCGAAAACGGCATTTAGGACGCCGTCTGGATTTTATGAGTGGTTGGTCATGCCATTTGGGTTGACCAATGCACCAGCCTATTTTGTGGATCTTATGAATCGAGTATTCATAGATCAGTTGAATAAGTTTGTTCTTGTGTTCGTGGATAATATCCTTGTTTACTCAAGGACAGAGGAGGAACACAAGGGACACTTGAGGATAGTGATGGAGGTGTTGAGGAAACACCAATTGAAAGCGAAATTCTCTAAGTGTCATTTTTGGAGAAGGGAAGTAAGGTTCTTGGGTCATGTTGTTTCAGAGAGTGGTATTGCCGTGGACCCTGCGAAGGTGGCTACGGTACAGGATTGGCCTACGCCCAAGAATACAACAGATGTAAGAAGTTTCTTGGGATTAGCTGGATATTATCGTAAGTTTATCTAGGACTTCTCCAAGATTGCAGCACCGTTGACTCAGTTGACTAAGAAGAATCAGTCCTTCGTCTGGGACGGAGTGTGTGAGGATGCCTTCAAGAGTCTAAAGGAGAGGTTGACGCGTGCGCCAGTGTTAGTCATTCCTAAAGGGAATGAAGAGATGACGGTATACACGGATGCTTGTGGTACCGGACTGGGTGCAGTATTGATGCAAGGAGGTAGGGTTGTAGCTTATGCTAGTCGACAGCTAAAGCCGCATGAGAAGAAGTATCCTACCCATGATTTGAAATTGGCAGCGATTGTATTTGCGCTGAAGATGTGGAGACACTATCTCTTGGGAGAAAGATTTGAGTTGTTTACCGATCATAAATCGTTAAAATATATCTTCTCTCAGAAGGATTTGAATCTCCGTCAGCAGAGATGGTTAGAGTTCTTGGCTTCGTATGATTTTGATATCGCATATACACCTGGGAAAGGTAATGTGGTAGCCGATGCCTTGAGTAGGAGACATGCCAGCTTAGGGGCAATGTTTCTTGAATGGAAGCAACTGGAGTGTATCGCGGGGTTTGATTTCAGACCAAGGTGCGAATTGGATCCAGTCATGCTAGCTAGTTTGACGATCAGACCCACTTTGATAGAGCGGATTGGTTCCAGCCAGAGGGACGATCCTAATCTATTGGAAATCATCTCCAAGTTAGAGATGGGTATCGATGAGGAGATGAATGTGTATGGGCTTGATCGAGATGGATGGCTTAGGAAGAATGAAAGATTAGTTGTGCCCAACGTGAATGGTTTGAGAGATGAAGTGCTTAGAGAATGTCATCACTCAAAACTGACTATACACCCCGGTGGTAATAAGATGTATCGGGACATGAAGCAGACTTACTACTGGGAAGGGATGAAAAGAGACGTTGGGAAGTTTATATCCAAATGCATGAATTGCCAGCTAGTTAAAGTCAAGCAAAAGAAGACTAGTGGGTTGTTGCAACCATTAGGAATTCCCGAATGGAAATGGGAGCAAGTTTCGATGGATTTCATCGATGGCTTACCAAGGACTAGGTCGGGATACGATAGCATTTGGGTAATTGTGGATCGATTGACTAAGAGCGCAAGATTTATACCAGTCAAATCGACCAGAACGGCAGCCAAGTTGGCAGAATTGTATATGAAATGGGTAGTAAGATTCCATGGAGTACCCAAAAGCATTGTGAGTGACCGAGACCCGTTGTTCACTAGTGGGTTTTGGAAAAGCTTACAAGAGGCTCTAGGGTCAAGATTACATCTCAGTACCGCATATCATCCTCAGACCGACGGTCAGACGGAGAGGGTGAATCGTATATTGGAAGATCTTTTGAGAGCTTGTATATTGGATTTTGGTGGATCATGGGATGACCATTTGCATCTAGTAGAGTTTGCATATAATAATAGCTACCAATCCAGTATCGGTATGGCTCCATATGAAGCTTTGTACGGAAGACCGTGCAACTCACCATCATGTTGGATAGAGACTGGCGAGAAGTTTATGCTTGGACCAGATGTGGTGAGGGAAACTTCCGATAAGATCAAGATCATTCAGCAAAGAATGAAAGCTGCCCAAGATAGGCAGAAGAGTTATGCTGATAAGAGAAGAAGAGACTTAAAATTCTCCGTTGGTGACTTGGTGTTTGTCAAGATCTCTCTGTTAAAGAGCGTGATTCGATTTGGCAGGAGAGGCAAGTTGGCACCAAGATTTGTTGGCCCATTCCCTGTTCTTGAACTAGTCGGGAATTTGGCCTATAGAGTTGGCTTACCAGAGAAAATGGCGGGAGTTCACAATGTATTTCATGTTTCCCAACTAAGGAAGTTCGTTCACGACTCAGATGTGACTATTTCACCTGATCAGTTGGAGGACTTCGAAGTAGAACCCGAGGCGGTTGGGAACCGCAAGCCGATTCGTATTGTGGGGCACGATACGAAACAACTTCGAAGGAAGGCAGTGAAGCTAGTCAAGGTTCAGTGGGGCGAGGACGAGAATGATTGTACTTGGGAGACAGAGGAGAACATTAGGAAGGCGTATCCAGAACTCTTTGCCTGGTAAGATTTACCTTACAATTTAATTTTCCGCATGCTTGGGTAGACTTGTTTTGCTTGTTTGCATGTTTGATTGTTGTTTTATGGTTGATAGGCATGCGGGACCTTTGTGTGTGTTTTGATTAGGGAATTTCGGGGGCGAAATTTCTTAAGGGGGGAAGAGTGTAATGACCCGCATTCTACGCATCGGGGGATCGTAGAATAGTTATTTCTTTCCCATATGAAGTCGTATGGTCATGTAACTTTGGGAAACATCCATTAGAGCCATTTCCCATGTTCATGATTTTTGTCGATTTTTAAATGACCGTTTTGCCCCTAGTTGGTACTGTTTTGGCCATAACTTTTGATTGGAAAGGAATTTTGACCTGAAACCACTTCCATTAGATTCGTTTGATGGTTTACCTTTCCGTAGAGTGGTCATAATAGCCAAACGGACTTACCGTTTGGGAGATATGGCTGAAACAAGGTTTGGAGGGTGAAAAACTGCTTAATCGGGCCAAACCGGGTGATTAGTGAGTAGGCCCATAGCCCATTTCGGGATTAGGGTTATGGGGAGGCTGAAATGAGATAGAGGATCATTCTATTTCAGTTTTCTAGCCTCCACTTATCACCAAGGAACCCTAAAAATGGCCTCTAACCTCTAAATCACCTCCAAATCATCTTTTGGTCAAGGATTAAGCTTAGCAACCCCTAATCAAGGAAGATCTTCAACAAAGCAACATAGGAGCTGCTGTTTGGCATTGAGATTCACATCAAATCAGAGCTTTATTTCAGATCTTAGTTTATTTTGTGGCTAAGGTGAGTGATTTGCATAGTTTTGCACTAATTATGGCTAATTAAGGGTGATTAGTGTTAATTAGCGAATTTAAAAATGATAAAATTCTGGAAAAATGTATATAAAATTCGGAATGATGTTTTAGACCTCTGATATGAATTTGGGTTAATTTGGTTAAGTTTTGCTAATTATATCATAAGTTGTTCTTAAACATGCTTAAAGGGAAATATGGGATTTTGGCTATGTTTGATCCATTTTAACCCATCATATTGTTGTTTTGGTGTTTGAGGTCACTTCTACTTGTTGCTATGACTGTATGGTATGCTTTGTGATTGATTAGAATAGTTAGAATGGTCGAAAACGCCGTCGAATGGCGTAAACTGCTCGCTGGAAGAACTGCAGGAAATCAGCCCGAAGCGGACTGGATCGGTGGAAGCAAAGGCGATCCGAACCGATGGCGCGACCCGATCCGCCGATGCTTGAAGACCAAGATCCGTCGATGTGATCCGATCCGAGCCCTACATCACGATTCACCTTCACGATCCGCTAGCAGCTCCGATCGCCAGAAGGAAGCATGACCCGATCCGATAGGGGCCCCACGAGCTGATGAAGCACGACCCCGACCCGATCCGCTGAAGGGTACTCGAACCGATCCGATGGAGCTGGAGGACCACGAGTTGATGGCGCGACCCGATCCGAATGAAGGAACTCGACCCGAACCAGTATGGTGACTGTGAACTGAACCAGGAGGCCATGAACTGAATGAAGACCGATCCGGAGGATGAGGACCAATAACCCGAGATGCAAAGGTAGTCCAAATGGAGGTTAGAGCTCAGGATCCAGTTGGGAACCAATGAGTTCACTTCATGGTTGGACTTTGCTGCGGGACGTGTGCTAAGGAGTTGTCGATGTTCATAACTTCGATTCACCACTAAAAATGAAGGATGGCTACTTATCAGTGCAGTAGGGTCATTATGACCTGAGGGGCAAGGTGATGGTAGCAAGACTACGTTATCAGTGCAGTAGGGTCATTATGACCTGAGGGGCAAGGTGATGCGTAGTAAGACTATGAGCCAGCGCAGATGGGGTGAATAACTCCATGGGGCAAGTGGACATAGTAAGGATTGGTAAGGCTATGAGCCAGCGCAGATGGGGTGAATAACTCCATGGGGCAAGTGGACATAGTGAGGAATTAGTGGCTACGTTATCAGTGCAGCGAAGCCATTTATGACTTCATGGGGCAGAGTGATCGTAGCAAGGTATGTTGGGTGATCGAAGTGGTGAATATCGTATGCTTTACGCACTGAGTGAGAGATGTGAGGATGGATGCTATGCTTGATTGTTTGCTATCATTATGACATGCACACCTCCCCCACCTCCGTACCTTTACACCGTTTGATACGGTACCGTAGAGTGTTGTACAGTATGTAGTGCTAACTCTTTGGTTGCAGGTCCAGGTTCAGGTATGTTTTAGTCTACCTGTTATTGTTCACTTTAGATGCTTATCGCTCATATCAGGCTTTATGTCTGACCCAGAGTTTTATGTCTCCTCTTATTACTCTGGGTGCTCACACGAGCAGACTAGAGACAGGTTAGCTGGTGATGCGCGAGTAGCTGATTCGGAGGCGGGCAGGAGGCTTCCACGTATGATATATATATACACATTCTCCCTGTGTCGTTGGTGGTCGCTACTTGAGCATTAGTAGTGTACCTCCTTATCTTGTTTTTGCTTTGAGACAGTTTGAAAGTGGTAATAAGCTGTATTTTGGATTTCCGCTGCTATGATGTTTAGTTCTGGTTTTCAGCTTATGCACTGTCTCTCCTGTTTTATGTCAAGTATGTTATTATTATATTTTATTCTATGCGCTGTGAGACATTCTACAGGTTCTTTGTATGTTCATTTCCTTCTTCCTTTTCCTTCTGACGACCCGTTCCGTGCTGACTGGGCATGTGTACAGCGCACTTTTGGAATAAATGTCGGTTGGTGCCGGACGGGGCGTCACAAGGACAGCCCCAGTTTCCTCCTAAGCCTTCTGGGCATCCAACTCCGCCTTCTTCTTAGCATCTTTGGCGGCCTTCTAATCAGCTAGTTTCTTAGATTTGAGTTTCACAATATCATTCGCCTTAAGCTTCTCATAGATTTCGATGACTCTCTATTTGGCATCGTCAGTGGCGTCCTTCTTCCTAGCCTCCTCAGTGAGTCTCTCCTTCTCAGCCTAATCAGTGGCCTTCTTCCTGTCCTCTTTGGCGGCCCTCTCCTTCGCAGCCTTAGCATCATCTTTCTTCCTTGCCACTATAGTAGCATTTTTCTCCTCGGCATCCTACCTAGCCTTGGCCTGTGTCGCTTGTATGGCAGCCTCATCTTGCTTCCTCATATTCCTCGGATTTCGCCAACATCTTGGCTTTCTGGGCTTCCACCACATCATGGATTGTGTGCATGCTCGCATCAACTGCACCTATCACTTGTGCACTTTGGCCATCCACAACCTCTCCTTCCTCCAGAAGATCATTATAAAGATGGGACCCTAACTCAACATCCGAGATACACGTGTCCTCCTACCTCTCCAAATTGTATTCCCTGTAATCCCAATCCAGACACAAATGTTTGGGGAAGCAGGGGGAAACCCAGTGTAGGTTGAGGTATGGGTATCCGAGATACACCTGTCGCAACCGAGCCTCAAACGACACCAACCTCTCCCATGTCCGAGCCATCTCTCGGGGATAATCGTTTACCCACGATATTCCATGGAACCTTAACTCCTTGACATACATTCCCTGGAAGGGCTCCTCCAGTGATTCCTCCACCCTTGCCTCGGTGTCCTCAGTTTCTTCCTTAAGCATATCCACCTCCCTTCAGTGTTAGACCTTTAACCCTTCTAGTGAGCTCAGAACTTCTCTATTACTGGCCTCGGCTTTCTCTTCCTTAGCCATCTCCAGCCGCTGCCTCAAATCATCATTCTCCCTTTGCAACCTCTGAACCCCCTCGTTCTCAGTTTTCAACCTCTCATTCCCTAGTATTAAAACCTCATTTTCCTTCTTAAGCTGGTGTACTTTATCGTTTTCTGTAGACGGATGAATGTTCACTTAATCCAGTTCTTCTTTCTCCTTCTTTAGTTGTGCATTCTCTGTCGAGACCGAAGCCACAGTGTCCTTGAAAGAGGAAGTAGCTCGCTCTGAATCCTTCACTAGCTTGTCATATTTCTCCGTCAGCTCCGCTGTTTCAACAACAAGTGATTATCATTCAAGTAAGTTACTATGAGCAAATAAATACTCACACCACAAGAGCCGGCCTTATCTATCTCTTTCTCCTAATTACGGACGGTGGTCCGCTCGGCATCAATAGTCAACCTTGAATCTGGATCTCCACGTTCTTCTTCCTGATCAAGACCGAATGATTCGCAGAGTACTTTTTAAACTCTCTAACTTGGAAATATACAGCCCGCACCTTCATCCGTACCTCTTCATTGACTTCACAGAGAATCAGTTTGATGTCAGGAAGGAATATTAATTCGTTAAAGTAGTGATCAGGAAATTTTTGCATCAACAAGGCTTTTCTCTCCTCAATAGTAAGCTCTCGAGTCTCAGGAACATCCAGGTCCTACTTCTTCTTCTTCGCTACCTCCTTCTTCCACTGACGACCAGTATCCATCCCTGTTCCTCGGGGAGCATGGGTACAATCCATATGCGCAGTATGAGTGGAAACCGTAGACTAGGAATGTCTAATGCCCGTCACGTCAAACCTGGAGTCTGCCCCAAATGTTTGGATAAGGAGCGGAGGAGTCGGAGATAGCCGAGATCGCTCTCTGTGGCGGTATTCGTTGTTGCGATCATGGGGAGACGGTGGTTCGTCAACTAAGATGGCACTCCTCCTAAAGTCTAAAAATGAAACCGCCCATTGACGGTCGACGACTCCCATACCCATACCTCAACCTCCTCTTCCTTGAGCCATGTCACCTATAAAACAAACAGACACATGCTTAAACTCGAGAACCCAGTGTACACAAACAAAAGTTGTGTCATGTAGTGTTTATGAATGTGTATCCTAAGTGTTCTCTCAACAGACTAGATAGTTGTCCACTCGGAGGGGTGATCTCCCCCGCAGTTATAGCTAGTTCCTCCACACTCGTGGCGCTAGACCAGGGGAACACTTCTAGTGGGAGTTTATTAAGTTCATCAAATTGACCCTCTTTCTCGATTGAGATGGCGGTCTCAGAGGGAGTTACTGGAGACTGTGACCTAGTCGATGTTTCTATCCTTGTCTCATCTGTCGTAGGTACAACTGGAGCGACCAATGTGCCCTCGTCCCTAACAGTTGCCTCCTTATCGCCAATCTTGCCACCACCAGCCTTTCCTAAATCTTCGTTGTCTTGTACGGCTTAGACTTGATAGAGGATGCCTACCTCTTCCAACTCAAGGAGCTTGCTACTTTCCTGGTCTCCAATTTCTTCTCACCTTTGGCGATGACTGATCTAATTATCGCCTGATCATTAGGAAGTAAACATGCACGACGAAGTCCATTTGGATCTAGAATGCTCTCAGTGGAACGTGACTCAACCGAAATAGCTAGCAAAGACTTAAGATGTTGTTGATACACGATATCTGTGGGAAACTCAGGATTTTCTGTCATACAAGAATGAAGTTAAACTTAAGCTACCCAACCTACAAGTTACAAGCTAAATGTAAAGGGGAATGCTTACTTCCTTCCAACCACCGTCTCGCAAATCCAGGAGGACAACGCATGAAGAACCAATCATTCTTATACACAGTCAACCACTACAACAAAATGACCCTATTACAACGGTGGGCGAACCGTCGTGTATTAAGAAGTTGTAATAGACTCATATCTTTTACAACGTTTTTACACTGTTGCAACACCGTTGTAATATGTATATTTTACAACTTTTTTCCACCGTTGTAGTAATACATATTACAACATTTTTGCACTGTTGTAGTAGTACATATTACAACTTTTTTTCACGGTTGTAGTAATTCCTGCAATAATTAATTATAACAATACGATTTTTGTTTCGTTATACATTACATTTCATATAAAAATAAATATTTATATTGAATAAAATGATACTACACTGATCTGAAATAATCAATTAAATATTTTATTTCAATATTTGAATTAGTACAACTTTCTGATCCACTATCGTACAACTCACTTTTACATAATACAGTCATAACAATACATACATTCCTGTGACGAAAAGGAATTTCGCTCGGTCCGAACCAGTCGCTAAACTGATCCAGGCCGTTCGAAACGCCCTATCGTTTGAGAACACGACAAAACAGAACGCAGACGGAAGAACTTTTCATTGTATATTACAACAATGCATCAGATTACAAGAATATACAGAGTATAAATGAATAAATATTACACAGAAAATATCAGAGATTTAAATTACATTTAAATACATAGCAGTGTAAAATAATACAATACACAACTAGAAGTAGATATACGGATTCAAAGCTTTTCCGGATATCGTTCCAGCTGTAAACCAGGATCCTGTGAATATAAATCTGCAAAACCAAAACTACTAGTTGCCCGTGTCAAAATAGGGGCACCCAGAGTTTAGGTTAAAACAGTAAACTCCAGGTCAGTCATGGGACTGCTGTGAGAACTAAAAACAGTAATCTTTATTTTTAAAGTTAGGTAAATCAAGGGACCACGCCGTATAACACGGAACGGGTTTCCTCCCAAGAATACCAGTGCATAAAACAAACAGCGCAATGCTAAATAAAGAAAAATGAAGCTATTATAAGACCCAGTTCCCATCACACAATGCAATCGCAAGCCGGAGGATAGGGTTTTTACCTTACAATAGCCAAGAATGCTTGATACGTTTAAAACAAATCATTTGATACTATTATAAGTGCATAGTGTATAAAACAACTTCAAATCATAAGTATCAATCATAGGCGACATGAGCGTCCCATGCCACTATGTCGCCATATATAGGTTTACAAATAAAACCGCAAAGTCACGTATTTGGAAATTGGGTTTCCATCTATGAACCGAGGCAAAATATAGTCCTCAACCGATTCGAGACAATCTAGCCCATGTCTCCGGAACAGCCGCAACTGCCCCTTGGAGCGACAGGGCCGGTCCACCGATGTGGATTATAGTGCCTGAACAATACGTCTCTCCGCCCTATGGGGCGTAAATGAGCCAACAAATGACTCCATCGGACCCGGATCGTCCGATCAAACCGAGGCGCCTCGCAACAGCAACAACCACATAAGTCAAACTCGTCAGGGCGTGTAAAACCACTGACGCCACTTCTAGCTAGAAAGAAACGCATGTCCTCCCTGAGGTCCGTCTCCCGTTTTTGGTTCATACCAGGTGTGAAACTCGCGAAGTAAACGTTACACAAAGCTACGCCACAAAGACCGTGCTTCGATCATCACTACAAGATTTTGCTTTTCAACAGAAGCCTCGATCAATTGCCACTTAGGCGTGCCACACAGGAAATTCACTCCATGCGTTTGATAACCATCAATATATAACCCCTGAGCTCGTACGTCTCAGAGAAGGGCGTTAAGCAAGAGAATAAATTCTCCGCCGCCAAACAGATATATATTTAATGGAGATCAATCACACGAACTAAAATCCAATGTCAAACACACAGTCCATTTACAAGTTCGCTCTGGGTCTGAACGAAACCGGAGGCACCTAGTACCCCGCATATCCATCGATCTCCAAGTAAGTCTGGACGATCACCAACTGTTTCCATCTTCTTGGGTGTACAGCCCAATCAAGATCATCAGTAATCACCCAAACGACGTGAAGACCTCCGGTCTTCAACCACCGTTTTCATCTTCGACTTTTCGTCGTATCAGTTATTCAGAATGGGATAAACCCGGTCTTTCCGAATAACTCGCGTATATTTTAAATAAGTGTTACACAAACACAACATACGCCTCATTCCAATTCATCAGTCACTAACCGTAAATTAATCAAGAGAATAATTCCCCAAATATTAACCCCGAAGGCCGAAACCAACATCAGATCAATATCCAGAAAACCATTCTGCTTGGCTAACCGACAGTTAGTTTCTAAATTTCACATTCATAGGGAAAGGTTCCCATTAATTTTATCCAAGATAAATTATTAAAATTTATTCTTTAATCTTCTTTTGAATTTCGATTCAACTAGTCGGGATTAACGAAACTTACCGAAGTAATCATTTGTTTTAATTCCCCAATCCCAATCTATTCATCCCATGAAGTAAAACTGGTAATACTTCATATCTAACACCACGGTGTTATCGGTAAATTCAATTACCATTTCACGTTCAAATCTAATTAAAGATTTAACCATCGCCTGGAATAAAACTGGTGATACTCCATTCTCGATCTTTTCAATCTAATTAAAGATTCATTAAAACTCCACTTAGTTTTAATCTGTGACTGGGTTAAAGAATTAGTGTCATTTAAAACACGGTTCACGATAAACCCAAAATCACATTTCCATTAATTATCGGGTTAAAGAACGAGTGTTATTTAAAAACACCATTCACGATAAACCCAAGAATCAATATCAATTCAATTCCAATTAAATATTGTTTAATTGGTACACTTCATTAAATCTAAATAAAAAGATTTAATCTTTTCTCAACTGTGTTCAAGAACAGTGTTAGTGAAGACACCATTCACGACAAACCCAAATCACATTTGATATTAAATACAAGGTTCTGAATAGAAAATATATCGGCTTATATTCAATATCAGATTCTACGACCAACAGATATCGTATTGGAAATAACGATATATTTATCTATATCTTTCAAAATTCCACAGCAACATCTGTATAATCATGAAATCAAACATCGAAATATTCCGAAGACAATTTCGATTCAAATCCATTCCAATGCAATTATTGGAAGTTCTGGTTATTTTCAAAACCATTTCAAATCCAATTTATTTATTTTAAAAATAAATAAATTACTATTCTAGTTCAAAACTAGTTCATTTCGATAAAAATCTATTTTTCTCTTTTCAAATATGGAGTTTTTCATCCCAATTCTTCACAAATCATTTCTTATGATTTTACACAAATTATTACTATTTTTAATAATTTTATCAAGGCCCGCACAGTCGATTTCCATCATTGGCCATCGAACTGCACTTACACCGACCTTTTTCAAATTTGATTTGGACATAATTCCAAATCCAACCGTTAGATTTCAAATTTCCAATATTCGTTAGAAAGCTCTTTTCGATACGAACCCAACGGTTCCGGTTTTAGGAGAATCCGACGGTCGGATCTCCCGTAATGTCCGTTTGAAATAAATGGTCGAAATTCACAAATTACCGCGGCGCGGCGCGTTCTATTCCGGCCATTATATTATATATAATATATATAATATATATTTCGTCGATTACTGTTTAAAACAAAGTTTATAAATAGTTTTGAATTCGTTTCAAAAACAATTTCAACTCCCATCTCAACTCAAATCAAAATTGAATCTTTCCTTATTAATTCGTTTTAAAATTCATTTCTATTCAATTCAAGTTTCAATTCAATTTGAATTCATTTCAATTCGTTTTAAATTCATTTCATTTCGAAATCGTTTTCAATTCATTTGATTTCGAAATCGCTTTCAATTCATTTGATTTCGAAATCGCTTTCAATTCATTTCATTTCGAAATCGTTTTCAATTCATTTCATTTCGAAATCGTTTTCAATTCATTTCATTTCGAAATCGCTTTCAATTCATTTGATTTCGAAATCGTTTTCAATTCATTTCATTTCGAAATCGTTTTATATTCAATTGAAATTAAATTCGAACTTCATTTCAAAATATGCGATTTCGAAATCACTTTTCGATATTCATTTTAAATGAGTAAAATCGATATAAATATCGTTCACGTCTAAATGGCGTCAATCTAATCAACACGGCTTCATATATTTCTATTTTTCAAATGTTCTGTTTCAAATATTTCTTTTACAAATATTTCATTTTCAAATATTTCGTTCAACACATGACTAATCTCAACGGATGAGTACAGTCAACACATGAACCTTTATATTATATTGACAAAGATGTAAATTTTTTTATTTTAAAAATATTTCGTTCAACACATGACTAATCTCAACGGATGAGTACAGTCAACACATGAACCTTTACTTTATAATATTCTTTATTTTCTAAATGGGAATGAGGCCCAATCAATCACCATATAAATTTAATTATATGGATTTTCATACAACTCATGTATATAATAACATTGAAAAATAATCAACCATCAACCAAAGTGCACTACACTGTATAAGCATCAAATATAGATATCTAACGCTTATACAGCCTGTCAATCAATCGATCGACATATTTAATCAATCAGGATGAGTGGACTTCATATTTCATCCCAACACCCGTGTGGGGTTTCAAACAATCAAACGCGTATTTTATTCGTGCAGTTGGGCGATGTGTAAAATTTATCGACCCAATCAATGTCCTTCAAATAGGTGTACATAAACAAACCGTCCGGTTTGTAAATGAATATTTATTCACATTCACTATATTCATATTTACGTTAAAAATTATATTTTTAACGATAAAACATTTTATTTTAACATATGAATTTCTATTCAGTTCATTCTTTAAATAAAATGATATTTTTATCTTTCTAACATATTTTAGAAAATTTCGGCGGCATAACGGCACGATACTAGAAACGCGACAAGGCCTAGCCTTATCCCCGGTCTAGTGAAGGCCCACGCCATTCACACATCAATCAAATCAATTTCATTTCACCAAACAATTAAATTCAAACCAATTAATCTAACCAACTACACAACCAAACAATTTAACAAACAAGCCATCCATGGTCTGTGGATGATGGGTGTCGGGTGCTACTAAACACCGTCTGCATCCTAGCATATATATATAACTAGAAAAATTAAATTGAAAGGTGAGAAGTTCTCACCGATAGCTATCCAACTATCTTGACTCTTCTTTGATAGAAATCTTCCTCGTTATCGCATCTTCGTCATCTTCGTTGCTGTAGCCACTACATATGTAAAAATCATATTTTTACTTCGCTATTCAATATATAAAAATTGAATTTTTTACTTTGCTATTCAATATATAAAAATCATATTTTCTTCGTTATGATATCATAAAAATTCTATTTTTATTCACGAAACAATGATATTTTAGTTTACAAAATTATTGCTATTTCTATTTTTACAACGGTACTTATATAATAAAGATTATATTTTTATATCGCCCCTTATATAAAAATCACTTCTTTGGTCATTCTACATAATAAAGATCAAATCTTTAATACTTCTATAATGTAAAAATCATATTTTTAATCTTTCATAAAATTCGAATATATATATTTTTCCTAACGTTATACAAATATATGTTAAAACTGAAAAGAGATGAATGGAAAATAAAATAAAAACAAACTCACATTTTTGGTTTGAAATCAAGAGGAGGGAGGTGAAGCAGTGGCTGACCGGAGGGAAGAGGGTGTCGGGATCATCGGAGGTGGGGTCAGATGGCCGAGGAGGCGAGCTGGGGCGCGGCAGGCTTAGGGCAGCGGGGTTCGTCAGTTTCGATTTGGCTGAAGGGGATTGGGCTCGTGCGTTCGATTGAGAGGGAGGAGCGGTTTCAGGAGAGAGGAGTAGATAGGGGATGCGGAGGCGAGGGGGGTGGGTTTGGCGCCGGCGGCGACGCCACCTGGGGGGGCGCGATGGTGGGTTACGGGATTTGGGGATCGAGTTTTTTTTTTTTTTCGATTGAAACTGACGGGGGAAGGAGGAAACAAAGGGGGGGTATATGTAATTTAATTAATTATTTAATTAATCCTCCAAAAGTTGACTTTTTCATACTACCTCTAAACGAGGCCCACCGCCTGCCGTCCATAGCGTTTTACCCCCATTCCGAACACAATGGGATATGTATCGTAGGTTGATTCGATAGTTACAATCAGTCTCCGTTGAATTTACATTCAAATCATTATATTGAATTTTAAACGTACATTTCAAATTACCGGGGTCACATACTAACTCTATAAATCCCATAAAAATATTTTCTAGCTTCGTATTGACGATACGGTCCTAACAAAACTAGTTTCATCGAATTCTGAGACCGTTGGAAAAATGGCCAATTTCCAGTCGATTAAAATCAACTGAAACTGGTCAAACGCGTTTTCCTTTGCCACGCTCACATATTGAATCGAAAAATTATGAAATTTGAAACCTAGCAATAATTTTACATCACGGATCCAACAAAAGTGGTTTCGTCGAAATCCGAGGTCGTTTGCAAAATGTCCATTTTTAAGGGCTTGAATTCCATAGCGACTATTCAGAATTTTCAACTGGACATATCTTTTGATTCCCGCTATGAAATTTTGATTTTTCGGATTCATTGGAAAGATATTATCAAATAGATCCTAATGATTTTTGGTTTCTCTAAAATCCGGATTATTTTGCACCCGGTACATTCATTTGAAGTTTGAAATCGAATTATCGAACTACCGCGCCATTTTCAATTCCTTATATAATTATATATAATTATTTATATTCTAACGACGACGTACATAATATATACGTTCGATTTCAATTCAAAATAAATTTCTCGTCGTTATTATTTAAAATAATTCATTTTAAATAATCAAAATTCGCTAAAATTGCCAAAATAAAAATTTTAAACTGGCCCAGATTTTCGGGTTGTTACAATCTCCCCCACTTAAAACTTTTCGTCCCCGAAAAGGAACAAAGTCGAAAGTGGTTTGATCATTCAACTCTACGTTTGATTTGGCTTCCATTCTCCAACTTTTCAGTTTCTGAGAATTTTCAAAAATTTCAAAAATTTGGCTAACACCCTAAATTTTCGAAAAATTTCGCCATAACCTCCCCTGCACCGGGAGCCACGGGAAAATCCCGAAATTGCCATATAGGCCTTCTGATCTCAAAAAGAAAAAGAAAAAGCCAAGCGGCTAGCCAATAGGCTCATAAAATCATCATCACCCAAACAAAACAGTAAATTATGTAATAAACATGTACCTATTTGTCGAGCAAACAAATTTTATTCTCTGCTCTAGCCTCCTTGCTATGACCTGTTCAATGTAAGTACTTGTATATGCAAGCAAATGCGACTAATTTCAATATAATTCAATATTTGATACAATTAGGCGTAATGGTTCAAAATTTATCAAACAACTAAACAAGCAACACAAACATCAATCAATTAGTGAATTAGAGTTTCAAATTCATAATTTTGATACATATACAAAAATCTCATTTTTGATGCCAAATCACAACAATAGGCCCTATCTAATTTTGGTTCTCACACCAGTCAATAGGAAATATATAGAAATCTTACTTTCGTTACTCGAAAATAAATATTGGCGACGGTGCCCCATCACCAGAATTATCCCCGGGCAACTAGAGTATGACTCTATAACCATCCAGTATATTAAAACTTCGAATACACGTTTGCAAGACATATATGCAAAATCTTTATATACTGGATTGTCCCGATCAATATAGAATAAATAATCAAATACGTATAATTGATTTAAATTTCAAAACAAAATTTGTTTTCATTTTAAAAATATACTCTTCACACTCGTTCTAGGATACTACTGATCCCATCTCTAACGAGTCATTCCCATTGGATATTACTAACCCAATATCTGATGAATTCTTTCGTATGGTTCTAATGTGTCTTGTTCTCGAGCTCTGTAAACCAAAGCTCTGATACCAACTGTGACGAAAAGGAATTTCGCTCGGTCCGAACCAGTCGCTAAACCGATCCAGGCCGTTCGAAACGCCCAATCGTTTGAGAACACGACAAAACAGAACGCAGACGGAAGAACTTTTCATTGTATATTACAACAATGCATCAGATTACAAGAATATACAGAGTATAAATGAATAAATATTACACAGAAAATATCAGAGATTTAAATTACATTTAAATACATAGCAGCGGAAAATAATACAATACACAACTAGAAGTAGATATACGGATACAAAGCTTTTCCGGATATCGTTCCAGCTGTAAACCAGGATCCTGTGAATATAAATCTGCAAAACCAAAACTACTAGCTGCCCGTGTCAAAATAGGGGCACCCAGAGTTTAGGTTAAAACAATAAACTCCAGGTCAGTCATGGGACTGGTGTGAGAACTAAAAACAATAATCTTTATTTTTAAAGTTAGGTAAATCAAGGGACCACGCCGTATAACACGGAACGGGTTTCCTCCCAAGAATACCAGTGCATAAAACAAACAGCGCAATGCTAAATAAAGAAAAATGAAGCTATTATAAGACCCAGTTCCCATCACACAATGCAATCGCAAGCCGGAGGATAGGGTTTTTACCTTATAATAGCCAAGAATGCTTGATACATTTAAAACAAATCATTTGATACTATTATAAGTGCATAGTGTATAAAACAACTTCAAATCATAAGTATCAATCATAGGCGACATGAGCGTCCCATGCCACTATGTCGCCATATATAGGTTTACAAATAAAACCGCAAAGTCACGTATTTGGAAATTGGGTTTCCATCTATGAACCGAGGCAAAAGATAGTCCTCAACCGATTCGAGACAATCTAGCCCATGTCTCCGGAACAGCCGCAACTGCCCCTTGGAGCGACAGGGCCGGTCCACCGATGTGGATTATAGTGCCTGAACAATACGTCTCTCCGCCCTATGGGGCGTAAATGAGCCAACAAATGACTCCATCGGACCCGGATCGTCCGATCAAACCGAGGCGCCTCGCAACAGCAACAACCACATAAGTCAAACTCGTCAGGGCGTGTAAAACCACTGACGCCACTTCTAGCTAGAAAGAAACGCATGTCCTCCCTGAGGTCCGTCTCCCGTTTTTGGTTCATACCGGGTGTGAAACTCGCGAAGTAAACGTTACACAAAGCTACGCCACAAAGACCGTGCTTCGATCATCACCACAAGACTTTGCTTTTCAACAGAAGCCTCGATCAATTGCCACTTAGGCGTGCCACACAGGCAATTCACTCCATGCGTTTGATAACCATCAATATATAACCCCTGAGCTCGTACGTCTCAGAGAAGGGCGTTAAGCAAGAGAATAAATTCTCCGCCGCCAAACAGATATATATTTAATGGAGATCAATCACACGGACTAAAATCCAATGTCAGACACACAGTCCATTTACAAGTTCGCTCTGGGTCTGAACGAAACCGGAGGCACCTAGTACCCCGCATATCCATCGATCTCCAAGTAAGTCTGGACGATCACCAACTGTTTCCATCTTCTGGGGTGTACAGCCCAATCAAGATCATCAGTAATCACCCAAACGACGTGAAGACCTCCGGTCTTCAACCACCGTTTACATCTTCGACTTATCGTCGTATCAGTTATTCAGAATGGGATAAACCCGGTCTTTCCGAATAACTCGCGTATATTTTAAATAAGTGTTACACAAACACAACATACGCCTCATTCCAATTCATCAGTCACTAACCGTAAATTAATCAAGAGAATAATTCCCCAAATATTAACCCCGAAGGCCGAAACCAACATCAGATCAATATCCAGAAAACCATTCTGCTTGGCTAACCGACAGTTAGTTTCTAAATTTCACATTCATAGGGAAAGGTTCCCATTAATTTTATCCAAGATAAATTATTAAAATTTATTCTTTAATCTTCTTTTGAATTTCGATTCAACTAGTCGGGATTAACGAAACTTACCGAAGTAATCATTTGTTTTAATTCCCCAATCCCAATCTATTCATCCCATGAAGTAAAACTGGTAATACTTCATATCTAACACCACGGTGTTATCAGTAAATTCAATTACCATTTCACGTTCAAATCTAATTAAAGATTTAACCATCGCCTGGAATAAAACTGGTGATACTCCATTCTCGATCTTTTCAATCTAATTAAAGATTCATTAAAACTCCACTTAGTTTTAATCTGTGACTGAATTAAAGAATCAGTGTCATTTAAAACACGGTTCACGATAAACCCAAAATCACATTTCCATTAATTATCGGGTTAAAGAACGAGTGTTATTTAAAAACACCATTCACGATAAACCCAAGAATCAATATCAATTCAATTCCAATTAAATATTGTTTAATTGGTACACTTCATTAAATCTAAATAAAAAGATTTAATCTTTTCTCAACTGGGTTCAAGAACAGTGTTAGTGAAGACACCATTCACGACAAACCCAAATCACATTTGATATTAAATACAAGGTTCTGAATAGAAAATATATCGGCTTATATTCAATATCAGATTCTACGACCAACAGATATCGTATTGGAAATAACGATATATATATCTATATCTTTCAAATTTCCATAGCAACATCTGTATAATCATGAAATCAAACATCGAAATATTCCGAAGACAATTTCAATTCAAATCCATTCCAATGCAATTATTAGAAGTTCTGGTTATTTTCAAAACCATTTCAAATCCAATTTATTTATTTTAAAAATAAATAAATTACTATTCTAGTTCAAAACTAGTTCATTTCGATAAAAATCTATTTTTCTCTTTTCAAATATGGAGTTTTTCATCCCAATTCTTCACAAATCATTTCTTATGATTTTACACAAATTATTACTATTTTTAATAATTTTATCAAGGCCCGCACAGTCGATTTCCATCATTGGCCATCGAACTACACTTACAGCGACCTTTTTCAAATTTGATTTGGACATAATTCCAAATCCAACCGTTAGATTTCAAATTTCCAATATTCGTTAGAAAGCTCTTTTCGATACGAACCCAACGGTTCCGGTTTTAGGAGAATCCGACGGTCGGATCTCCCGTAATGTCCGTTTGAAATAAATGGTCGAAATTCACAAACTGCCGCGGCGCGGCGCGTTCTATTCCGGCCATTATATTATATATAATATATATAATATATATTTCGTCGATTACTATTTAAAACGAAGTTTATAAATAGTTTTGAATTCGTTTCAAAAACAATTTCAACTCCCATCTCAACTCAAATCAAAATTGAATCTTTCCTTATTAATTCGTTTTAAAATTCATTTCTATTCAATTCAAGTTTCAATCCAATTTGAATTCATTTCAATTCGTTTTAAATTCATTTCATTTCGAAATCATTTTCAATTCATTTTATTTCGAAATCGCTTTCAATTCATTTGATTTCGAAATCGCTTTCAATTCATTTCATTTCGAAATCGTTTTCAATTCATTTCATTTCGAAATCGTTTTCAATTCATTTCATTTCGAAATCGCTTTCAATTCATTTGATTTCGAAATCGTTTTCAATTCATTTCATTTCGAAATCGTTTTATATTCAATTGAAATTAAATTCGAACTTCATTTCAAAATATGCGATTTCGAAATCACTTTTCGATATTCATTTTAAATGAGTAAAATCGATATAAATATCGTTCACGTCTAAATGGCGTCAATCTAATCAACACGGCTTCATATATTTCTATTTTTCAAATGTTCTGTTTCAAATATTTCTTTTACAAATATTTCGTTTTCAAATATTTCATTCAACACATGACTAATCTCAACGGATGAGTACAATCAACACATAAACCTTTATATTATATTGACAAAGATGTAATTTTTTTTATTATAAAAATATTTCGTTCAACACATGACTAATCTCAACGGATGAGTACAGTCAACACATGAACCTTTACTTTATAATATTCTTTATTTTCTAAATGGGAATGAGGCCCAATCAATCACCATATAAATTTAATTATATGGATTTTCATACAACTCATGTATATAATAACATTGAAAAATAATCAACCATCAACCAAAGTGCACTACACTGTATAAGCATCAAATATAGATATCTAACGCTTATACAGCCTGTCAATCAATCGATCGACATATTTAATCAATCAGGATGAGTGGACTTCATATTTCATCCCAACACCCGTGTGGGGTTTCAAACAATCAAACGCATATTTTATTCGTGCAGTTGGGCGATGTGTAAAATTTATCGACCCAATCAATGTCCTTCAAATAGGTGTACATAAACAAACCGTCCGGTTTGTAAATGAATATTTATTCACATTCACTATATTCATATTTACGTTAAAAATTATATTTTTAACGATAAAACATTTTATTTTAACATATGAATTTCTATTCAGTTCATTCTTTAAATAAAATGATATTTTTATCTTTCTAACATATTTTAGAAAATTTCGGCGGCATAACGGCACGATACTAGAAACGGGACAAGGCCTAGCCTTATCCCCGGTCTAGTGAAGGCCCACGCCATTCACACATCAATCAAATCAATTTCATTTCACCAAACAATTAAATTCAAACCAATTAATCTAACCAACTACACAACCAAACAATTTAACAAACAAGCCATCCATGGTCTGTGGATGACGGGTGTCGGGTGCTACTAAACACCGTCTGCATCCTAGCATATATATATAACTAGAAAAATTAAATTGAAAGGTGAGAAGTTCTCACCGATAGCTATCCAACTATCTTGACTCTTCTTTGATAGAAATCTTCCTCGTTATCGCATCTTCGTCATCTTCGTTGCTGTAGCCACTACATATGTAAAAATCATATTTTTACTTCGCTATTCAATATATAAAAATCGAATTTTTACTTTGCTATTCAATATATAAAAATCATATTTTCTTCGTTATGATATCATAAAAATCCTATTTTTATTCACGAAACAATGATAATTTTGTTTACAAAAATATTGCTATTTCTATTTTTACAACGGTATTTATATAATAAAGATTATATTTTTATATCGCCCCTTATATAAAAATCACTTCTTTGGTCCTTCTACATAATAAAGATCAAATCTTTAATACTTCTATAATGTAAAAATCATATTTTTAATCTTTCATAAAATTCGAATATATATATTTTTCCTAACGTTATACAAATATATGTTAAAACTGAAAAGAGATGAATGGAAAATAAAATAAAAACAAACTCACATTTTTGGTTTGAAATCAAGAGGAGGGAGGTGAAGCAGTGGCTGACCGGAGGGAAGAGGGTGTCGGGATCATCGGAGGTGGGGTCAGATGGCCGAGGAGGCGAGCTGGGGCGCGGCAGGCTTAGGGCAGCGGGGTTCGTCAGTTTCGATTTGGCTGAAGGGGATTGGGCTCGTGCGTTCGATTGAGAGGGAGGAGCGGTTTTAGGAGAGAGGAGGAGATAGGGGATGCGGAGGCGAGGGGGGGTGGGTTTGGCGCCGGCGGCGACGCCACCTGGGGGGGCACGATGGTGGGTTACGGGATTTGGGGATCGAGTTTTTTTTTTTTTCGATTGAAACTGACGGGGGAAGGAGGAAACAAAGGGGTATATGTAATTTAATTAATTATTTAATTAATCCTCCAAAAGTTGACTTTTTCATACTACCTCTAAACGAGGCCCACCGCCTGCCGTCCATAGCGTTTTACCCCCATTCCGAACACAATGGGATATGTATCGTAGGTTGATTCGATAGTTACAATCAGTCTCCGTTGAATTTACATTCAAATCATTATATTGAATTTTAAACGTACATTTCAAATTACCGGGGTCACATACTAACTCTATAAATCCCATAAAAATATTTTCTAGCTTCGTATTGACGATACGGTCCTAACAAAACTAGTTTCGTCGAATTCTGAGACCGTTGGAAAAATGGCCAGTTTCCAGTCGATTAAAATCAACTGAAACTGGTCAAACGCGTTTTCCTTTGCCACGCTCACATATTGAATCGAAAAATTATGAAATTTGAAACCTAGCAATAATTTTACATCACGGATCCAACAAAAGTGGTTTCGTCGAAATCCGAGGTCGTTTGCAAAATGTCCATTTTTAAGGGCCTGAATTCCATAGCGACTATTCAGAATTTTCAACTGGGCATATCTTTTGATTCCCGCTATGAAATATTGATTTTTCGGATTCGTTGGAAAGATATTATCAAATAGATCCTAATGATTTTTGGTTTCACTAAAATCCGGATTATTTTGCACCCGGTACATTCATTTGAAGTTTGAAATCGAATTATCGAACTACCGCGCCATTTTCAATTCCTTATATAATTATATATAATTATTTATATTCTAACGACGACGTACATAATATATACGTTCGATTTCAATTCAAAATAAATTTCTCGTCGTTATTATTTAAAATAATTCATTTTAAATAATCAAAATTCGCTAAAATTGCCAAAATAAAATTTTTAAACTGGCCCAGATTTTCGGGTTGTTACAATTCCTCACTACAAACTGATCACTCAATGCACTCAGTTACATACGCACTTTCGTATAAATATACATACACAATGACATACACCGAGTCTTTATGCTCCAGCATCCCCAGTCGATCATCCATTTCAACATCATGCTCATCGTCAAATATCCTTGTGCATTCATTCATGAGTACAGTGATGCCCAAATGCATATATATTTTGCATTTCAACATACATGCGCTATTGCAACGGTGTAATGCACGAAACGTACATGCGCTATTGCAACGGTGAAAATCAACAATAATACATCTAAAACAACATGATGCTTGCTCTGCAAAAGGAAAAAAAATCAAAACAAGCGCATTGTCTAATTAGAATCAAAATCCCAATCAACGAAAGAATCAAATCAAGCAAAATTACTTGAATTTCAAAAATCAAAGGCGTGTCGGAAGGAACTCTTTTGGTAACCCAAGGCTGAAACAATGATATGAATTTTCTTGTTAGATTGAAAAGAGAAGAGAAGAATAAAAAACCAAACAAAAATAAGGGAGAACGCAGCTGCCAAAATGGAATGCTGGCATCCATTTCAGTCTTTTATTTCTTTGTATTCTTATTATTTCACTCAAATACATTGCCCAAGCTGAACAACAAATAACATTGCTCAAGCTGAACAGATCACTCAAAAGAAGCAATTCAGGCATACAATTACAAATGATATTCATAATAGCAACCTGCATATTAAACAACTACTTGTAGCAAATGACCATCAATTGCCAATATACAAACAGAAAGGAAAAAAAACAATCTCAAATTGAAACATTGGAAATTTGGAATCATCAAGCTGTGAAATTGAACCATTGGAAATTTGGAATCATCAAGTTGTGAAATTGAAGACATACTTACTGCTATGGAGGAACCCCATTATAGTGATTTCGTTCGTCCCTCTGTGAGCCAAAAATAAAATAAACATTCCACCAAATCAGCAGGTTTTCCTTTGTGGTTTAGATGAAAATAAACTTTCTGCAAGAAATATACAAAACATTATGTCGACTATGGGAAATGGATGTAAATTTAGTCACTTACATCTGGATGATAATAGAAGTTGAATTTTCATTTTACAGGATAATCTCTACTGGTCAAATAGGGGAAACCAGTAAACAAGAAAAATAGGGGAAACCAGTTCATTGTTCACAATCTAATATTTACATAGAAGGGAGATAATCGATCAAAATCAAAATAAAATAAAATATACCTAATGTGATTGGAGGTCTTCCAGATGGCGTATGGCCATCCAGTATCACCTTGCCAAACCCAGGAACACCGTGAACAAACAGACGGCACCCCAAACCATTGTTTTCCACAAACAGCGCCTTTGAAAGAGCAAACAAGCTAACACATACCTAGAACATACCAATCCAACTTCAGCTCAAAAAAAATGTAATAACAGTATTGAAATTAATACTTACCTAGAACATACCAATCCAACGCATCTCTGCATAAGGAACAACCTGGAAATAGATTTCCTTTTTCAGTCGAATCTTTTATTTATGTTTTCAGCTTAGTGAGTATACCCAAAACGATATTTTAATGCCGATCTAAAATCCATAAAGGGCGCGGGATTCGGCTATTTTAACTCCGTCATGAATCTGACAGCGATGTTTTTCTAGACTATGATGTCGAAGATGATGAGGCAGACAAGCACATAAAGAAATCATTTTGATGGCTTCAAAGGCGAAATCGATTAGGGTTTTTCGATGGTTGACTACGAACAAGAAAAATCGATTAGGGTTTTTGGCTATGATAACTTTAGAGGTGGCGATTGAAATGGGGAGAAGAGAGGGGACAAGAGGAATGGATAGGACGAGGAAAAGAAGAGCAGAAGAGCGGAAATTGAGGAAGAGAATGGGGCGGCGGAAACCCTAGTCACCATTGTAGGACAGGAAAGCTCGATTGAGTTTTAGTTTTTGATTTGGGGAAACGAATGGTTGGAGGCAGGTCGATATTGATTTAGGGAAAGAATGGGTGGACGCAATTGTTAAAAAAAATATGAAGTAGGTCGGTGCTAATTTTTCGGTTTCCCGCTTAAACTTAAGTAGTTGGAGGCAATTTTTTTGGTTTTCCGCTTAAAATTTGGATTGAACTATTAAACTGTCCCTAAAAATAGCTGCAGCGCGGAGCTATTACTTATTTAATATATGTTTTTATCATTAATTTCAATTATTATTTTAGTTAATTATAAATTACTATTATTATTTACTACTAATTTTTAACTTACAATTGTTACTTAATTAACGATTGTTGTTAAATTTTGAGTAAGATTCAAATTCAACATTACACAAAATGTACCGTTTCGGACGGGGCGCTGCCCCTTGGACCCCCACGACCTGACTGGGCAGGTCGAACCCCGTTAGCGGGGGCATTGCCCCCGCACCCCCACCTTGGGGGGTTGCCACCCCTGTGGACACCCCCTCCGTAGGGATCATATTTGACAAAAGATTTTGGAAAAACTTTCAACAACGATTACTTGTTAAAAAATATTATATACTAAATATTAATTACTACTAGTAGTCATGATTAATTATAAATTAAATATTTATTAATTGTTATTTACTTATTGATTATTAATTGATTATTAACCGCTCATTAGTTATTACTTACTAATTAATTACTCGTACTTAATAATGAAGTATTTATAAATAATTATTTTTAATTAAATATTTAATATTTATATATTGATTATTATTAAATAATTACTGATTGGTTGTTAATTAGTAATTAATAGTAGGAATTATTTATTTATTGATGTTTTTTTAATTAAATATTTAATATGTATTTATTGATTATTAATTAATAATTACTAATTGGTTGTCAGTTACTAATTATTAGCATGAATTATTTATTTATTGAAGTATTTTTAATTAAATATTTAATATTAATATATAGGTTATTAATTAATAATTACTAATTAGTTGTTAATATTAATTATTAAAAATTATTTAATGAAAATAATTAATATTAA
This sequence comes from Allium sativum, assembly GCA_030737875.1. Lineage (NCBI taxonomy): Eukaryota > Viridiplantae > Streptophyta > Magnoliopsida > Asparagales > Amaryllidaceae > Allium > Allium sativum. The sequence continues at coordinate 131,291,852 of CM060916.1, read as the reverse complement.
AATATAGTCATATATTACAAAAGTCAAAAAATAAAAGTTATGATAGGCTTTTATTACAACGGTGCTTTAACCACCGTTGTAAAATTAAAGTTGCAATATGGTGTTTTTGTTGTAGTTACAACGGTGTTTATACCACCGTTATAAAAAACCATTTATTACAACGGTGCTTTTACCATCGTTGTCAAAACCCATTTATTACAACGGTGCATTTACCACCGTTGTAAAATTAAAGTTGAAATATGGTGTTTTTGTTGTAGTGAACTTAGGTCATTTCTCATTGAAAAACTTGGTGCTGGGCGAAGCTTCCAAGAAATATTGAGATGGCGAAATATTGGCTCTACTCTTCAACTGAAACAAGTACCGGATGTCCTCTCCGGTGTGTTCTAACTAGAGGTACTCCCTATGGAGAATGTAGGTACCTAAAAGTGAAGCGTACGCATTCAGATGGAGCTGCAATGGCGTAAGGCGGAAGTAGTGCAGCATAACCTGAATAAAGTTGTTAGCCGGAGGCATGCACCCAGTAATGCTCGCATGCCCGTTCCAGATAGTTTACCCTTCCGGTGGTGTGTGAGTCCTATCGTCCTTCCTGGGCCCACGAACATCTTTCGGAAGAATGCTGAACTGCAATGCCATGAGCCTCACCACCGTTTCATCCGTATGCGATGACATCGAATCCGTCGGGTTCTCGAGTATAACCGCGCCCGCCAACATGTATGGCACCACCAATGCGCTTTCCTCAATGATATCTATGTGCTCTACCTACTCATGCTCAACTGACGGTTGTTGTCCTCCCGGCTGAACCACGTGATCTGATGCTTCGAGCGAACCTATCGCCTGAGAAGGAGTGGATTCTCCGGAAGTCTCAAGCTCGCCGCCCTTCGAGCTAACATCGCTAGTTGAGTCAGATAGGGACAGTGAATGCGGTGAAGCCTAGGCATTCCCAGATTTTCCGTGTTTTAGATCTTCTATCCATTTGCTAGTTATACTTCCAATATAATTGCATTAGACAATGCATTGCATAACCTGTACACCTCATGTTGGTGCAAACTAACATGTGCGTGCGGTGTGGTGCAGCGTCATGCTAATACAATTATAACGTAAAAACTGGGGACACGACAACGATCGCGGTCTGGCGAGACCATAACCAACCAACTTGATTGGATTCGTGTCGCCACAGGACAACGTGACGATTAGAGTCAATAAAACATGGTCAAAAGTCCGATAATTCGGTTATAGTCCAAATATATGCTTTAAACCTATGTGCTAGGCTGAATCATCAACTAAGTGACAGTTAACATAAAGCTGTGTTCCATTCTTACGATGTCGTGAGAACAACGCGAATCCTGAGTTAGAAAGTCGAAATCCCAAAATCTCGGAAGAGGAGTATCTCGAACCACTAAAACGGGGCTCGGAATCCCTAGGCCCCTAAAAGTGTTTCGTATCCCAATACGGGATACAAAATCTCATATCCATATCAGGGATATGAAATCTCGTATCCCTCAGAGGATACGAAATTTCATGTCCTTAACGAGGGATACAAATCCCATCTTTTCATTCCTCTAACTTCGACCCCTTTTTCTTTTCACCTTTTCGACTCACCTCCCCTTAACGACATCTCGACTCTCTCCTCTCTTTCTCTCCCACATCTCCCTCCTCGTTAGTTTTCCAGCCGGAACCCATCCAATCCCCTCGCATAGCGACGACGAAGGTCTGCCTCAAGTTGAACCCGTAGTACGTCTCCAAGCCCCTCGAATTACGATACGAAGTTTGAGAAAATAAAAAAGAGATCCACCTTCAGCTCGCCTTGAGATCCTCCGCATAGTCATGTCGTGAGACGACGCCGGGACCTCGAGAACCACCTCCACGTTATCAAGTCGACCAACATCGGTGCTCACCTACGTTATCTACGATTCAAAGGGCTCGAGTTTTTTGGGTACGATTAATCTAAATCACAGAGCCAGCCGAGAAAGAAGAAGAAGAACGAGGGGGAGCGTGCTCCTATTTATAAGGAATGGAAGATTCGGGCCTTGGCCATTTTGACTGTTCGCACCCACCTAGCGTTATGAATTTTCGTATTCCAGTGGGATATGAAAATTTCGTATCCTACCGAGGTACGAAATCTCATGCCCCGAGCAAGGGATACAAAGTCTAAAATGAAAACGATATATATATATATATGCATATATATGCATAATTGATGCACATATTTTTATGTACACTCGCACACATCCATACTCATGCATATATGCGTGTTTCTATTCATTTCTTACTTCATGTGGCATCACGCAAAATTATACGAAAAACATGTAAGCATGTACATGATGTAACATCGACAACATCTCGTTTACGTTACAACATAAACGAGAGTCGACAACTAACATTTACTTTCATGAGTCAACAAGATTCAAGCGACTCAACGAATATTTTTCTATCAACTCAAAGCACATCATGTTAAGACAATACGTACTTTGTGGGGAAAATTTAACCGGCCTTTTGGTCCGGTTCCTAAAAGTACACCAGACACGCTCGACTCAACACATTGCGTGACATTAAAGCCCAAAGTGTCGCCAAATAACGAAGGAAACATGCTTAGAAAAGTTCATGCGGGCACAAGCCTCACAACCCATCAAAACAGTGTGGTAACCATATTTTCTTATCCTTCATTCAGCAGATTTCGAGTCCCTCTACACCAAGAACATCGGTTCCCAATAAACCTCGAATCCCTTCAGTTCGACTCCCCAATCTCGTAACCAGAGTCTCGAATCTCCGTGGCTCGAATCTCTCCACCTCGACTCCCTTCGCATCGTATCCCAAAGCCTTTTGTATCCCTCGGCCTCGCCACCCACTCTTTGACTCCTCTAAACAATAAACAAAATTTGGACTCCACAGTTTAGAGCAAGCATCGCATCCCCAGGGATACGAGATTCAAATCCCTAGGGGATGCGAATGGCTCATATCCCTTGAGGGAGCAACAATGATCGTATCCCTCAGGGGATACGCCGCTTTGTATCCCAAGGGATACGAATTCTGTGTCCCCCAGATACAAAATTCGTGCCCTAGACACAGGGAACAAATTTTTGCTAAGCTTACTGAACAAGGGGTCGAAATTCCAAGAGCCGCCCTCAGGGATACGAGACGTACTTTTATGGTCCTCAAATCCAACCTACTCCCACCAAACCACTCCACTATAAGTACCCCCAAGCTTGCACTTTAAGGGGGATGGAAATTGGCAGATTTGACACCACTTGAGTGCTCTAAGTGACCTTTTTAATGACATCCTTTCTTTGAGGAAGAAGAAGCATAAAAGTTACTTTTTCCCAAAATTCATATATGAGAATTATGACATCAAAATACTTGGAAATGTTTGTAAAAGCATGTCATGAGATAGTCCTAAGCTTGTAACTTATTATTATCAATAAAAAAAAGCAGCGACTCTTCTAATGTGGACGTAGGCCCCACACAGGATGGAACCATTATAAATATATTGTGTTGTTTACTGCTTTCTTCACTTACTTTTCCATGCAAAACGATATTCTTATGTAATTAAGAATCTTTGGGTGTTATGACATATTTTGTCGTCAATACCTACGGATGTGAAGCTATGCTTCCAATTGAAGTTGAGGTCCCTTCGCATAGAAGGATAGCTTATGCATTTGATCCCAATCAAGAATTGAAAAAGGAATCCTTAGACCTAATTCAAGGGTTGAGAGATGGAGCAACCATTAGAACAGCTGAATATCAAAAAAGAATCACCAAACACTACAATTCAAGGGTGAGAACGAGAACCTTCCGAAAAGGAGATTTGGTCTTGTGAAGCATAATGGCCAACATTAAGAATCTAGCAGATGGTCCCCTTGGCCCAAACTGGGAGGGACCCTGAATCGTACATCAAGAACTCGCACCCGGAGCATACAGACTTTGCAAGCAACATGGTGATCTCATTCCTAGAACATGGAACGTAGAACACTTGAGACCATACTTTTCAACTGTAAGTGGATAAGTGGTCTTCTTGAGAATATTCACATGCATAAGGGTATGGAAACCCTCCTAAAATTTGAAACCGCCCAAAATAATTGAATCATCATACAATGGTCAAAAACACTTGTCACTGCCGAGATGGCTAGGGAAAGACATCTCCCGGAGGGAGGTGGGGTATAAGCCTTTAGTCACGTCCAAACAAGAAAGGGCCAAGTTAAAGTATCACAAGCGCAAGCCTCTGATCCACGCCAGAAATGGCTAGGATGGAGCGTCTAAATAAGCACACCCTGTCTCTGCTAATAGAAGAGTGAACTCTGCCTCTGCTTGAATTAAGCACGTTATACCTCTACTAGTAGAAGAGCATGCCCTTCCCCTGCTTATGTTCCTCGTATCCCGCAGAAGGGAATGAATAAAGCACACCCTGCCTCTGCTCGTTAAAGAGCACGCTCTACCTCTGCTTCGACTAAGCACGTCATGCCTCTGCTTGCAAAAGAGAACGCTTTACCTCTGCTTATGCCTCTTCCAACAAAAGGGAATGAAATCCCAGAGAGTGTCTCGTAAAGCACGTACATCCTCTTCTTTGACAATCAAAATCCCTTAGAGTGGCTTACAGAGGACGTACATCCTCTTCTTTGACAATCAAAAGCCCAGAGAGTGGCTCACAAAGCACGTACATCCTCTACTTTGATAATCAAATGCCCAGAAAGTGGCTAACAAAGCACATACATCCTCTAATTTGACAATCAAAAGCCCAGAGAATGGCTCACAAAGCACATACATCCTTTACTTTGCAAATCAAACCGAAAGGGGTGACAAAACTATCAAATACAAAATGTGTATTTTTGTTCTTCTATCATCAATACCCGAATTTGGGTTGGTTCGGGACTTCTTTAAATACCAAAAGTGGATTTCTGGTATTCTATCATTAGTACCCGAATCTGGGTTGGTTCAAGACTTCTATAAATACCACAAGCGGATTTCTGGTCTTCTACAATACCCGAATCTAGGTTGGTTCGGAACTTCTATAAATACTAGAAATTGATTTTTGGTCTTTAATCATCAATACCCGAATCTGGGTTGGTTCAGAACTTCTATGAATACCAGAAGTGGATTTCTGGTCTTCTATCTTCAATACCCGAATCTGGGTTAGTTCGGGACTTCTATGAATACCAGAACTGAATTTCTGGTCTTCTATCACTAATACCTGAATCTGGGTTCGGTTCAGGACTTACATTTACTACTAGAAAACGGTTATTGGTCTTCTACTAGAAACCCGAGTTTAGGTTTTCAGGGCTTCCACTTATCATTATCGAGTACAGGGTAGCAACCCTTTATCGTTAATAACTCAACATAAGCCATACATTTCCAAAGGCTTACCATCTTATTTCCAATAGGGATTTTTAAATTAACCATTGGATTGGCATCACGAATACTCAATCACTAGATGCGATAGTAAAAGTAAAGGTTTCACACATCTCATACAGGGCAGTTTTCTAAGCTTATAATAAGAACATCGTTAATTGTCATCCCGGTAAAATAAGGAAATGAATGTTTATGCTACTTTATTACCGATTTAATATGTTATCGGGCTTAAGTCCGAATGATAGTAAATATAGTATGGGAATATCCTTGTATTTATCCTACTTCGAACAAAAGACTAACACAAAATATTAGTGGCTAAAATTTATGAAGGAGAAGTGCAGGTAAAATTCCAAATGAATGTATTGTAAACAGAAGAAAAGGATCTGACTTGAAAAGTCAGAAGTACCCCTTCACTTTGTGGGAAAATGTTATAACTAGAATTCGATAGTGAAAGTAAGCTGAAGTGACGGGGTATTGTGCAAGAGCCGATACCAAAAGCAGAAATGCTATCGGCATCAGCAAAAGGCCAAGTACTCGGTGTCAGCACCAAATCATGAAAGTAGAAGGCATGCTATCGGCACTAATGTGTTGGGAATAATTAACTTGATGTCGATACTCAAAGAAGAGACAGTAGAATCACAAATATCCCTTAAATGTCAAAAACCATAATCATCTGTCTCAATATTATCGGAGTATAAAAACCATAACAATATTCCTCAAATGTCATCACAAATAACATAGATGAAATAAACAGAAGAAAATACATGAAAAATGAGAGCTATTTGAAACCAAGCAAAATCACGATCTCAAATACTAACCACTCCTACTCCGAGAACCTGAGGGGGGGAAGGAATAGAGAGAAGGGAAACAAAAAGGATCAGACATTAAGTCTAGTGAGTTCCAGTAGTTTTTAGCATCAGCATATAAAAAAGGTGTCAAGACAGATAAACAAACTTGGATGAGAAAGTACAGTAAAACATTTATATACGTGCGAGGTAAACAAGATATCAAGACAACATAAAGTTAGATTTAACTTTTAATTCACATCCAAAGGATCAAACCACTACACCAAATTACTACTAGTAACAGGATTAGGCGTTACCCTAATTACTAACCATGTGATTGGATTCCTATTACCTAAATATCCTGTGTTAACCCCGGCAGTAAGGTGTATCAGTCCCTAACCCAACAACTTATAGAACACAGACCTATTCGTAGGTGTTACGGCGTCTTAGTTTCTCATAGTTGGACCCATGCATGCTCATGACTCTGCTAGAACACACATGTACTCACCCTCAAATCTTGAACCGCTTATAATCCAGTTCATTAAAGCATGCCCTGACACCTACCTGGTGCGGGGTCCCTACCAAGATACCAACAGGGACACTGACTAATATGGGTTCCACATAATTTGACACCATACACCCCCTAGGCTTGCGTCCCCGTGTAACTAGGATTTAAGAGCCCTGAAAACATGATACAACAACTAAACTTGGGACCTCTTTAGCTTATTAATTAACAGATATAACTTAGCAGGTTTAAGTATACTAATAAGCTTGGTTGTAAAATGACATTTATCCTAAATGTTATTGGTGTACAACCCCCTTCCCAAACAAGCACCAGCCCAAACGTACAACTAGACTTATAGTAATTCATTTTGGTTAGTTTTTCCATCTGGTACTCATATATCCTTTACATGTTATACTTACATTAAGTCCAATCTAACAATTAACATATCGCATGTAATTAACCCGATCTAATTGATTAACATGCATTTAACCCAGCCTAGTAGATTAACATGTAATTAACCCAATCTTACTTTCAAAGGTTCCAATTTATAATATGCCCAATTTTCTCCATTTAGATGTCATTATCAAATTATTCCAATTTTGTCCTTAATATGAAAATAAATGCAATAGCCTAGGCTTTAAGTAGCACAGATTTAGCGTAAATAAAAAGGAAAAAAATAAGAGAAAATAGATATCAAAATAAAAAGGCATATAGAAAGACCGTAAATAAATAAAAGACATAATTTAACTGTAAATCTGAATAAAACAGCATGTATAAATAGCGTAAGTGGATTAACAGTAAAAGAACATACATAAGAATTACTTATAGGCACTTTTTATTTCAGATCCAAAACTATTCACTATCCAAAACTTTTTAAATAATCTAATCTGAAAATGACATGAAACTCAAAGCAAGACTTAGGAAAGAATTAGATATCTCTTTATGCATGTCTATGTTGCTGTAGAAAAAGTAAACTTTTATCTTTTATCGTTGTAGAGCAGTCTGAATTGTCCTTGCTATTTTATATTTAGGCAACACCTCAGTAGTTCTATGTATAGATTAATATCAAAAAAAAATTAGAGGAAATGGGAGGAAGAATTATTTTTTGCGTGTAGAACAAATGAGGTTCCATTCCTTTATATAGACTACCAAGGACAATCCACTACCATTAGATATTAGGTTTTCAATCTTAGCCATACACGTAATGATATGTCAGCAAACGAACCCAGAATTAAAAATAGTCCAGGTTATGAACTTGGAATCCGCACTCCATGTCATTGGGTTGACCCATAGACATATTGTGTCGACCCATGGGTCAACCCAACTTGACTTGGGTCGACCCATATGCCAACCCAAGCCTGTTATAGGTTGTCCCATGATTGCCATTTCATGTGTTGTTGTCGGTTTGAATTATTTTGAATTAATTTATATATGATCTCCTTATATATACAAACTTCTTATATTCATAACTTCTTCATACATTATCTGATTTACGCAGACTTAGGGTCCATCTGAACCAGAATTCCAAGATGAACACAACGATAATGTCAGTATCATTTAATTTTGAATATTTAATTAAGTAATACCCACTTTTATTATCTTTATTATACAGTTATAGTGTACTAAAAGATGTTACATTCTCCCCTCCTTAAACGATTTCGTCCCCGAAATCTCTAAGTTAAGAAGAATGTTACTATGTAAATCTACACCCATTTACTCAATCATCATCCACAACCATCCATTGTCCTTAAGATTTATAACGTTTGGTATGAACATATGAAAATTATGCGTATGTTCTTAAGCTAATGCGAAAATCAGGTGATCGACTGATTCAGTTGGCCTCCTTAATGAATGCATGCCTGTGCCATGAATCCAACATGTATGCAAATAATCCTAATGCATATAAGTTATATATGTGTGCACAACCATTCACCAAAGATGCAACGTCCATATGATAATTCAACTTTTTTCCATCTATTTGAAAAAAAAAGATGCACACACATCTATATGCAATATGTAAGTGCTTGAGTCGGTCTAGTGCCTAATGTGTGTGTGTGCGTATGCATCCACGGGCATCCACTAGTAACCATTTGTAATCATCAACCATAACATGTCGCAAACACATGTTTCCAAACATAGGTTTGTATCCTAAGGACCGATGATTCAAAATGATAGAGATAAATGAATTCAAATTAAAAAGCTAGAAAAGGGAATTAAAACGTACTCTCAAAGAGAAAACGGTAAGAAGCATGAATCTTGTCCTTTGGTTCCCATGTCGCATTGTCTCGCTCTTCTCCCCATTGCACCTTTACTAACTTTATCTCTTTGTTGCGTAACCTCCTGACTTCTGTCTCAAGAACACAAGTAGGAGTTCTTCGAACTGACGCCTCTTTCTCGACTTCAACATCTTCAAGGGTACTTGGCTCTACTACCTCCGTTGAATAATGAAGACATTTCCTAAAATGGGAAACATGGGATGCATCATGATCACCTGCCAGTCTTTCTGGCACTCTAGCTCTGTAGGCCATTGGGCTTATCCTCTCTGCTATGGGAAATGGTCCTACGAACCTTGGTGCAAATTTCCCTACTGATCCAACTCAAACTACATCCTTAAAGGCGATACTTTGATGAAGACCATATTTCCAACTTTGAATTCCAAGTCAGTACTTCTCTTATCAGCATATGACTTCTGTCTATCTTGTGCAGCTTTCATCCTTCTTCGAACGAGGTCTAACTTTTCCGAAGTCTTTCTTACCATATTTGGCCCCAGTAGAAGTTTGTACGTAGACTTCCACCAGCATGTCTTTGATATGCAAGCTCGTCCATACAATGATTCAAAGGGTGCTATCCTTATGCATGACTAATGACTATTATTATAAGCGAACTCAACTAATGGGAGATGTCCTCCTAAGTCCCTCCGAAATCTAGTATACATAATCTTAGTAGATCCTCAAGAACTCTATTAACCCTCTCAGTTTGTCCACTGGTTTGAGGGTGATAAGATGTGCTATGTCTCAACCGTGTACCTAGGGATTCTTGCAAGCTCCTCCAAAATTCACTAGTAAATATGGGTTATGGTCACTTACTATGCTTGAAGGTACCCTATGTCGTTGGGCGGTCTCTTTAAATTAAACTGAAGCTAGCCAAACTGTCATTCTCTTGCTCTTGACTGGGATGAATTAAGCGCTCTTAGTAAGCCTGTCCACTATCACCCAAATGCTCGTGTTGCCCTTCCTTGATCGGGGCAGTCCATCAATGAAGTCCATAGAGACATTCTCCCATTTCCATTGCGGGATATCCAAGGGCTGAAGTAATCCACCGGGTTTCTTTTGTTCAGCCTTGAATCGTTGACAAGTCAAACATCAGGCCATGAATTCTGCTACATCTTTCTTCATGCTAATGTAAAACACGCTTCATGTCTCGATACAACTTGTCATCGCCCAGATGGATAGTCATCCGAAAGTGATGTGCTTCCTCAAGCACTGCTCTTAGCAATTCCCCAATTCTAGGGACGCATAGTCTTCCATCTCATCTTAGCCACCCTTTTTCATCCATAGTATATCTGAATAGGTGAACGGAAGCTTCTCCTTTACCAAGTTCATCCAAGATAGCCTTCAACTGTTGGTCCTCTTGTTGCATAGATCCAATTCGCTCCATGAGAGTAGGTCACACCTCCAATGATGCCAACAGACATAATGTGAAATTCGTAGATGGGTGAAAATCAAAGGTCGAGATGTACTCCAAGATTTTCCTTTCTACGAATAGAGGACTCAAGGTCATCCTCTGCCTACTCAATGCATACGCCGCTACATTACCATTGCCTAGGGTATAAGCTATCTCAAAGTCGTAGGATGCTAGGAACTCCATCCACCGCCGCTGTCATAAGTTGAGATCCTTTCGTGGAAATAAATACTTGAGCGATTTATGATCTGTATGTAGCTCAAATCTATCTCCAAGTAGATAGTGCTGCCAAGACTTAAGTGCGAACACTATAACAACCAAGTCCAAGTCATGGGTGGGGTAGTTCTTCTCATGAACCCTTAGTTGCCTACTTCCATAGCACACCACCCAACCCTCTTGCATCAATATTGCGCCTAATTCCGTGCCATAAGCATCTGTGTAGACTGTAAACACTTTGCTACTATCGGGAAGAGTAAGGACAAGGGTTGTTGTTAGAGAGCTCTTTAGCATCTGAAAATCATCTTGAGCATCAACGCTCCAAGCAAAAGCTATGTTTTTCTTTATCAGACGGGTAATCGGAGCTGAGATCCATGCAAAGTCCTCAATAAACTTCCTATAATAACCCGCCAATCCAAAGAAATTTCTTGCCTACATCGCATTCTTCAGACCCTTCCAATCTTGAACTGTGACGACTTTAGCAGGATCCACCGATACCCATTCCTTGAAGACCACATTCCCTAGGAACCTTACTTCCTTCTTCCAGAATTAACACTTAGAAAATTAAGCTTTAAGTCGATGTGCTATAAGTGTACTTAGAACTTCCACTAAGTGTTGGGCATATTATTCTTCGCTCTTTGAGAAGATCAGAATGTCGTCCATGAACACCACCACGAACTTGGTCAGATACTCCTTAAACACCCGACTCATTAAGTCCACAAAGTATGCGGGTGCGCTGGCCATCCCAAAAGGCATGACCAACCACTCAAAGAAACAATTCGGAGTTCTGAAAGTCGTCTTGTCAATACTATCATCCGCCACTCTAAGCTGATGAAATCCCGTGGCTAGATCCAATTGCGAGAAAACTGAATCGCCTCCTAGTTGGTCAAACAAGCTGACAATCCTTGGTAGTGGGTTCCTATTCTCCATGGTGAGTTTATTCAGTTCTGTGTAGTACACACATAGATAGAGAGAGTCGTCTGCCTTAGTTACAAAAACGACTTGAGCTCCCCACTCAGAAATGCTCCGCCTAATGAGTCCTTTTTCCAACAAATCACTTACCTGTTTGCTGAGCTCCCTCCTCTCCTTAAGAGCCATGTGGCGCACAGGAAATGCGACCGACTTCACATTTTCTACCAAGTAAATCCGGAAATCTATTTCATGCCTTGGAGGTAACTCTTTAACCTCGTCGAACACGTCTAGAAACCTGCTAACGATGGGGATTGATAGAAGATCATCAACGGAAGCATCAAGAGAATCTAGAAAACTGAACATCACTGACCCTCGTGGGTCACAAGAAATTTCGAGAGTTCTACCATGGCAAGTAAGAAGCCAAACTACTCTCCTTTCACAATCAAGAATTGCACCATACATGGCTAGCCAATCTACGCTAGAATTAATCTGTAACCCATGAAACAGAGAATATATGTGTCGCATTCAAATTCGACGCCTGTAGCAAAATCCTCAAACCCCTACATATCATAGATAAGTGAGTTGTTCCTCCTATGGGGTTTGAGACTATAATGGGATCAGAAATAGTACTAGTATACATGTGTATATTTTCTACCGTAAAGTTGGATATGAATGAATGAGAAGCACTAGAATAAAAAGAGTTCTAATAGGATGTCTAAAAGATAAATCAAACCTTCTAATGTGACTTTCCTACTCAGGTCCGGTTCACTAGCCTCTAAAGTATTAATTTGACCTCCAAACGATCCAGCCTTCTTTCCTTGCCTATGGCACTGTCCATTGAAATGTCCAACTTAGCTAGAAACAAAGCAAGCATTCTTTGTCTTTCTGCAATCTTTCACAAAGTGTACCAAAGCACCATACCCATGGCATTTCACTTTTGTCTTGGTCTGAGCTTTCTCGGGCTTTCCCCCTTTCTTAGCATTGCTCTTCTTGGGCCACCATTTTTTTTCTCAGCCTTGGGTTTCTCTTCCTCTGTCTTAACCTCTTTCTTTTCTCCCTTTCCATCCTTATGTATTAAGACCATGTCAACTATTCTTGCAAAGGTTTCTTATATAGGTACATGCATCAGTGCTAAGTCTTGGAGTGGTTGGTTCAATCCCTTAGCAAACCTGAAGGCCTTTTTGTGAGTAATTTTTACTAACTCCAGTCCAAATCTTGCTAGTTGATTAAAAGTATCGACATACTCCTTCACAGTCATGCTCCCTTGCTTCAAGTTCAGAAATTTCTCCGTTTGCATTCCTTCTTCTGCTTGCGATAAGAATCTCACCTCAAACGTAGCCTTAAAGTTATCCCAAGTAGATATTTCTGTTCCTACTTGAACTATCTCCAACCAGTAGATGCTTGAACCTTTAGTTGCCAAGAGGCCAACTGGATTTTCCTCATATCATCGATCTCAAAAATGTTGAAAACGTTCTCTGTTTCTCTTAGCCAGTTACGCGCTTCTATAAAACTTTCAGTACCACGAAAAGGTTTGCCTCCCATTGCGTAAAATTCCATACATAACTTAGAAATGTTGACTACAGGAGGAGGAGGAGGTGGAGGCTCCACTGCGGCTGCAGCTGGGGGAGACACAATCTCTTGTATTCCTACAGGTGTCGTAGATTCTACATATCTATGAAACCATGTAGGAATGGGAATGCCCTCTGGAAAGTTAGGAGCCCCAAACAAGCTGAAAAAGGACGAAATAAGAACTTAGAAAGAGAATCGAGGGAATATTGTAAATGACTTGAGGGGATATGCTTTTCAAAAATTGGCTTCTGTTTGAAAATCTTTTATTTCAAAAACATTTTTCGAAAACTTTTTCTGATCTTGTAATCTTAAGCTCTAATACCAAATGTGACACCGCACGTCCATTAATGCCACTCTAAAGAGAATGCATTAAGTTTCACGAAGTGCAATAGGTAAACAGTAACAATATTTACAAGATAGATACAAATAATACAGCGGAAAACATAAAAACTTTTATTTCAATTTGAAACATGCCATTACATCTCAAATGTCAAAAACTATAATAATATGTCTCGATAATATCAGACTAAAAAACCATAACAGTATCCCTCAAATGTCATTACAAATAACATATATGAAATAAATGGAAGAAAATACATGAAAAAGGAGAGTTATCCAAATCCAAGCAGAGTCACGATCTCAACTACTAACCACCCCCTCTTCAAGAACCTGAGGGGGAAAGAAAGAGAGAAAATGGAAACAAAAAGGGTTAGACATAAGGACTAGTGAGTTCCAGTAATTTTTAGCATATGCCTATGAAAAAGGTTTCAAGATAGATAAACAAACTTGGATGAGAAAGTACTGTAAAAAAATGTATATACGAGCGAGTTAAATAAGATATCAAGACAAGATAAAGGTAGATTTAACTTCTCATTCATATCCCAAGTATCAAGCTACCGCACCAAATTAGTAGTATTAACATGATTAGGTGTTACCCTGATTACTACCTATGTGATCGGCTTCCTATTACCCAAATATCTTGTGTTAGCCTCGATAGTAGGGTGTATCAATCCCTAACCCAGCAACTTATAGAACACAGACCTATTCATAGGTGTTACAACAATTTAGTTTCCCGTACCCACCCTTAAACCTTGAACCTCTTATAATCCACTTCAGTAAAGCATGCCCTGACCCTTAACTAGTACAGGGTCCCTACCGAGATACCAACATGTATACTGACTGATATGGGTTCCACAGAACTTGACATAAGCCAACCCCTAGGCTTGTGCCCCATGTACCTAGGATTTAAGTGTCCGAAAAACCTGATACAACAACTAGACTTGGGGCCTCTTTAGCTTATTAATTAATAGTTTTAACTTAGCAGGTTTAAGTCTATTAATAAGCCTGGTTGTAAAATGACATTTATCTTAAATGGTATTGGTGTACAACCCCTTCCCAAACAAGCAACTGCCCAGATGTATAACTAGACTTACGGTAATTCATTTTACTTAGTTTTTACATACGGTACTCATATATCCTTTACGTGTTATACTTACATTAAGTCCAATATCAGATTAACGTGTCGCATGTAATTAACCTAATCTAATATATTAACATGTAATTAACCTAATCTAACAGATTAACATGTAATTAACCTAATCTTATAGTCAAATGTTCCAATTTACAATGTGCCAAATTTCTCCATTTATATGTCATTATCTAATTATTCCAATTTATGTCCTTTATACGCAATTAACGGCGATAGACTAGGCTTTGAGTAGCCTAGGTTTTGTCTAAATAAAAAGAAAAAAAGGGAGAAAACATATCTCAGAAAAAAAGGCATATAGAAAGACTGTAAATAAATAAAAGTCATAATTTAATTGTAGATTTGAATAAAATAGCAGACGTAAACAATACAACTGGATTAACAGTAAAAGAACGTACATAAGAATTACGTATAAGTACTGTTTATTTAAGATCCGAAATTATTCATTGTCTGAAACCTTCTTAAATAATCTAATCGAAAAATGACATGAAACTCACTGCGAGACATGGGGAAATAGAAGATATCTCTTTATGTATGTATATGTCGATGTAGAAAAAGTCCACTTTGATCTTTTAATTTATGGAGCAATCCGAATTGTCCTTGTTATTTTATATTTGGGCAACACCTAAGTAGTTTTATGTGTATGTTAATCTCAGAAAAAGATTTAGAGGAATAATGATTTTGTGTGTGTAGAACAAATGAGGTTACATGCCATTATATAGACTACCTAGGACAATCCACCACCGTTAGTTTTAAGGTTTTTAATCGTAGCCATACACATAATACTGGGTCAAAAAACAGTCCAAGTTCAGAACCCAGATTCTACCTTACATGTCATTCGGTCGATCCATCGGCGTACTGTGTCGACCCCACTTAACTTGGGTCGACCCATTGGTCGACCCAGACTCTTAAGCCTTGAAAGCATGATACTCACCTCTTGAAGGAAGAGTAACTAATCTTTGGTTTTAGGGTTTTGATATCTTGGAAATGGCAAAATAAGTTGAGCTTGTTGAGGCTGACTAATCATTCAACATCCTTTAGATCGATTATCCTCTAAATTTCATCTCCTATACGTTGTCAAACCTGTAGCAACCAAAATTCCGACAGACTAATTTTTTTTAATTCCAATCTATCAGTACCCAAGTTGGCTTGTTTTGTATCCTGCAGAAAAGATAGAGATATAAAATATATCAGAGCTCAGAAAACATCTCATAATGGAATGGATAAAATATAATATAACCGAATATAGCCTTACTATAGTAACAATACTGCGTAACCAATATCCAAAGCTATTATATCTCTGGCATAAACCTAACCTACGAGTGTGTTATGAGGAGGGGTTAAAAACACAAGTTCTGGTGACCGGACTAAATTACACAATCTGAAATAACCCCACATATAATGTTCAGTCTTGTTGCTTATTTATTAGGTTGCTTGGGTTAATACCACTTAAGGCTTCTCACTCACATCGTAAATAGATTAAACCTAATATAACATATAGTTGCTACTCCCAATATCAAGGTACCTCCCATTGTACCCTTCTAGCATGGTCTACGCCATCCTACTACGGATGCGTATGCAACTCTCATCCTACGCAAGGGCGATGCACGAATCTTTATAAAACTACACCACATATATAACTCTCATCCAACATCAGTGCGACGTACAGATCTCCATATCCAAACTCCTCGGTCAATCACGAAGTAATGCCCTAGTGTCTACGTACACCACCTAGTGCGGCATGCATGTATCCTCACACATACATACTATCAATTGTACCCCGAGTTCCGTAATAGGGCTTCATCTGAATGTAGGGAACTCGGTCGGGAGCTTTTCCATATATGTATATGTCTGCTAAAGAGGCCTAAAGTGCAGATATCTAAACTATGGTCTGCATTTTTACGGTGTCTATGGTCCCACCTCAACCCCTCCCTCAACTAGCGAAAGACTACATCAAGAGCTAAGTGACGTGCTCCTAGCAAACAACCTACATCCAAATTGGCGTGTCCCGCAACCAAAGTCCCGATAGTGAAAGATTGATGATCTGTAGGTTTAGCTCTAGTCTTTCCGTGTTACATTAACTGCCAATGACCGATACCTGATGATTATTATCCTTATTTGATCCTGACCAGCCTATCTATAGGAAATCGTCGAATCCCCCAGTGTCATACTACCACAACCTTCTGACTGCCAAACTACTATTGTAGTCAAGGTATACTCATTAGGTGGTAACTCGTAGACAATACAGCCTGAGCATGCACCACAATAGAGGACCACCACGGACCACGTCCCTCGGAAGCCGTGTGCTTCCTTCCAGTCCCCCGGAGCCAGCAAGCAGATATCAGTAAGAGAACATACATAATAATTAGATGCACATGTGCTCCCATAGTGCCTTAAGGCATCACGATGATCTACCCCGTTGGGTTCTTCACCTTCTGATGGGTGGATTGGTCCAAGCGCATCACGTTAACGTATTATTAGACCCTATGTATAAACGTTTAATTATGCGCTTACTCTACCTCATCAGATTTTTAGTTAACTTGGTTATTTCCAATCATATTAACTTTTTTTCAAGTTACCAAGTTTTCTCCAAGACCCTTATATCTCTAAGGAATGGACTCCTCTCGGTTATTAATTCAGTTATTTGACTTAATCCATTTAGGTTCATTAATAAGCCTTTAACATGTTATTCTCTAGATTGTAATCCAAGGTCTGAGATCTACAATTTTCTTACATTATTATTTTTCCATATATTGTCTAGTTTCAGGTCTACAGGTTCTCAGGTTTAAAAAATTTCAGATTTATAGGTTCTTGAGATTATAGGTTCTCAGGTTTACAAGTTACAATAACATGTTATACTATTGTGTCATTAAGTAAATCTTATCAAGATCAGCAGGTTTCTGGTTAGCAGGTTACTTATTTTATAATTAAGTTCAACTTATTCCATCTCACAAGTTTACCTCATTTGTAACGACCCACATTCTACATATCGGAGGATCGTAGAATATTTATTTTATTTTCATACGAAGTCATATGGTCGTGTAACTTTGAGAAACGACTATTGGGGTCATTCCCACATTCACAATTTTTTCCAAATTTTAAATGACCGTTTTGACCCTAAGAATATTGTTTCACCTATAACTTTTGACTGGTAAGGAGTTTTGACTTGAAACCACTTCCATTGGATTCGTATGACGGTTTCCCATTCCGTAGAGTGGTCACATTAATTAAACGGACTTACCGTTTGGGAGATATGGAAGAAATAAGATTTGAAGATGAAAAAAAACAGCCTAATTGGGCCTAATAGGGTGATTAGCAGCTAGGCCCATAACCCATTTCGGATTAGGGTTATGGGAGGGCTAAAAGGAGTTGGAGAATCATATCCTTTCATTTTTCTAGCCGCCACAAACATTTGCCTAACCCTAATCATGGCTTCCATCTTCCAAATCTCTCTCTAATCACTAATTGATCAAATCTACAACAAATCAAGCCGAATTAGCACCAAATTCAAGGTAGAGCTGCTACACCACATTGCGATCTGATCCAAATCAGTAAAAGTTTCAAATCTAACATTTATTTTTGGCTAAGGTGAGTGATTAACATGTTTATACACTAATTAAGGCTAATTAGGGATGATAATTACCGAAATTATACATCTATATTTTTTGGAAATATGTGAAAATTCTAAAATCATATTTTATGTCGTTGGTATGAATTTGGGTTAGTTTGGATTAATTTGCTAAACCTATAGTTAGGCATGGTTAAGGGGAAAATCATGGTTTTTAGTATGTTGGATCTAAATTAACATATGAAATCATTGTTTTGATGTTTTTGTTGATTCTACATGTTACTTCTGCTGTTTGGTAAGTTTTGTGATTGCATAGGAAAGTTAGAATGGTTGAAAACGTCGTCGTTTGGCAATTTAGCTTGCTGGAAAAACTGCAAGGTTTCGGTTCCTGATGGTGGCCACGACTCATGAATCGCCAGGAGGGGAGGGTCACGAGTCGCCTGGAGGTGAGGGTCACGAACCGCCAGAAGGGGAGGGTCACGAACCGCCAGGAGGGAAGGGTCACAAACCGCCAGGAGCGAAGGTCCACGAACCGCGACCAGGAGGGGAGGACCACGAATCGCCTACGGAGGACCACGAACCAACTTCGATGATGACCGCGAATCGAGATGTGATGATGACTCCGAACCGAGCCGAATTTGAGCTTCAACCAAAAAACGATGATCATGAAATCTTCTGAAGATCAACTCCAATCCGACCAAAAACCAAGATGCAAAGGAAGTCCAAATGGGAAGTTGTTACTCAGGATCCAGATGGGAACCAACGAGTTAACTTCTAGAGTTGGGCTTTACTGTGGGATGTGTGAAAAGGAGTTATTGATACCTATAACTTTGGTTCATTATTGAGAGAGGGCGCATGTAGACATACCAAAGCCAAGGAAGTGTGGACTGGTTGGCCCGTTTCCCAGAGCCAGGGCGGTGTGGACTAGGTAGGGTTATTGACTATAGACCAGAGTGGTATGGTCATAGCAATAGTTGTACGAGTCCAGTGCGGTATGGACCCGTCATGTCCCCAGTGGATTTGGTGATTAAAGCGGTGGATATCGTATGCTTTACGCACTGAGTGAGAAATGTGAGGATGATTGCTATTTTGATGTTTGCTATCACTATGACACACACACCTCCATTTTACACTTTATGTTAGTGTTTACCTTAGAGTATTGTACATTGTGTTATGCTAACTCTTTGGTTGCAGATCCATGTCTGGTATGATTATTTATACCTATTATTGCTTTATTTAGTGGTATTGATTTGTCATCGATTACACCAGACTTTCATCTGACCCAGAGTTTTATGTCTATTCTTATTACTCTGGGTGCTCCTAAACAAGTAGACTAGAGGCAGGTTAGGTGGTTATGCACAAGTAGCTATCCGGAGATGAGCAGTAGGCTTCCACGTACTATATATATATTCTCCCTGTGTTGTTTCTGGTCACTACTTTGGGCATTAGTAGTGTACCTCTTTTATTTCCTTTTAGAGACAGTATTTTAAAGTAGTAATAATGGTATATGATGCTGTATTGTGGATCCCGCTACTCTGATGGATATGGTTTAGTCTTCGGCTTATGTACTGCCTCGCCTGTCTTATATCAAGTTATGTTATTATTATATTTTATTCCATGAGCTATAGATATACTACAGGTTCTTGGTGATTCATTATTTCAACCATTTTGACGACCATCCCGTGCTAGTCGGACATTGGCACAGCGCATTTCGGGGAAATGTCGGTTGTACGAGGCGATCATCACACTTGGCATCAGAGCCTAGGTTGCGTAGCTTAACCTACGGGAAGATACCAGAGAGAGATAGTATACGTATATGAGAGCGCATATTTGTGATATTTTGGTTTTCAAAAACTATATATATATACATTATTAGTATATCTAATGTTGAAGTCGCACTGCATGGGCACCACTAAGGAGATGGTTAATGTTTTCTCTTTACAGATTAAACGATGAGCCAAATACGAGGAATACAGTGAGGAACCCCGCATCGGGAGTTAAAGAGGGAGCAGGTTCAGGGGTCAATAATGGGAATGTCCCTGATATGAGGACGTGTTTACTGCCTTCATGCAAGAGATGCTTAGAGATGCTCAGGATACAGTTCCTAATGCTGCTAATGGTGGTGGTGCAGCAGTGCAGGCGCCTAGAGCCGATTTCTCCAAGCTTAACAAGGATTATACTAGACTTGGTGGGAAACCATTCCACAAAACAGAATTAATGGAGTTCAGGATTGGCTTGATAGTTGTGAGCACATCTTCGAGGATTTAGGGATCGATGATGCAATGAAGAGAAAGCTAGCATCACCCCAGCTTCAAGGACGGGCAATGAATTGGTGGAATGCTATTAAAGCGGCTATTCCGAGGATCAAGTTACTTGGGATTTGTTTAAGACTCGCTTCAGTGACAAGTTTATTCTAGCTGCTAAGAAATCGTAATTGTTCAGGAAGTTTTTGGAGCTTAAGTAGAATGGTAGGGCAGACTCGGAGTATATTGCTGAATTCGATACATTATCGAAATACGGATTATCTCTTATTGATACTGTCGAGAAGAAGAACGAGAAGTTCATAACTGGCCTAGATGGGTACTTGGGGGAAGGACTTATAAGCCATATCGATGGGACTTTCGAATCTATTGTGGGAAAGGCATTGAGATCAGAGAGCCTTTACCCTAAGTCGAAGACCGAGGTTGTTATTGCATCTGTAGAAGAGACAAAACCGCAGGCAAGCGGCGAAGGCAAAAAGAATTCCCAGAACAAGAGGAAATAAAACCATACCAAGGATGGTTAGACAAAGAAGAACAAGAAAGATATTCAGTCCTTTGGCTGCAGCAAGAAGGGCCACTATGTCAGTGACTGTAGAGCAAAGTCAGGGGAGAGGAAGTGCTTCAACTGTGACCAAGTGGGACACTTCAAGAATGAATGTATGAAACCTCCTAAGGAGAAGCAGATCATGAAAGCATATGCTACCAACGCTGTTTCTTCTTCGTCGAATGCCCCAACTGCGACGGAGAAGGGAACGGGTGTTATTATTCAAGGTATGCTTTCTATTTATGATGTTCTCATTCGAGTATTGTTTGATACCGGGCTTCCCATTCCTTCGTGTCTAGTGACTAGGTAGATAGGTTGGAATTGGAACCCGAGACTGTCGATAGACCTTTAGTTGTGATGAACCCGATTGGTGATTTGACTAGCCTTTGTATGATTTGTCGTAACTTGGTTTTATCGAGTCATGGATGTATGTTTGCTTGTGATTGCTTTGTTTTGGGCTTTACTTGGTTTGGCATTATTTTGGGAGTCGATTGGCTCCAAAGGTATGGGGTGGTGGTAGGCTGTAAAGGGTCTTCGATGACCACTAGAGCGGATGATGGGCAGAGGGTGGTATTGGGTTGCCTACCTTATGGTGAGGTGATGGCTAGTTTTCTAAATTCCCTTGACATCCTGCATGATGAGTTATTAGATGTGCCTATTGCTAGCGAGTATCCGGGCATATTTGATGAAGTGACCGGACTTCCACCACACCGAGAGATCGAGTTTCGGATTGATTTAGTGAAAGATGTCAGACCTATAATGATGTCTCTTCGTTGTATGGTGCCAAGGGAGTAGCGAGAGCTCGAAGTGCAAGTAGGCGATCTTTTGAGGAAGGGATTTATCCAAAGGAGTGTTTCCGAGTGGGGAGCACTAGTTGTATTTGCTACTAAGGCCGATGGTTCCTTTCACTTATGTGTGGACTGCCGCGAGTTGAACAAGGTGACTAGGAAGAATTGGTATTCTCTTCCACGGATAGATGATTTGTTTGATCAACTAAATGGATCAAGAGTGTTCACCCAGTTGGATCTCGTGACAGAATTTCATCAGCTCCAAGTAGTAGCAGAGAGTATACCTAAAACGACATTTCGGACGCCATCTGGATTCTATGAGTGGTTGGTCATGCCATTCAGGTTGACCAATGCACCCGCATATTTTGTGGATCTTATGAATAGGGTTTTTAGAGATCAATTAAATAAATTTGTTCTTGTGTTCGTGGATGACATCTTGGTTTACTCAAGGACAGAGGAAGAATACAAGGGACATTTGAGGACAGTGATGGAGGTGTTGAGGAAACACCAATTAAAAGCAAAATTTTCTAAGTGTCACTTCTGGAGGAGGGAAATGAGGTCCTTGGGCCATGTTGTTTCAGAGAATGGTATTTCCGTGGATCCTGCGAAGGTGGCTACGATGCAAGATTGGTCTACGCCCAAGAATGCAACGGACATGAGAATTTTCTTGGGGTTAGCTGGATATTATCGTAAATTTATCCAAGACTTCTCCAAAATAGCGGTACCGTTAACTCAGTTGACAAAAAAGAATCAAGCTTTTTTTGGGAAAAAGGTGTGTGAATGCACTTAAAACCCTAAAAGAGAAGTTAACGTGTGCACCAACGTTAGTTATTCCTAATGGGAACGAAGAGATGACGGTATACACGGATGCATCTAGTACTGGACTAGGTGTTGTACTGATGCAAGGAGGTAGGGTTATTGCTTATGCTAGTCGGCAACTGAAACCACATGAGAAAAGATATCCTATCCATGATTTGGAATTGGCAGCGATCGCGTTCGTGTTGAAGATGTGGAGACATTATCTCCTGGGAGAAAGATCTGAGTTGTTTACCGATCATAAGTCATTAAAGTATCTTTACTCTCAAAAGGGTTTAAATCTTCATCAGCAGAGATGGTTAGAGTTCTTGACTTCGTATGATTTTAATATCGCATACCCACCCGGGAACGACAATGCAATAGCTGATGCATTGAGTAAGAGACATGCCAATTTGCGGGCTATGTTTCTGGAATGGAAGCAACTAGAGTATATCACGGGATATGATTTCAGACCTAAAGGTGAATTGAATCCAGAGATGTTAGCAAGTTTGACGATCAAACCGACTATGATTGAGCGGATCAGTTCTAGTCAGAGGGACGATCCTAACCTATTGGAAATCATCTCGATGTTAGAGATGGGTACCGACGGTGAGGAAATGAATAAGTATGGACTTTGATCGAGAGAGATGGCTTTGAAAGAATGAGAGACTAGTTGTACCCAATGTTAATGGATTGAGAGATAAAGTGCTTGGGGAGTGTCATCACTCGAAGCTGACTATACATTCCGGTGGTAACAAAATGTATCGATACATGAAGCAGACCTACTACTGGGAAGGAATGAAGAGAGAGGTTGGAAAGTTTATATCCAGGTACATGGATTGCCAGTTAGTTAAAGCCGAGCAAAAGAAGACTAGTGATTTGTTACAATCGTTAGAAATTCCCGAATGGAAATGGGAACAAGTCTCGATGGATTTCATCGATGATTTACCAAGGACTAGATCGGGTCATGATAGTATTTGGGTGATTGTGGATTGATTGACCAAAAGTGCCGGTTTATACTAGTCAAATCGAATAGAACGACAGCTAAGTTAGCAGAACTGTATATGAAGTGGGCAGTGAGTTTTCATGGAGTAGACAAAGGTATTGTGAGTGACCGAGATCCATTATTTACTAGTGGGTTTGGAAGAGCTTATAAGAGGCTTTAGGGTCATAATTACATCTCAATACCGCGTACCATACCCAAAACGACAGTCAAACAGAGAGGGTGAATCGTGTATTAGAGGATCTCTTGAGAGCTTGTATATTGGATTTTGGATGGTCATGGGATGACCATTTGCCTCTAGTTGAGTTCACATATAGTAATAGTTATTAGTCCAGTATTGGTATGGCCCCATTTGAAGCCTTGTACGAAAGACCATGCAACTCACCAACATGGTTGGAAACTAGTGAGAAATTTGTGCTTGGGCCAGATGTAATAATAGAAACTTCAGATAAGATCAAGGTTATTCAACAGCGAATGAAGGCTGCCCAAGATAGCCAGAAAAGTTATGCTGATAAAAGACAAAGAGATTTGAAATTCTCTATTGGCGACTTGGTATTCATCAAGATTTCTCCGTTGAAGAGTGTGATTCGGTTTGGTAAGAGGGGTAAATTAGCCCAAGGTTTGTTGGTCCATTTCCAATTCTCAAACAAGTTGGGAATTTAGCGTATAAAGTTGGATTATCTGACAAGAAGGCAGAAGTGCACAACATATTTCATGTTTTTCAGTTAAGGAAGTTCTTGCACGTTCTGATATGACTATTTCACTAGATCAGTTGGATGATATTGAGGTAGAACCTAAGGCAGTTGGAAGTCGCAGAACGATACGTATTGTCGGACATGGTACGAAGAAACTTCGAAGGTGAAACTGGTTAAATTCCAATGGGGTGATAATGAGAATGATTGTACTTGGGAAACAGAGGAGAGCATAAGGAAGTCGTCTCCCGAACTCTTTACCTGGTAAGTTTTTGATCACGAAATAGTTATTCCCTTATTAGTAAATCGCATGCTAAGGCAGGCTTGTTGTGTTTATTATGTATGTTTGATTGTTTGTAAATGGTTGATAGGCATGCGGGACACCATTGTTATTTTTCTTGGTTAAGGAATTTCAATGGCGAAATTTATTAAGGGAGGAGAGTGTAACGACCTGCATTCTACGTATCGGAGGATCATAGAATATTTATTTTATTTTCATACGAAGTCATATGGTCATGTAACTTTGGGAAACGACTATTATGATCATTTCCCACATTCACGATTTTTTCCAAATTTTAAATGATCATTATGGCCCCCGGCGAATCTTGTTTCGCCTATAACTTTTGACTGGTAAGGAGTTTTGACCTGAAACCACTTCCGTCGGATTCGGATGATGGTTTCCCATTCCATAGAGTGGTCACATTAATCAAACAGACTTATCATTTGGTAGATATGGCTGAAATAAGATTTGAAGATGAAAAAACATCCTAATTAGGCTTAATAGGGTGATTAGCAGCTAGGCTCATAACCCATTTCGGGATTAGGGTTATCGGAGGGATGAAAGGAGATGGAGAATCATCTCCTTTCATTTTTCTAGCTGCCTCAAACATTTCTCTAACCCTAATCATAGCTTCCATCTTCCAAATCTCTCTCTAATCACTAATTGAACAAATCTACAACAAATCAAGCTGATTAGCACCGAATTCAAGATAGAGTTGCTGCACCACATTGGAATCCGAGCCAAATCGATAAAAATTTCAGTTCTAACATTTATTTTTGGCTAATGTGAGTGATTTACATGTTTATACACTAATTATGGTTAATTAGGGGTGATTAGTGATAATTAGCGAAATTATACATCTAAAAATTCTGGAAAAATACGTGAAATTCTAAATCATATTTTATGTCACTGGTATGATTAGGTTAATTTGGATTAAGTTTGCTAATCCTATAGTTAGACATGGTTAAGGGGAAAATCACATGGTTAAGGGGGAAATCATGGTCTTAGGTATGTTGGATCTAAACTAACATATGAAATCATTGTTTTGATGTTTTTGGTTGACTCTACATGTTACTACTACTGTTTCGTATGTTTTGTGATTGCATAGGAAAGTTAGAATGGTCGAAAATGCCATCGTTTGGCGAAATTAGCTTGTTGGAAAAACTGTAGGGTTTTGGTTCCTGATGGTGGCCATGACTCACGAACCGCTAGGAGGGGAGGGTCGTGAACCGCCAGGAAGGGAGAGTCATGAACCACCAGGAATGGAGGGTCAGGAACCGCCAAGAGGGGAGGATCATGATCCGCCATGATGGGACGGTCACGAACCGCTAGGAGGGGAAGGTCACGAACCGCCAGGAGCGGAGGACCACGAACCGCGACCAGGAGGGGAGGAACACAAACCGCGACCAGGAGGGGGGCTACGAACTGCCTAGGGAGGACCACAACCCAACTTTGAAGATGACCGCGAACCGAGATGTGATGGTGACTCTAAACCGAACCGAATTTGAGCTTCTACCTTGCAACGACGATCGTGAACTCTTCTAAAGATCAACTCCAATCCGACCAAAACCCGAGATGCAAAGGAAGTCCAAATAGGAAGTTATTACTCAGGATCTAGATGAGAACCAATGAGTTAACTTCTAGAGTTAGGCTTTGCTGCGGGACATGTGCAAAGCAGTTATCGATATCTATAACTTTGGTACATTATTGAGAGAGGGGACGTGTAGACGAACCAGAGCCAGGGAAGTGTGGACTGGTTGGCCCATATCCCAGAGCCAGGGAGGTGTGGACTGGGTAGGGTTATTGACTATAAACCAAAGTGGTATGGTCATAGCAATAGTTAGTGCGGTATGGACCCGTCATGGCCCTAATGGATTTGGTGGTCAAAGTAGTGGATATCATATGCTTTACGCCTTGATGAGAGATGTGAGGTTGATAGCTATGTTTGATGTTTGCTACCACTATGACACACACACCCCTCCATTTTACACTCTATGTTAGTGTTTACCTTAGCGTATTGTACATCTTGTTGTGCTAACTCTTTGATTGCAGGTCCAGGTCAAGTATGATTATTTATACCTGTTATTGCTTTATATAGTGGTATTGATTTATTATCGCTCACACCAGACTTTCGTCTGACCCAGAGTTTTATGTCTCTTCTTATTACTCTGGGTGCTTCTAAACGAGCAGATTAGAGGCAGGTTAGGTGGTTATGCCCGAGTAGTTGTCCGAAGACAAGCAGGAAGCTTCCACGTACTATATATATTCTCCCTTTGTTGTTGTTGGTCACTACTTTGGGCATTAGTAGTGTACCTCTTTTATTTCCTTTTAAAGACAATATTTTAAAGTTGTAATAACGGTATATGAAGCTGTATTTTGGATTTCGTTACTCTGATGAATATGGTTTAGTCTTCAACTTATGTACCGTCTCGCCTGTTTTATATCTAGTTATGTTATTATTATATTTTATTCCATGCACTGTGAGATATACTACAGGTTTTTGGTGATTAAAAGTTTCAACCTTTTTGGCGACCATCCCATGCTAGTCGGACATTAGCACATCGCATTTTGGGGAAATGTCGGCTGGTACAAGGCGATCGTCACACATTCCCTTAACTTATCGCAACCTCTTGTTATTACTTTCTTATTTACTTAGTTCTCTTTAACTAAGGTTTATCAATAAGTTTTCTACCTTTTGCAATAACCTACATTATCATTTCCGCTTGTTCTACGACAAGCCTACCCACTTTTCTGGCATTCAAGTTTATTCATAATAGGCTATTATCATTCCTCATTTATTCCAATTCTTGTACTGTTGTATCATTCATTTATTTCCATTAATTACAAATAATGCCATTTATTTTTTACTTGTTATTTACATACATTCATGTATGTTAATGTGCCGGACCCCTCACATTAAGTTGACCAATTGTGGATGTTGGATTGCCCGGCGGTTCCGCGCAGGCTTCTACAATAAGTTGAACTTAACCTCGTGTCTTAGGGCGGTTATTTACAATTTCTTAATTACTGTAATTTTCATGCAAACTAGGCATGTCCATTCTTTCTCATTATTCCTAAATTTACTGTAATTCTATTTACAACCTTTTTGGCATAATAATTCTATTAAGAAAATATTCATGTTCATCATAATTCCCATAATTACAGTGCTTGTAGTAATCTCCAATTAAGACAGGTGATTAATGGAAATAAGCTTTATAAAAAAAAATGTTCTCAGCAGGTTTAGTCTCAATTTCCATAAGTAACCAGTTTATTAGAACATGTCTATATTACAATAGTAAATCCTTTCCACATATTCTAACAGGTTTAATAATCAATTGTTCAACATGTTTAATATAACAATGAATACTAACGATAAATATACTGTTATTTAAAATGGTATAATTTAGACCCACTCACCTGACAGTTTTCCACTCCTTGGATCTGATCCAGATTTTCTATTACATGGATTCCCTACTGAATCTAATATTAAAACATCCACGGATTCACAAATTTGACACTAGTAGAAGAGAGAAACAAAGGAGAAACCTAAGAAGATCAAATTTGAGAACTTACCTCACGTTGATCAGAATTCTAGACACATATGTTGCCGACCTACATCTCTTATCTCCAAACCTTGAATCAGAATTCCTAAGAACTAATATGATAAATTTCTAAAAGGTTTAAAGAGAAAAGAGAATGGCAGAGCCTAGGCCGCATTTCAGAAAACATAAGAATAAAGCTAGTCTCTGCTGATTTATTTATAGGCGCACTAGAAGAATCAAGTCCATCGGATGTAAATTGTAAAAATCCAAAACGTACACTTCAGCAGGAATACGTCACAAAAGCAGCGCTGGAACCCCCTTGGGTCGACCCGCCCTGCGGTGGGTCGACCCATAGGTCGACCCATTGAGCTTCTGTCGACCCATGCGGGTCCAGCGGGGCTTTTCTGACGTAGCAGCTCGTTGTGTTAATGTTTTAATTTTAAACGTTGATTACTTACCCATTTCTTCCTTTAATTTATTTCATATTTCTACATATATCTCAATCAAATTTGAATTCTCCATACAAATGTATATGCATACATATAGTATTTTGGTTGTTTAATTCATTGTTAACTTTTACGTACATACTCCTTTTTGGTTATGCTATAAACTAAAACGATTCAAAAAAGAACCCCGAACTCATTTGTAAGTGTTTCGAGGTCAAATTCTGAAATTATAATCTTTTATATACTCATTATTTTATTATCACAAAATACGGGGTGTTACATTCTCCCCACCATATGAAATTTCGTCCCCGAAATTTGATAAGAGTGGAGTAATGTAGTTTCTCGTATATAGCAACCAACTAGTGTTCATACTGTTTTTGAACCATCTGTGCACTTGTGCAAAGTGTTACATGCATACCAGTACGAATGTAGTGAATGACTAAACGGTACCTCCTATATGAATGCAATTTCAAAAAAAAAATGCTTTTGAAAATATGATGCTTGCATCCTAGACAAACTGGCAATTCTATATGAATGCATTATTCTGAAAATCAAAACACCTTTTTCAACCAATTTTTCCCATACCCTTGTGAAGCAAGAGCATAGTTCACTCCATTTTTGCATCCAAAATCTTATCATCTAATGATTTTATTTCTAACTTCAGGAAAATTTAGTTTTTCTGAATTTCTTCCATGCAATACCTTTTGAGGAAACATTGCTCTATTTTTCTCATCTCATACTGTTTGTTTTGCGCTTGTTATTTTAATTTCAATATTAAAGTTTCAATGTAATCTTCCTTACTAATAAGCAGAGTTTTAACATAACAATACATTACTGCAGATAAAAGTCAAGCCTACAACATAAATTATACTACAACATCAGTTCTAGCACAGGAATAAAACTTAGATAGTCAAGTCATACGACACGTGGCTCTACGGTTATCTACGCCACAACTATCCTTCACTGGAGTGGAGGCCTTGGCCCCAGCCCAAAGATACTATGAATGAACGAATCCAGTCCACCAAGATTATCCTCCATCCTACGTAGACTCTCTCCTTGTCGCCTAGTATCATCTTTAATCTCAAGGTACATATCCTGCACCTCGGTCTGCATCTGGTATATCTAGTGTAAGCTCTACTGCTGGGCCTGTGCAGCCTCTAAATATGTGCACGCCATCTCCTCATGTCCAAGAAAAAAATCATGTTTCTCGCGGGCTAACTGGGCTTGTCTCTCAAAAATGGCCCTAACCTCAGTCCTCAAATCCCAAGGGTCTCTTAATGACCATGTATCCCACCCAGCCGACTGGGAAGTCTCGGTGCCCCCCCCATCACTGCTCCGAACCCTAATGCTTATACCCCTCTGGTGGGTTGAAGTACTAATATGGCTCATGCTCCTCAGGCCGCTCAAACTGGGGCTCAAACCCTTCCTCGAGGTAGTATCCAAATAATGGCCCAAATGGAGATCCGACTGGGATAAACTGATGTCCTTCTTGTCCCTGTTGGCCTAAGTCCTCAGGTGCTACACCTCCAAACTATCTGTCTCCAGCGCCTTCCTCGATCCCATCACCATTGTCACCATCAACATGAATGTCACCAACACCATCATCCCCACCGTGGTCATGCTCCACCGGCTGTGGGTCTATTTCCAAAATTAAATGCAACTTTGTGCCCATCCTATTCAGCATAGAGTTGTCTATCAGGTGTTATGGCTGTGTGATGTAGTCCTCATGTCCTAACGCAACACCAGACTGTTGGAAAACTACTGTCCAAAGGTGTCTAAAAGGGATGGTGGAATGTCTCATCCCGAGGGATGATATGAAATATTACATAATGAAACGAGCGCAATTGACCTCAATCCTAACAAAAATTGCATATATAGCCGACTGATTTGTGGGAGAAACTCTATCGAAGCTTCCTGTCTTCGTCACTAGGTTACGCTCCAGAATGCATATAACCACTCTAGCCAGTGGACGCAAGTGTGCCGTCTCCCAAACTCTAATATCCTCATCTATAAAAATTCTCCATAAAACATCAAGGTTCGTCATTTCCACATACTCTAAATAAATCCTTTCCCTCGAATGACTAACATATGACCAAACTGTAATTCAGTGAACAAAATGCATGTTCCTTTCACTTTCGACTCAATGACTATCATACCATCTTCTTCTCTATGATCTAAATTAGCCTAAAAAAGATGCACTAACCTTGGGTGTGCTTTACTTTCCATGGCGTTATGATCCAGAAGGTTATCCCACCCTACAACAGTGAACAATGGCTCTAAAGGAGCAGCCAAAAAGTCAGCAAAATTAATAGGTCTTCCAAGAAATATGTCGAATCGGCTCGATTTAACATAAATCTCCACTATGCGCTTTTGATTCTAATACCAAGCAAACTCTTGAGGGGTTAACTGCAGGAATAAAGCAACCAAAAAAAGGTAGCGGTGGCATAGCGAATTTCTTTCGATTCTTCAAGAAATAAGTGTAGATCTGGATAGAGGGCAAGAAGAGCTTCGATATGACAACAATTTGGAACGAAACGGTGGAGAATTAAGGTGTTTATGGCCTTGGAAAGAATGGGGAAGATTGGATTTTCGGGTGGCTGGGCGGGAAAACGAAAATGACGATGAAGCCATAGGTCGACCCACCCTGGTAGCAGTGTGCCGACCCAAACCTTACAGAATTCCCCCCTCCCCCCCCTCGGCTTTAAACCCAAGAAAATAAGAAAATGAAAGGGTCAGTCAAATGTCTTCCAAAACATCTATTTTTGCTGCATCGTCGCTTAAAGTTCATTATTTTCTAGTGGTTCGTTTCGAAACTGATCTTCTCACCATTTTGTAATCTTTCTCAATCAACTACCAAATTTCCCATATTCAGTATATTTCATTTACCATTTTCATTTTGTGTATAGTTCTTGATAGCTCAACTTATATGAAGATATATATGTATATATGACTATATATATTATTCGTAATATGTAAGAATATAGAAGTACGCACTCTCTCTATGTATGCAGGAATCCTAAACCTAGGCTCTGATACCGGATGTAACAACCCGAATTCCAATAAACTGATTTTTTTTCTAAAATCTCAATCTATCGAAGCCCGAGTTAGCTTGTTTGGTATCCTGCAGAAAAGAGAGAGATATAATATATATCATAGCTCAGAAAACATCACACAGCGGAATGGGTAAAATATAATATAACCAAATATAGCCTTACCGTAGTAATAATACTTCCTAACTAGTATCCAAAGCTATCATATCTCTGCCATAAACCTAACCTGTGGGTGTGTTATGAGGAGGCGGTCAGGACACAAGTTTTGGTGACTGGACTAAATTACACAATCTGAAATAACCGTACATATATCATTCAATCCTGTTACTTACTTATTCGGTTGCTTGGGTTAATAACACTCAAGGCTTTACACTCAATTCATACCTATCTACAACAAGTAAATTAACCTAATATAATATATATGTAGCTACTACCAGTATCAAGGTACCTCCCATTGTACCCTTCT
Source organism: Allium sativum (assembly GCA_030737875.1). Lineage (NCBI taxonomy): Eukaryota > Viridiplantae > Streptophyta > Magnoliopsida > Asparagales > Amaryllidaceae > Allium > Allium sativum. Next base: position 131,259,923 of record CM060916.1, on the reverse strand, counting down.
CGCACGGTCTACGCCGTCATGCCACGGAAGCGTATGCAACTCTCATTCCACGCCAGAGCGATGTATGAATCTCTATAAAACTATGCCACGTATATAACTCTCATCCTACGCTGGTGTGACGTACAAATCTGCATATCCAAACTCCTCGGTCAATCACAGAGTAATGCACTACCGCCTATGATACACCACCCGATGCATTGTGCATGTATCCTCACACGTACATACGGTCTATTGTACCCCGAGTCCCGTAATAGAGCTGCATTTGAATGCATGGAACTCGGTCGAGAGATTTTCCAAATCTGTATAGGTCTGAAAAAGAGGCCTAAAGTACATATATCTAAACTATGGTATGCATTTTTACGGTGGCTATGGTCCCACCTCGACCCCTCCCTTAACTAGTGAAAGACTACATCAAGAGCTAAGTGACGTGCCCCAAGCAAACAATCTACATCCAAATTGGTGTATCCCACAACCGAAGTCTCGATAGTGAAAGATCGATGGTCTATAGGTTTAGCTCTAGTCTTTCCGCGTCACACTAACTGTCGATGACAAGTACCCGACGATTACTATCCTTATTCGGTCCTGACCAGCCAATTTGTAGGCAAATCGCCGAATCACCCAATGTCATACCGCCACAGCTTTTTGACTGCCAAATTACCGTTGCAATCAAGGTATACTCACTAAGGGGTAACGCGCAGACCCAACCTCTGCGAGTACAACCTAAGCATGCAACACAACAGAGGACCACCACAGAGTACTCTACCACGTCCTTTGGAACTCACGTGCTTCCTTCCAGTCCCTCGGAGCCAGCAAGAAGGATATCAGTAGGAGAACATGCAGAATAATCAGATGGACGTGCGCTCCCATCGTGCCTCAAGACATCATGGCGATTTACCCCGTTGGGGTCTTCACCTTCAGACAAGTGGATTGGTCCAAGTGAATCACACTAACGTATTATTAGACCTTATTCTAAATGTTTAATTATATGCTTACTCTACCTCATCAAATTTTCAGTTAACTTGGTTATTTCCAATCATATTAACTTATTATTCAAGTTACCAAGTTTTCTCTAAGCCCCTCGTGCCTCTAAGGAATGGACTCCTCTCGCTTATTAATTCAGTTATATGACCTAAACCATTTAGGTTCATTAATAAGCCTTTAACATGTTATTCTCTAGATTGTAATACAAGGTCTGAGATCTATAATCTTCTTACATTATTATCTTGCCATTTATTGTCGAATTTCTAGTCTATGGGTTTGCAGGCTTACATATTTATAGGTTCTCGATTTTTTAGGTTCTCGGGTTTACGGGTTACAATAACGTGTTATACTTAATGTGTCATTAAGTAAATCTTATCAAGATCAGCAGGTTTCTGGTTAGTAGGTTACTTAATTTATAATTAAGTTCAACTTATTTCATCTCACAAGTTTACATTATTCCCTCTACTTATCACAACCACTTGTTATTACTTACTTATTTACTTAGTTCTATTTAACTAAGGTTTATCAATAAGTTTTCTACTGTCTGCAGTAACATACATTATCATTTCCACATGTCCCTAGGACAAGCCTACCTTCTTTTCTGGGATTCAGGTTTATTCATAATAGGTTATTATCATTCCCTGTTTATTCCAATTCTTATATTGTTGTAACATTCGTCTATTTCCATTAATTACAATTAATGCCATTTATTTCTTACCTGTTATATGCATACATTCATATATACGGTTCCAAGCAGGCTTCCACCAGAAGTTGAACTTAACCTCGTGTCTCAGTGCAGTTATTTAAAACTTCTTAATTACTGTAAATTTTCATACAAACTAGGTGTGTCCGTTCTTTCTCATTATTCCCAATTTTACTGTAATTCAATTTACAACCTTTTTGGCATAATAATTCTATTAAGAAAATATTCATGTTCATCGTAAATCTCATAATTTTGAACAGGTCTATATTATAATAGTAATCTCCAATTCAGACGATAATTTCTCATTAATATTCATATTCATTTTTACATATTCTCTAATTCAGACAGGTGATTAATGGAAATAAGCTTTATACAAAAGTAATGTTCTCGGCAGATATAATCTCAATTACCACAATTAACCGGGTTATTAGAACAGGTCTATATTACAATAGTAATCATTCCCACGTATTCTAACAAGTTTAATAATTGTTCAGCAGGTTTAATATAACGGGGAATACAAATGATAAATATACCATTATTTAAAATTGTATAATATAGATCCACTCACCTGACAATTTTCCAATCCTTGAATCTGATCCATATTTTCTATTTCGTGATCTTCCTACTGAATCTAATATTAAAACATCCACGGATTCACAGATCTGACAATAGCAGAAGAGAGAAAGAATGGAGAAACCTAAACAGATCAGATTCGACAAATTACCTCATGTTGATCAGAATTCTAGACTCCCAGGTTGCAGATCTACATCTCTTATCTTCAAACCTTGTATCAGAATTCCAAAGAACTAACATGATAAAACTTTGAAAAGGTTTGAAGAGAAAAGAGAATATTAGAGCCTAGGCAGTGTTTTAGAAAATATAATAATAAAGCTAGGCTTTGCTGAACTATTATAGGCGCAGTAAAAGAACCAGGTCCATCGGATTTAAATTGTAAAAATCTGAAATGTACACGTCAATAGGAATACGTCACAAAAGCAGCGTTGGAACCCCCTTGGGTCGACCGGCCCTGCGGCAGGTCGACTGTTGGATCAACCCATAGGACGACCCATGCAGTTTTACGGGGGCTTTTCTGACGCAGCTTCTCGTTTTGTTAATGTTTAATTTTAAACATTGATTACTTACCCATTTCTTCCTTTGAATGGTTTAAAATTTCTATATATTTTTTAATCAAATTTGAATTCTCCTTATACCCGTATATGTATACATACAATTTTCTGGTTTATTAATTCATTGTTAACTTTTACATGCGTTCCTCGTTTTGGTCATGTTATATACCAAAACGAATCAGAAAAGCACCACGAACTCATTTGTAAGTGTTCTGAGGACAAATTCTGAAATTATAATCTTTTATATATTCATTATTTTATTATCACAAAATACAGGGTGTTACAAAACCTTAGACTGGGTGTTGACGATTTTTATTGTTAATAGTTACCACTTCTATTCGTAGTTACCACTTCTATTCGACGAGTAATATATGTGGAATTGAGAGATTGGTATGAGTATGATCGTTATTGTCATTATACTTATGCCTGTACTTAACACTAATGTTTTGGGTTCTTATTGGAAACAATATATTCGATGATATTATTTTGACTCATTTATGATTTATGACTACGCTTATATTTGAGTTTAAGTATAGATCTGTTTCTGAAGAATGAAAACTATGATTTGTGAATGCGCTTATTTTATTATGATATGTGTATGGATATGATTTCCAAGCATAAAATGAAGATATTTGTTAATATACTTATTCTGATGAATAAGTATATAGAATCGAATTGTACGAATGAAATGAACTTAATGATGAATTTAAATAAAAGGGATGAACCTGCTGATATACTTGACTATACGATTATGGTTGATGGTTAAATAACTGATTATCATCTGAACTCCTTCTTTACTTATAACGTGTTGGTTTGAGGAACTAGGATTAGAATGGATCTAAAACCCTTTTGAACATATGTTGCATTCAAAACTGGTATGTAGGTGACCTGAAGACTATATATATATATATATATATATATATATATATATATATATTGATGAAGTGAATGTGTGGACCTTCGAGCATAAAGGACTACTTGTTGATGTTCTGGTTATCTCCGAGGGTTATACTACATACTCTGAGAAGTAGTCCATACGTTTTGGAGATCTACATGTGTAATAATTTCTTGTTAATAATCCTAGGGGTATACCCGGTAGGATGTAGTAAATGATTTCCTTTGGTTTGTCATGTTCCTAGACAACTTGTATGGATGGGTGTATGACATTGCATTCTTGGATCATGCATATTGATTTTTACAAATGTACATTTTTTAATGGTGAAGAAGGTAACTTCTCTTTGCTTAATACCCTTCTTTGAGAAATAGAGCTCGAAGGTTGTAATTTTGTGGAAATCAATTAGTTATTAATGAATACTAAAGTGGCATCCAACGTTAAGTGGAGAATTGTTTGGTGTAAGGTAATCATATCCTCTTAGCCTAAAAAACAAGAGTTGGTAGAAACATGGAATGCAGTGAGGTTATGTTGGTAGCACCTATTAGGAGACATTCATAGCTCTTCTTGAATTTATTTTCATTATATTTCGAGAAATGGATTATATGGTATCCCAGTTAGGTCAGTGATGATAAAGAAATGGAGTAGAAGGGTCATTTTTCCAAGGATTGCAAGAATCCATAAGCCAAGAAGAAGTGTTATAACTATGGTAATCCTAGGCATAACAAGAAGGATTATCCAGAACCGTCTAAGGGTAAGCAGATAGTGAAGGTGTATGCTTTGGAGGTTGTTCCATCTTCTTCAAGTGCTCCTACGGCAGAGGAGAAAGGGAAGAGTGTTGTTGTTTAAGGTACGCTTTCTATTGGAGGTGTTTCAGTTCGAGTGTTGTTTGATACATGAGTGTCTCATTCTTTCATTTGCAATGAGCTTATGTGCCGCTTGGGTTTGGAACCTGAGATTTGTGATAGACCTTTGGTTGTAACTAATCCAGTTGTGGGTTCGTCTACTCTTTGTATGATTCATGGTTTGGTGTTATCGAGTCATTATTTCCCTTTTATGTGTGATTGCTTTGTTTTGAACTTCGTTGGGTTTGGGATCATTTTGGGTATGGAATGGCTCAAGAGCTATACAACTAAAGTGGATTGCAAGAAGCTCGAGTTGATAGTCGAGAATGTGGAAGGGAGAATGGTTATGATTCAATGCAAGCCCGAAGATAGTGCCTTCGTAAGCTTTTTGTATTCGTTTGTAATTCCACGGGAAGACTTGTCATCTGTGCCGATCGCTAATGAGTTTGATGATGTCTTTGAAGAGGTCAATGGTTTGTTGCCGCATCGTGAGATTGGGTTCAGGATCGATTTGATCGAAGGTTCTAACCTATCGTTATGGCCCTTAGGTGGATGGCTCTTAGTGAACAGCGAGAGTTAGAGGTCCAAGTTCGTGACCTTTTGGGAAAAGGATTCATTCGGAGGAGCGTGTCCGAATGGGGTGCACTAGCCGTGTTTGCAACCAATGCTGATGGATCTTTAAGATTGTGTGTGGATTATCGTGAGATGAACAAGGTGACTAAGAAGAACATGTATCCATTGCCGAGGGTAGATGACTTGTTTGATCAGCTCCATGAAGCCAAGGTGTTTTCTCAAATGGATTTGGAAACGGGATTTCACCAGTTGAGAGTAGCGAAGGATAGTGTACCGAAGACAACTTTTAGGACACCATCTGGTTTCTTTGAATGGCTAGTGATGCCATTTGAATTGACCAACGCACCAGCATATTTTATGGATCTTATGAATAGAGTGTTCAGAGATCAGTTGAACAAGTTCATGCTTTTGTTCGTGGATGATATCCTGGTCTACTCCCGAAATGAGGAAGAGCATAAGATGCACTTGCGAGTTGTTTTGGAAATCTTACGAAAGCATCAACTGAGAGCTAAATTTTCGAAGTGTCACTTCTTGAAGAGTGAAGTGAGGTTCTTAGGCCATGTTGTTTATGAAAACAGAATAATGGTGGATCCCGCTAAGGTGGCATCAATCCCGGACTGGGATAGACCTAAGAATGCAACATATGTAAGGAGTTTCCTTGGGTTGTTGGGATATTATCGTCGGTTTATCAAGGATTTCTCCAAGATAGCTGCACCATTAACACGATTGATGAAGAAGAATCAAGTGCACACATGGGGTGCGAAGTGTGAGCAAGCTTTTGGAATCCTGAAAGTGTGACTGATGAGTACTCCTATTTTGATGATTCTGGGTGGGAATGAAGATATGGTAGTGTATACCAATGCATGTGGTACTAGACTTGGAGTAGTGCTAATGCAGAAGGATAAAGTTGTGGCCTATGCAAGTCGACAACTAAAGACGCATAAAAGGAATTATCTGACTCGTGATTTGGGGTAAGTGGCTATCGTGTTTGCTCTGAAGATGTGAAAACATTACCTGTTAGGAGTTCGATTCAAGCTGTTTACGGACCACAAGTCGTTCAATTACCTTTTCTCCCAAAAGGATTTGAATATTCGGTAGCAGCAATGGTTAGAGTTTTTGGCATCTTATGATTTTGGAATAGCCTATACTCCCGATAAAGGTAACGCGGTGGTTGATGCGTTAAGTCAAACACGTTCGAGTTTGGGTGCAAGGTGTTTAGAATGGAAGTACCTCGAGTACTTGGCAGGTTTTGATTTTAGGCCTGCGTGTGAGTTAGAGACTGAAATGTTGGCAAGCTTATCGATAAGACCTACTTTCATCGAAAGGATTGGCAAGGGCCAAAAACGTGATGGAAAACTTGTCAAGATCATCCAGAATTGGAACCAAAAGATAAGGAATTCAAAGTTGATCGAGAGGGTTGGCATCGTAAAAAGGACAACCGGTTGTTCCTGATACTGATGGATTGATGGATGACATTCTAAGGGAATGTCATCACTTAAAGTTGACGATTCATCCTGGTGGTAACAAGGTGTATCAAGACATGAAGCGAGCTTACTACTGGGAAGGTATGAAGCGGAATGTTGGAAAGTTCATTTCCAAATGCATGAATGTCTAGTTAGCAAAAGCTGAACAGAAGAAGCCGAGTGGATTGCTTCAGCCATTGGAAGTTCCTACGTGGAAATGGGAGCAAGTATCGATGGATTTTATCGATGGACTACCTAGAACCAGGGAAAGAAACAAAGGGATTTAGGTCATAGTGGATCGCTTGACCAAAAGCGCATGGTTTATTCCTATTAGATCGACTAGGACATCATTGAAGTTGGTTGAGTTTATATTAAACGGATACTTCGATTCCATGGTATCCCGAAGAGCATAGTGAGTGATCGAGATCTATTGTTCACAAGTGGATTTTGGAAGAGTTTGCAAGAGACTTTGGGAACCGAGTTATGTTTGAGTATGACTTATCATCCCCAGACTAATAGTCAAACTCAGAGGGTTAACCGAGTATTGGAAGATCACCTTAGAGCTTGATTTTTGGACTTTAGGGGATCGTGGGAAGACCATCTACATCTAATTGAGTTTTCATACAATAACAGTTACCAGTCGAGCATTGGGATGACACCATATGAGGCATTGTACAGTAGACCATGTAATTCTCCGGTTTGTTGATTAGAGACTAGAGATAAGTTGATACTTGGGCCAGAGATGATAAGAGAAACATCAGATTGTATTGAGAACGTTCGGCAATGAATGAAGGCAGCCCAAGATCATCAGAAAAGTTATGCCAATAAACGTTGAAAGGATTTAGAGTTCAACGTTGGTGATATGATTTTTGTGAAGATTTCACGTTGAAGTTAGCCCCAAGATTCGTTGGACCATTTACCATAGTCGAGCGAATCGGAAAGCTCGCATATATATTGGATTTACCTGAGAAAATTTCGAGTGTGCACAATGTTTTCATGTATTTTTTATGGAAGTGTGTGCCCGATTCGAATGTGGTGGTATCTCTGGATCAGTATGAAGACCTAGAGGTCGAGTCCGTATTTTCGAAACCTTGTAAATCACTTCGCGTTATGGGGAATGACATGAAACAACTTAAGAGGAAGGCGGTTAAGCTAGTCAAGGTACAATGTAGTGAGGATGATGACGATTGTACATGGGAAATAGAAGAGAGTATGAAGATGATCCATCCAGAACTCTTCGTTGGTATGACCCATTAATGTCATGTCACCCTTACACCATTGTAACTTGTGCTATTGTTAGAATTCTGCATGCTAGGATAAGATTATGGATGCACTACTTGATGGATGCTAGTTTGGATGGTAAATTGGCAGTTCGTGGATGATAGGCATGCACAACGGTTTTGGTTGTTTGTGTTTGCTTGGGATTTCGGGGGCGAAACTCCTATGGGAAGGCGGAAGAATGTAACGACTTGCATTTTATGTGTTGGAAGATCGTAAAATAATTTTATTTAATTCTCTAAGGGTTGGATCATTCTCATATTTTGTTATGTTGTTTATAGGCATGTGAGACATATCCATGATTTTTACTAATTTTATTTGTGACCATTTTGCCCCTGTTATTTTTGTTTAGGGCATAACTTTTGAATGGGATCGAATCGGGAGCTGGAATCAAATTCATTGGATCGAAAATAGTGTTGCTAATTTCATAGAGTGGTCACATCAAAGATTTGGTTCGGCGGATTGGAAATAGTGTTACACATTTTCTGGACAGACTAATTAGTCATTAGTGGGCTGATTATTGAGGCCCGTTAAGGCTAGGGGATATTGGCTATAAATAGGAGGGTAGAGACAAGGAGAATTATTTAGTTTCTTCATTTCTCTATTTGGCTGGAGTTTGTGACTCTCCCTACTCCACCAAATACCTCTCCACTTCATTTAATTCATCGATTTACATTAGAAGATTGAAGATTAACATCGAAGAAGGTTAGATCGCATCAAAGTGATTTATTCGAAGGCTGCTCTTCGCTGTTCTTCGCTGTCCGGATTTGTAGATCATTGTTTTCAAGCAATATTGTGGATTTGGCGAGTGATAAGCATCTCTTACATAGATTCAATTGAGTGTATAGGTTGTTTGACCTTAATTTAATCATTTCAGTCATTTTCACCTGGATCTAATCAAGGTAAGTGTATTTTCAATTCGAATCACTATAGGATCTAATCAAGCAAGATTATGATAAATTCACATGTTTATGTAAGTTTAGATCCAATTATTGATTCATTTATTGTTTTATCATGATTTGATGAATTTATAAGATTGTATGATGATTTATTATTGTGTTATCATTCATTGATGATTATTTGTTGAAATTGATTGATTTTGGATGAGTAGTGTGTATGGATGTTCATCATTTGAAGCATGGATCAATGGATCGTTTGCCAAAAGGGTGGATCTAGGTACGGATCACACGTATTGATGGATCAGGGTCATGTGTTGATGGATCGCCTAGATTATTGTGCAAGAAATGGATGAATCGCAACTAAATTTGATGGATCGGGTCGTTCATTAAGGGATGGATCGCATATGAATGATGGATCGCACAAAAGAATGGATCGCACATAAATGATGGATCACGCAAGAATGATGGGTTGCACATGGATAATGGATCAGTGAAGATTGGATCGCATGGATCGGTGAAGATTGGATTGCATGGATCGGTGGACACATGATGCATGGATTAGGATGAAGTGTACATTGATGGATCGCATGGCTTAATCGGTCGGGTCGGTTTGGCATGGATCGGTGGAAGCATGGGTCGGTACGATCCATGTAAGTGCAATGCAGGCCGATGGATCGTTGGGAGATCCATGAGTATTTGGGGACGGTCCATCAAGGTGTAGACCAAATGAAGTTTTATTTTGGTTCGATGATGAGCATAGTTTCGATGTGAGTTCGGATGGAATGTTCGAAGCAAACTGAAGTATTTGTTGATCGATGAAATGCAACAAAGTGAGGAAAACGACTCTCGTTGATCGATTAAATGCAACGAAGTCGTGAAGATGACTCAAGGGAGTTTAAGCTTGTGGATAATGTTTCTCAAGATGATTTGAGCTTATGGAAAGTTGCCGATAATGACGACTAGTGTTATTGGAGACTAAGGGATCGTTATTAGTTGGAGATTCTAGCGGACTCAAAGCAGAGGTATAATAGGGACACCTAAAAGACTAGACGGTATAGTCGAGTACCTTGGGTATCAATGAAAGGCCTAGATACATATCGAGGAAAGGCGTATGGAGTTTTGCTAGAACATGGGTTACCATTAGCCCTTGATAGATGGTATGTCGTGGCCAGTCATACGACTAACAATGGTTTCAAGGCAGGATAGACGGTGATAGCCAGAGTCATGGATGTTGATTGTTTTACTGTTATCATCTTGCGTAAATTGTTCGACGCCGAAGGAGACTCTCTTAAGTGCTTGTCAGATGTTGGTTTAGGCCTTCAGGGCTTGTGTTAGGGGGATGTTGATCTCGATTAGGATGGTCTACGCTGGATAACTAGTTTCTATGACTACTACTGTTTATTTCCTTATGGTTGTTTGTAAAGGTTATCACTATCGGAGGTGGAGGAGACGGGTTTGGGTTTCTTCTCTGTTGATGTTGGTAGCTTAGATGATTAATCTACCTATTTCTCACATACTTTATTGATGATGTTAGAAAGTTGTTTTATCGCTCATTAAGACTATTGTCTGACTCAAGGTTTTATGTTCCCTCTTATTACCTTGGGTTATTCATCCATTAATGTTTGTGGATGGGAAGACTAGGTAGCAGGTGACAGGTTGTAGATCTGGATGAGGACAGTGTTGTAGAGTGAAGATGAGCAGAAGGCTAACGTATTATTTCCTACTATCTACTATTAGTGTTTCCATTGTTATGGTTGATATGATTCTCTGAGTGACTTGTAGTGGGCATTTTGTACAGACTCTTATGATGTAATCCAGTATGATGTATGGATTTTTTCTTTCACGGTGATATGAAAGTTTGGAATTTTTTCAATGATTCTTCACTATTTCTTCATGTGTATATGTTCGGTTGTATTTTATCCCTGCGCTATGAGTTATACGATAGGTTCCGCTTGTTATTCTACCCTGATGATCATCCACAGTTTCCTGGCATGCCTTCCAGCGCATTATTCCTCTTTTTAAGTGCAGGAGTTATGGGAGGTCGTCACACAAAGGATCTGTTAACTGTCCCAACCTTACCAGAAAAGCAAAGGCCAGTGGTCCTCGGTACATCCCTCTAGACGTATGCTGTGTAGAGAGGTAATTCCTTACATTTCCATCGTACGAAATCCATTCCCACTACTAACCAACTAATTTCTATTGTATAGCACTATTAAGGGAGCGGAATTTAATAATGGTATCGATTTCGCCTTTTGATCAGATTTACTTTACTGGGTTTTATCCCAAGATAGACATTATAATAATATCACTTGATTTGATATGAAAGATTTGGTTATCGTTAAAGAAAAACATATTCCATGTTTATATGTGGTTGTGTCTTACGAGTGTTCCATTCTTTCAAAAGATTTTCTATAATTAAGCAAGTTGCTTGTGATGTGAGTTTTCTCACTTTCGTATTCCAGAATGATCCCGCCATTGCTTCCCTTAATGCTTGGGGTCAGACAGAGTACATTTTGCAGATTCACTTTGGAGCTGCTTGGAGCTTAGGAGAGGAGCTCGAGTCGAGACGTGTTCTATTATTTCTTAAATTGTCTATTTTTCCGCTGTGCTATGATGATTGATGTAATATTTCCATTGTGATATGTGTTGTATGTATCAACATTGTGGGGACAGATTTTTATGATAGTCCAGACTGATTTATGTGTTGTACTCTGATTATATATGTATGAGCTTATATATATATATATATATGTATGTATGTATATATGTATATATATTACTCTTGTATGGGAAATAGTGTAGTTAAATTCTATTTTCTCATTCCGCTATAAGATTTTATATCTACTCTGTTAGCTTAAAATTGTACCTTCAAAAAAGTAGGGTGAAAGAAGATTGAAGCAGATAAAAAATACTCTGGAGAAGGCAAGGAAAATCCAAGAACCATGATGCACGACCAAAATAAAGGATCTCTCACGAGAATCAAGGGTTATGTCCGTCACCCGAAAGGCCCTTCTTTATTAAACAAAGGAAAAAATAAAAATGTGCTCCTAGTTTGGCAAAGAAAACCCACTTTCGGACAATAATGGAGGGATCACTTGCCAAAGAGTAAATGTAGGAACTAAACAACAAGGAAAAGGCCTCTAAAGATACAGAAGAGTGGTTTTTCGAGAAAGAAAATCACCAGGAAAGGTTCCCGCATCCAATAGAAAGACTCGTCTTGTCAAGAGGAAGTCCATTCCAAGATCAATTGTCGCTACACGACAGGAGTGGGAATAAATTTATGCCTTCTGTAATTTACAGACTAGCTTTCAGAAAGGTATATTTGGAAAGATTCATTGACACAAGTCGTTTGATAGCTAACGCACACAAGCGCTTAGAAATGCCTACGGAAATAAGAAAGGACAACCCTGATACCGCTTCTCTTCGACAACAGACGGTGGTAGCCTACCCACGGAAAGACAGAGAAGATGACACACAATCAACGATAACATCCATAACATCCAATATCCTAGCTATCCCCGTCTACAACCGTGAATTCATTGATAATCGGATTTGCTTTTCAACGATCAAAAGGGCTAATGCAGAAACCCCTGTTCTAACCAAACTACCATACGCCATCGTAACTCGTATGTTTGCCTCTTCAATTCTCGACAATTAGGCCTATAATGACAGCCCGGGGTACACTATCTCTCAAATCTGATCCTAATCGACGTCCCCACGATAACCCCCGCTTTGAGTCAGCTAGAACACTTCGATAACCAATGATTCCTTGGCATATCGGATCTGTCAAGCCTTTCACTTCAGCGACTTGATCCATTTCTCGAGTCCTTCCAGTATCATCCATTATTGACTCACATTCTGTCAATCCAACATCATACTGGATCGTATATTGATCACGACCAGTTTCACATCAATCCAGCCCTGACCGCTCTGTCGCTAGTTTATAATCGAAGCATCATCCATTTTGTAGTTGCACATCAATCGTCTGAAGTCCAATTCAATCCAAACTTCACCAGCAACTTCAGGCAGCCAAGACAACCCAGCCCCCAAAAAATCACATCAATCTGGCCCACCCCCATGGTTCGGTATCGACCCATCATGGGTCAGTGCCAACCCATCATGGGTCGGACTTAGCTAAATTTGGCTAAGTGGTTAGCCCATCTTCATTCTTGTCTCGGGCATGTTCCTCCGGTCCAATCTCCAATCGTTTTGATGCTTCTATAGAAACTTATACCAGTCCATTCATCTCTCGAGCAATCAGTCTTCAACCCATCCAAAACACATTTGTTTAACTTGGAAATTCACCAGTAGCTTCGATTCACCACCACGACGCCACACACCAAATCCCAGAGCCATGCGACCCTTCCTCATGGGTCGATGCCGACTGATGCACTTAGCGCATATGGGCAGTAAAATTTGCACGCCCCATTTCTTCGCCTTCCAGACCACCTCCGCCAAGTTTCGTGTGAATCCAATCAATTGAACCTCTGATTTGCTCTATTCTTTAATCCTAAGATCTATGTCAACTGTAACAACCCGGAATTTGGGGCCAATTTAAAAAAAAAATTATCTTAGAAATTTTAAGGGATTTTGAATATTTGAAATAAATTATTTCAAATAATAACGACTACAAATTTATTTTGATCGAAGTTAATTCGAATATATTCAATTTAATTATAAAAAGAATTAGAAATAGCACGGTAATTTGAAAAGTCAAATCTGAACTTTGACTGACTGTACAGGATGCAGAATAAATCGGATTTTGGTGAAACCAAAAATATTAGAATCTATTTAATAATATCTTTCCAACGAATCCAAAAAATCGAAATTTCATAGCGGGAATCAAAAGTTATAGCCAGTTGAAATTTCAGAATAGTTGTTGTAGAATTTCTATATATTTTTAATATTAAAAATAACCACTTTACAAACGACCTCGGTTTTGGACGAAACCACTTTTGTTGGATTCGGAATGTCAAATTATTGCTAAGTTTAGTTTTTCATTATTTTTAGAATTAATTTGTGACCGTGGCAAAAGATTTTAGTTTGGTCAATTTCGGTCAATTTTAATCGACTTGAAAAATGCCATTTTTCAAACAGTCTCAGAATTCGATGAAATTAATTTTGTTAGGACCGTATCGTCAAAACAAAGTCAGAAATAATTTTTTAGATTTTTTTGAGTTCGTATGTGACCCCGGTAGATTAAAGAGTACGTTGAAATTAATATTAAAATGATTTATTTTAAAAATAAAAGAAACATGCCGTAAACGTCAGAAGTGGACTTCGGCACTAGCGCCATTGCATTCAGAAGGCGTCAAAACATAGTGTTCGACAGTCGTTGGGCTCCGTTTGGAGATCGGACGGAAAAACCCTAATTTTGGATTTAATTTAATAAAAAAAATACGCTCATACCCGTATAAATACGCACGCTACAGTGCTTCTTCTTCCCATTCTTTTCACGCCGCCATAACGCATAACACATCAAATCTTCTTCCTTTGATTTCTACTTCATTTCTCAGTGAAATCCTTCGCTGTAGTACAACTTTTCGAAGAGATTTTCGTGCTCTTCGATTCTACACCAAAATCGGACCCTCCCGAAGCCAGTAGCCACCGCACCAGTGCCATAAACCCGCCGCCGTTCGCACCTTCCCGAGCCCACCACACGCCGCCGCACCCTCCCCCCTTTCCGACGAACCTCCCCCTCTCCGAGCTCTCCAACGTCGCGCAAACATCTATGAAAACCATTGCCTAAATCTCCTGAAAGGTTGGATCAAAGATTTGAACAAATTGAAATGATAAAGGTATGAATATTTCATATTTTGCGACACTTTTATCTGTTACAGTAGCAGTTGTGAAAAGTAATTGATAATTTGTTCATATGAACTTCAAACCGAAAAAATTAAGATCCGAGAGAACCGTGACTTCAAATACGACCTTTTAAAAAAAGCGATTTGGACAAATTCTTATCCAATCAAGGTGAGATTCTATATTAAATAATTAAATTAATTTAATTATTAGTTTTCCGTTGTTATTTAAATAATTGAATGGTGAATGAAGTAGATCTGAGATGTGATAATATTCTGAATGATTGTTTGGTTTATCTGTGTGTATTATTCCAGATCTTCTAGTTAAAAATTTCAGATCTGTATGTGATGAAAATTTGAATAATCATTTTGTTTAAATTTTGTCGAATCATGTTTTGTTGATATTTTATGAATCATGTATATATAAAAATATCACCTTGTTCATGTCTTTGAATTGAACTAGAAAATTTCAATTCAATACCACCTTGTTGTTATTTGATTTGAATAGACCTTTTTAGTTCAAATATAATATTGAAAATAAAAGTGAAAATGTTAACGGTATGAAAAGATTCAATTTTTATTGAAAATAAAAGTGAAAATGTTAACGGTATGAAAAGATTCAATTTTTATTGTAAATAAAAAGATGAGATTTTTGCAATGTAAATAAAAAGATGAGATTTTTGCAATGTAAA
Organism: Allium sativum; assembly: GCA_030737875.1. NCBI lineage: Eukaryota > Viridiplantae > Streptophyta > Magnoliopsida > Asparagales > Amaryllidaceae > Allium > Allium sativum. Next base: position 131,244,669 of record CM060916.1, on the reverse strand, counting down.
TAAAAAGATGAGATTTTTGCAATGAAAGTAAAAAGATGTGATTTTTGCATTGTAAATAAAAAGATTAGGTTAATGCAAAGACATGAAATTTATACCCATAGAAAATTACATTATTTATATGTAATCAAAAGACATGAAATTAATACCGCATAGAAAATTACATTTTTATATATAATTAAAGGACATGAAATTTATACCGCATAGAAAATTTCATTTTTATATGTGATTATAGAAATAGAACTTACATGTAAATTAAAATTACATTTTTATATGTAAATTAAGAATGAGAAGTTGCATTAAAAACAAAATTTGACAGGTAATATTAATTACATTTTTAATGTAATTAAAAAGATAAGAATTTTACATTGTAAAGGAGGTTTTACATTGCAATTAAAGGATAGAAATTCTACATTATAATGTTAGTTACAATTTACATTGTAAAAAAAAGGGGGAGATTTTACATTGTGAAAAATAAAGAATGGAATTCAACATTGAAATGGAATTTACATTTTTAATGTAAATAAAAGAATAAAGAATGGAATTCAACATTGAAATGGAATTTACATTTTTAATGTACATAAAAGAATAAAGAATGGAATTCAACATTGAAATGGAATTTACATTTTTAATGTAAATAAAATAATAAAGAATGGAATTCAACATTGTAATATAATTTACATTTCTATGTGAATATAAGAATTTAAGAATAAAGGGAGAAATTGGACTTTGAATTATAATTTACATTTTTAATGTAAATAAAGGAATAAAGGAATAAAGGAATGTGTTTAAAGTGTTGAAATATTAACTTCATTTTTAATTGAATTAAAATTGAATGGAGATCGTTAGTTGTTTAACTAGGGGTTAAATCAAACGACGTTATTATGGTTGAACGGTTTATATTTACATATTTAAACGAATCGAGCGCGGTAGTTCGCGTTTTGAAATCGTACCTTTAAACGACTATATCAAAAGATCCGACCGTCAAATTTTCCCAAAACGAAAACCGTTAGGACCGCTTTGGGAAGATCTTTCCAACGATATAAACTACGTTAAAATCCAGCGGTTAGATTTTGAGAAATGTGTAAATCAAAATTGGTTGAAAACAGCGCCAGGGTCGCTCTTGTGACCCGAAGCGTCGTTAAATAAAGATTTAATTATTTTAAATAATTAAGGTAAGAATTAATTATTATAAAATAATATAGCGACATGAAATGGGTTTTCTCAAATCATATATGCGAGAATTATTTGGAAAGTCCGAGTTAATCTCATTCCAAATAATCAAATGACGTTAGAAATCGAAGTGTGAAGACGACGAATGAAGACCGTAAATCTTCCCTCGAATGGACAACGATCAAGACCCTGAATTGACTTGCTCCCAATTTAAGGGTCGGGGTAATTGCCCAAACGTACATGTTGATTTCACGGATATGCGGGTACCTCCTTTCCGTACTGGACATATGGGACGAGAGTACCTCCAGTTTCGTTCAGACCCAGAACGGGCTTATAAGTGGAATGTGTGTCCGACATTGTACTCCTTTATATTGTATTTATTGAATTTTTACCGAATGTATGAATGTTTGGTGGCGGAGAATTTATTCTCTTGCTTAACACTCTTTTGTATATTTGGCAAAGGATTGATAGTGTGATACAGAGTGACAGTGTTGCATACCAAGATGCAATGATCAAGGTTTCTTGTTGAAAAGCAGAACCTTGTGGTGACGATCAAAGCACAGTTTGAATAAGCATAGCTTTGTGTATTACGTAGTTTCACGAGCCTCACAACCCGGTTGAGTCTAAAACGGAGCAAGGGAACGCAGGGAGAGCAGCACGTTTCTTTCTAGCTAGAAGTGGTGTTTGGGTTTTACATGGCCCAACATTTCACTTATGTGGATGATGGAATGAGGGGCCTCGGATATTAGGTCCTATAGGACCGGGAAATGTGTGTTCAGGAATTGCCAATCCGCAAAATCGTATGTGCGGACCGGGCCTGCAGCTTTCCAAGGGTTCACTGCGGGGGATCTTGGGACATTAGCTAGAGTGTCTCGAATCGGTAAGGAGATCATTCCTAGCCTTGACTCATGATGGAAAACCAAATTCCCAATACGACCCTACAGACTTGATTGTATTACTAGTATGGAGGTATAGTATATGGTAGTTATGCTTCCTAGGATTGATACATTTACTTTGAAATGTTTTTGAAACATATATACACTAATAATAATATCAAAATTCGTTTTTATCGTACCAAGCATGTTTAATCATCATAAGGTAAAACTCTATCCTCTGGTTTGCGTTGCATTGTGCGATGGGACTTGAGTCTTATGATGATTCCATTTTTCCAAAAGCATTGCGTTGTTTTACGATTTACTTACTTATATGTTCGGTCACCTTAAATTATGCACGGCAATCCATTGGAATAAACTCGTTCCGTATTAGCGACGTGGTCCTTGAATTTGCCTTATTACTATTAGTTAGAGTAGTTAAGAATTCTCACACCAGTCCCATGACTGACCTTTAGTTTGTTTTCACCTTTGCAAACTCGGGCCCTCTTTTCTACACGGGCAGCCAAGTAATAGGTTTCACTTCTTTGGAGTTGCTGTCTCTGGAGCTTTCTTGGCGTTGCTTAGTTGAGGTGATGATTTGGAGCTATGAAGACTATCTATCATTTATCTTTCGTTGCATTTTATCTTTAGACTTTGAGACATCCAAACTTATTTTATTTCATGTTGTTCTATTTTGAAGTTGAAACTTATTTCCTTTTGCTGAAACTTGATGGAATAATTTAGGACTCTGTGACTGTGGAATTCTGTGGTTGATGACATTCATATTTCCGCTTCTATGATGATGTCATTCTATAGTTTTCCTATGCTATGTTGTATCTGTGATCTGTATTGTTGTATTTATGTTGTATTCCAAATGATTATTCCTTACTTTCATTCCGTGGAAGTTTGGGGTCATCACAACAACCAATTCTAACAAACAACTCAAGCAATGGAATCAATCCAAACAAATCAAAGAGCAATTTAGCATTACATGATCATACAAACATGAACAAATTCCAATTAAAACATAAGCATATCACAATTATCATGATTTGGATATGAACATATGAATAAACCTAATTAATCTAACAATTATCTGGTTAATATGATCAAGTTATGTTTTACTAGGGTTTCTAGATCTGGATTAAACACATATGATAGGATCTAAGGTGATTTTAACATGAAATATATGAATATAATCCTAATTCTACAGTTCATAGCTTCTATGTGAGAGATATCTATCACTCACATAATCCTTGATTTGATGTAGATTTAATAAGATCATATCTGGACGGCGCTGAAACCCCTTGAATTCAATGCAATTTGATGTGATTTAACCTCCTTTGATGATGATCTATCTTCTAGATGTAATCTACAATGAATTTGTACGAAAAGAATGAAGAAATAAGGCTTTAGGTTGAACCTAAGAATCACAGACGCCCAACCTAAAGTTTAGAATAAAGAGAGTAACCCTAGTTCTCTCCCCAAGCCCCCTTATTTATATTCGCTGGTCCTAGGTCTAATGGGTTTGGCTAGTCAGCTCATTAACTGCTGACCAGTTTGCTTAAACAACAGTTGAAATTTAAAACAGTGATTCCACGCAAACCGCTGAACCAAATCCTCCATTTGACTATTCTATGGGATTGTAAACAACCATTCTAATCCAATGGAATCGATTTCAGCACCTGTTTTGATACCTATCAAAAGTTATGGCCCGAACAGTAAACAAAAGGGCAAAATGGTCATAATTGAATACGGTAAAAATCATGTACATGTCTTACATCCCCATGAACTACATATTAAAATCTGAGAATGACCCGACCACTATGAAATAAAATATAATTATTTTACGATCATTCGACACGTAAAACATGGGTCGTTATATTCTCCCCTCGCCCCAACCCTTTTAGAATTCTTTCTAAATTTTATTTGCTTTTTAACTTCAATCTTCCTTGCCTCACTCACTTTCACTCTTACAAAAATAACCATCCATATTTATATAGTGGTCTACATGACCTTACAACTCCAATAGACACCTTTTTCATCAATAGACATAACCATTTACCAATAAACATTACTTATTAAATAGACACACCAATTTACTAATAGACACAACACTTAATTTATGACTCTTAACACATAAAGACACATTACTTTACGAACTGACACTTATCCCATTTTTTTTTTTTTTATCATTTCCCAATATCACATTTAAAGTTTACCCAACAGATAGAACACCACAATCTTAACAAGAAAACAATGCTTCTTTGAAAATAAAATAAAAAAGGATAATTTAAAAGACTTCGGTTTTGAATAAAAAGATGTCACTTAGAAAAATTCTTAAAGGGTATCAAAAATGTTTGTCTACCCCCAACAATAAATAATAAATCGTAATATGCACTTACATTTTGATAATCATTCGTTGAATCATTTTTCGATCAAATCCAACTCAAAGTGAACTTCGACAGAATATCATCATTTTTGCTTTAATTTTTTAATATAGTGCTACGGAATTTTGTTTTATTTTTTGATGTGGTCCTACTGAATTTTATTTTGATCGAGTCTCAACAATAATATTTTTAAAATGCAATCCTCTTAAAATAACCTCTTTTGTCTGGAAATTAAGTGAATTTGACAATGTTCTACATTCCTTACTTTGACAAGTCCAAAGACTTTTCGGATGTGGTTCCCTCTATCTGAACAACGTTAACCACACATACATGAGACTAAAAGGTTTGACTATACTGTATATGTATTAAGTGATATTCACTATTGAGGACAAAATTAAGCAGAAAGGAAATAAAAAAAAATTAAAAGCGAGCCATGGAAGAAAGAACAGGGCTCTCCTTTCTCCCCGACATGTCATCTTTTTGTCCGTTTCTACTTTGTATTGTTGTTCTTATTCTTTTTGCACGAGAAACCAAAAGTTTCAATTCAAGAGAAAGGGAGAAAAGGAAGGGCAACAGGGGAGAAAGAACTGGGCTCGCTTCTTTTATTGCTGCACACAGCGACGACGCCTCCGAAAACATTGTTCAGGACTTAACTCAGGTTTTCTTTTGAAATTTTGGTTCCGGTACTGCTATTATCTGCTAAGGCATATTTGATGTTTTAACCGTTTTTATTGGAAATGATAACAATATGATTAAATTTTGATTCGATAAGTTCTATACGAAGTAGGATATGTAGACCAGAACTGGATATATCTTTTGTACCATTCTTTCTCCTTCTTATCATAATCACATTATATATTTTCAGTTTTCTCTTTGAAATATAAGATGCTTTAATAACTTTTGATTAGTTGTCCTGTATATAAGATATTTTAACAAGTTTTGCGTGTTTAAAAATATAAGAGGTTTAAGATTTCATGTTTCCTTTGATCGTGATGACAAATAAATATTGGTACTTTTTATGTCTCTGTCATTTCCTAACTACTAAGGGTGAAGTAGAGTGTTGCATGAGAACAAAAGTAATGAAAGAGTTATTCATGAAAAGTAGTTAATTTAAAAGAATAAAACAACATTAATTAAATCCTTAATTCTTGTGCATATAATTAAAACATTTTACATACAGGAACATACTATTTAAATGCATGAAACCACCTATTGTTATTGTCAGCTCATCGGATGGACACCGCTGATAGAAATCAAAAGCATAACAAAAGTTGACCATGTTGATGCCCGAATCATTGCAAAGCTGGAATCGTACCAGCCTTCTAATTCTGTCAAAGATCGCGCTGCTCTCAGGTTTGAGCACATGTTTTTTGTGGTTCTGTACTCAACAGAAAATTTGTAACAGAGCACAAGCGTTTCTAATTTGTAACAGAAGTAAATCGTTCCAAATCAGAAACTGTAGTAAGAAATGATTTGCACACAAATCAAATCAGCGATAGAAATATTATTTCTATCAAACAATGTAATTATAATATAGTACACTAATTAAAGGTTAAACAGGAAAAGTTGATGTCTAACCGAGTTCGTCTGAGGCTTGAAACTTATCAGTTTCCTTAAGACTTTCAGTCGAAGCCTCTCAGGATACAACAGACGAGAACTGCTCGAGATTGTAGCGACTGAGTACGGTCTGCGATGATGATTAATAATGGCAGATTGAGGAATCAGACAGCGGAAGGAAGAAGAAAATTATCGGTGTAATAATTTGATCAGAATCATTATGTATATATAATTTTCAAATGGATGCGTTAACGGGTCGCACCCGTTTGAAAAACCGCGTCTATTGTCTTTTGAATTCAAATGAACGCGTCCGTCCATTTGAACCGTAACGGGTCGCACCCGCTTGTTCCCAATGGGTCGCACCCGTATCCGCAATTGTGCCAAATAATTCGTTCGAAAAATTGCTTTGTTTTTCGAAGCAAAAATAAGATTTCTTACTGGGCCCAAGCCCGGCCCGGTTCGGTTCGGTTCGGTACGGGACGGGCTGGCGGCGCGCGCGCGCGTGTATTTGGTTCATACGATATAGATCCTCCCCCTCGCACAAAATTACCTGACCCTAAGGGCCAATATAGGGAATGAGAACTTAGTATATGTACACTAATCTTATCTTCATTCTTGCCAATGTGAGACTATAGTATATTTCATTCATTAAGTTTTAGGAACTTTAACAATCCCCCACATGAATGGTAATATACTTTCCCCCACACAAAGTGGAATATCACAGACTACATATGAAATAATATTTTATTGAGGATAAGTAGATATTTCACTTTGAACTTTCCCTAGTTAGAACTCATCGGATATACTTGGCTAATCGGTGAATTATTTCATCTTAAACCGTCAGCCGTTATCGTATAACCAGACAATAAGTTTAACAAAACATTATTTCCCATATCACCCAATCTCTTAGTTTTGTTCATTTTGGTCCTGAACAATTTCTGGTTCTGCGAGTGTATATAGAGAACTTAAGCCTTTAATATTCTCATAGAGCCGACCCGGCTCACACTAACATAGGTGATCGCTACCATTAGGAGTACCCTACATATACCCCACTTGTTATTTTACAAGATATGGTCATCATTAAAAAGCATAGCTTTAACCTGTGAAACTTCTGTAGGCATGCATTTTATATTGTGCACCATAGGAATGGAGTAGGACTATGTCCGAGCAAATGCATTACGTCTTGAGTTATTCAGAACTGGTTTGCCTATTGATCCTAGTCCGTGGGATCTCCAGTCGCTAGGATAGGTTTCCGTATCAGATAACTCTTGTTAGTTTAGGCTTTTAAACTCATTCCCCTCGATGCGCAGTCAATTTTCTCTCTTGATAACCCTTTTGTAAATGGATCCGCTAAGTTATCATTGGTTCTTACATAATCAATGGAGATAGTTCCATTTGAGAGTAACTGCCTAACTGTGTTGTGACGTCGACGAATGTGTCGAGATTTGCCATTATACACAAAGTTTTTCGCTCTACTTAGCGCTGCTTGATTGTCGCAGTGAATACATACGGCCGTTACAGGTTTAGGCCAAAAAGGAATATCTTCTAAGAAGTGACGAAGCCATTCTGCTTTTTCGCCTGCTTTATCTAAAGCAATAAACTCAGATTCCATTGTTGATCGAGCTATGCATGTTTGCTTAGTAGATTTCCACGACACTGCTGCTCCTGCTAGAGTAAAAACATAACCACTTGTGGATTTTGATTCCTCTGAATCGGCAATCCAGTTTGCATCACTATATCCTTCTAATACGGCTGGATATTTTCCGTAATGCAAAGAATAATTTGTGGTATTCTTTAAGTATCCAAGCACTCTCATTAGTGCTTTCCAGTGTTCCTTTCCGGGATTACTTGTATATATGCTTAGTCGACTTACTGCATAGGCTATATCTGGTCTCGTGCAATTCATAAGATACATTAGACATCCTATTACACGAGAGTATTCCAGTTGCATTACACTCTCATTAGTGTTTTTATGCAGAACTTCTGATGGATTAAAAGGTGTTCTTACTCCTTTAATCCCAAGATTTTGAAATCTTTCAATCACTTTGTCTACATAATGTGACTGAGATAATTCAATTCCATTAGGGGTTCTTATTATTTTGATTCCCAAAATAACATCTGCAACTCCTAAATCTTTCATATCGAAATTGTTGATCAGCATTTTCTTTATGGTCTCTATAACTTTTATGTTAGGACCAAAGATTAACATATCGTCCACATATAAGCAAATCATGACATATGACTGTCCAATTTGTTTATAATAAACACATTTATCACATTCATTTATACGAAAACCATTTTGCATCATGACACTATCAAATTTTCCGTGCCATTGTTTTGGAGCTTGTTTGAGTCCGTATAATGATTTTACCAATTTACAGACTTTATTTTCATTTCCCTTGGATATAAAACCTTCGGGTTGCTCCATGTAGATTTCCTCATCGAGATCTCCATTCAAGAACGCCGTCTTTACATCCATCTGATGAATCTCTAGATTATAGATGGATGCAATTTCTATTAGCATTCTTATTGAGGTTATTCGTGTAACGGGTGAATATGTATCAAAGAAGTCTATCCCTTCTTTTTGACGATATCCTTTGGCTACTAATCTGGCTTTATATTTGTCGATAGAGCCATCTGCTTTCATTTTCTTCTTGAAAATCCATTTGCAGCCAATTGGTTTTATTCCAGGTGGAATATCAACAATTTCCCAAGTTTTATTACTTAGAATTGAATCAATCTCACTTTGGATTGCTTCTTTCCAACACGAAGATTCAGAAGATGACATGGCCTCTTTGTATGTCTGAGGTTCATGTTCAAGTACGTAAGTGAGGAACTCAGAACCAAATGACTGGGAAGTTTTGGCCCTTACGCTTCTTCTTGGTTCAACTGCATCAACTTCACGATGAGTTTCATCTTCATGTGGGCTACTTGGTTCTTCTCGTGTCCTTTTAGGGACATTATTTCCTTCATTTCTTTTGTGTGGAAACACATCTTCAAAGAATGAGGCATCTCTTGATTCCATGATTGTATTTACATGGATGTCATTTATATCAGACTTGAATACCAAAAATCTATATGCACTACTGTTCTGGGCAGGCCCTAGGTAGTAACAATCTACTGTTTTTGGTCCTAGTTTGACCTTCTTGGGAGGCGGGATAGGAACTTTTGCCAAGCACCCCCACACTTTGAGGTATTTGAAGCTTGGTAGATGTCTTTTCCATAACTCATATGGAATTTTTCCCGTTTTACTGTGAGGAACTTTATTTAATATGCGATTAGACATATTCAAGGCTTCCCCCCATAAGTTTGTCGGTAAACCAGATGTTAAAAGCATTGCATTAATCATATCTTTTAACGTTATGTTCTTCCTCTCGGCTGTGCCATTTTGTTGTGGCGAATATGGTGCTGTCGTTTGATGAATTATTCCATTTTCAGCACAGAATTGTTCAAACGGCGATTCATATTCTCCACCTCGATCAGATCTCAATATTTTGATCTTTTTATTTAGCTGATTTTCTACTTCAGCTTTATATTTTATAAACGATGTGATTGCTTCATCTTTACTGTTTAAAAGATATACATAGCAATATCGGGTATAATCATCAATAAATGTGATAAAATACTTTTTCCCACCTCTTGTAGGTAAGTTTTTGAAATCACATAAGTCAGTATGAATCATTCCTAATGGTTCAGTACTTCTATCAACAGTATGAAATGGTTTCTTAACCATTTTTGCTTCTACGCATGTCACACATTTGTAGTTTTTATCTACTTGAAATTTAGGAATTAACTCTAAATTTGCAAGTTTTTTCATTTTTCGGAAATTAATATGTCCTAATCTATCATGCCATAATAAAGTTTCATGCTCAACGATATAAGAAACTTCCTTTTTATTCATAGCATTATCAGAATACATATTATTGCCGATTACGGCTACATTTGCCTTAAATAGGCCATCACACAAGTAACCCCTTCCTATGTAGATTCCTGCCTTGGACAGAACCACCTTGTCTGACTCGAAGACCATCTTGAATCCCTTCTTCGAAAGCACGGATCCAGAAATGAGATTCTTTCGAATATCTGGAACATGAAGGACATCATTCAGCCTAATAGTCTTCCCATAAGTGAACTTGAGGGTGAGTACTGTTCCTTTGCCTTCAACCATGGAAACCGATGAGTTGCCCATATAAAGTTTCTCATCTTGATCCAGTTTGGTGTAGGTTGAAAAGACGGACTTATCAGAGCATATATGCCTAGTAGCACCCGTGTCCAACCACCATTGTGCAGAATTCTGAATCAAGTTGCATTCGGACACAACTCCTGAAAAGTTTGATTCATCGACGTCCATGTTATCCACCACATTTGCTTCCGAATTTTTCTGTTTCTTGTGTCTGCAATCTTTAGCTTGATGACCAGTCTTGCCACAAGCCCAACATTCACCATTGAATTTCTTGGACTTCTTCTGGTTATTCTGCTTATTTTCTGGCGCCTTTCTTTTCTTGTTTTTGTTGAAGTGCCCTTTCTTCTTTGACCCTTCGGTAACAAGCGCCTCTTCACTTTTAGGTTGAGTGACTCCGCGATTATCTGCCTCTATCTTTAATCTGACGATGAGGTCTTGTAAGGATATCTCCTTCTTTTTGTGCTTTAAGTAGTTGCGGTAGTCCCTCCAAGATGGTGGCAACTTTCCGGTAATTGCTTCAACCAGAAATGATTCACCAACTTTGTGACCTTCTGCTTCCATTTCATGGATATTAATCTACAACTCTTGCACTTGAGAAGTCACTGACTTTGAGTCCACCATTTTGTAGTCCATGAACTTATCGACGATGAACTTTTTCAAACTCACATTCTGCGTCTTGTACTTTGTAGCCAAAGCATTCCAAAGAGCTTTTGCAGTCTTTATGGGCTGGAAAACTTTGTACAAGACTTTATCTAGGTAGTTGAGAATGTAGTTTCTGCATAAAAAATCTGAATGCCTCCACGCATCAATAGACGGACCATCATGCTTTGGTGCATCCTTGGCATTTCCTGGTGTAGGCAGCACCGGTTCATCTTCTTCAAGATACTTCTGCAAGCCAAGGGTGGTGAGATAGAACAACATCTGATTCTGCCATGTCAGAAAATCATCACCTTCTCCTTTGAACAATTCTGGTTTGTTCAAATTGCCAGCTTTGAGCGTCGTTTGCTCTGTTGCCATCTCTGTTTTGTCAAAAATAGGGAAAGTCTTAAGATTTTGTGGTTCTGTACACAACAGAAAATTTGTAACAGAGCACAAGCGTTTCTAATTTGTAACAGAAGTAAATCGTTCCAAATCAGAAACTGTAGTAAGAAATGATTTGCACACAAATCAAATCAGCGACAGAAATATTATTTTTATCAAACAATGTAACTATAATATAGTACACTAATTAAAGGTTAAACAGGAAAAGTTGATGTCTAACCGAGTTCGTCTGAGGCCTTAAACTTATCAGTTTCCTTAAGACTTTCAGTCGAAGCCTCCCAGGATACAACAGACGAGAACTGCTCGAGATTGTAGCGACTGAGTACGGTCTGCGATGATGATTAATAATGGCAGATTGAGGAATCAGACAGCGGAAGGAAGAAGAAAATTATCGGTGTAATAATTTGATCAGAATCATTATGTATATATAATTTTCAAATGGATGCGTTAACGGGTCGCACCCGTTTGAAAAACTGCGTCTGTTGTCTTTTGAATTCAAATGAACGCGTCCGTCCATTTGAACCGTAACGGGTCGCACCCGCTTGTTCCCAACGGGTCGCACCCGTATCCGCAATCGTGCCAAAAAATTCGTTCGAAAAATTACTTTGTTTTTCGAAGCAAAAATAAGATTTCTTACTGGGCCCAAGCCCAAGCCCGAGCCCGGCCCGGCCCGGTACGGTTCGGTACGGGACGGGCGGGCGGCGCGCGTGTGTGTTTGGTTCATATGATATAGGTCCTCCCCCTCGCACAAAATTACCTGACCCTAAGGGCCAATATAGGGAATGAGAACTTAGTATATGTACACTAATCTTATCTTCATTCTTGCCAATGTGGGACTATAGTATATTTCATTCATTAAGTTTTAGGAACTTTAACAATGTTAATAAGATTTTATTCCGTCCTTATGCAAGTAACTAAAATTATAACATGCAGCTTAAAAGCATTTATTATCACCATTGCTACAAAATACTTGTTGATTTTACTCTGTACTCATTCTAATATCATTTTTTTTTCAAGGAGCTGCCAACAACATCAATTACGTCCCCTTTAGTACGCCTACCACCCGCCGGTAAAATCAGTTTTGCACGGCCACCAGCCACGAAACTTCAATATTTCGGTGGTTGATTACCATGTAAAACTGTCTGGCCGGTGGTTGATGGCTCAGCAAAAATATTTCGAACGTTGGTTGATAGCCATGTGAGTAATATTATAATATACGATAAATTAACACCAATAATCCCAAGTTTAATGTGTCTTAACATAACAATCTCAAGTTTGGATTATTTCTAAATAATCCTAAGTTAAAGGGGTTCCTTTCCATATTGATCTCGCTTACCTGTTGACATGATATAGCAAGTTTCATCCCTTTAAATCAAACGTGAACTTATCCCCTTTTCCTCGTGTGACACATCCCTTCTTCCTCAAATCAAACGGGAACTTTAACCCACCTGGGCATCGCATGCAAACTGCTGTCAGCTTGGAAAACCTCCTCACCCTCCTTCACTCTTTCTCTCACGGCAACCCTCCATTGCACCCAAAGCACCGCATCCATCTCAACCCTCCTGCTTAGATTTGGACTTCGTCTTCCACCGAGATGAGGTTAGCATAGGGAACTGGTTGTTGTTTTTCTGTTTTTTTCAGAGAAAATAAAATACCATGCAGGATGTGATTCTGTATCAGTACAAAGCTTCCAAAATGGTAACTATAATTACAACATGACCTGAAAATAGCCACTAAATCACACACATTAATCTCCACTACAGGATGCTTAAGCATTCCCTTTCTCACAGTAGCAAAACATTATATGTCGCTATGAGCAAATACAACAAAACTACAGCCAAACTGCAAGGAAACTTATAGCTTCAGAGAAAACATCACAATTTGCTTCCGCAAGAAACACATATCACTATCACTTGAGAACCTTGTACGCAAAAATTGAAGGACAAATTGAAGAACAAGAATAATATTGAGGAAACAGAAGATTTTATTGATGAAATAATATATTTCTATGTACAAAGAGTAATGAAACAAAGACATGTATATATAGGAAAGCATTGCAACGACTAATTGTAAATTACGGATCATACTAAATATAAGATAACGGCAAATTGTAAATTATAAATCATACTAAATATGACACTACGCCTCTTTTGTCTTCATTATGCCCCCTCAGTTCGAACTAAGGTTTCCTATTTCATTTCCGCCTCCATCAACTACTTTCAGCTCCTCTCTTAATCTCATCAAATTCTTGGTCGATAATGCTTTTGTAAGAGTGTCAGCTCACTGATAGTAAGCAAGAATATGACAGACAATTAGCTTTCCATTTTGCATCCTTTCTCTCACAAAATGAAGATCGATTTCAAAATGTTTTGTCCTTGAATGTTGGATTGGATTGAGGGGAAGAGAAATCATATACTTTTATTATCGCACCAAATAACAGATTTTCGTGTTAAATACAACCCTAATTCTTCCATCAACATTTCAATCCATGCTACTTCTGCAGTTGCACTTGCGAGAGCTCTATATTCAGCTTCTGTACTGGATCTGGATGTAGTCTGTTGTTTCTTAGTGCACCAAAAAATTATGTTGTTGCCAAGATAAAGACAGTATCCTGATACAGATCGTCTATCATCAACATTATTTGCCCAATCAGCATTGCTAAAGCACTATAAGGAAAAATTTCTCTCTGATTTTATAATTATTCCTAAATGCTTTGTCCTTTTCAAATATCTCAAAACCCTTTTTAAGACAATCCAATGTTCTGATAATGAATTTTGCATAAACTGACTAATCTTGTTAACACTGTAACAAATATATGAGCGGGTAATTGTTGCATAATGCAGTGCTCCTATTAAACTCCTGTACCGTTTTGCATTAGTGATGGCTTCGCCTTTATGTTTAGATAAGTGTAGATTACTTATCATTGGTGTTGGTAGATGTTTGGCATATTGCATACTAGTCCTGTGCAAAATTTCTGAAATATAATTTTCCTGAGATAAAATTAATTTTCCTTCACTGTGTTTGATAATTTGAATCCCAAGAAAATATTGATCTAATAATTGTATGACTTTGCTTATCTCTTGATCATTATCTCCTGTGATTAATATATCATCCACATATACTAAAATAAAGATAGTTCCTTGTCTAGTCCTTTTCATGTATAATGAGTTGTTAGACTTGACTTGAATAAAACCTAAATTTAATAATGTCATCTTGAATTTCTCATACCAAGCCCTTGAAGCTTGCTTGAGCCCATAGATTGCTTTATAAAGCCTGCAAACCTTTTTATCATCAGAATTGTATCCTTTAGGTTGTTGCATGTAGACTTCTTCAGTTAATTCTCCATTCAAAAAAGCATTGTTCACATCAAGTTGTTTTATATTCCACCCCTTACTTAATGAAACAGTTAAATTCATCCTAACAGTAATGGGTTTTATAACTGGAGAAAAGGTTTTATTGAAATCAAAAACAAATTGTTGTGCATAATCTTTAGCTACCGGTCTAGCTTTGTATTTGTCAATAGATCCATCAGCCTTTCTTTTTATCTTATGTATCCATCTACAACCAATTACATTCTTGTGTGCTGTTGGTACAACAAGTTCTCAAGTTTTGTTTTTCATAAGAGCTTCATATTCTGTATCCATGGCCTTTTTCCAATTTCTAGACTTTAGTGCTTGAGTGAAATTAAGTGGTTCAGTTTCAGTGATGGCCACATTATAGATTTTTGGTTTAAAAATACCACTTTTTGATCTAGTAGTCATGTGATGCTTGCTTTGATGTCGATGTGCCTGTTGTGCTTGCTGTTCTCGTTGTGATATCCTTGTACTGTTGTTGCTTTGCCTGCTACCATCATCATTAGTGTTGTGCATGGTATTATCATTTTTCATTATTTCCGTGTCATCTGAATTTCTTTATTCTGATCTACTGATGTGCATACTTGTTTCTCTTATATCCTCAGCTTGTGTGTCTGAATGTTCGTTGTCTTTAATTGTTTCAAGAGTAACTGGTCTAAACTCCATAGTCTTAATGGATTCCACTTTATTGTCTTCTTTGGAATTATGTCTATCATCATAAGGAAATTTACTTTCATCAAATATTACATGTCTTGAGACATAAATTCTACCATTCTTGTCAAGACATTTACAACCTTTTTGATTTTGAGCATAGCCAATAAATGTCCATGGACTTGACCTCATACTTAATTTATGTTTATTATAATCTCTTAGACATGGAAAACACTGACAACCATATATTTTTAGGAACTTATAGTCTGGTTTAACATTGTATATCATCTCAAGTGGAGTTTTATTATCTAGGATCTTAGTGGGTAACATGTTAATAAGAAAAGCTGAAGTAAAATAAAAACTTCATTCTAATACTTCATGGGTAATGAGCTTTGTGATAACAATGTTAAATCAGTTTCTACAATGTGTCTGTGCTTTCTTTTAACCAAACCATTCTGCTCAGATGCGTGAGGACATGTTAATCTGTGTTTAATTCCTCTTTTAGCAAAATAATCAGCCAAAAGTTTGAATTCTGCCCCACCATCTGTTTGCAAAATTTTGACATTACAATTAAGTTGCTTTTCAATATGAGTTATAAATTGTATAACTGTGTTAAAAGTTTCAGATTTATTTTTTAGCATATATATCCCATTATATATTGAATAGATATCTATAAAAGAAAGATAGTGCATGTGCCCCTGATATGAATTTAGAGGCGCTGACCCCCATAAATATGCAGCTACAAGCTCCATTGGCTTGTTATACCTGGTTTCAGAATTACCAAAAGGAAGCTTGTAGCTCTTGCCAAGTTTACAATGTGTACATGTGTGTTTAACAGGTGCATTTTTTAAAGCAATATTATTAGTAGATAAAAAAGTTCTTGCAGTTTCAAAATTTGGATGTCCAAGTTTCATATGCCATAAAGTAATATTATCTAAAACATTATTTCTATTACAATGCTTATTACTACTACAATCATTATTACTACAAGCATCCACATTGTTGCACCAGAGTTCACCACTTGAATTTCCAGTCTTCAAGTTGTTAAATCTGTAAAGCCCATCATGTAGACTACCCCGTAGTCATATTTCATGACTTAGAATATCTTTGACTAAGCAAAATTTTGGTTGAAACTCAAAAAATACACAATTATCATTGGCAAATTTTGATACACTTAAAAGATTTTTATTTATGGTAGAAACCTTAAACATGCTATTTAGTTAAAGTTGTCTTTTACCTAGAATAGTACCTTTGCCAATGTATGTTATATTTGTAGTCTCACAATTGCCCATATGTAAATTTTCATACCTGAGTAATTTTTGTTTCCAATGTTCAAATTTTGAAGATTATTAGTAATATGATGGGTTGCACCTGAGTCTGGATATCATTCCTTAAAACTACTTTCATCACCCTTGTCTACATCATTACTGTTTTGACTGTCATTGTTGCCTTTGGTTGAGTTTATTGTAGCAAAATTTGTCTATGCTCCATTCTAAGAAAAACTGCCTTGACTGTTTTGAGAACTATTATCTGAATTGTACCTAAAGTAACATTTATTTGTCATATGACCAAATTTTTGACAAATTTGATATTTTACACGATTGTTATTATTTCATCGTCCACGACCTCGCTGAGGCCGAAAACCCCCTATTTGTGCTTGAAAACCTCCTCTTTGTGGTTGAAATCCTCCTTGAAAACCTCCTCTTTGTGATTGAAAACCTCTTGAATACCAATTTTCTTGTTTGTTTGAATCATTATTGTAGTTGTTTCCTTGTTGATTATTTTTAGCTGCTGCATAGTTGAGAGAAAAAAGCACCTTGTATGGTTTTTCTTTGTTCAATCCTTCCTTCATGAGCAAGTAGAGCAGATCTAACAAATTGCAAATCAGGTAATGTTTGTTGGGTAGCAATAACAGTTATTAATGAGTCATATTCCTCATCAAATCCACTAGTGATAAACAATATTTTCTCACTATCTTATGCCCAACCGCATTTAATTTTTCATTAGTATTTTTAATTTTGCCTAAATATTCTTTTATACTCATGCCTTCTTTTCTGGAGCTTTGTAAATCCCTTCTATACTACATTACCCTTGCTGCAGACTGAGAACTAAAAATTTGCTCAATAGATGACCATATTTCACGAGAACTAGTACATCCTACTATCTGTGATAACAAATTTGAACTTACAGATGACATAAGCCATGATGATAATAGATTATCCTGATTTTGATGTCTAACATAGTCTGGAATTGAAACAATGCTACCATCTTGA
Organism: Allium sativum; assembly: GCA_030737875.1. Classification (NCBI taxonomy): domain Eukaryota; kingdom Viridiplantae; phylum Streptophyta; class Magnoliopsida; order Asparagales; family Amaryllidaceae; genus Allium; species Allium sativum. The sequence goes on along the minus strand of CM060916.1, from coordinate 131,227,179 downwards.
TTCAAACTCATGATTGGTGGTATTGTTATGGTTCCATTGATGTATTCCAATAGTCCATAACCTTTTAAAGCAACTTCAACTTGATATTTCCATAATATATAATTGTCTTCATCAAGATATGTGGTAATAATTTGGCTTTTAGGTTTTATTAGTTTGGGGGTGTTTGGTGGTGGATCAACACTTGTGTTCAACGTAGTTGCAGACGTGGCTTCATTATCATTGGCCATAGTTGATCAGAAGAACTATTGAGCGAGGAAAAAGCAGGAAATTGCAGCCAATGTAAAAAAATGCAAAAAACGAAGAGCAATAATAAGGTATATAATGTATGCCTGGCACGCAATATCAGATCTTGTAGCCGCCTTTGTGCTTGGCAAGTCAAGACTGATATTTGTAGCCGCTACGAAAAAAATACCTATGATTAGGAGAGGTTCAATAAACTAGTAGTCTGTTGATCTAGACATGACTAGTTTTCAAACCAATGATCCAAAACAATCAAGAGTTGGATGTCCCTTCGGTGAGATCTCCGATGATGATAAAAACAAAACTGAGGAGACATAAAATAAAACAACTCTTGGTTGATAGAAAGCCTTTCGGCAATTTTCTCTGATACCAAAATTGAAGGAAAAGAAGAACAAATTGAATAACAAGAAGAATATTAAGGAAGCAGAAGATTTTATTGATGAAATAATACATTTCTTTATACAAGGAGTAATGAAACAAAGAAATGTATATATAGGAAAGCATTGCAACAGTTAATTATAAATTACAAATCATACTAAATATAACATAACGACTAATTGTAAATTATAAATCATACTAAGTATAACATAACGGCTAATTGTAAATTATAAATCATACTAAATATAACATAACGCCTCTTTTGTCTTCATTACGCAAACAAATTTTACAAACAATTGACAAACGGTGTATATGATAGGAAAAAGCAAAACAATTGCTTCCCCAAGGCTACACCAGGCCGAATCACATGAAAACAAAATAACCTCCAACCTTACTAGCAACCCGATGTTCAGACAGATCCCTAAAGCTTCACATTAGTCAGTCGCACAATGAGAATGAAGCTAATAGAAAATTTCATTTGGGACGAGATAGGCGTACCAAATTTCGGTTGGGATGAGGCCTTAAGTAGTAATTCTTATCATATTTTCGCTGATCGTGGATTCAATTTGGGATGCTCCATTCTCTGGTAACGATCCATGCCTAATAGAACATCTGACCAAATCGAAGCTAAGATTTTAGGGGATTTTGTGAGGATCGAATTAAGATTTTAGGGGATTTTAGGGAAATCTGACGAAAGCTTCAGTGGGAAATCGTTATTTTCTAGAAGGAAAGAGAAAACACAAAAAGAAAAGGAAAAGAAACCGGCTAAATAGGTATACAGGTGAATGAGATCAATACGGGAAGGGACCATAAACTCCAGATTATTTAAGAATAATCGAAACATAGGATTAATATGGGAAGACACGTTAAACTTCAGATTATTCTCAACCGAGATGAAAGAAGGTCTCAAAAGCCTTTCGTTTTCCCTTTGGCCCTTAGCGCCTTCCTTAAAAAGCCCTCAAGCCTCTTTTGCACCGATGTCCTAATAGATACCGCCACCCCCAAGGACGAATTCTATGGTGTAGAAGGCTTTCAAAAGAAGTTGGCCATGCGATACCATGTAAAGTGTTGCAAATGAAGGGGCCTACTGATGGAGCTAGGCGGGGAGGTGATACTAGTTATGAGGTTAGAGAGACGTCTGGCCCCTTACAATCCATGAATTAATAATAATAATTTGGCTTTCAAAAGAAAAGGTAGAAATCGCTACCCCAAAGGACGAATTCTATGGCGGAGAAGGCTCTCAAAGTAATTTGGCCATGCGATGTTGGCAAGAATACAAGAAACAGAGAAAGAAAGGATTACAGCGAGAGACTTCTTTTTATATAAATTGCTTCAAAAGTTGTTCACTCATTACACGGACAATACCCATATATATATATATATATATATATATATATATATATATATATATATATATATAGCATGCAACCTTCTCTTGACAATTATAAAATGTCACAAACATTGACCAATTAATAGACATGACGTTTTAGACTCAAAAACTTATATAATAATCACCATTTTAATTTTCCAATGCAAAAATCCCGATGCAAGTTTGCAACGTTATTCTTAGCATTACTCCATTATTTTACTTCAGCATACAATAGACAATCTGCTATGCTAAAATAAGTTGAGTATTGAATCACATTTCAACACCTCCCCTTGATTCAAACTTGCGCATTCCTATTCTCTCACTTGTGCTTAACATGCTTCAGTGCCTTGGTAAACAGATTTGCATTTTGCTCATTTATTCCACAAAGCCTTAACACTATTTTTTCTTTATCCATAAGCTTCCTGATGTAATGATGATTCACTTCTATGTCTTTCGTTCTAGCATGGAATGCTAGATTCTTAGTTATGGCTATAGCTGATTTGTTGTCATATCTAATCTCAGTAGCCTCACCACCCTGCTTGCTGCATAGATCATCAACAAGCAATTTCCTTAGCCAACTAGCTTGTCTTGCAGCTGCACCAGCTGCAATATACTCTGCCTCCGATGAAGATAATGCAACCATATCCTGCTTGTTTGAGCTCCAAGTGACAGGTTCTGAACAAAGTTTAAAGACTGAACCGGATGTGCTCTTTCTATCGTCAATGCAACCAGCCCAGTCTCTATCAGTATAACCAACAAGCTTGAATGTCTCGAATTTTTCGTACCAAATTCCATAATCAACTGTTCCAGTGACATATTTCAGAATTCTTTTGGCTGCACCGATTGTAGCTTGGTTGGACTATGCATATATCTTGACATCAAACTTACACAATATATATGAAATATCTGGTTTAGTATGAATAAGATAATATAAACCACCAAGAAGACTTCAGAACAGCATTTCATTAGCCTGTCGTGTTCCATCATCTCTCTACAACTTCTCATTTGTATTCATTGGAGTGATAGTTTCATCGTTCTTTTCAATGTGAAACTTCTTTAGCAGGTCTTCAGCATATTTCCTTTGACATATAAAAACGACACTTTTTCTTTGCTTCACTTCCAGTCCAAGAAAGTACTGTAGCAGCCTTAATCAGTCATTTCGAACTCATGTGTCATTGCTTGTTTGAACTCATCTAGAAGTGTTTGTGAGGAGCTGAAACAGATGATATCATCAACATATAAGCATACCACAATAAATTCTTGCTCACCTTGTCTCTTTACATACAAGGTAGGTTCATTATCACTCCTCGCAAAGTTGTTGTTAATGAAGAAATTGTTAATTCGACTATACCAAGCTCTTGGAGTTTGTTTCAGTCCATAAAGAGCCTTGTACAACTTATAAACTTTGTTCTCATTTCCTACCTTGACAAAGTCTTGTGGTTGCTCTACAAATACTTCTTCCTGCAACTCACCATTTAAGAATGCAGACTTCACATCAAACTGGAACACTGGAATCCCTTGTTGAGCAGCTAAGGATAGAATTATTCTCACAGTTTCAAACCTTGCAACTCGTGAGAAAGTTTCTTCATAGTCCTTTCCTTCTTGTTGTGCATATCCCTTGGCAGCTAGCATTGCTTTGTGTTTTTGCACACTACCATCAGTATTATACTTGGTTCTAAAGACCCACTTTAGACCAATTACATTCTTTCCTTTTGGAAGATCAACCAACTCCCAAGTTTTGTTTCGCATAATAGCCTTCATTTCCTCCTCCATTGCTACCTTCCATTCTTCTTTATCTACGACCTCTTCAAAAGTTGTAGGTTCAATAACTAGCAAGGAAAAATCACAACTCTTATAGATTTCTTTCAAAGTTCTTGTTCTTTTAGGTGATGAATCACTTGATGAGCTTGCTGAATCACATGATAAGGTAGGAGAGGATTGACTTTGACTAGAAACTGATATACTGGGTGAGCTATAAGAGCTTGCATTTTGTATTGCTGGTTGAAACTGTTTGTCATCATTCTCAATGTGACTACATTCTCATTGCTATCAACAGATTTCTCTTTCCGATCACAAACACCATCTTCATTGAACACCACATTTCTGCTAATGATTACTTTTCCACCGCTAGGATTAAACAATCTGTAGGCCTTGGATTGAGAAGAGTATCCTACGAAGATACACTTTTTTGACTTATCATCAAGCTTACTCCTTAGATTCACTAAGGTGTAAGCAACGCAACCAAAAATCTTCAAGTGACTCACACTTGGTTGCTTTCCTCTCCATGCTCCAAAAGGAGTTCTGTTTAGGACAACTTTGGTCAAAGAAATGTTTAGTAAATAGACTGCAGTTGCCACTGCTTCACTTCATAGCTCATTTGGCATGCCTTTTGCTTTAAGCATACTTCTTTCCATCTCCACCACTGCCCAATTCTTTTTCTATGCAACCCCATTTTTCTCTGGTGTGTAAGGTGATGTTAGGTCTCTCTTTATGCCATGCTCTTCACAGGAAACAGTAAACTCTTTGGATAGGAATTCACCTCCTCTATCTGTTCTCAATGCCTTCACTTGCTTACCACTTTGTTTCTCCACCATTGCTTTGAATTTCTTGAAGTTCTCGAAAGTCTATGATTTGGCCTTTTGGAAGTATACCCAACTCATCCTACTATAATCATCTATGATAAGCAGAAAGTACTTACTTCCTCCAAGTGATTCCGTCTGCATTGGTCCACACAAGTTAGCATGAAGTAGCTTAAGGCACTCACTTGCTATTCAAACTTTTCCTTTTGGAAAAAATCCCTTGGCTTGCTTTCCATATATTGCATCCTTCACACAGTTCAAGATCACCAATCTTGGGAAGACCATTCATCATTTTCTTTGCACTCAATAGCTTCAATACCTGGACATTTAAATGTCCATATCTCAGATGCCAAAGTCTTGCATTATCATCACCCTTTACAAGCAAAGCTTTATCTCTTGTTGCAGGCAACTCCAGAGGAAAAACCTTGTTTTTTCCCCATTGGAACATCCACTATAATCTCCTTAGACTTTCTATCTCTTATCAAATACATTCATCTTCAAAAAGTATAGAGAATCTAGAGCATATAAGCTGTCCAAAACATAAAATATTGTGGGCAAGTTGAGGAAATACTGCACTTCATGCAACAGTTTTGTGTCACCTTGTTCTACCTTCACAGAAACTATACCTTTTCCCTTAACTTCAAGTTGTTTGTCATCTCCAAGCCTTGCTGTGCTTTTCTTAGACAAATCAAGCTGCTTAAACATATTCTTTGCACCTGACATATGATTAGAACAACCACTATCTACATACCATAGTTGACTCACATCTTTTCTTACTAAACATGGTAGCATCCTTTTGTCTTGTTGCACAAGTTGAGCCAGAAATAGTCTATCTTCTTGCTCAACAAAGTTTGATCTTTGTTCATTTCTTTGTTCACCTTGACCTTGGTATTTCACCTTCTTCCAACACTGTGCTTCCTTACGCCCTGGTTTCTTGCAATAGTAGCACTTAATCAAATTCCTCTGCTGACTATTATGTACACTTGTCTTACCTATTCTCCCACGACCTCTTCCTCTAAAGTGTCCTCGACCTCTTCCTTTACTATTTTGGTGTTCAGTTCTTCCTTTGCTAGAGTCTTCTCTTCCCATGAATGCCTTCTCTCTCTCTTTTTTTTTTTACAAGATCCATTCAATCTTTCTTCATGTGCTTGTAAAGATCCCATTAGTTCATCAAATGTATATTCTTTCATATCCTTTGATTCTTCTATGGCAGCCACCACATGATCAAAATTGCTTGTGAGACTTCTTAAGACCTTTCCAACTACATGCTCATTGGTTATAGTTTCTCCATATGACCTCATTTGTTGCACCACACCAGATACTCGTGACAAATAGTCTTGAACATATTTTTTTTCCTTCATGAGAGCTGTTTCAAACTTCCTTCTCAGTGACTGCAGCCTCACAGTGATCACTTTCTTGTCTCCAAGATACTCCTGCTTTAGAATATCCCAAGCCATCTTTAATGTGGTTGCAGAGGCATCCTTGGAAATATCTCGTCGTCTAATGCTTGTTGAATCATGAACAAGGCCTTAGAATTCTTTTTTATTTTTTCTCTTAGTCGTTGATCTGGCTCTTCTGGTTGTGTATCTTCAAAGCCATCTTCAACTAATTTCCACAATTTTTGAGACTTGAACAATTTTTTCATCTTTAAATTCAAAAAATGATAATTTATGCCTTTGAAGATCGGCAATTGAAGAGAGCTAGTGTTTCCGGATTCGTTATTCTGCATCATGAACTGGCTTTGATATCAAAATTGTTGGCAAGGATACAAGAAACAGAGAAAGAAAGGATTACAGCGAGAGACTTCTTTTTATATAAATTGCTTCAAAAGTTGTTCGCTCATTACAGTGACAATACCCATATATATAAATAGCCAATGGCGGAGCCAGAATTTTAACCTGGTGAGGCCATAAATAGGAGAATTTGGGGGTTCGGGGGCGGTAGCCCCCGAAAAAAAAAGGCATGTATTCGATAAAATTGAAGAATTATTTTTATTATTATGTTTAATGTAAAATGCAATGAAGAGTTACTGGTTCACTCGTTACCCAGGCAATTAGTCAAAATTCTGCTTTTCTATTTTATGTTTGATGTAAGATGTTACGAAGAGTTGTTGGTTCCTTCATTTCCCAGACAATTAGTCAAAATCGTTCGCTCTGAAAATATATTGCTGGTGGACAATTTATAACTTAGTTTCAAACTTTGATAAGGCCTAGTGCCAACGTATACTGAACATCGATTCATTGAGGACTGTGGGAAATGAAATGAAAGAAAAAAAACGAAAGAATACACTTAAGCCAAACTAAACTAAAGTGATTCATCATCAGAACAGAAGACGAACAAAAGTAGGCCCAACTGATTGTGTAATCGATTCAAAACCCTAACAATTAAAATTCAAAGCAGTAGAAATTAAAATTAGGGTTAGATAATTACCCATTCCTGAAGCCGCGCGATGAACTATTGAAGCCGCGCGATGAACTATTGAAGCCGCGCTATGAACTGTTAAAGCCCAGCGATGAACTATTTTAAATCCGCTCGATGAACGATGAAATGAATCTTCTTTCGTATGTTTTCCTTATGTCTGTGTTTTGCAATTGTAAGCCGCGCTGAGTAAGACTTTAAAAAAAAAAAAGATGGGTTGCTTTTCCTGGTGAGGTCAGGTGACCTCACCAACCATTGAGTAGCTCCGTCCCTGTAAATAGCATGCAAACTTCTCTAGACAATTATGAAATGACACAAACTTTGAACAATCAATAGACATGACGTTTTAGACTCAATAACTTATATAATAATCACCAATTTATTTTTCCAATGCAAACAGCCCCATGCAAGTTTGCAACATTATTCTTAGTATTACTCCATTATTTTTCTTCAGCCACTTCAGCATACAATAGACAATCTGCTATGCTAAAATAGGTTGAGTATTGAATCACATTTCAACATGCGAGACCATATCAAGTGTTGCAAAAGAAGGGGCCACCTGATAGAGCTGGGCGGGGATATGATACTAGTTATGAGGTCAGAGAGACGCCTGGCCCTGTCTCAGCAAAAATATTTAGAATGCTGGTTGATGGCCATGTAAGAAGGCTTTGGTCTCTGGAAACTTACAAATTTTGTTGTTTTTATGTTTTGATATTAGCAGGCACATTTTATGCACTAATTATGAAGAGCTGTGAGAATTTAAATTGTCACATATTTACCATAAGGTTAATAAACGGTATCAACACGAAAAAATCTATCTCGACCCATTTGTTTTCAGCTATTTTTTTTTAAATATGGCAATAGCATACTTTTATGCAGAATGATAGAAGATGCCGAAGAGAAGGGTCTAATTACACCCGGAGTTACAACTCTATTAGAACCAACTAGTGGCAATCTTGTGATTTCTTTGGCTTTCATTGGTTTGAAAAAAGGCTACAAGTTCCTTGGTGTTATGCCCTCTCATTATTCAATTGAAAGAAGGATGTTGCTCAAATTTTTAGGCGCTGATATTGCAATCACAGGTATAACCAAATTCCTTTAGACATATATATTGTCTACAATTGAACAGTGAAGTATTTTCATCATCAAATGCTTGTTTCTTGAATTTACTACAGGTTGTTAATAGTGCAAAGTGTTATTAAAGGTCTCTTTAAGAAGTTTCATGGTTTCTAGATAGGAAATTGAAATGGAATTCAAACCATAAAGAAGTCGTGGGTTCAAACCAGCCATATTTTAACCTATGAACACACTCTTTGAAATTGATTTTGATGTGCCAACTTCTACAACTAAAAACCAATTTTTCTCCTTTGTTACATTTTTATTTTTCAGTAAAAGCATTATATAAGAATGGTGAATCCTAATAGGTAAGACACATATGTTCGTGTAAGTTGATTGGTTTATAAAATTACGGTTTAGACTAAATTTGGATCGGAACATTAATCAAATCGTAAATTGGGAGATCCATTCCGAATTGGGATTCATTCCTAAAATTTCTGACAACAATGTCCATTCAGTAACTTCATAATATTGGATGTTTGGTTTTGGTTCAGATACTAGACTTGGGATTAAAGGAGTGATGGATAAGCTTGGAGAGTTGTGTGCAAGTGATCCGAATTTATATGTTCTCAATCAGTTTTCTAATCCAGGAAACCCGGATGCACATTACACAACAACTGGTGAGTGGTTATGAAGTTTGTTTCAACTTCAATCCGATAAAATCTGAGAATTATGCTGGCCATTATAATCTTTTTGGCAATCCAATCAAGAAGAGTAGGACGAGCTTCCAAGTTAGATTCTCCTATTCTATCATATAGCATGGAAGCTCGTCCTGCTCTTCTTGATCGGAATTCTGGAAAGATTACAATAGCCATGACAATTCTTAGTTTTTAGATTCATTTTCGCCGTCTTTTATTCAATATTTAACATTTAACCCAAATATTTATTTTAAACAAACAATGTGAACTTGGATTAAATATTGGATACTTCATTTTATATGACATATATTATATACTTGACTTATGCATTTTTGGTCATATAACATGTGAAAATTAAATTGCAGGACCTGAAATATGGAAAGACACAGGCGGCAAGGTAGATATTTTTGTAGTAGGTTCTGGGTCAGGTGGGACAGTTTCTGGTGCAGGCAAGTATCTCAAAGAGAGGAATCCAGCTTTGAAAGTCATTTGTGTTGAACCTGCTGGAAGTCCAGTTATAGCAGGTTCAAATCCAATGTGAAAGTCGAAAATATTCATACATACATAACATTTTTAGTTCCATCATGTCTGCTCTTATAAATTATAACACTTGAGTACATTTTAAAAAACACAAGCACAGGAGGGAAACCAGGTCCTCATGGTATCCAAGGATTTGGCCCAGGTTTTGTTCCAGATAACATTGATTATTCTGTCATTGATGAGTGCCTTAGTGTCACAACACAAGAAGCGATGACTTATGCAAGGAGGATTGCAAAAGAAGAAGGTATGCTTATGGGCATCTCCTCTGGAGCAAACTTAGTTGCATGCTTGAAGGTACTGATACCGATAGTACCCTTTTCCTTCCATATTTGACATGTCAGTTAGTCCAAATGAAGGCAACACAGTGAAATAATATATGGCAATTTTATGTTGAAGGTGGGTGCAAGACCTGAAAACAAAGGAAAGATGATTGTGACTACCTTCTCAAGCGGAGGGGAAAGATACATGAGCACGCAGTTGTTCGAAGAGGTAAGGGAAGAATGTTATAACATGAACCTCTAAGTTGTGAGCGAGTACTCAACTCATACCTCCTTAAGAAAGTTGTATATTTATTATTTAGCGACTTTATCTTCTTTATGTTGTCGAGAAGGAAACCTTGCCATGTTCTACATTAACGTTGTTGCTAGACTGATTTACATGCTCTACTGGAGTTCATGCTAAAAATATCATTTAAAGTATTATTTTTTGTTAAAGTTCTACCAACAATCTAATCATAAACCAAACAAATAACGGATAAACCAGAAGCTGCAACATGGAATTAACCATATGGATATAAGCCAATCGACAAGATGCATGTCAAGAAGCTTTGAAAGCCATAAGGGTTGTACTTAAGGATGATGTTCAGAATGTTCAGGCTGCTGTGGCTGCAGAGGAGGCCAAGCTAGGGCTGTTACGGTTGGACCGTTCAACCACCGAGCCGTATTAACCGTTCACAGGGTTGCTGTCTACTACGATAACAGTGACGGTTATGGATTTTGATAACCGCGGTAAACCGTACCATCCACACATGATTTTTTTTGTAGTATTTCATAAAAAAAATGTTTTTCAATAACTTAAGCTAGAGAAATAACATATATATAAGTTATTTGCGTCTTTATTTATAGGCAACATGCACATGGATGGTTTGTTTCATAGATAAATAAACTAATTCTTAGAATTAATGTTAAAACTTGAATTATTTATGGATAACAATGTAAATTTACGGTAATGACTGCGGTAACGGTTATAAAATTTGTCAACCGTCAATAACGGTTGCGGTTACGGTTGAAGGTAAAATTGACGGTTGCCGTAACCGTAACACCCCTAGACCAAACCAAAATCACAGAATTGCCTGGGCACACACTAGATAGTTAATAGATGCTGAGGGTAGAGTTGTCAAAATATATCTCAACTCATGTATCCAACTCATTTACACTATCTATAAATGGGTTGGGTTAACCCATTTATGAATTTTATTAAATTGGTAATGGGTTGGGTTGACCCATTTTTTAAAAGGGACATAAATGGGTAAATCATTTTTATCCATTTATAAAAAACTTAAAATTTATAATTATTAATTATAAACAAACATTTCAGTTTTATATGACGACTAACATTTGTACTTAGAAAATTACGGGTTGTCATATCCTCATATTTGCACCCTCCCTAGTGGCGAAACCACTATTTTTTTTGTTCATACTGCGATAATTTATTCATACTAACTCAAAATCATATGAGATTTCGACCGATAAACTCCCACCTAAATTACAGATAATGTGTGATGCTTGGGTAGTTCATCGGGAGAACGGACAATGCATTTCTCCATGGAGACTGACAATTGTACTTAGAAAATAACAGGTTGTAACATCCCATATTTGCACTCTCCCTAGTGGTGAAGCAACTATTTTTTTTTGTTCAAACTACAATAACTTCTTCATGCTTACTTGGAATCAGACGAGACTTCGACTGGTCAACTCTCACATAAATTACGGACAATATGTGACGCTTGGATACTTCATCTGACGAACACAAAATGCAATTCCCCATGGAGATCGACAGTTGTACTTAGAAAATAACAGGTTGTCATATTTGAACCTTACATTGTATATCCTCTATACTTCAGATTTAAATTTAAAATTCAGAAATTTTGAAAATTGGAACTTTGAAATTTAAAATTTTTAGTTTCTGAAATTTTTGAAAATAAATTTAAGTTTTGGATTTGAAAATTTGAAATTTAAAATTTTGATATTTGAAATTTAAAAGTCTAATATTTTATTGTTTAAAAATTTATAATTACAAATTCAAAATTTTGAAGCATAAAATTTAAAATTTCAAATTCAGAAATTAAAGTTTTAAAATTTAAATTTGAAATCGAATATGGAATTCGACACTTGAATTCCAAATTTTGAAAATTCAAAATTTTATGGAATATTCTAAAAATAAGAAAAAATTAGAATTTGTTTTTATTAGCTAAATCTAATTTAGATACTTAAGTGGGTTAAATGGGCAACCCACTTATTAGAGGATTGGGTTATAAACGGGTTGGATAATAAATGGGTCAAAGAGAATGGGTCATAAATGAGTTTAGACCCAACCCAACCCATTTGACACCCCTAGCCGAGGGGGGAGGGACAACCCTCGAGGGCAATAGTAGTAGGTATCATTCGGAATGATACTTCGTCTGCTTGGGAAGATCATATACCAACTCTTGCTGGGCACACACACACACACACACACACACATATACAAGCCTTCAGGGTTTGGATCATGTAGGTTACTAGGTCAGGGGACTTTTTGAGCACCTACAAGATTTAAATGTCAACTGCTTCAGACTGCATAAAATGCTGCTTCTTTTCAGCAATATTTAGAGGGTCAGCAACCAATATTCAAAGTTACGGTTTTCGGCTTTGTTTTGACCATTTGACATATCCAAAATTTTGCTTACATTTTGAAAATTTTCAGAGATTCGACTTCGTTTATGGTTTTGAATTTTATTGCTTAGAAAGCATTTTTTATAACGGATTAATGAACCCTACAGATTTTATTTATAATGAATAAAACAATCCAAAATTTCATCACAATATTTATCCTTCTATCTTCAAATCAATAAAGTGTCAACCAATTCCTTTTAGAAAACAGATTCAACCGTGTAATCATATAACTGATACAAAATAAATACTAAGCCCAAGTCATTTCTATCACTAAAAAAGAAGGCCCGTATAATGCTAATTTTCTTCTAAATCCAAGAAGACATCGTCTTCAACAAATCAAAGCAGCTACTTAAAAATCATTGTAGACCCGTCCGCCTTCATCATGAAGCCCTCGCAAACTTGGAACCCATCATTCTTCATTTTGCTTCATTTAATGCTTTAGTAATTATAAGTAGAAATTATTATACTTTCTTCTACTGGAAGATACTTCTATTCACAATATCAAGTTTTGTTTTCTTTTTTTACATGCTTCATCTCATGTTCTTTTGATTTCTTTTAACATTCAAGTACGAAAACGGAATTGTGGGTGAACTCCAGCTCGTCATATTAGTCAAGATTGGAGTTGCAATCTTATTGTATAAAATCTAGTTATCGTAAAAATTGCCGCTTAATATCCTAAGTTCATTAGCTTGCGATCTACATCATGATGACCTACACCATTAGTCTGACCAATTGTACGAACTAATAGTCAGATTAGCTAAGATGATATCACCATGATTTAGTTATTAGTTGAGTGCGCTCGGGGTCGGTCTTGAAACACAAAATTATCAGACCTTAGGTAAACCAAGATATTAGAGGCCCTAGACTATCAGAGCATGTTTAAACATATGCAGCATAAGATTGGAGGCCCTGGGCGGCCTCCTTGGTGGCTTTACCCCAGGGCTGCGCCTGAGCGCGCACAAACACACACATATCCATATTGAAATGCAAAATTTAACATAAAATAAGATACACAAATTTTTACATACTTGATTTGATTGTTTTTATACGTTGGTGGAAATTACGGAAAGGTCTAATGGTTGAGATTGTTTATTTCTAAATTTGTGTCACCGTTTTATGTCTTAATAGATTTTTATACACGCACATAAGGAGCGCTCCTGTAACGACTCGAAATTTCGAAACTAATTTAAAAAAAATTAATTTCAAGTTTGAGTAATTTACATAGGAATTTTTAGTTAATTTTAAAATTCGATATTTTAAGATTATTATGATAGCCTGAAAAATAGACATTTTGCAAACAATCTCATAATTCGACGAAACTAATTTTATTGGATTCGAAACGTTAAATTATGGTAAGGTTTCAAATTTCGCACTAATTAGAGTTAGTATATGGCCGGACGAAATTTAAATGTAAACCGATCGATAATTTGAACTGATGTTTTTTGAGCAAACGAGCTCGAAATTCAATGAGACCAATTCCGTTGAACCGTATCCGAAAAACATAGTACGATTTCAAATCTCGTAGAAAACGGAATCAGTATATGGTCATAGGAGTAGTAAATTGTAAACGTGTAGACAGATTACACGTATCTTAGGCTAAGCGTTCAAACCAAAACTAGTTTTCTTGGATTTGTGTTTGTTTAGAGTGTCATGCAATGAAGGCTTCATGGTGTGCTTTCTCCTTTCCATCTCCCGCTGACACCTTAGTGATCCATGCCACTCCATTTCCTATAAATATAACCCACTCTCCACTCATTTCCTTTACTTCTCATTCTCTTCTTCTTTCTCCACTATCCCTTCCTCCTTCTCTTCCCACTGCCGAGCTCCCCACTCATGGTCAACAACTCCCCAGCAGCTCTGCCCCCTTCCCCTCTACCCACGTCAGCACCATGGCCCATCCCCCTCCCCTCCTCTCTAAAAGCCCATACACCTCTTTAAAACCCAAAACAACACCCCTCGTCTTCCTTCACACCCAAAATCCGAGCTCCTCTACCCCCAAAAATTCCACATCCACCACCATTGGGACCCACTCGTCCGCCTCCAGCCACCCGCGGGCCCTACATCCCCAAATCTAAACCTCATTTTTCCTGAAACCCTTCTATGTTTGCTCCTCGAACCCAAAAACATGTCCATATATACATCCGTTATTTTATAAATTCAAATAGCGTCAAACCTCTACCCAATTTTTTTTTTTTAAAATCCAGCGACGTTGGAAGGCTCCCGAAATCATCTAGGATTGCTAGGACGCCTTACAATCAAAGTTAGGTAGAGAGGAATCCTAGACGAGAAACGCTGAACCGATTAAAGACTGGTTAATTATTAACTTCGGTTGTCAACTCGTTTAAATTATATAATGACATATGATGCATAATATGGGTTCATAATATGGTTTGAATTGTTTAGTATCAGATAATGATGTGTAGTATGAAAAAGATACGATTTTTAAGTGAAGTATATATAGTCACTTTCTTATATGACACATAGAACTGAATTTATGGACATTGAAATGGGTTTGAACCTTAAATGGTCATTGAAATGGAAATTAACTTGATATTGGTTGATTGATATGGATATGGACACCATTTGGTATTGAATGCGTATGATTGTTAATAATTGTGTATTTCAGACCTGCGGTTAATCTATTGATTGACAAAATCATATAAGCGTTAATGGTTTAAGGCTTATATGGTATGAATTGTGCCACGATTGTGGTGATTGAATGGTATCATAGTTGTTGATAATGTGGTATGTGATTACCATGGTTAATATGGCCAAAAAGTATGATTATTGGCTCATTGGTTAAGTCTCCATTTATTAATAATGTTTTTGTAACATCCTGAAAAATTTGGCACTCGAATTAAGACAATAATACCTCTCGTGTTCAAACTCATGTATCGAAAACCCATAAAGCTAATAGAAAGAAGTTAAAGGGTGAGAGAAGAAAGAAAGAAATATTAGAATAAAGAAGAAGATGACCAGAGTCTCACAGTGGAATGGACAAAATATAATATATCAAAATGCTTTATATTTTTTTTTTGCATATATATGATTACAACATTAGAGTATACATTACAACAATCAATACACACAGCGGAAACAACTAATATCAGTAAATATGGTTATACGTCTCGACTCCAGCTTCTCTTATGAAGTTCCAAGCGATACCTAAGCAGATAATATACTCGGTCTGACCCGAGCACATTTGAAGCAAAGCAAAATTCACCTGGATCAACCTAGAATACTTTCAGTGATAAATTCATGTGGAAAACAACTTGCTTAACTTTAGAAATCCTTTTGAAAAAAAAGGATAATAGTAAGACCAGCCCACACATAAACATGGATGGTTTTTATCTTACTATAACCCTAAACATTTTTGATATATCAAAATCCAGTGATATTATAATAGTGTTTATCAAATCACAATATATAACCATCTTGCAGAACGCTTGCATCTCACGCTCTACATATTTATTATAAAATCAAAAACCGCAAGGTGCTTATTGGAGAATGGATTCCAACTATGACATGGCATGGGACCACCTTCCGATCAATGTACTCTAAAGGGTATACACTGGGGTTCAACAAGAACATCTTGCAACCCGGCCACACATGACCGACCACTCATTTAAGTTGAGTGTATCGAATATACTGTCACACATTACGGCTGCGCGACTACCGTTTCCCGGGAGATACAGAAATGAAAAGAAGTAACAAATATGAATGTTCTCTAGATCGGTGACAATATACCCTCCTTGGGAATGACCCACCTAGTTATGCCGCCTACCCGATTTCTGTCATTTCTCGGTTGATGAGGCTTGAGGTCATGTTTACTTTTTTAGAACATCTAGCCACCATTCACTTTGAATGCCACATCGTCAGATCCATTAAATCACTAATTGACGTTCACAAATATACTATGGGTGTTAAGCAAGAGAATTCTCTATCACCAAACTTGGTAAATTTGTAAAAATCAACGTAATTGTAAAAATCAACGTACGTGAGTTTCAGGAAATACTCTGTCAGACATTCGTCCATACAAGTCACCCATGAACAAGATGAAATGAAGGCACCCTCCTACTGCATTCTGGGAATCACATATCAGTAGTGAGTAGTCCTTGCAATCCACATATTTCAGAACCACAATATATCTTTGGGATCAGCTAGAGATTTTAAGTAATTCTTCCGTTTTATGAAGATCTATGGTCTTCAATGCTCAATCATTATCCCTACAGATTATTTTCGAGCGCTACGTTGATTCGAGGTGGTTTTGGGTCTAGTTCCCATTCCGGTCTCTTCGAATCATCATGTCAAAAAGGTCCAATAATATTTCATTGATAGCTGGTGTTTTAACAATCAATCTCAAACAGTATACACGAGTACATCGACAACTCAGGTCTTATTATTCAAAAATCATCCATTAAAATCCTGTATCGATTCTTAAAATCATTCCAACGATTTAAAATCTATCTCACTTATCTCAATAAAACCTTATTCTTAACTTTTAAGAATAACCGTATTTTCCAAAACCCTATTTATTTCTCTTCTCTACAAAACATTACCACATTTCATGTCAACTCTGTTCATTTCCTTTTATTGGAAATATTGCTATACTTTTTTATAATGCCTTAATATTCATTAAACTTGGTTATCTTGATATACATTCTAATTTAATGGTATAAAATCAATTACCGATTCTTATATAGGCCAATAAACGTCAAATTCTTTGCTTTTAAACCAAACCAGATTATTTATATTTCAAAATCTCGCAACTAATGTTGCATTACTATTCTTATGGAATAATAAACTAATCTTAACGTCCTTTACTCAGTACAAACTAATATCATTCCTCGATAATAGTGAAGTCTTTCAAGTTGGGGTATTTTATTTACCTCTCAAACCTTGATCAACAATGTTCTTATCTTAGAATAGATAATAGTTTGTAACCTAAAAACCAAAACATATCAAATCTATCTCATTTATTATAAAAATATGGTTTATAAACCATACCTTTACTTTGGAAAGTCAAGGTTAATTATAGCCATTTTACCTACTCATCGGTTGAGTATATCGCTTCAATTTTCGTTACACCGTTCCATTTATAACTTGGATTATGAAAATCCATTTGTTAATACCTGATCAAAACGATTTACATTATATTATAAAAACTAGATTTTTGGATTTTAAACTAAAACACCATTTAACACTTCATACTATTAGATTAATGAAATTAATCTAATAATACTGCTTAATCGTTTATTTAAAAATAATTATTCCAAAATAATAACCCATAGGTTAATTATAATTTCATTCGCTTATGAAACCGATTAATTCCTTATTATATAATTGTTTAATAATATTTTACAAAAACCAATTTATAACAATCGATTTATTTTTAAATTTTATTATAACGTATAAAATATAATAAAAATCCTGCTTCAGTTATAAAATAAACTTTATAACTTAAATTCATCAATTTGCCTAACGACAAATTAATATTTAAACAAAAAGGTGGATTTTAGGTCATTTGTTACCAATCCCTCAATCAATACCGTCCATTGATTTAAATCACAACAACATTCAACAACTAACAGATTTTAAAGTCAACGGGGTTCAATCAGTTCATATATAATATGAAATAAACATCATACTAAATATTAGAGGAATCTGGTTTGATTCCTCCCACTTGTTCTTCGCTGCATCACAGATCATTATAATATTTAACAACATATACTTTTAATTCGAATATATTAAACAACGATTATATAATTCACATCAACCATTAAATCAACCATAGGCATCTAAGGCATCCAAACAACCAATTATCAACAACTAAATTTAATTATATGAATTTAATCACATCACAGGATTCCAGAAATGTGTGAGAGTTAACTCACCTTTTTATTTTGATGATTGATTTCAGCGTTATTTCATTCAATTTTGAACGAGCGTTTAAAATTAAATAAAATCCTGATTGCATCCGACTCCTTCCGGATTTACTCAGCAGCGTAGTGCTCTTCACTGCGATCCTAAAGAATCTGGTTTTACTAAGTACTGTTAACGTGTTGAAAAGTTACATTCATTATAATATTTAACAGAATTTAAATTAGATTATATTTAAATAACTTTATTAATATTTCTAATTACCTTTGCCACGCCTGTATGGTTCACACGGTTGCTTGTTGCGTCTTACCTAATTGCCCCAATACTTCCTTCTTATCCCGTTCCGTCACTTTTTGTTTGCAAGCCTTGTTTTCATATTTCGTTTATTCTTATTTAATCCGCGTGAGGCCCAACCCAAGCCCCATCAAAGTAAAATCACATCCCACTGCCCTGCATTCCATCTTCTCCTGCAATCTCTCTTCTGCCTGCAACTCTCTCATTTCCTTGATGCCTACATCCATTCACACAATTTTTTCTTCTTCTTTCAATTCAGACTTGTGAAACCATACACACCATGCAAAACTACCCATACTTCTTCATTTTAGGACCACGCTACAGGAAAGACATATAGCTAAATTTCATGGCTTCCCAAATAAAAATGAACCCATTTTGCTGACTCTTCCCCGTTCTAAAAGGCCCTGGCTCCCAATACATCCCCTGTACGAACCATCATCCCCTCATCAAAGACTTCCACTTTTATATCACTGTATTATTTATTCTTCTACCCCGATATACACAAAACCAAACTCCTGTAGCTATTAACAACCGTGACTCCTTTACTTCACCGCTGGCGCCACCATGAAGCACTGGTCGCCACCCCTACTGATTGCCTCTTTCGTCGTACCGCGCCTCACCTTCGCTTTCAGACCCGAATGCCTACAGCTCAACTCGCACCCCTAAATGCTCCTACTTGCAAACCCGAATACAACATCATATTTCCACATCGAGGCGTCGAATTCACGAGTTTTTCCAATCGAGGTCACGCTATTAAAAATCCAGCATATGAAATATTCGCCGATCCCAGAAAAAAATACACATGAAGTTGAAGCTTGTGAGGCTGGAGGATCGAACATTTTTTGAATTAGCTTAAGATTGTAGTTTTAAACATTTTTGGAAGATATATTTCTACGGTGGCTTTCGTTTTCATTTTGTCTGCTGTCAAAATGTATATATACAGAAGAAGAGCGAAGCACATACATGTGTGAGTGTTCAGAATTTTGTTTATTTGAGATGGAATAGCGAGCACATGATTTATTATTATTATTATTATTTGAAGGGGAGCTGAAAGAGTTGAGGAATATTTTCCGAATGAGGAGGAAATGAGGCTGGCTCGAATGAGGTTCTGTATATATATAAGAGTAAAATTGGTTGTCAAGGGAAAATGAGAACGTGCTAGCATCAGGGTGAAACAGAGATAGTTTATACCATTTAATGTTTGACATGCGAGATTTGACTTCGCTTTCACTTTTGCCGGGTTGATATATATATAGTGGAACAATTGCATATGGTTGGATGAGAATATGACAGAGATTTTTATTAAGATAGGGTAAGATTTTATACCAATTCGCCTAAACTTTGATTACAATTTGTACAGGTTGTCAGGTTTTTTTGTTCCCTAAGATTCGACCGATATTCTTTTAATTTATTTATTATTTACGACTTAAGAGGATTGGTTAAAGATTTTCAAAGATTAAGCTCCTCCAGATTTGGTTCAAGGTTTCTGTTAGAATTTTAAGCCGATATGCTGGGATTTTGAAAATTTTAAACGGATTTTGTTAGAGATTTTATTTGTTTATTTATTTGCCTTATAGATTAGAAAATGACGTATGTGGATTTTGAAAACAACCGTTAATAAAAATATATCGTGGTTCCTGTCTCAACTTAAAACACCACGACCAACATTTCTAACTTTAACCGTTGTTTTAAACATACTGGGACCAGTTTTGAGGTTTAATTCAATCGTATGGACAAGATATAAAATTAAAATCGATATTAATATGTTAAAAACCTTTTTATTTATATTATAAATCATTATGATTTATAAACAAATTCCATAGCGATATTTTGAAAATTTGATTTGGATATAAAACAAAATCTATAAGATGAAAACCCGATTTTTCTCTTTCATTAGAAAAATATTATTCCATAGATTCAGACATTTCTTGTTTCAAAGAAATCTAATTTATATTGGATCTTGTATGTCCGATTATAGTTTAAAACGTAATATTACGAACTACGCACAGTCGTAGCTCGTTTAATGATTGAATTATAAACTAAACATTCTAATGTCGTTTAATAAATGAATAAGTTAATACAATTCAATTTTAACTCAATTAAATATTTCTGTAATGACCGATTCATAAAATATTGCAAACTCAACCAATTCCAACTATTTCAGAATTATATTATAATTATTATTTATATTAATAAATATTCCAGACCATTAAACTCAACCATTTAAATTCCAAAACCATATTTAAATATTAAATAAAACATTTAAAATTCTGAGCCATTACATTCTTTCCCCCTTAAAAGAATTTCGTCCTCGAAATTACTAAGGAAGAAAAAAATGTTGCAAACCCAGTATTTTTTCCAAAAATCCAATTTATTGAAAACTCCACTTCTACTTTTAAACCAAACCAATAAATTTTAATCGAAAAAAGTAACTAATTTATATAGTAACAAATTTCCAAAAAGATTTGAATTTTTTTCTAACACTTTAAATTTTGGAATTTTTTTGGCAGAGTCTCCCCTATACGGAGTGACTTCTGCAATATTGCAGGAATAAAAATAAATCCGTCGACCCACACGGTCGGAAAATCCAATTCAAAACCCAAACCAAAAACCCAAAAATTTATATTTTGCATAGGCGTACCTTTTTGCGAGCGTTATTATTCGATAAGCGATAAACTATACTCGAGCTTGCTCAATTATTATGCAGCTCTAATAAATCTGGATCCTATCAACCCCAGAATTTAATGAATATTAGCTCTTGCACCTGTTCTGTGACAACAAGGAATTTCGCTCGATCCGTATCGATCGCTAAACCGACCAGGACCGTTCGAAACCCCTGATTGCTTTGAGAACACGACAAATCAGAACGCAAACAGAAGAACATTTCATTGTTAATTACAACAATTCCATCAGAATACAAGAATATACAGAGTATAAATAAATATTACACATTTGACGAGCATCAGAGATTTAAATACATTACTGCAGCGGAAAAATAATATAATACACAACTGAAAGAGATATACGGATACAGAGTTTTCTGGATATCCTTCCAGCTGTAAACCAGGTTCCAGTGAATATAAATCTGCAAAACCAAAACTACTAGCTGCCCGTGTCGAAAATAAGGGCACCCAGAGTTTAGGTTAAAACAATAAACTCCAGATCAGTCATGTGACTGGTGTGAGAACTAAAACAGTTATTAATCTTTATTTTTAAGTTAGGTAAATCAAGGGACAACGCCGTATAACACGGAACGGGTTTTCTCCCATGAATACCAGTGCATAAAACAACAACGCAATGCTAAATAAAGAACAGTGAAGCTATTATAAGACCCAGGTCCCATCACACAATGCAAGACAAGCCGGAGGATAGGGTTTTACCTTATAATAGCCAAAGAATGCTTGATACACTAAATTTCATCTTTTATTATTACTATAAGTGAAGAAAACAACTTCAAATATAAATGTATCAATCATAGACGGCATAGGTACCATATATCATGTCGTCATACTAGTTCTACAATTAAAACCGCAAAATCACGTATTTGGAAGTTGGATTTCCATCTATGAACCGAGGCAAAAGATAGTCCTCACCGCTTCGAGACGCTCTAGCCTGTGTCTCAGGACCCAGACTCAGGTGGGCCCTTGGATCGTCAGGGCCGGTCCACCGATGTGGATTAAAATGCCTGAACACTGCGTTTCCCCGCCCTTTGGGGCGTAAATGAGTCCTATGACTCCATCGGCTCCACATAGTCACCGATATATCCGAGGTGCCTCGCAACAGAAACAACCACACAGGTGAAAATAATATAAATGTCAGGGCTGGTAGGTCACTGACACCACCCTAGCTAGAAAGAAACACATGCCCTCCCTGAGGTCCTCTCCCGTTTCTGGTTTACAACCGGGGTGTGAGGCTCGCGAATTAACGCTACACAAAGCTATGTCACACAGGCCGTGCTTTGATCATCTACCACAAGACTATGCTTTTCAACAGAAGCCTTGATCATTTGCATCTTAGCATGCCACACAGGAAAACCACTCTATGCAACCGATATCAATCACACAGAATGAAATCCAATGTCAGACACACAGTCCATTTACAAGTCCGTTCTGGGTCTGAACAAAACCGGAGGCACCTTGTACCTCGCATATCCATCGATCTCCAAGTACGTCTGGACGATCACCAACTGATTCCCTCCTCTTGGGTGTACAGCCCAATCAAGATCATCAGTAATCACCCAAACGATGTGAATACCTCTGGTCTTCATCCGACACCACGTCGAATCAGTTATTCAGAATGGGATAAACCCGGTCTTTCTGAATAACTCGCGTATATAATAAATAAGTGTTACACCAACACAACATACGCCTCATTCCAATTCAGAATATTCTTTTATTCATATATTCTTATACTTTGGGAAAGGTTCTCATTAATTTTATCAAAGATAAATTCTTTAAACTTATTCTTTAATCTTCTTTTGAATATCGATTCAAACTAGTCGGGATTAGCGAACCACACCGAAGTAATCATTTATTTTATTTCCCAATCCCAACCTATTCATCCCATGAAGTAAAACTGGTCATACTTCATATCTAACACCACGGTGTTATCGGTAAATTCAATTACCATTTCACGTTCAAATCTAATTAAAGATTTAACTATTGCCTGGAGCAAAACTGGTGATACTCCATTCTCGATCATTTCGATCTAATTAAAGATTCATTAAAACTCCACTTAGTTTTAATCTTCCCAAAAATCAATATTAATGATTATTTAACTTGGGAAATCCCATCCTGTCTTTAACTGGGTTAAAGAACTAATGTCACTTAAAACACGGTTCACTATAAACCCAAAATCACATTCTATTCCATCAGCCTTTAGCCGTAAATTAGCAAGTGAACAATTCCCTAAGTAATAACCCCGAAGGCCGAAACCAACATCAGATCAATACCCAGGAAACCATTCAAATTAACTAATCTCCAGTTAGTTTCTGATTTTCTTAACTCCGTTGGGTCTAAGAACAGTATTACTAAAGATACCATTCACGACAACCCAAATCACATTTCATTAATTATCGGGTTAAAGAACGAGTGTTATTTAAAACACCGTTCAAGATAAACCCAAAAATCAATTCCAATTCAATTGTTGGAAATTCTAGTTACTTTTAAAACCATTTCAAATTCAATTTATTTATTTCAAAAATAAATTGATTTTAATTCTAGTTCAAAACTAGTTCATTTCGATAAAAATCTATTTTTATCTTTTCAAATATGGAATTTTTCATCTCAATTCTTTCCAAATAATTTCTTATGATTTTACACAAATTATTACTATTTTTAATAATTTTATCAAGGCCCGTACAGTCGATTTCCATCAACGGCCATCGAACTGCACTTACATCGACCTTTTCCAAATTTGATTTGGACATAATTCCAAATCCAACCGTTAGATTTCTAATTTCTAATATTCGTTATAAATATCTTTTCGATACGAACCCAACGGTTCCGGTTTTAGGAGAGTCCGACGGTCGGATCTCCCGCAACGTCAATTCGAAGTCAATGGTCGAAATTCGCGAACTGCCGCAGCGCGGCGCATTCTATTCAGGCCATTATATTATATATAATATATATAATATATTTTTCATCGATTTCAATTCAAAACGTATTTAAAAAATTGTTTTAAATTCATTTTCAAAACGATTTCAACTTCATATTCAATTTCAAATCAAAATTGAATATTCCATATCATCGATATATAAATGATAATATTTTCAAAACGTTATATTTTGAAATCACTTCCTTTTCTATATTCATTCTAAAAACGAATATAATCGATATAAATATCGCTCGCGTCAAAATGGCGCATATCTAATCAACACGGCTTTATATTCCTATTTCAAATATTTTAAAATATTCGATAATTCTGAACTGGAATCAGACACAGTCAATTACCATATAATGTGATTATATGGATTTTTCACACAATAAATTTGTATAACAACAATGAAAACAACAATCCATCATCCAGAGTGCATTCTACACTGTATAAGCATTGAATATAAATATTCAACACTTACACAGCCTGTCAATCAATCGATCGACATACAACTAATTATTTAGATTAGTGTATGCCCAATATCATCCCAATACCCGTGTGGGGTTTCAATCAATCAAACACATGTTTTATTTGTCCAGTTGTGTGATGTGTAAAATTTATCGTCCCAATCAATCAGTCAAATGTGTGTATATAAACAAATCGTCCGATTTGTTTATAAATATTTATTTTATATACACGTTAAAAATTATATTTTTAACTATAAAATATTTATTCATTCCACATCACACAATAAAATTTCACAACACATCTATCAAACAAACAAGTCATCCATGGTCTGTGGACGACGGGTGTCGAGTGCTGCTAAGCACCGTCAGCATCCTAGTATATATTTCAACTAGAAATAAAATAAAGGTGAGAAGTTCTCACCGACTAGCTAAACCAATTCACCACGACTCTTCATATGTAGGAAATCTTCATCGTGTTTCCAACGAGATCTGTTTCACGTAGTCGATATTAAAAATCACATTTTTAATATCACTTTCTATACATAAAAATCATATTTTAAAGTCAAAGCCCTTCATACAAAAATTGCATTTTTACTCTTCTCCTTATATAAAAATCATATTTTTAATCTTCACATCTAATAAAAATCATATTTTTATTATCACTCTTATATAAAAATTGTATTTTTGCTTTGCTACATATATAAAGATCACATTTTTATATTCTCTACTATATAAAAATCATATTTTTAATCTCTACATTATATAAAAATCATATTTTTAATTTGTTATTCCTATAACAAAAATTATATTTTTACATCGCTAAAAATTATATTTTTATACGACTAAAAATCATAACTTTATATTGTTAAAAATCTCAACTTTCATGTATTAAAATCTTGACTTTCATATGTTATAAATCTCGACTTTCATGTATTAAAAATCCAAACTTTTCTCTAACTTTCTGCATAAAAATTGATTTTTTTATAGATGCTAATTATTATAAAACTGATTTAAACATTAATTTAATTAAATGACAAAGAAAACTTACAGTTTGAAATCGAGTGTGGGGGTTTGTCTGGTCTTCGTCGGCGGAGGGGAGGTGGCAAGGGGGCGTCGGCCTTCAGTGTGGTGGTGTGATGAAGGAGCGGTGGCGGGGCGAAGCGGATTTGGGCGCGGCTGTTTTAGGGTTTAGAGGGGGGCGATTTGAAGCAGAAGAGAGAGAGAACGGGGGGGGGGTCGAGGGTGGAACGAAGGTGCGGTGGTCCTCCCTGGAGGCGGATCTGTAGGAGGGGGATGGCGCACGTCGGAGGTGGGAGGGGGACAGGGTCGCGGTGGGTTTATCTTTTTTTATTTAATTCGAAATCTGAACGGCAGAGAAGGTAAGGGGGAGAAGGGAGTGTATGTAAATATAAATATTTTATTTTTATTTTATTCTCCTATAAAGTTGACTTTTAATTCGAACACCAAACGAGGCCCAACGACTGTCGCCCCCTGCTAATTACCCCCATTCCGAACACAATGGGATATGTATCGTAGGCCAATTTGACTGTTTCGATCAGTTTTCGTCAAATTTAAAATATGAATCAGTATATATTCAATTTGAACGTACATTTTAATTTACCTGGGTCACATACGGACTCTAAAAATTCCTGAAAAATATTTCCTAGCTTCGTAATGACGATACGGTCCTAACAATTTCGTCAAATTCTGAGACCGTTTGAAAAATGGTCATTTTCCAGTCGATTAAATTCAACTAAAACTGGTCAAACACGTTTTCCTTTGCCACACTCACATATTGATTCGGAAAATTACGAATTTTGAAACCTAGCAATAACTTTACATCACGGATCCAACAAAAGTGGTTTCGTCGAAAACCGAGGTCGTTTGCAAAATTTCCATTCTTAAGGGCCAGAATTCCATAGCGACTATTTTGAATTTTCAATTGGACGTATCTTTTGATTCCCGCTATGAAATCTTAATTTTTCAGATTTGTTGGAAAAATATTCTCAATTGGATTCTAATATTTTTGGTTTCGCTAAAATCCGGTTTATTTTGAATCCTGTACATTCATTTGGAATTTGAAATCGAATTATCGAACTACAGCGCCATTTTCAATTCCTTTTATAATTATAAATAAATATTTATATTCTAACGACGATTTATATAAATATATACGTTCTAATTCTATTCAAAATAAATTTCTCGTCACTATTATTTAAAATAATTCATTTTAAATATTCAAAATTCACTAAAATTGCCAAAATAAAATTTTAAATTGGCTCGGATTTTCGGGTTATTACATTCTCCCCCACTTAAAGCTTTTCGTCCCCGAAAAGGAACGAACCCGAAAGTTGTTTTACAAATCAACTCAACTTCCATTGTTTTCATTATGGCTTAATTTCTTCAACTTTTCAGTTTCTAAGAACTTTACAAATTTTCCAAAAATTTGGCTAACACCCTAAATTTTCGAAAAATTTCGCCATAACCTCCCCTGCACCGGGGACTTCGGGATATTTCATATAGCCTCCCACGGCCTTCTTCAATCCAAAAGAAAAAAGAAAAAGCCAAGTGGCTAGCCAATCGGCTCATAAAATCATCCAAAACCCAAGAAATACGATAAACATGTACCTATTTGTCGGGCAAACAATTTTATTCCTCTTCTCTAGCCTCCTTGCTATGACCTGTTCAATGTAAGCACATGTACATATATGCAAATGAAACCAATTTTCAATACAACTCACTATTTGGTTCAAATTGACATAATGGTTCAAAATTCTAATTAATCAAAACAATAATCAAACAACACATTCAACAATCAATTAGTTGATTATCATTTCAAAGTCATAACTTTGATATATAGTCAAAAATCATGTTTTTGATGCCAAGTCACAACAATATATTCTAACTATATTTTGGTTCTCACACCAGCCTAATGGAAATATATAGATATCCCACTTTCGGGACTCGAACATAAACTACTGATGCCGTACGTCATCAGTAGAATCATCTCCGGGCGACTAGAGTGTGATTCTATATCTATCCAGTATATTAAAACTTCGAATACCCGTGGATCAGACGTATATGCAAAGTCTTTATATATTGGATTTTCCAAATTCAATACAAATAAATATTCAAATACGAATAATTGAATTAAATTTTCAAAACAAATTTGTTTTCAATTTTTATTTTTAAAAACAACACTCTTCACACTCGTTCTAGGATGCTACTGATCCCATCTCTAACGAGTCATTCCCATTGGATATTACTAATCCAATCTCTGATGAATTCTTTCGTATGGTTCTAATATGTCTTGTTCTTGAGCTTTGTAAACCAAAGCTCTGATACCAACTATGACAACAAGGAATTTCGCTTGATCCGTATCGATCGCTAAACCGACCAAGACCGTTCGAAACGCCTGATTGCTTTGAGAACACGACAAATCAGAACGCAAACAGAAGAACATTTCATTATTAATTACAACAATTCCATCAAATTACAAGAATATACAGAGTATAAATCAATATTACACATTTGACGAGCATCAGAGATTTAAATACATTACTGCAGCGGAAAAATAATATAATACACAACTGAAAGAGATATACGGATATAGAGTTTTCTGGATATCGTTCCAGCTGTAAACCAGGTTCTCGTGAATATAAATCTGCAAAACCAAAACTACTAGCTGCCCGTGTCGAAAATAAGGGCACCCATAGTTTAGGTTAAAACAATAAACTCCAGGTTAGTCATGTGACTGGTGTGAGAACTAAAACAGTTATTAATCTTTATTTTTAAGTTAGGTAAATCAAGGGACCACGCTGTATAACACGGAACGGGTTTCGTCCCAAGAATACCAGTGCATAAAACAACAACGCAATGCTAAATAAAGAAAAATGAAGCTATTATAAGACCCAGGTCCCATCACACAATGCAACACAATCCGGAGGATAGGGTTTTACCTTATAATAGCCAAAGAATGCTTGATACGCTAAATTTCATCTTTTATTATTACTATAAGTGAAGAAAACAACTTCAAATATAAATGTATCAATCAGAGATGGCATGGGTACCATATATCATGTCGCCATACTAGTTCTACAATTAAAACCGCAAAGTCACGTATTTGGAAGTTGGATTTCCATCTATGAACCGAGGCAAAAGATAGTCCTCACCGCTTCGAGATGCTCTAGCCCGTGTCTCAGGACCTAGACTCCGGTGGGCCCTTGGATCGTCAGGGCCGGTCCACCGATGTGGGTTAAAATGCCTGAACACTGCGTTCCCCCGCCCTTTGGGGCGTAAATGATTCCTATGACTCCATCGGCTCCACATAGTCACCGATATATCCGAGGCGCCTCGCAACAGCAACAACCACAAAGGTGAAAATAATATAAATGTCAGGGCTGGTAGGTCACTGACACCACCATAGCTAGAAAGAAACGCATGCCCTCCCTGAGGTCCTCTCCCGTTTCTGATTCACAACTGGGGTGTGAGGCTCGCGAATTAACGCTACACAAAGCTATGCCACACAAGCCGTGCTTTGATCATCTACCACAAGACTCTGCTTTTCAACAGAAGCCTTGATCATTTGCATCTTAGCATGCCATACAGGCAAACCACTCCATGCAACCGATATCAATCACACAGAATGAAATCCAATGTCAGACACACAGTCCATTTACAAGTACGTTCTGGGTCTGAACGAAACCGGAGGCACCTTGTACCTCACATATCCATCGATCTCCAAGTACGTCTGGACGATCACCAACTAATTCCCTCCTCTTGGGTGTACAGCCCTATCAAGATCATCAGTAATCACCCAAATGATGTGAAGACCTCCGGTCTTCATCCTTGACACCACGTCGAATCAGTTATTCAGAATGGGATAAACCCGGTCTTTCTGAATAACTCGCCTATATAATAAATAAGTGTTACACCAACACAACATACGCCTCATTCCAATCCAGAATATTCTTTTATTCAAATATTCTTATACTTTGGGAAAGGTTCTCATTAATTTTATCAAAGATAAATTCTTTAAATTTATTCTTTAATCTTCTTTTGAATATCGATTCAAACTAGTCGGGATTAGCGAACCACACCGAAATAATAATTTATTTTATTTTCCAATCCCAACCTATTCATCCCATGAAGTAAAACTGGTCATACTTCATATCTAACACCACGGTGTTATTGGTAAATTCCATTACCATTTCACGTTCAAATCTAATTAAAGATTTAACTATCGCCTGGAGCAAAACTGGTGATACTCCATTCTCGATCATTTCAATCTAATTAAAGATTCATTAAAACTCCACTTAGTTTTAATCTTCCCAAAAATCAATATTAATGATTATTTAACTTGGGAAATCCCATCCTGTCTTTAACTGGGTTAAAGAACTATTGTCACTTAAAACACGGTTCACTATAAACCCAAAATCACATTCTATTCCATCAGCCTTTAACCGTAAATTAGCAAGTGAACAATTCCCTAAGTAATAACCCCAAATGCCAAAACCAACATCAAATCAATACCCAGGAAACCATTCAACTTAACTAATCTCCAGTTAGTTTCTGATTTTCTTAACTCCGTTGGGTCTAAGAACAATATTACTAAAGATACCATTCACGACAACCCAAATCACATTTCATTAATTATCGGGTTAAAGAACGAGTGTTATTTAAAACACCGTTCACGATAAACCCAAAAATCAATTCCAATTCAATTATTGGAAATTCTGGTTACTTTTAAAATCATTTCAAATTCAATTTATTTATTTCAAAAATAAATTGATTTTAATTCTAGTTCAAAACTAGTTCATTTCGATAAAAATCTATTTTTATCTTTTCAAATATGGAATTTTTCATCTCTATTCTTTCTAAATCACTTCTTATAATTTTACACAAATTATTACTATTTTTAATAATTTTATCAAGGCCCGTACAGTCGATTTCCATCAACGGCCATCGAACTGTACTTACAGCAACCTTTTCCAAATTTGATTTGGATATAATTCCAAATCCAACCGTTAGATTTCTTATTTCTAATATTCATTACAAAGCTCTTTTCGATACAAACCCAACGGATCCGATTTTAGGAGAGTCCGACGGTCGGATCTCCCGCAACGTCAATTCGAATTCAATGGTCGTAATTCGCGAACTACCGCTGCGCGGCACGTTCTATTCTGGCCATTATATTATATATAATATATATAATATATTTTTCATCGATTTCAATTCAAAACGTATTTTATAAATCGTTTTAAATTCATTTTCAAAACGATTTCAATTTCATATTCAATTTCAAATCAAAATTGAATATTCCATATCATCGATATATAAATGATAATATTTTCAAAACATTATATTTTGAAATCACTTCCTTTTCTATATTCATTCTAAAAACGAATATAATCGATATTCCTATTTCAAATATTTTAAAATATTCGATAATTCTGAACTGGAATCAGACACAGTCAATTACCATATAATGTGATTATATGGATTTTTCACACAACAAATGTATATAACAACAATAAAAACAGCAATCCATCATCCAGAGTGCATTCTACACTGTATAAGCATTGAATATAAATATTCAACGCGTACACAGCCCGTTAATCAATCGATCGACATACAACTAATTATTGGGATTAGTGTATGCCCAATATCATCCCAATACCCGTGTGGGGTTTCAATCAATCAAACACAGGTTTTATTTGTGCAGTTGGGCGATGTGTAAAATTTATCGTCCCAATCAATATCAGTTAAATGTGTGTATATAAACAAATCGTCCGATTTGTTTATAAATATTTATTTTATATACACGTTAAAAATTATATTTTTAACTATAAAATATTTATTCATTCCACATCACATAATAAAATTTCACAACACATCAATCAAACAAACAAGTCATCCATGGTCCGTGGACGACGGGTGTCGGGTGCTGCTAAGCACCGTCAGCATCCTAGTATATATTTCAACTAGAAATAAAATAAAGGTGAGAAGTTCTCACCAACTAGCTAAACCAATTCACCATGACTCTTCATATGTAGGAAATCTTCATCGTGTCTCCAACGAGATCTGTTTCACGTAGTCGATATTAAAAATCACATTTTTAATATCGCTTTCTATACATAAAAATCATATTTTTAAGTCAAATCCCTTCATACAAAAATTGTATTTTTATTCTTCTCCTTATATAAAAATCATATTTTTAATCTTCACATCTAATAAAAATCATATTTTTATTATCACACTTATATAAAAATTATATTTTTGCTTTGCCTCATATATAAAGATCACATTTTTATATTCTCTACTATATAAAAATCATATTTTTAATCTCTACATTATATAAAAATCATATTTTTAACTTGCTATTCCTATAACAAAAATTATATTTTTACATCGCTAAAAATTATATTTTTATACGACTAAAAATCATAACTTTATATTGTTAAAAATATCAACTTTCATGTATTAAAATCTTGACTTTCATATGTTATAAATCTCGACTTTCATGTATTAAAAATCCAAACTTTTCTCTAACTTTCTACATAAAAACTGATTTTTTTATAGATGCTAATTATTATAAAACTGATTTAAATAAACATTGGTGGTAGTGCATTTGCAAAAAATAATCTACTTACAAGTGAGGTCTACCAAATTATAAAATTGAGAAAAAAGACAAAAAATCAAAGTTGATAAAAGAATGGATTAATTGTAAATATGAATTTAGATTAGAAATATATCATAAATCCACTAAAATCGAGCGTGTAATCAAAAAATGGGTAAAAAAACAGTTGGAATCGAGAGTAAACAAATAAACTCCAAATTCTACATTAGTGTCCTTATGTTTTCACATTATTTAATTTTTACTTGAATGGAATGTAGTGACTAATTTATTGTTTCAAATATATTTAATAGTTATTTTATTTGGGAAAATTTATTTCAGAAATAAATATATCTACTTATATAAAAGGGAATTAAATTTAAATATAATAAAAGTATAACCTCTTTAACATATAATAAATACGAATTGATTTGATGAAAATATTGAAATCCAGAAAATGCAGAACTCTTCAATGTGTATTGAGAATTACAGAGTAATCTCAATGCATAAAATAAATAACAATCGTGTATGATCATGTGCATGTATATGCATTCTTTTATATTTATAACTTTTAATTAACATGTTGCTCTCGTAGCATAGTGGTAGTGCGTTCGCTTCGTAAGCGAAAGGTCATGAGTTCAATCCTCATCGGGAGCATTATATTTTCATTTCGTTTCATTCAACATTTTCTTAAAATGTAAACATTTTCCTTTTGGTTCATGCAACATTTTACTTCACATGTACAACTTGTACTTGTGCATTTTGGAAGTGCATATATAAAATTAAAAAAATAAAGACTACTTGTATATTAAACTTAAAATGAGATGAGGTCTATATTTGTAGTGATAATTTTTATCTTTCAACGAATATATATCGTAGAGAATATGGTTGCGAGATAATAGATATAGGTTGTAAAACAATTCGCTTATTAATATTAATAAGGACGAACAATTATAAATTAAAACTGAATAAACAAACCAAAACAATTAAGTTGGACAGTTGTGGCTCGGTACTGTTAGTTATCTATTGATTTTTTCTTTTTTATATTACTTGATTTTTTGATCGGGTCTGGTTTCCCATATCTAAAAAAACAAATCAATAAACCAAATTCAATAACTAAGTTATTTTAAAATTAAAATATTACAATTGGCAAGGTTATTATTTAACGTATTTTCATAACAATATATTTATTTCAACTCGTATTTTAATATTTATAGTAGAGAAGTTTGTGTATTAAGATATTTACATCATATAGACTCACACTATTATTTTAATCTCATATTTTAATAACAACTAGAAGATCAAGTTTCTTTTTAAGGAACACTAAATAAACTAATCAGGCTAAAAAAAATATTATTGGTTTAGTTGGTTTTGTAACTCGAGGGTTGGCGTGTGTTGAATCGATGACAATTCCCCACGTCAACACTTTGGCGCGCCAGGTAGGGAGCGCACAGCTTCAGCTTCAGTCTCAGTTCTCGACTTTAGTTTTTAGTTTAGTTCTCGACCTCAGCTCTTGACTTTGATCTTCAGTTTTTGGAATTCAACTTTCATTTGGAAACGAACTTCACTCGCTTGCCGCCATGGTTAAAAGGAAGTAGTTATCTCACTCGGAAGGAGCAGGTGTGGAGGAAGAGCAAGAGCTCTCTTCGACCGGACACCCATCGAACTTTGTCACCCGATACGACATCGACGGAGTCGTCAAGGACTTAACTAAAGACCTTACTTCTCACCTAGAACAACTGGAAGAACATTTTCGTCGCCAAGTGGCCCCCATGGCCACTCTTCTCCCCCTGACTCGAAGGATTTATGAGGCAGTCGAGCCAAGGCAACATGATTAGAAAAAATGCTAGTGTTCTGCAAGGATTACCTCGGTACTTGAGGAAAATTCCCGAAGAACAACCCAGTGTCGATACCAATCCACAAACAGCTATCAGATCGGCTAGGCTCGGGGGCAACACCACTAATCTCATTCAAGGTTCAACTCATGCTGTTGTCGATCAGATCTCAGGATCAGACATTGGGAGTGCCACTTAAGCGCCAGTGCGTCCAGCTTTGGACACACGAACTCCCATATTTCCGAATGTTGGATTTATGCCCGTCGAGGTACCTCATATTGGGATCGAGCCAGATACCTTGCTTGGCGCTCGACCTTTTGCCAGTGAAAGTCAATTCGTCAGTGTCATTCGACGCTATGCCCATGGCGGGGGACCCCACGCTAGCTTGAACTGCATTACCCACAGCCCCTTCACTTAAGATTTCAGGAACTCTCAAACCCCACCAGACTTCAAATTGCTGGTGTTAGAAGCTTTCGATTGTAGGAAGGATCCTACGGTTCATCTCATGTGCTACATGTGCCAAATGGAAGTACATTCATCTTCGGACATCATTATGGCGAAGTTTTTCCCTCTTTATCTTAGAGACATTGCTGCTTTATGGTTCAAATACTTGGAATCCGAATCCATTAACAGTTGGAACGTCTTAGTTGGAAAGTTCTTCGAGAAATTCAGAGTTCACATTGCCCAACCAAGGAACGTCATGACTTTGACATCAGTTAGGCAAAGATCAGGTGAAACGACCCGAACTTCCCCGGTCCCCGAAGAGAAGGGAAAGCGCGGATTGTTTTGAGAACACGACAAAACAGAACGCATACAAAAGAACATTTCATTGTATATTACAACAATGCATCAGATTACAAAAATATACAGAGTATAAATGAATATTACACAGAAATATCAGAGATTTAAATTACATTTAAATACAACGCAGCGGAAAATAATACAATACACAACTAGAAGAGATATACGGATACAAAGCTTTCTGGATATCATTCCAGCTGTAAACCAGGATTCTGTGAATATAAATCTGCAAAACCAAAACTACTAGCTGCCCCTGTCAAAATAGGGGCACCCAGAGTTTAGGTCAAAACAATAAACTCCAGGTCAGTCATGTGACTGGTGTGAGAACTAAAATAGTTATAAATCTTTATTTTAAAGTCAGGTAAATCAAGGGACCACGCCGCTAACGCGGAACGGGTTTCCTCCCAAGAATACCAGTGCATAAAACAAACAGCGCAATGCTAAATAAGGAAAATGAAGCTGTTATAAGACCCAGGTCCTATCACACAATGCAACGCAAGCCGGGGGATAGGGTTTTCCCTTATAACAGCCAAAGAATGCTTGATACGTTTAAAACAAATCATTTGATACTATTATAAGTGCATAGTGTATAAAACAACTTCAAATCATAAGTATCAATCATAGGCGGCATGGGTACCATATATCATGTCGCCATATATAGGTTTACAAATAAAACCGCAAATGTCACGTATTTGGAAATTGGATTTCCGTCTGTGAACCGAGGCCAGGGATCGTCCTCTACCGATTCGTGACTCTCTAGCCCGAGCCACAGGATCAGAGCTCGAGTGACCCTTGGAGCGACAGGGCCGGTCCACCGATATGGATTAAAATGCCTGAACACTGCGTTTCCCCGCCCTTTGGGGCGTAAATGAGCCAACGAATGGCTCCATCGGACCCGGATCGTCCGATCTAACCGAGGCGCCTCGCAACAGCAACAACCACACAGGTGAAAAGTATATAAATGTCAGGGCTGGTAGGTCACTGACACCACCCTAGCTAGAAAGAAACGCATGCCCTCCCTGAGGTCCTCTCTCGTTTTTGGTTCACAACCGGGGTGCGAAACTCGCGAAGTAAACGTTACACAAAGCTACGCCACAAAGGCCGTGCTTTGATCATCACCACAAGACTTTGCTTTTCAACAGAAGCCTCGATCAATTGCCACTTAGGCATGCCACATAGGCAATTTTACTCCATGCGTTTGATATCCATCAGTATATAACCACTGAGCTCGTACGTCTCAGAGAAGGGCGTTAAGCAAGAGAATAAATTCTCCGCCGCCAAACAGATATATATTTAATAGAGATCAATCCCACGGACTAAAATCCAATGTCAGACACACAGTCCATTTACAAGTCCGTTCTGGGTCTGAACGAAACCGGAGGCACCTAGTACCCCGCATATCCATCGATCTCCAAGTACGTCTGGACGATCACCAACTGTTTCCATCTTCTTGGGTGTACAGCCCAATCAAGATCATCAGTAATCACCCAAACGACATGAAGACTTCCGGTCTTCGACCATCGTCTTCATCTTCGACTTATCGTCGTATCAGTTATTCAGAATGGGATAAACCCGACCTTTCCGAATAACTCGCATATATTTTAAATAAGTGTTACACAAACACAACATACGCCTCATTCCAATTCATCAGTCACTAACCGTAAATTAATCAAGAGAATAATTCCCCAAATATTAACCCCGAAGGCCGAAACCAACATCAGATCAATATCCAGGAAACCATTCTGCTTGGCTAACCGACAGTTAGTTTCTAAATTTTACATTCATAGGGAAAGGTTCCCATTAATTTTATCCAAGATAAATTCCTTGAATTTATTCTTTAATCTAT
Organism: Allium sativum; assembly: GCA_030737875.1. Classification (NCBI taxonomy): domain Eukaryota; kingdom Viridiplantae; phylum Streptophyta; class Magnoliopsida; order Asparagales; family Amaryllidaceae; genus Allium; species Allium sativum. Next base: position 131,190,638 of record CM060916.1, on the reverse strand, counting down.
TTTTGAATTTCGATTCAACTAGTCGGGATTAACGAACCTTACCGAAGTAATCATTTGTTTTAATTTCCCAATCCCAACCTATTCATCCCATGAAGTAAAACTGGTAATACTTCATATCTAACACCACGGTGTTATCGGTAAATTCAATTACCATTTCACGTTCAAATCTAATTAAAGATTCAACTATCGCCTGGAGTAAAACTGGTGATACTCCATTCTCGATCTTTTCAATCTAATTAAAGATTCATTAAAACTCCACTTAGTTTTAATCTTTAACGGGGTTAAAGAATCAGTGTCATTTAAAAACACTGTTCACGATAAACCCCAAGATCACATTCCATTAATTATTGGGTTAAAGAACAAGTGTTATTTAAAACACTGCTCACGATAAACCCAAAAATTAATTCGAATTCAATTCCAATTAAATATTATTTAATTGGTACACTTCATTAAATCTAAATAAAAAGATTTAATCTTTTCTCAACTGGGTTCAAGAACAGTGTTAATGAAGACACCATTCACGACAAACCCAAATCACATTTGATATTCAATACAATGCTCTGAATAGAAAATATATCGGCTTATATTCAATATCAAATTCTACGATTAACAAATGTCGTATTGGAAATAACGATATAAATATATATATCTTTCAAATTTCCATAACAACATCTGTATAATCACGAATTCCAACATCGAAATATTCCGAAGACAATTTCGATTCAAATCCACTCCAATGCAATCATTGGAAATTCTGGTTATTTTTAAAGCCCTTTTCGAATTCAATTTATCTATTTAAAAATAAATAGAATTATAATTCTAGTTCAAAACTAGTTCATTTCGATAAAAATCTATTTTTATCTTTTCAAATATGGAGTTTTTCATCACAATCCTTTCTAAATCATTTCTTATGATTTTACACAAATTATTACTATTTTTAATGATTTTATCAAGGCCCGTACAGTCGATTTCCATCAACGGTCATCGAACTGCACTTACAACGACCTTTTTCAAATTTGATTTGGACATAATTCCAAATCCAACCGTTAGATTTCTAATTTCCAATATTCGTTAGAAAGCTCTTTTCGATACGAACCCAACGGTTCCGGTTTTAGGAGAATCCGACGGTCGGATCTCCCGTAATGTCCGTTTGAAATAAATGGACGAAATTCACGAACTGCCGCGACGCGTTCTATTCAGGCCATTATATTATATATATATAATATATATAATATATATTTCGTCGATTTTTATTTAAAACGAATTATATAAATAGTTTTAAAATTCGTTTCAAAAGCAATTTCAACTTCCATTTCAATTCAAATAAAAATTGAATTCTTCTTTATAAATTCGTTTTAAAATTCATTTCTATTTAATTCAAATTTCAATTCAATTTGAATTCATTTCAATTCGCTTTCAATTCAATTTGAAATCGTTTTCAATTCAATTCATTTCGAAATCGTTTTCAATTCAATTCATTTCGAAATCGTTTTCAATTCAATTCATTTCGAAATCGTTTTCAATTCAATTCATTTCAAAATGAATAAAATCGATATAAATATCGTTCACGTCAAAATGGCGTCAATCTAATCAACACGGCTTCATATATTCCTTTATTCTATTCAACAAATGAATATTTATTTTTGTCAACACACGACTAATCTCAACGAATGAGTACTGTCCACGTGTGACTATTTTTGTTAAATTATTTCGTTCAACACATGACTAATCTCAACAGATGAGTACAGTCAACAACTGAACCTTTATTTTATAGTGATAAAGATATAAAATTTATTATTAAAATATTTCGTTCAACACATGACTAATCTCAACGGATGAGTACAGTCAACACATGAACCTTTATTTTATAGTGATAAAGATATAAAATTTATTATTAAAATATTTCGTTCAACACATGACTAATCTCAACGGATGAGTACAGTCAACACATGAACCTTTATTTTATAATATTCTTTATTTTCTAAATTGGAATGAGGCCCAATCAATCGCCATATAATGTTAATTATATGGATTTTCATACATCACACGCATATAATAGTATTGAAAATAATCAACCATCAACCAAAGTGCACTACACTGCATAAGCATCCAATATAGATATTCGACGCTTATAACAGCCTGTCAATCAATCGATCGACACTTTTAATCAATCAGGATGAGTGAACTTCAAATTTCATCCCAACACCCGTGTGGGGTTTCAAACAATCAAACATAGATTTAGTTGTGCAGTTGGGCGATGTGTAAAATTTATCGACCCAATCAATATCAGTCAAATCAGTGTATATAAACAAATCGGCCGATTTGTTTATAAATATTTATTTATTCACTTTCACGTTAAAAATTATATATTTTAACGATAAAACATTTTATTTTAACACATGAATTTCTATTCAGTTCATTTATTCAATAAAATGATATTTTTATTTTTCTAACATATTTTAGAAAATTTCGGCGGCATAACGGCACGATACTAGAAACGGGACGAGGCCTAGCCTTATCCCCGGTCTAGTGAAGGCCCACGCCATTCACACATCAATCAAATCAATTTCATTTCACCACACAATTCAATTTCAATCAAATAATCTAACTAATTTTTGCAATCAAACAAACAAGTCCATGGTCTGTGGACGATTGTGTCGGGTGCTACTAAGCACCGTCTGCATCCTAGTATATATATATATAACTAGAAAAAGAAATTGAAGAGTGAGAAATTCTCACCGATAGCTATCCTAACTCCACGGCTCTTCTTATGCAGAAAATCTTGTCGTTCTTGCCTTTTGTCTCTTTCGTTGCCCGTATTCTCTACATATGTACAAATCACATTTTTAATTCGCTATTCGATATATAAAAATCTTATTTTTACTTCGCTATTCACTATATAAAAATCGAATTTTTACTATGCTATTCAATATATAAAAATCGAATTTTTACTTTGCTATTCAATATATAAAAATCGAATTTTTACTATGCTATTCAATATATAAAAATCGAATTTTTACTATGCTATTCACTATAGAAAAATCAATTCTTTCCTATATGAAAAATCAATTCTTTTCAAATGTTATAAAACAAATCTTTATCTTCTTCAAACATTATATTTTTTATACTTTAAAAATCAGGTTTTTTTTCTCTTTTTTTTTCCCTAATTAAAATCGGATAAAACAATATAAATAAAATAAAGAAATAAAAATAAAATAAAATAAACTTACAGTGTTCGTCGACTTGGGGGGGGGGGGTTTCTGTTTGGCGGCGGAGCTGGAGGGGGGCGGAGGTTGAACGGAGGCTAGGGGTGGTCGGCGTCTCGGGGTGGTGCAGTTGCGGTTCTTCGATGGGAGAAGGGGCTTCGCGCGAGTGGAGCAGCAGAGGGGGGAGTGGCCGATCTAACGTGCGTGGGTGGGGCGGAGGTTGGACGGAGGAGGCGGCGCGAGGGGTGGCAGGCGACGGGCGGTGGTCTTCGATTGTCTAGGGTTCTCTTTTTTTTTCTGGTATCGAATTCGATGGGGAGGGCAAATGAAAGAGGGAGGGGGTTTTCTGAAAATATATATATTTTATATTTAATTCATTTTATTTTTCAAAAAGCAACTTTTTATTTCGAACACGAAACGAGACCCACCTCCTGTCGTCCCTAGCGTTTTACCTCCATTCCGAACACAATGGGATATGTATCGTAGGCTGATTCGATCGTTTCGATCAGTTTCCGTTGAATTTACATTTAAATCATTATATTGAATTTTAAACGTACATTTCAAATTACCGGGGTCACATACTAACTAGAAAAATTCCAGAAAAATATTTTCTAGCTTTGTATTGACGATACGGTCCTAACAAAACTAGTTTCGTCAAATTCTGAGACTGTTTGAAAAATGGCCAATTTCCAGTCGATTAAAATCAACTGAAACTGGTCAAACGCGTTTTCCTTTTCCACGCTCACATATTGATTCGAAAAATTATGAAATTTGGAATCTAGCAATAATTCGACACCACGGGCCCAACAAAAGTGGTTTCGTCGAAATCCGAGGTCGTTTGCAAAATGACTATTTTTAAGGGCCTGAATTTCATAGCGACTATTCAGAATTTTCAACTGGACATATCTTTTGATTCCCGCTATGAAATTTTGATTTGTCGGATTCGCTGGAAAGATACTCACAAATAGATCCTAATGTTTTTGGTTTCACTAAAATCCGGATTGTTTTGCACCTGGTACGTTCAATTGAAGTTTGAAATCGAATTATCGAACTATCGCGCCATTTTCAATTCTATTTATAATTATATATAATTATTTATATTCTAACGACGACGTATATAATATATACGTTCGAATTCCATTCAAAATAAATTTATCGTCGATATTATTTAAAATAATCTATTTTAAATATTCAAAATCCACTAAAATTGCCAAAATAAAATTTTTAAACTGGCCCAGATTTCCGGGTTGTTACATCAGGTGAGACTCTGCGCAAATTTCTTAAACGATTCAACGCGATGATGGCCTCTGTCGATAGGCCGGATCCATACGTAGTCCTAATGGTCGACGTCTCCGGCATTCTTGATAAGGTAGACTTCAAAGTCTCACTACGACGAGACCCTCCAAGGGACCTCGCTGGATTCTATTTCGAAGCAAAAAGATTTCTTAGGGAGGAGGACTCCCGCGACAAAAATGTCGTACACCAAACCAGCTTTGCAACGGGCTTAGGGCCATCTGCGCTCGACAAAGGAAACGGACGATCTTGGGACAATCAGAACTCACAGCCTCGTTTCGTACCCCTTATATTAATTGGGACATCCCGAACGACTGTACCGGGGAATTCTATCGTACTCCATGCAACAATGGTTGTTCATCCTGTGGAGCCTACCAAAAGGTTCAGGCCAGACTGTAGGAAGTGAGTGATACATTTTTGTATTTCTATGAGAATCTCTACGACACCCATCATTTCTAGTAGTAAGTCGTCGGCATATCGCTCATAACAAATCCTTATTATTATTATTATTATTGCTATTATTATTAAGTCATGGATTTTAAGGGGGGAAGGCGTCTCTCGGACCTCATAACTAGTATTACCTTGTAACAACCCGAAAATCTGGGCCAGTTTAAAATTTTTATTTTGGCAATTATAGCGAATTTTGATTATTTAAAATGAATTATTTTAAATAATATCGACGTGAAATTGTTTTTGAATATAATTCGAACGTATATATTATACGCGTCGTCGTTAGAATATAAATAATTATATATAATTATAAATAGAATTGAAAATGGCGCGGTAGTTCGATAATTCGATTTCAAACTTCAATTGAATGTACCGGATGCAAAACAATCCGGATTTTAGTGAAACCAAAAATGATAGGATCTAATTGATAATATCTTTCCAACGAATCCGAATAATCGAAATTTTATAGCGGGAATCAAAAGATATGTCCAGTTGAAAATTCTGAATAGTCGCTATGGAATTCAGGCCCTTAAAAATGGACATTTTGCAAACGACCTCGGATTTCGACGAAACCAGTTTTGTTGGGTCCGTGATGTCAAATTATTGCTAGGTTTCAAATTTCATAATTTTTCGAATCAATATGTGAGCGGGGCAAAGGAAAACGCGTTTGACCAGTTTCAGTTGATTTTAATCGACTGGAAATTGGCCATTTTTCTAACGGTCTCATAATTCAACGAAACTAGTATTGTTAGGACCGTATCGTCAATACGAAGCTAGAAAATATTTTTCGAGAATTTTTAGAGTTAGTATGTGACCCCGGTAAATTGAAATGCGCGTTCAAATTCAATATATAGAGTTATATGTTGATTTTGACGAAAACTGATCGAAATGATTGAATCAGCCTATGATGCATATCCCATTGTGTTCGGAATGGGGGTAAAACGCTATGGACGACAGGCGGTGGGCCTCGTTTTGAGGTCGACAATAAAAGTTGCTTTATAAAGTAAAATTTAAAATAATTAAATAATAATAATAATAAAAAAAAAAAACTTTTCTTCCTCCCCCTTTATCTTTGTTCTGGCCCCCCCCCCCCCCCGTTTCTATTTCAGTTCAGATTAGAAAAAAAAAAAACTGAATTGATTTATATAAGAAAACTGAATTTGTTTTATTTTAAAAACTGAGTTTTATCTACTTTAAAAACTGAAGTTAGATTTTTATTTTATATAGTATATAGTTTAGATTTTTAATAGAAAAGAATTTTTATTTTTATATGTATAGGGCATTGAAGTAAAAATAGAAATTCATATGTCCAAAAGATTAGATTTTGAAAATGAAATAAATATGATTTTTATCGATATGAATGTGAAGTAAAAATATGATTTTTATCGATATGAATTTGAAATAAAAATTCGATTTTTATATATTGAACTTTGAAATAAAAATTCGATTTTTATATATTGAACTTTGAAATAAAAATATGATTTTTATATATTGAAAAGCAAAGTAAAAATTCGATTTTTACATATGTAGAGAATACGGGCGGAAGCGACAAAAGGCGAGTTGGCGAAGATTTCTATCAATGAAGTGCCGTGGAGCTAGGATAGCTATCGGTGAGAACTTCTCACTCAAATTCTATTTTTCTAGTTATATATATATACTAGGATGCAGACGGTGCTTAGTAGCACCCGACACCCGTCATCCACAGACCATGGATGACTTGTTTGTTAAATTGTTTGGTTGTGTAGTTAGTTATATGATTTGGTTTGAATGTGGTTTGTGGTGTGAAAAATCGAATCGATAAATTGGTTAGGATTAGACGTGCGCCGTTATAAGGCGAAGGAGTAAGGCTAGGTTAGACCCTTACTCCAAATTTTGTGGTTTGCATAACAAATTGATTTGATTGATAAGTGAATGGCGTGGGCCTTCACTAGACCGGGGATAAGGCTAGGCCTTGTCCCGTTTCTAGTATCGTGCCGTTATGCCGCCGAAATTTTCTAAAATGTGTTAGAAAATAAAAATATCATTTTATTGTGTAAATGAATTGAATAGAAATTCATAGGTTGAAATAAAATGTGTTATCGTTAAAAATATAATTTTTAACGTGAATGTGAATAAATAAATATTCATTTACAAACCAGACGGTTTGTTTATGTACACCTATTTGAATGACGTTGATTGGGTCGATAAATTTTACACATCGCCTAACTGCACAAATAAAATATGTGTTTGATTGTTTGAAACCCCACACGGGTGTTAGGATGAAATTTGAAGTTCACTCATCCTGATTGATTAAATATGTCGATCGATTGATTGACAGGCTGTTATAAGCGTTGAATATCTATATTTGATGCTTATACAGTGTAGTGCACTTTGGTTGATGGTTGATTATTTTCAATGCTATTATATACATGTGTTGTATGAAAATCCATATAATTAATTTTATATGGTAATTGATTGGGTCTCATTCCAGTTTTGAAAAAGAAATATTTGAAAAAGAAATATTTGAAATAGAAATATTTGAAAATATCAATATATGAAGCCGTGTTGATTAGATTGACGCCATTTTGACGTGAACGATATTTCTATCGATTTTATTCATTTTAAAATGAATATTAAAAAGTAATTTTGAAATCGAATATTTCGAAATGAATTGAATTGGAAACGATTTCGAAATGAATTGAATTGGAAACGATTTCGAAATGAATTGAATTGAAAACGATTTCGAAATGAATTGAATTGAAAACGATTTCGAAATGAATTGAATTGAAAACGATTTCGAAATGAATTGAATTGAAAACGATTTCGAAATGAATTGAATTGAAAACGATTTCGAAATGAATTGAATTGAAAACGATTTCGAAATGAATTGAATTGAAAACGATTTCGAAATGAATTGAATTGAAAACGATTTCGAAATGAATTGAATTGAAAACGATTTCGAAATGAATTGAATTGAAACCGAATTAAAATGGAATTGAAAGCGAATTGAAATGAATTCAAATTGAATTGAAATTCGAATTGAATAGAAATGAATTTTAAAACGAATTTATATAGAAGAATTCAAATTTGATTTGAATTGAAAAGGAAGTTGAAATTGCTTTTGAAACGATTTTAAAACTATTTATATAATTCGTTTTAAATAGAAATCGACGAAGTATATTATATATATTATATATATAATATAATGGCCTGAATAGAACGCGCCGCGCCGCGGCAGTTCGTGAATTTCGACCATTTATTTCAAACGGACATTACGGGAGATCCGACCGTCGGATTCTCCTAAAACCGGAACCGTTGGGTTCGTATCGAAAAGAGCTTTCTAACGAATATTAGAAATTTGAAATCTAACGGTTGGATTTGGAATTATGTCCAAATCAAATTCGAAAAAGGTCGCTGTAAGTGCAGTTCGATGGCCGTTGATGGAAATCGACTGTACGGGCCTTGATAAAATTATTAAAAATAGTAATAATTTATGTAAAATCATAAGAAATGATTTGTGAAGATCTGGGATGAAAAACTCCATATTTGAAAAGATAAAAATAGATTTTTATCGAAATGAACTAGTTTTGAACTAGAAATATAATTCTATTTATTTTGAAATAAATAAATTGAATTTGAAAAGGGGTTTTGAAGATAACCAAAATTTCCAATGATTGCATTGGAGTGGAATTGAATCGAAATTGTCTTCGGAATATTTCGATGGTGGAATTCGTGATTATACGGATGTTGTTATGGAAATTTGAAAGATATATATTTATATCGTTATTTCCAATACGACATTTGTTAGTCGTAGAATTTGATATTGAATATAAGCCGATATATTTTCTATTCAGAGCCTTGTATTGAATATCGAATGTGATTTGGGTTTGTCGTGAATGGTGTCTTCACTAACACTGTTCTTGAACCCAGTTGAGAAAAGATTAAATCTTTTTATTTAGATTTAATGAAGTGTACCAATTAAATAATATTTAATTGGAATTGAATTGATATTGATTTTTGGGTTTATCGTGAACAGTGTTTTTAAATAACACTTGTTCTTTAACCCGATAATTAATGAATGTGATTTGGGTTTGTCGTGAATGGTGTCTTCACTAACACTGTTCTTGAACCCAGTTGAGAAAAGATTAAATCTTTTTATTTAGATTTAATGAAGTGTACCAATTAAATAATATTTAATTGGAATTGAATGGATATTGATTTTTGGGTTTATCGTGAACAGTGTTTTAAATAACACTTGTTCTTTAACCCGATAATTAATGGGATGTGACTTTGGGTTTATCGTGAACCGTGTTTTAAATGACACTGATTCTTTAACCCAGTCACAGATTAAAACTAAGTGGAGTTTTAATGAATCTTTAATTAGATTGAAAAGATCGAGAATGGAGTATCACCAGTTCTTGTTGCTGGCCCTGAGTAGGCCGGGTACACATGATAGGGGGTTCTCGCTTCGCGGTTTGGTGGCGAACGGGAGACTCGTACCCCTACATGGCGCCGGGGAGGGCGTTGGTTCGCCAATAGGCGCGGATCCTGGTTTACAGCTGGAACGATATCCGGAAAGCTTTGTATCCGTATATCTACTTCTAGTTGTCTATTGTATTATTTTCCGCTGCTATGTATTTAAATGTAATTTAAATCTCTGATATTTCTGTGTAATATTCTTTTTTTTACTCTGTATATTCTTGTAATCTGATGCATTGTTGTAATAAGCAATGAAATGTTCTTCTGTATGTGTTCTGTTTTGGTTTGTTCTCGAACTATCCGACGCTTTCCTTTACGGGGAAGTTGCGGGTTTTCACAGTTGGTATCAGAGCTTTGGTTTACAAAGCAGAGAACAAGGCACATTAGAACCATACGAAAGAATTCATCAGATATTGGATTAGTAATATCCAATGGGAATGACTCGTTAGAGATAGGATCAGTAGTATCCTAGAACGAGTGTGAAGAGTATATTTTTAAAGTGAAAACAATTTTGTTTTGAAAATTTAAATCAATTATTCGTAATTGATTATCTATTTATATTGATGTGGACAATCCAGTATATATAGATTTTGCGTATACGTCTGATCCGCGTATATTCGAAGTTTTAATATATTAGATAGATATAGAGTCACACTCTAGTTGCCCGGACATGGTCCTGATGATGAAGTATACCATCACCAGCATTTATTTTCGAGTGACGAAAGTGTGATATCTATATATTTCCATTAGACTGGTGTGAGAACCAAATCTTATATAGCTAGAACACTTTGTTGTGAATTGGCATCAAAAATCTGATCTTTGACTATGTATCATAATTATCAATTTGAAAAGCTAATCAACTAATTGATTGATGTTTGTGTTGTTTGTTTATTTGTTTGCTAATTTTCAGCCATTTAGCCTAATTGAACCAAATATTGAATTGTATTGAAAATTGGTCGCATTTGCTTGCATACATGTATATCTTTTGAACAGGTCATAGCAAGGGGGCTAGAGCCAGAGAATAAAATTTGTTTGCCCGACAAATAGGTACATGTTTACTACATAATTTCCTGTTTTGTTTGGGTGATGATGATTTTGTGAGCCTATTGGCTAGCCGCTTGGCTTTTTCTTTTTCTTTTTGAGATCTGAAGGACCGGGGAAGCTATTTGAAATTCCCCGATGCTCCCGGTGCAGGGGAGGTTATGGCGAAATTTTTCGAAAATTTAAGGTGTTAGCCAAATTTTTGAGATTTTTGAAAAGTTCTTAGAAACTGAAAAGTTGAAGAACTTATGCCGTAATCAAAACAATGGAAGTTGAGTTGATTAATCAAACCACTTTCGACTTTGTTCCTTTTCGGGGACGAAAAGTTTTAAGTGGGGGAGATTGTAACAACCCGAAAATCTGGGCCAGTTTAAAATTTTTATTTTGGCAATTATAGCGAATTTTGATTATTTAAAATGAATTATTTTAAATAATATCGACGTGAAATTGTTTTTGAATATAATTCGAACGTATATATTATACGCGTCGTCGTTAGAATATAAATAATTATATATAATTATAAATAGAATTGAAAATGGCGCGGTAGTTCGATAATTCGATTTCAAACTTCAATTGAATGTACCGGGTGCAAAACAATCCGGATTTTAGTGAAACCAAAAATGATAGGATCTAATTGATAATATCTTTCCAACGAATCCGAATAATCGAAATTTTATAGCGGGAATCAAAAGATATGTCCAGTTGAAAATTCTGAATAGTCGCTATGGAATTCAGGCCCTTAAAAATGGACATTTTGCAAACGACCTCGGATTTCGACGAAACCAGTTTTGTTGGGTCCGTGATGTCAAATTATTGCTAGGTTTCAAATTTCATAATTTTTCGAATCAATATGTGAGCGGGGCAAAGGAAAACGCGTTTGACCAGTTTCAGTTGATTTTAATCGACTGGAAATTGGCCATTTTTCTAACGGTCTCAGAATTCAACGAAACTAGTATTGTTAGGACCGTATCGTCAATACGAAGCTAGAAAATATTTTTCGAGAATTTTTAGAGTTAGTATGTGACCCCGGTAAATTGAAATGCGCGTTCAAATTCAATATATAGAGTTATATGTTGATTTTGACGAAAACTGATCGAAATGATTGAATCAGCCTATGATGCATATCCCATTGTGTTCGGAATGGGGGTAAAACGCTATGGACGACAGGCGGTGGGCCTCGTTTTGAGGTCGACAATAAAAGTTGCTTTATAAAGTAAAATTTAAAATAATTAAATAATAATAATAAAAAAAAAAAAAACTTTTCTTCCTCCCCCTTTATCTTTGTTCTGGCCCCCCCCCCCGTTTCTATTTCAGTTCAGATTAGAAAAAAAAAAAACTGAATTGATTTATATAAGAAAACTGAATTTGTTTTATTTTAAAAACTGAGTTTTATCTACTTTAAAAACTGAAGTTAGATTTTTATTTTATATAGTATATAGTTTAGATTTTTAATAGAAAAGAATTTTTATTTTTATATGTATAGGGCATTGAAGTAAAAATAGAAATTCATATGTCCAAAAGATTAGATTTTGAAAATGAAATAAATATGATTTTTATCGATATGAATGTGAAGTAAAAATATGATTTTTATCGATATGAATTTGAAATAAAAATTCGATTTTTATATATTGAACTTTGAAATAAAAATTCGATTTTTATATATTGAACTTTGAAATAAAAATATGATTTTTATATATTGAAAAGCAAAGTAAAAATTCGATTTTTACATATGTAGAGAATACGGGCGGAAGCGACAAAAGGCGAGTTGGCGAAGATTTCTATCAATGAAGTGCCGTGGAGCTAGGATAGCTATCGGTGAGAACTTCTCACTCAAATTCTATTTTTCTAGTTATATATATATACTAGGATGCAGACGGTGCTTAGTAGCACCCGACACCCGTCATCCACAGACCATGGATGACTTGTTTGTTAAATTGTTTGGTTGTGTAGTTAGTTATATGATTTGGTTTGAATGTGGTTTATGGTGTGAAAAATCGAATCGATAAATTGGTTAGGATTAGACGTGCGCCGTTATAAGGCGAAGGAGTAAGGCTAGGTTAGACCCTTACTCCAAATTTTGTGGTTTGCATAACAAATTGATTTGATTGATAAGTGAATGGCGTGGGCCTTCACTAGACCGGGGATAAGGCTAGGCCTTGTCCCGTTTCTAGTATCGTGCCGTTATGCCGCCGAAATTTTCTAAAATGTGTTAGAAAATAAAAATATCATTTTATTGTGTAAATGAATTGAATAGAAATTCATAGGTTGAAATAAAATGTGTTATATTTTTAACGTGAATGTGAATAAATAAATATTCATTTACAAACCAGACGGTTTGTTTATGTACACCTATTTGAATGACGTTGATTGGGTCGATAAATTTTACACATCGCCTAACTGCACAAATAAAATATGTGTTTGATTGTTTGAAACCCCACACGGGTGTTAGGATGAAATTTGAAGTTCACTCATCCTGATTGATTAAATATGTCGATCGATTGATTGACAGGCTGTTATAAGCGTTGAATATCTATATTTGATGCTTATACAGTGTAGTGCACTTTGGTTGATGGTTGATTATTTTCAATGCTATTATATACATGTGTTGTATGAAAATCCATATAATTAATTTTATATGGTAATTGATTGGGTCTCATTCCAGTTTTGAAAAAGAAATATTTGAAAAAGAAATATTTGAAATAGAAATATTTGAAAATATCAATATATGAAGCCGTGTTGATTAGATTGACGCCATTTTGACGTGAACGATATTTCTATCGATTTTATTCATTTTAAAATGAATATTAAAAAGTAATTTTGAAATCGAATATTTCGAAATGAATTGAATTGGAAACGATTTCGAAATGAATTGAATTGGAAACGATTTCGAAATGAATTGAATTGAAAACGATTTCGAAATGAATTGAATTGAAAACGATTTCGAAATGAATTGAATTGAAAACGATTTCGAAATGAATTGAATTGAAAACGATTTCGAAATGAATTGAATTGAAAACGATTTCGAAATGAATTGAATTGAAAACGATTTCGAAATGAATTGAATTGAAAACGATTTCGAAATGAATTGAATTGAAAACGATTTCGAAATGAATTGAATTGAAAACGATTTCGAAATGAATTGAATTGAAACCGAATTAAAATGGAATTGAAAGCGAATTGAAATGAATTCAAATTGAATTGAAATTCGAATTGAATAGAAATGAATTTTAAAACGAATTTATATAGAAGAATTCAAATTTGATTTGAATTGAAAAGGAAGTTGAAATTGCTTTTGAAACGATTTTAAAACTATTTATATAATTCGTTTTAAATAGAAATCGACGAAGTATATTATATATATTATATATATAATATAATGGCCTGAATAGAACGCGCCGCGCCGCGGCAGTTCGTGAATTTCGACCATTTATTTCAAACGGACATTACGGGAGATCCGACCGTCGGATTCTCCTAAAACCGGAACCGTTGGGTTCGTATCGAAAAGAGCTTTCTAACGAATATTAGAAATTTGAAATCTAACGGTTGGATTTGGAATTATGTCCAAATCAAATTCGAAAAAGGTCGCTGTAAGTGCAGTTCGATGGCCGTTGATGGAAATCGACTGTACGGGCCTTGATAAAATTATTAAAAATAGTAATAATTTATGTAAAATCATAAGAAATGATTTGTGAAGATCTGGGATGAAAAACTCCATATTTGAAAAGATAAAAATAGATTTTTATCGAAATGAACTAGTTTTGAACTAGAAATATAATTCTATTTATTTTGAAATAAATAAATTGAATTTGAAAAGGGGTTTTGAAGATAACCAAAATTTCCAATGATTGCATTGGAGTGGAATTGAATCGAAATTGTCTTCGGAATATTTCGATGGTGGAATTCGTGATTATACGGATGTTGTTATGGAAATTTGAAAGATATATATTTATATCGTTATTTCCAATACGACATTTGTTAGTCGTAGAATTTGATATTGAATATAAGCCGATATATTTTCTATTCAGAGCCTTGTATTGAATATCGAATGTGATTTGGGTTTGTCGTGAATGGTGTCTTCACTAACACTGTTCTTGAACCCAGTTGAGAAAAGATTAAATCTTTTTATTTAGATTTAATGAAGTGTACCAATTAAATAATATTTAATTGGAATTGAATTGATATTGATTTTTGGGTTTATCGTGAACAGTGTTTTTAAATAACACTTGTTCTTTAACCCGATAATTAATGAATGTGATTTGGGTTTGTCGTGAATGGTGTCTTCACTAACACTGTTCTTGAACCCAGTTGAGAAAAGATTAAATCTTTTTATTTAGATTTAATGAAGTGTACCAATTAAATAATATTTAATTGGAATTGAATGGATATTGATTTTTGGGTTTATCGTGAACAGTGTTTTAAATAACACTTGTTCTTTAACCCGATAATTAATGGGATGTGACTTTGGGTTTATCGTGAACCGTGTTTTAAATGACACTGATTCTTTAACCCAGTCACAGATTAAAACTAAGTGGAGTTTTAATGAATCTTTAATTAGATTGAAAAGATCGAGAATGGAGTATCACCAGTTTTGCTCCAGGCGATAGTTAAATCTTTAGTTAGATTTGAACGTGAAATTTAGAAACTAACTGTCGGTTAGCCAAGCAGAATGGTTTTCTGGATATTGATCTGATGTTGGTTTCGGCCTTCGGGGTTAATATTTGGGGAATTATTCTCTTGATTAATTTATGGTTAGTGACTAATGAATTGGAATGAGGCGTATGTCGTGTTTGTGTAACACTTATTTAAAATATACGCGAGTTATTCGGAAAGACCGGGTTTATCCCATTCTGAATAACTGATACGACGATAAGTCGAAGATGAAGACGATGGTCGAAGACCGGAGGTCTTCACGTCGTTTGGGTGATAGCTGATGATCTTGATTGGGCTGTACACCCAAGAAGATGGAAACAGTTGGTGATCGTCCAGACGTACTTGGAGATCGATGGATATGCGGGGTACTAGGTGCCTCCGGTTTCGTTCAGACCCAGGACGGACTTGTAAATGGACTGTGTGTCTGACATCGGATTTCATTCTGTGTGACTGATATCGGTTGCATAGAATGGTTTGCCTGTGTGGCATGCTAAGATGCAAATGATCAAGGCTTCTGTTGAAAAGCAAAGTCTTGTGGTGATGATCAAAGCACGGCCTTTGTGGCGTAGCTTTGTGTAACGTTTACCTCGCGTGTTTCACACCAGGTATGAACCAAAAACGGGAGACGGACCTCAGGGAGGGCATGCGTTTCTTTCTAGCTAAAAAGTGGCGTCAGTGGTTTTACACGCCCTGACGAGTTTGACTTATGTGGTTGTTGCTGTTGCGAGGCGCCTCGGATTGATCGGTCGTTCTCGAACCGATGGAGTCATTTAGTTGGCTCGTTTACGCCCCAAAGGGCGGAGTGACGTATTGTTCAGGCACTATAATCCACATCGGTGGACCGGCCCTGACGATCCAAGGGGCAGTTGCGGCTGTTCCGAAGACATGGGCTAGATTGTCTCGAATCGGTTGAGGACTATCTTTTGCCTCGGTTCATAGACGGAAATCCAATTTCCAAATACGTGACTTTGCGGTTTTATTTGTAAACCTATATATGGCGACATAGTGGCATGGGACGCTCATGCCGCCTATGATTGATACTTATGATTTGAAGTTGTTTTACACACTTATAATAGTATCAAATGATTTGTTTTAAAACGTATCAAGCATTCTTTGGCTGTTATAAGGGAAAACCCTATCCTCGACTGCGTTGCATTGTGTGATGGGACCTGGGTCTTATAACAGCTTCATTTTTCTTTATTTAGCATTGCGCTGTTTGTTTTATGCACTGGTATTCTTGGGAGGAAACCCGTTCCGTGTTATACGGCGTGGTCCCTTGATTTACCTAATGATTTAAAATAAAGATTAACTGTTTTAGTTCTCACACCCGTCACATGACTGACCTGGAGTTTATTGTTTTAACCTAAACTCTGGGTGCCCTTATTTTGACACGGGCAGCTAGTAGTTTGGGTTTTGCAGATTTATATTCACAGGATCCTGGTTTACAGCTGGAACGATATCCGGAAAGCTTTGTATCCGTATATCTACTTCTAGTTGTCTATTGTATTATTTTCCGCTGCTATGTATTTAAATGTAATTTAAATCTCTGATATTTCTGTGTAATATTCTTTTTTTTACTCTATATATTCTTGTAATCTGATGCATTGTTGTAATAAGCAATGAAATGTTCTTCTGTATGTGTTCTGTTTTGGTTTGTTCTCGAACTATCCGACGCTTTCCTTTACGGGGAAGTTGCGGGTTTTCACATACCTCCCCGCCCAGCTCTATTTGTAACGTCCCGCAATTTTATCGGTTTGTATTTAAATCGGTTTAAGTATTGAATTTGTAATATAAGTGGATTTATATATTAATTAAAATGGAGTTGAACGTATAAAAATATATATTAATTATAATCGAGCCTGTAATATCGCGGCAGTTCATAATTTAATGTTCTGAACTTCAACTGAGTGTACAGGACCCATTTTAAATCGGATTTCTTTGAAATAAAAATGTTGGAATCTGTTGAACTGTATCTTTCTAACAGAAGTGAAAAACCAAGATTTCGTGTTACAGATCGTGAGTTATATCCAAATCAAATTTCCAAATAGTCGCTATAGAATCATTTATTGACCATAACGGTTTATTTGATATAACTAGATATAGGTTTCGAATTTAGACAAGATTCTTTTGAGACGTAGTGATAAATTAATTTTTAGAATTTTATGGTAATTTCTAATTAATTAAATACGCAACTTTTTATTTGGAGTATTTTACACCCTGTATCAATATTTTGGGGTTTTGCAATATAAGTTAACCTACCGATATTATTATATTTTTGGAATCGTGGCAAATGCTGATCGCGATGGTATTTTTATTTTCGTCGATAGCTAGTCATATGCGGACGAAATTCTATATAGCGGGGTACGATAACCTTAAACTAAAAATCATTTGTCCCTAAATCAAATCAAAGTTATTAAAAAGAATAAATCCCTATTCTAGCCGATTAAAGTGTATCCCGCGTTATACGTTCATTGATGGTGGAAGTGACACATCAAAACCCTGAGGCATGCAATTTCAAGTCACGGTGTACAATCAAATAAATGCAGCCATGACCCTATCTTTATAGAAACCATACCCTACAGACCAAAATCTACCCTAAAGCACCAAAGATTTGACGCAGACCTTAAATGTAAACCACGGCCTACAGGCTACAACCTAAAATCTAACTTATACATCAAGTTTTGAGATGACCACACGTTTACAACCATCTATTCTCATTAATTCAGTATGGCATCCTCATTAATAAGCCATACCTCATCTACATGGACCTAAGTTCTACTACCCAGTAGCTACGAAGTGAGGACCTATTGCTTCATATAGAAGGAAAACTACCCTGAATTTTCACATCACAGTAGCAAAGGTTACAACTCGTGTATTTTCACATCACAGTTACTAGTTATTCCTTAATGTTTAAGTTTGCTAAATATATTAAACAAATGTCCCCCTCCCTTAACAGTTAAGTAAAAGCATACTATATAAATAAATACATACAGCGATAACATCTATTTTCTTTTTCCATTTTGTTCAACTTTTCAGTAGCTATGACCACCAAATAAAATCAAAACCCAATCCGTTTCCTCATTAATAATCTCGAAAAGTATATCTCTGGAATCCTCTCAAGATTTTCTTCACAATCTTCTAAGTTTTTTTTTTGATCACGAGCAAATCTGGAAAGCCCGACGTGGGCAACAGCGTGACCGACCAGGGTTAAAATCTTGGGAAACCCGAAGTGCTGATTTGTGTTTTGCATAGTGGTTTTGGGTTTTACTGAGAGCTTCTGTTCTATCTATGTGTGGTGGGGAGCAACGATGCGCGATTTAAGGTGTGTATTCTACAAGCATGGTTTGAGAGGAATATGAGCATTTACATGTCGATCCGTTTACTGTACATAGCTGCGAAAGGATAGAGACGGGACTTTATGGAGGAGCGCAAGCTGAGGTTAGATTATGAAGGGAGTGTGAGCAAAAGAAGAGGAGAAATGAGGGACTGGGAATACATGCGAAATGGAAGGAGCTGTAAGGTTTTAATGGTAAGGTGGGAATTAACGTGTATGGGATCTAGAAGAGGGAAGTGTATAAGGGTATGGGTATGGGGTCAGCACAGATTAAGGAAGAACGTATTTAATTGTTTAAGTGGGATGTATGGGAGTTTCGGTCATTTTTAATGTATCATGCACTGGTGCTTTTCACGTGAAGGAAAATGGATACTGTGCATAAGCGGGTTAGAAAAAAGATTAAAGAGTTTAACGTGGATTTTGGTTTGTTAGAGCGCCATGTTTAAAAGGTGGAACGACATGTTTAAATAAAGGAGCAACGGACTATATTAGATAAGGTAATACTATTGTAGAGCGGATGCGGGTTTGAGTTGTTAACACAGGTAGATGGGCTGACACAGAAAGAACAAATGAATTTTGAACCATCCATCACTTCAGAATCGCACGGAAGCTGGCAACGCTATGAAGTCGGTTTGAAGAAAATATGAAGCACGTTGGATTTATGGCAGAACTGAACGCCTGATTAAACCGACTGATGCAAATCGTTATTTAATGGTTAACGCGCAAGGTGAGTAAATTCACTAACTCTGTTTTATTTTAAAAAATGATAGAATTCTGTGTGCAATGGTTGTTTGGATGATTTACTTGGTTAAAATAATAAATACCGATATATATACACACCGTCGACTGAATACTGATGTTGTTTACCGACATGAAATTGGTGTTATTTGTGTCAACTAACGTCTGTGGATGCAGGGAAACAGGTTGGAGGGATCCAACTGGATTCCTCAACAATTATATTGTGTTTTTCATATTGCATTATATGAAGTGTTAAATAATATGTTATTAATTATTGTTTGTTCGGGATATAGAATCACACTGGCCCTAGAATAACTGATATTGAAATATCGTAAATATATTGATAAGAATGCGAGTTTTTAAGGGGAAATCTATTATTTATTATTCTTAAATAATAGGGTTTAATCTTGATTAAGCTAGGGTACGATATCTTGTTTAAATTATACTAAAACAAGTAGTTGATTTTTAAACGATACTTAGTAAAAAGGTGTAATAATTATTATTAAATAATCTGGAAATATAAAAAGGAATTTAGGAAGCAAAAAAAGGGAAATCATTTCAAGGGAAATGATGACACTTGTTCATTATTCGAAATGTGTTTAGAAATAAATAATACCATTTGGATTTGGATTTTTAATTCGACAATGTCGAATATTATTGAAATGAATTATTTTTAGGAATTATATATTATATAATTCAGAGTTGGACAAGATGGTTAATATTTAGCTTGAAACCAATAAATTATAATTGAATAGGAAATCGACATTTAAGTGATAAAACTGAGAATAAGAAGTCTACTTGCAAATGGAATTTATGAAGTAGGAAATGATTCTGAATTTATAAAGTAACTCAATAGATGAGATTTTAACCTATAATGGTACTTGGTATTTAAATGAAGATCTATTTGATGAACGAGTTCAGATTCCTATAAATGGATAATATTCACGTTTTAAAGTGAATAATGTTTAAAAAGCAAATGTTTGCAAATTAAATAGTTAAATGGAAACTGGAAATGTTTTCTAAGAAGTGTGAGACTAAACAGTTCAAGAAACATTTGGAAAGATAGGTGAGTTGGAATCTTAATGTTAATTAAAAAGGGCCAGTGGTTGGTTGATGTGTAGTGTAAATTTTGAATGGATGTTTGTTTTTATTTCGGTAGTTAAATAACGACTATCGAAGTGTTTTGACCATCGTTGTCAATATGGAGAGACCGATTGGATATATTATCCAAAAACCTCTCTGTATAGGCATAAGCGCTGCGAATTATATTATGCTGAAGACAATTGAAGACGGAGTGAAATGCAAGGGTCGTCATGTTCCAAAATGGTGTTTTCTGTTTGTCCAGTCCCAGGACAACTTGTATGGACGAATGTATGACAGAGTATTCCTAACGGTCACATAAGACGATCTTTTCAAGGTATTACGTCTAGTGGCGGAGAAATTCGTTTCTCTTAGCTTTTATACCCGTAATATTTTTAGGAAGATCAACTAGTGATTTGACGGGTTTGACGATGTGGCATTCAAAGTGTATGGTGGCCAGATGTTCTAAAAGATAGACGTAGCCTCAAGCCTCACCATCGGGAAATGACAGAAATCGGGCAGGCAGCATGGCTATGTGGGTCGCTCCCATTAGGGTGTATAATCACATATCTAGAGAAATTCCTTTTGCTTCTTTAATCTATCGATGTTGTCCCTTTTTGGGAAACGGTGGTTTGAGTCCAACCGTTGGTGATATACATTCGATACACTCAAGCGAAATGAGTGGTCGGTCATGTGTGGGCCGGGTTGCAAGACGCTCTTGTTGAACCCAGTGTATTCACCTCTAGAGATACACTATCGGCAGGTGGTCCCATACCTTGTTATAGTTAGAATCCAATCTCCAATAAGCGCCCTGCGGTTTTTGATTTTATACTATGTATGTGGAGCGTGAGATGCAAGCGTTCTGCTATTTGGTTATTTACTTGATTAGACATTATTATAATATCACTGGATTTGATATCAAAATGTTTTGGGTTATAGTAAGGTAAAAACCGTCCATATTTATGTGTGGGTTGGTCTTACTATTATCTTTTTGGTTTCAAAAGGATTTTCAATGTTAAAATATATGGTTGGAATTTACTTACACCAGTCCCATGACTGACCCAGAGTTTATTTTGTTTGTTTTCACCTAAATTCTTGGGTGCCCAAATTTGTACGGGCAGTCAAGTGTTTCAAGCTTTACAGATACACTTGGAGGAGCTAAAAGCAGAAGGCTTCATCGTTAGTATTTAGAGATTATTTCCGCTGTGATATGATGTATTGTACTCTGAAAATGGTATGTATATACAAAACAGATTTGTATTTCAAAGTTATGTTATATAATAAATTTTATTCATTCCGCTGTGAGATTCATGTTTACTCTGATCCTGCTCAGTTGTGTTCTTCTTCTTCTATTCTATTAGTTCTATCTTATCTTTCTCATCCTCTTATTTCTTTCTATTAATGATCTGGTATTTTCGATGTCTGAACAGTCGACGCTGGGTTTTGTGTCGATTTTCGGAGTCGAAAATCCCAGTTCGTTACAGTTGGTATCAGAGCTGAAGGTTAAGTGATTACCTTGGCTCTGTGGCGTAACTCAATAGAGATGGGGTTAGTAATACCCTAGATTGAGTATGAGTGTATATATATGAGTGCGTATTTGTAAATTGGTATAAAAACTGTTTTAGATTGTGTTGGTTGGTTTGGCGAGTGGTTTATGAATTCTGGTCGGTACTGGATTGCAAACTGTATCGATAGGTGTTTCTAAACTCTTGAATAGAGTAACTCGACACAGTATTGTTTTGAAGAAGGGTAAATAAAATAATTTTACCTTAAAGTATATTTTGATATAAAAGAAGTATTTATATTTAAAATTTTATAATATATATTGGATATGTTGGTTGAAATTATAATCGAATAAGATTATAAGTGAGATGGTTATAAATAATCAATCAGAATTCGTAATATATAAAATCAGATGAACTAAATCTTAATTTAAACCAGATTTGGATTTAAAATCCTGGGAGAGATTTGGAAATGTTTTCCAAGCACTTAAAATAAATTTTAAAATAGAAGTATTTTAAAATGAGTTTTGAAAAGTGATATAGTATTGAACTCACTTCGATCGCTGGGAAATAAATTCCGATGATGAAGTTGACCATTATCGGTGTTCATTTTCGAGTTTCTAAGTGACGGATTACTACCAAAGATTTTGTTTTTTTGTGAGGAAACGAGTTGTTCAGAAGTTCAAATGTTTTGAATTGCTATTGCTATATATGTTTAAATATATATAAATATATATATTATTTCAAACTGATTTGAAATAAATCCCAGGAATTTGAATTCTGAAATTTAAAATTTACTTATTAAATAAATAAACAGAGAATTTAAATAAGTCAAATAAAATTGGGGTTGAATTGAAACCAAGTAAGTGAATTTGTGAAATGAGATATTGGATTGAAACCGAGTTTGGTTATGGAATTGGATTGTTGACCAAGAATTTGGAAGTGAGATAGAACTGGGAGTTGAAATGAAATAGGGCTTGAGTATAAGAGAATTATTGGTTTAAGGATGAATCAATTGGAGACGAATTTGTATATGCCGAAGTGGTGGAAAATCGCAGAGATAGAGCTGAATGCCGACAAGAAGGTGCATGTTTAAATTATACTGAGAATGAGATTTATAAGCCTGTTGGCTGTTGATTTTCTTTTGAATTGGAGAAGGCCCAGAGAGGCGAGTTGTAGTTGTACCAATCTAGCCATGCAGAGGAGATGCTGGCGAAATTCTTCGAAAATTTAAGCTGTTAGGAAATTTTCAGAATTTTCGAAAATATTCGTTAATAAGAAGAAATTAAATAAAAGATTTTGATCTGGTTATAATAAGATTCGTAACATTTTCCTACCTTAGCAATTTCGAGGACGAAATTATTTTAAGGGGGAAGGAATGTAATGTCCCGCAATTTTATCGGTTTGTATTTAAATATTTAAATCAGTTTAAATATTGAATTTGTAATATAAATGGATTTATATATTAATTAAAATGGAGTTGAAGGTATACAAATATATATTAATTATAATCGAGCCTATAATATCGCGGCAGTTCGTAAGTTAACATTCTGAACTTCAACTGAGTGTACATGACCCATTTTAAATCGGATTTCTTCGAAATAAAAATGTTGGAATCTGTTGAACTGTATCTTTCTAACAAAAGTGAAAAACCAAGATTTCGTGTTACAGATCGTGAGTTATATCCAAATCAAATTTCCAAATAGTCGCTATAGAATCGTTTATTGACCATAACGGTTTATTTGATAATTAGATATAAGCTTCGAATTTAGACAAGAATCTTTTGAGACGTAGTGATAAATTAATTTTTAGAATTTTATGGTAATTTCTAATTAATTAAATACACAACTTTTTATTTGGAGTATTTTACACCCTGTATCAATATTTTGGGGTTTCGCAATATAAGTTAACCTACTGATATTATTATATTTTTGGAATCGTGGCACAATGCTGATCACGATGGTATTTTTATTTTCGTTGATAGCTAGTCATATGCGGACGGGATTCTATGTAGCGAGGTCGATAACCTTAAACTAAAAGTCATTTGTCCCTAAATCAAATCAAAGTTATTAAAAAGAATAAATCCCTATTCTAGCCGATTAAAGTGTATCTCGCGTTATACGTTCATTGATGGTGGAAGTGACACATCAAAACCCTGAGGCATGCAATTTCAAGTCACGGTGTGCAATCAAATAAATGCAGCCATGACCCTATCTTTATAGAAACCATACCCTACAGACCAAAATCTACCCTAAAGCATCAAAGATTTGACGTAGACCTTAAATGTAAACCACGGCCTACAAGCTACAACCTAAAATCTAACATATACATCAAGTTTTGAGATGACCACACGTTTACAACCATCTATTCTCATTAATTCAGTATGGCATCCTCATTAATAAGCCATACTTCATCTACATGCACCTAAGTTCTACTACGCAGCAGCTACGAAGTGAGGACCTATTGCTTCATATAGAAGGAAAACTACCCTGAATTTTCACATCACAGTAGCAAAGGGTACAACTCGTGTATTTTCACATCACAGTTACTAGCTATTCCTTAACGTTTAAGTTTGCTATATATATTAAAAAAATGTCCCCCTCCCTTAACAGTTAAGTAAAAGCATACTATATAAATACATACATACAGCGATAACATCTATTTCCTTTTTCCATTTTGTTCAACTTTTCAGTAGCTATGACCACCAAATAAAATCAAAACCCAATCCGTTTCCTCATTAATAATCTCGGAAAGTATATCTCTGGAATCCTCTCAAGATTTTCTTCACACTCTTCTAAGTTTTTTTGAGCTCGAGCAAATCTGGAAAGCTCGACGTGGGCAACAGCGTGACCGGCCAGGGTTAAAATATTAGGAAACCCGAAGTGATGATTCGCGTTTTGCATAGTGGTTTTGGGTTTTACTGAGAGCTTCTGTTCTATCTATGTGTGGTAGGGAGAAACGATGCGTGATTTAAAGTGTGTATTCTAGCAACATGGCTTGAGAGGAATATGAGCATTTACATGTCGATCTGTTTACTGTACATAGCTGCGAAAGGACGGAGACGGGATTTTATGGAGGAGTGCAAGCTGAGGTTAGATTATGAAGGGAGTGTGAGCAAAAGAAGAGGAGAAACGAGGGACTGGGAATACATGCGAAATGGAAGGAGCTGTAAGGATTTAATGGTAAGATGGGAGTTAACGTGTATGGGATCTAGAAGAGGGAAGTGTATAAGGGTATGGGTATGGGGTCAGCACAGATTAAGGAAGAATGTTAACTGTTTAAGTGGGATGTATGGGTGTTTCGGTCATTTTTAACGTATCATGCACTGGTGCTTTTCACGTGAAGGAAAATGGATACTGTGCATAAGCGGGTTAGAAAATAGATTAAAGAGTTTAACGTGGATTTTGGTTTGGTAGAGCGGCATGTTTAAAAGGTGGAATGGCATGTTTAAATAAAGGAGCAACGGACTATATTGGAGAAGGTAATACTGTTGTAGAGAGGATGTGGGTTTGAGTTGTTAACACAGGTAGATGGGCTGACGCAGAAAGAACAAATGAATTTCGAACCGTCCATCACTTCGGAATCGCACGGAAGCTGGCAACGCTATGAAGTCGGTTTGAAGAAAATTTGAAGCACGTTGGATTTATGGCAGAACTGAACGCCTGATTTAACCGACTGATGCAAATCGTTATTTAACAGTTAACGCGCAAGGTGAGTAAATTCACTAACTCTGTTTTATTTTAAAAAGTGATTGAATTCTGTGTGCAATGGTTGTTTGGATGATTTAGTTGGTTAAAATAATAAATACCGATATATATATACACCGTCGACTGAATACTGATGTTGTTTACTGACATGAAATTGGTGTTATTTATGTCAACTAGCGTCTGTGGATGCAAGGAAACAGGTCGGAGGGATCTAACTGGATTCCTCAACAATTATATTGTGTTTTTCATATTGCATTATATGAAGTGTTAAATAATCTGTTATTAATTATTTTTTGTTCGGGATATAGAATCACACTGGCCCTAGAATAACTGATATTGAAATATCGTAAATATGTTGATAAGAATGCGAGTTTTTAAGGGGAAATCTATTATTTATTATTCTTAAATAATAGGGTTTAATCTTGATTAAGCTAGGATACGATATCTTGTTTAAATTATATTAAAACAAGTAGTTGATTTATAAACGATACTTAGTAAAAAGGTGTAATAATTATTATTAAATAATCTGGAAATATAAAAAGGAATTTAGGAAGGAGAAAAGGGAAATCATTTCAAGGGAAACGATGACATCTGTTCGTTATTCGAAATGTGTTTAGAAATAAATAATACCATTAGGATTTGGATTTTTAATTCGACGATGTCGAATATTATTGAAATGAATTATTTTTAGGAATTATATATTATATAATTCAGAGTTGGACAAGATGGTTAATATTTCGTTTGAAACCAATAAATTATAATCGAATAGGAAAACGACATTTAAGTGATAAAACTGAGAATAAGAAGTCTACTTGCAAATGGAATTTATGAAGTAAGATATGATTTTGAATTTATAAAGTAACTCAATAGACTAGATTTTAACCTATAATGGTACTTGGTATTTAAATGAAGATCTATTTGATGAATGAGTTCAGATTCCTATAAATGGATAATATTCACGTTTTAAAGTGAATAATGATTAAAAAGCAAATGTTTGCTAATTAAATAGTTAAATGGAAACTGGAAATGTTTTCCAAGAAGTGTGAGACTAAACAGTTCAAGAAACATTTGGAAAGATAGGTGAGTTGGAATTTTAATGTTAATTAAAAAGGCCAGTGGTTGGTTGATGTGTAGTGTAAATTTTGAATGGATGTTTGTTTTTACTTTAGTAGTTAAATAACCGACTATCGAAGTGTTTTGACCATCGTTGTCAATACGGAGAGACCGGTTGGATATATTATCCAAAAACCACTCCGTATAGGCATAAGCGCTGCGAATTATATTATGCTGAAGACACTTGAAGACGGAGTGAAATGCAAGGGTCGTCATGTTCCAAAATGGTGTTTTCTGTTTGTCCAGTCCCAGGACAACTTGTATGGACGAATGTCTGACAGAGTATTCCTAACGGTCACATAAAACGATCTTTTCAAGGTATTACGTCTGGTGGCGGAGAAATTTGTTTCTCTTAGCTTTTATACCCGTAATATTTTTGGGAAGATCAACTAGTGATTTGACGGGTTTGACGATGTGGCAATCAAAGTGTATGGTGGCCAAATGTTCTAAAAGATAGACGTATCCTCAAGCCTCACCACAAGGAAATGACAAAAATCGGGCAGGCAGCATGGCTATGTGGGTCGCTCCCATTAGGGTGTATAATCACATATCTAGAGAAATTCCTTTTGCTTCTTTAATCTATCGATGCTGTCCCTTTTTGGGAAACGGTGGTTTGAGTCCAACCGTTGGTGATATACATTCGATACACTCAAGCGAAATGAGTGGTCGGTCATGTGTGTGCCGGGTTGCAAGACGTTCTTGTTGAACCCATTGTATTCGCCTCTAGAGATACACTATCGGCAGGTGGTCCCATACCTTGTCATAGTCGGAATCCAATCTCCAATAAGCACCATGCGGTTTTTGATTTTATACTATGTATGTAGAGCGTGAGATGCAAGCGTTCTGCTATTTGGTTATTTACTTGATTATACATTATTATAATATCACTGGATTTGATATCAAAATGTTTTGGGTTATAGTAAGGTAAAAACTGTCCATGTTTATGTGTGGGCTGGTCTTACTATAATCTTTTTGGTTTCAAAAGGATTTTCAATGTTAAAATATATGGTTGGAATTTACTCACACCAGTCCCATGACTGACCCAAAGTTTATTTTGTTTGTTTTCCCCTAAACTCTTGGGTGCCCAAATTTGTACGGGCAGTCAAGTGTTTCAGGCTTTATAGATACACTTGGAGGAGCTAAAAGCAGAAGGCTTCACCGTTAGTATTTAGAGATTATTTCTGCTGTAATATGATGTATTGTACTCTGAAAATGGTATGTATATACAAAACAGATTTGTATTTCAAAGTTATGTTATATAATATATTTTATTCGTTCCGTTGTGAGATTCATGTTTACTCTGATCCTGCTCAGTTGTGTTCTTCTTCTTCTTCTATTCTATTAGTTCTATCTTATCTTTCTCATCCTCTTATTTCTTTCTATTAATGATCTGGTATTTTCGATGTCTGAACAGTCGACGCTGGGTTTGGTGTCGATTTTCGGAGTCGAAAATCCCAGTTCGTTACACTATTAGTAGGTCCCTTCTTTTGCAATGTATGGTCTCTCATGGCCAAATTCTTTTGAAAGCCTTCTCCACCATAGAATTCGGCCTTTGGGGGTGGCTTCTATTAGGAAGGTGGTGCAAAAGAGGCTTGAGAGCTTTTTAAGGAAGGCGGCAAGGGCCAAAGGGAAAACAAAAGGCTTTTTCTGGTCCCTTTTCGCCGAGGGGTGCGTGTGGGCGAGGTTGTGCCATGACAAAAAAGGGTTACATATATTATTATACTCACATCATTGAATCCCATCTAGAACCTATAAGGAAATTTCCTTATTATACCTTAAATCTCAATAAGGATTTCTCCTTAATGATATTAAAATAAAAGATTAGCTTAACCATCAAAAGTAGCTTCCTAAAGAGGGATTAATAATGTTGATTGTCTAATTAACTATGTGATTAATATGTTATAAATATATGTTCAATATGCTAATGAGATTAAATTAATCATCAATCAACAGCTTCCTATAAAGGGATTTAATGGTGTTGATTTCCTATTTAACTATGCGATTAATACGCTATAAATATACGATCAATATGCTAATACATACATACTTACATACATACACACACACAAACATATATATATATATATATATGTGTGTGTGTGTACGTATACTATATATATATATATGATCCTAATTTAAAGATTATAACATATGTAATTTATGTCGTTGCTCAAGTTATGTGTCAATTCTTTGCAACTACCATAACTATCCAAGAATAATACAAGTCTTTGATTATTTCCAATAGAGCCAGCAACATAAAATTTCCCAATAGCTAAAATTAAGGTTTATCAATATTTGTTGAATAAAGATTTAATATAGAATCGCATATAACAACCTCAACAAAAATGGCATTAATTATTGGAACTTATTCAAAAATTTAGATCTTACAGTCCCATTCAATTTGCATTCAATACATCCTTATTTTGGTTAAATATTGTGAGTTTCTTTTGAAACTAAAGTTTCAAACTACAAAAAAATATGTATTTTACACTTAACTCTTTAATAGAGGAATCCTAATGGACGATGAGTCAAATGATGCTTGAAATATGTGGAATTGGAAAAACCTATCATTCCACCCAAAATTAATGTAATTGGAATTGAGATCCAAAACATAAAATTGGCATTTCACTCATAAGAATGTTGGGGATTTATGTGACGGCCTGGAATTTCGGTCGATCCGAATCAGTCGTTAAACCGATCTAGACCGTTCGAAACCCCTGATCGTTGAGAACAGGACACAACAGAACGCAGACGGAAGAACATTTCATTGTATATTACAACAATTCCATCAGAATACAAGAATATACAGAGTATAAATGAATAAATTACATTCGATAAATATCAGATATTACAGTAAATTACATAGCAGCGGAAAATAATACAAAGAACAACTGAAGGTGATATACGGATACAGAGCTTTCCGGATATCATTCCAGCTGTAAACCAGGATCCTGTGAATATAAATCTGCAAAACCAAAACTACTAGCTGCCCGTGCGGAAAATAGAGGCACCCAGAGTTTAGGTTAAAACAATAAACTCCAGGTCAGTCATGTGACTGGTGTGAGAACTAAAACAGTTATTTAAAACTTTATTTTAAAAGAAAGTAATTCAAGGGACCACGCCGCATAACACGGAACGGGTTTCCTCCCAAGAATACCAGTGCATATCCATAAACAACGCAATGCTTTTCGAAAAATGAAGCTATTATAAGACCCAGGTCCTATCATACAATGCAACGCAAGCCGGGGGATAGGGTTTTCCCTTATAATAGCCAAACATGCTTGGTACGTTTAAAACAAATCATTTGATACTATAATAAGTGTATAGTGTCAAAACATTTCAATCATAAATATAAATCATAGACGGCATGGGTACCATATATCATGTCGCCATACTAGTTCTACAATTAAAACCGCAATACACGTATTGGAAATTGGATTTCCGTCATGAGTCGAGGCAAGGGGCAAGCTCCTCTCCGCGTTCGAGACACTCTAGCAAATGCTCAGGATTACGCACACTGGGTAACCCCTGGATGCGGCTGGGCCGGTCCTCACTTACGTTAGAGGATTAATTATGCCTGAACACGCGTTTCCCGGTCCTTACAGACCTATAATCGAGGCGCCTCGTTCCAACAACCACAAAGGTGAAAAGTATATATATATGTCAGGGCTGGTAAGTCACTGACACCACCAAAGCTAGAAAGAAACGTCGTGCTCTCCCAGCGGTCCGTATCCCGTTTTTAACTCATATACCGAGGTGTGAGGCTCGCGAATACACGCTATACACAAAGCTACGCCACAGAGGCCGTGCTTTGATCATCAACCACAAGACTTTGCTTTTCAACAGAAGCCTTGATCATTGCATCTCCGTATGCCACACAGGCAATTCATGCCATGCGACTGATGTCCATCGATATACAACCTCTGAGCTCGTACGTCTCAGAGAAGGGCGTTAAGCAAAAGAATAAATTCTCCGCCGCCAAACAGATGTATATTTAATAGAAATCAATCAACACAGAATAAAATCCAATGTCAGACACACAATCCATTTACAAGTCCGTTCTGGGTCTGAACGAAACCGGAGGCACTTTCCTCGCATATCCATCCATCTCCAAGTACGTCTGGACGACCACCAACTATTTCCATCCTCTTGGGTGTACAGCCCAATCAGGATCGTCAGTAATTATCCAAACGATGTGAAAACTTCCGGTCTTCGACCACCGTCTTCCTCTTCGACTTATCGTCGAATCGGTTATTCAGAATGGGTATAAACCCGGACTTTCCGAACAACCCGCGTATATTAAAAACAAATGTTACGCAAACACAACATACGCCTCATTCCAATTCATTAGTCGCTAACCGTAAATCAACAAGAGAACAGTTTCCCAAATATTAACCCCGAAGGCCGAAACCAACATCAGATCAATACCCAGGAAACCATTCTTCTTAGCTAACCTACAGCTAGTTTCTAAATTCCACATTCTTAGGGAAAGGTTCCCATTAATTTTATCCAAGATAAATTCTTTAAAATTTATCCTGTAATCTTCCTTTGGATGTCATTTAAAACCAAATTATGGTTTCTCCAACTAGTCGAGATTAGCGAACCGTAACGAAGTAATTATTTATTTTATTTCCCAATCCCAACCTATTCATCCCATGAAGCAAAACTGGTAGTACTCCATATCTAACACCGTGGTGTTATCGGTAAAATGAATTACCATTTCACGTTCAAATCTAATTAAAGATTTAACTATCGCTTTGGAGCAAAACTGGCGACACTCCATTCTCGCTCATTTCTAAATTTGGAAATTTAGATTATCAATTCGAATTTCAATCTAATTGCAGATTCATTAAAACTCCTTTTACTGGATTAAAGAACTAGGTGTTATTTAAAACACAGTTCACGACAAACCCAAATCACATTCTATTTGTTATCGGGTTAAAGAACTAGTGTTATTTAAAACACTGTTCACGATAAACCCATTTCAAATTTAATCAAATATATTTGAAATTCGATTATTTAAAACCTCTTTTTAAATCTAATTTATTTATTCAAAAATAATTGGGTTTTAAATTTAGTTCAAAACTAGTTCATTTCGATAAAAACCCATTTTTATCTTTTCAAATATGGAGTTTTTCATCCCAAATTTTCCCAAATCATTTCTTATGATTTTACACAAATTATTGATATTTTTAATAATTTTATCAAGGCCCGTACAGTCGATTTCCAACAATGGCCATCGAACTGCACTTACAGCGACCTTTTTCGAATTTGATTTGGACGTATCTCCAAATCCAACCGTTAGATCTTGAATTTCTAATATTCGTTAGAAAGCTCTTTTCGATACGAACCCAACGGTTCCGGTTTTAGGAGAATCCGACGGTCGGATCTCCCGTAATGTCCGTTTGAAATAAATGGTCGAAATTCACGAACTGCCGCGGCGCGGCGCGTTCTATTCAGGCCATTATATTATATATATAATATATATAATATATATTTCATCGATTCTATTTTTAAACGAATTTTATAAATAGTTTTGAATTCGTTTCAAAAACAATTTCAACTTCCATTTCAATTCAAATCAAAATTGAATTCTTCGTTATAAATTCGTTTAAAATTCATTTCTATTCAATTCAAATTTCAATTAAATTTGAATTCCTTTCAATTCGCTTTCGATTCAAATTGAATTCGTTTTCAATTCAATTCAATTCCAAAGTCGTTATATATTCGATTCAATTCAAATTGGTTTTCTATTCGATTCAAATTCATTTTCTATTCAAATCAAATTCGTTTCGTTTTCTATTTGAATTCAATTCATTATATATTCAATTTATTTCGAAATCGTTATATATTCAATTCATTTCGAAATCGTTATATATTCAATTCATTTCGAAATCGTTATATATTCAATTCATTTCGAAATCGTTATATATTCAATTCATTTCGAAATCGTTATATATATCGTTCGCGTCAAAATGGCGCATCACTATTCAACACGGCTTTATATATTCTATTTCAAATATTTCTTTTTGTCAACACACGACTAATCTCAACGAATGAGTACCGTCCGTGTGTGACTATTTTTGTTAAAATATTTCGTTCAACACATGACTAATATCAACGGATGAATATAGTCAACACATGAACCGTTATTTTATATTATTCTTTATTTTTCAAATTGGAATGAGGCCCAATCAATTACCATATAAAGTTAACTATATGGATTTTCATACAACACATGTATATAATAGCATTGAAAAATAATCAACCATCAACCAAAGTGCACTACACTGTATAAGCATCAAATATAAATATCTAACGCTTATAACAGCCTGTCAATCAATCGATCGACATATTTAATCAATCAGGATGAGTGAACTTCAAATTTCATCCCAACACCCGTGTGGGGTTCCAAACAATCAAACACAGATTTTATTTGTGCAGTTGGGCGATGTGTAAAATTTATCGACCCAATCAATGTCATTCAAATAGGTGTACATAAACAAACCGTCCGGTTTGTAAATGAATATTTTATTTATTCGCATTCACGTTAAAAATTATATTTTTAACGATAAAACATTTTATTTTAACATATGAATGTCTACTCAGTTCATTCTTTAAATAAAATGGTATTTTTATTTTTCTAACATATTCTAGAAAATTTCGGCGGCATAACGGCACGATACTAGAAACGGGACGAGGCCTAGCCTTATCCCCTGTCTAGTGAAGGCCCACGCCATTCACACATCAATCAAATTCACTTTCGTTATGCAAACCACAAAATTTGGAGTAAGGGTCTAACCTAGCCTTACTCCTTCGCCTTATAACGGCGCACGTCTAATCCTAATCAATTTATCGATTCGATTTTTCACACCACAAACCACATTCAAACCAATATCGCAATCAATCACCAAACAGTCAAACAAACAAGTCCATGGTCTGTGGACGATTGTGTCGGGTGCTACTAAGCACCGTCTGCATCCTAGTATATATATATAACTAGAAAAAGAATTTAGAGTGAGAAGTTCTCACTTATAGCTATCCAAACATCTTGACTCTTCTTTGATAGAAATCTTCATTGTTTTCGCATTTTCGTCAGCTTCGTCTTCCGTAGCCACTACATATATAAAAATCGAATTTTTACCTTGCTATTCAATATTTAAAAATCAGATTTTTATTTCGTTACATACACAAAGATGATATCTTTATATCCTCTATCCTATAAAGATTATATTTTTAATACTTTAAAAATATAAAAATCATATTTTGACATCATCTATATAGTAAAGACTATATTTTTAATACTTTGAAAATATAAAAATCATATTTTTAATACTTTAAAAATATAAAAATCATATTTTTCTTTAACTAAAAATCAAATCTTTTTTTCTAATCAGCTTTAATCCTTTTGAAAAATCAGTTTTTATTTTCTTTTAAAACAGTTTTTATAATTCTTTTAAAAATTCTGTTTTTAAAACCCTTTTAAAAATTCTGTTTTTAGAACTCTTTTAAAAAAACAAAACAGTTTTAAAATTCCTATTAAATCTGTTTTTAAATCTTAAAAATCAGTTTTTCAGTTTCTTTTAAAAACTCAGTTTTAACAAAATATAAAAATCAGTATTTAAACTTATTAATAAAAACAGAAATAACATATTGATAAAATCAGTATTTTTTTCTGTTTTATAAAATAAAAATAAGACAATAAAATAAAATAAAAAGAATTGCTTACAGGGGGGGCTGGAGCGTCGGAGGTCGGTGGGCTCTGCTTGGTCGGGGTCAGGAAGGCAAAGGGGAGCGGCAGGCGGTGGTGGCAGTTGCGTCGGCGGCACGATGGGTAGCTGAAGGGGGAATCGTGGATTGATAGAGGGCGTCGCGCTGGGGAGGCTTCCACCAGAGGTCGGCGGCTCCGACAGGGAGGGGCGCGAGGTAGTGGTGGCGGCGGTGGTTCATCCCCCCCGTCGCCCGCTTCTGATTTCCCCATTTCTTTCTTTTTTTTTTTTTTTTTTTTTTTTTTTGGTCAACGGCTGAAATGAGGGGAGAGGATGAGTGTATATATTTAATTAATTATTTATTTTATTTCTTTTTAATTTCAAAAAGTTGCTTTTGCTATCGTACCCCAATCGAGACCCAACGAATGTCGCCCCTAGCGTTTTACCCCCATTCCGAACACAATGGGATATGTATCGTAGGTTGATTCGACTGTTTGAATTAGTTTCCGTTAAATTTACATTTAAATCACTATATTGAATTTTAAACGTACATTTCAAATTACCGGGGTCACATACGAACTCTAAAAATTCCATAAAAATATTTTCTAGCTTCGTATTGACGATACGGTCCTAACAAAACTAGTTTCGTCGAATTCTGAGGCCGTATGAAAAATGGCCAATTTCCAGTCGATTAAAATCAACTGAAACTGGTCAAACGCGTTTTCCTATGCCACGCTCACATATTGATTCGAAAAATTATGAAATTTGAAACCTAGCAATAATTCGACATCACGGATCCAACAAAACTGGTTCCGTCGAAATCCGAGGTCATTTGCAAAATGTCCATTTTTAAGGGCCTGAATTCCATAGCGACTATTCAGAATTTTCAACAGGACATATCTTTTGATTCCCGCTACGAAATTTTGATCTTTCGGATTCGTTGGAAAGATATTATCAATTAGATCCCATCATTTTTGGTTTCACTAAAATCCGGATTGTTTTGCTCCCGGTACATTCAATTGAAGTTTGAAATCGAATTATCGAACTACCGCGCCATTTTCAATTCTATTTATAATTATATATAAATATTTATATTCTAACGACGACGCGTATAAATATATACGTTCGAATTCTATTCAAAATAAATTTTACGTCGATTCTATTTAAAATAATCTATTTTAAATATTCAAAATTCGCTAAAATTGCCAAAATAAAAATTTTAAACTGGCCCAGATTTTCCGGGTTATTACAATCTCCCCCACTTAAAACTTTTCGTCCCCGAAAAGGAACAAAGTCGAAAGTGGTTTGATTATTCAACTCTACATTCGATCTGGCTTGCATTCTCCAACTTTTCAGTTTCTGAGAATTTTCAAAATTTCAAAAATTTGGCTAACACCCTAAATTTTCGAAAAATTTCGCCATAACCTCCCCTGCACCGGGAGCATCGGGGAATTTCAAATAGCTTCCCCGGTCCTTCAGATCTCAAAAAGAAAAAGAAAAAGCCAAGCGGCTAGCCAATAGGCTCACAAAATCATCATCACCCAAACAAAACAGGAAATTATGTAGTAAACATGTACCTATTTGTCGGGCAAACAAATTTTATTCTCTGGCTCTAGCCTCCTTGCTATGACCAGTTCAATATGAGTATATGTATATACAAGCAAATGCGACCAATTATCAATATAATTCAATATGTGATTCAATTAGGCATAATGGTTAAAAATTAGCAAACAATTAAACAAACAACACAATTATCAATCAATTAGTGGATTAGAGTTTCAAATTCATAATTTGATACATATACTGAAAATCTTGTTTTTGGTGCCAATTCACGACAATGTGTTCTAACTATATAAGTTTTGGTTCTCACACCAGTCTAATGGAAATATATCGATACCACACCTTCGTTACTCGAACATGAATACTAATGACGACTAGTCAATCATCAGAATCACCTTCGGGCCACTAGAGCATGATTCTATATCTATCCAGTATATTAAAACTTCGAATATACGTTCATGACGCGTATATGCAAAATCTTTATATACTAGATTGTCCATATTCTAAATAAATATATAATCAAATACGTATAAAATGATTTAAATTTACAAAACAAAATTGTTTTCATTTGAAAAATATACTCTTCACACTCGTTCTAGGATACTACTGATCCTATCACTAACGAGTCATTCTAATTGGATGTTACTAATCCAATATCTGATGAATTCTTTCGTATGGTTCTAATGTGTCTTGTTCTCGAGCTCTGTAAACCAAAGCTCTGATACCAAATGTGACGGCCTGGAATTTCGGTCGATCCGAATCAGTCGTTAAACCGATCTAGACCGTTCGAAACCCCTGATCGTTGAGAACAGGACACAACAGAACGCAGACGGAAGAACATTTCATTGTATATTACAACAATTCCATCAGAATACAAGAATATACAGAGTATAAATGAATAAATTACATTCGATAAATATCAGATATTACAGTAAATTACATAGCAGCGGAAAATAATACAAAGAACAACTGAAGGTGATATACGGATACAGAGCTTTCCGGATATCATTCCAGCTGTAAACCAGGATCCTGTGAATATAAATCTGCAAAACCAAAACTACTAGCTGCCCGTGCGGAAAATAGAGGCACCCAGAGTTTAGGTTAAAACAATAAACTCCAGGTCAGTCATGTGACTGGTGTGAGAACTAAAACAGTTATTTAAAACTTTATTTTAAAAGAAAGTAATTCAAGGGACCACGCCGCATAACACGGAACGGGTTTCCTCCCAAGAATACCAGTGCATATCCATAAACAACGCAATGCTTTTCGAAAAATGAAGCTATTATAAGACCCAGGTCCTATCATACAATGCAACGCAAGCCGGGGGATAGGGTTTTCCCTTATAATAGCCAAACATGCTTGGTACGTTTAAAACAAATCATTTGATACTATAATAAGTGTATAGTGTCAAAACATTTCAATCATAAATATAAATCATAGACGGCATGGGTACCATATATCATGTCGCCATACTAGTTCTACAATTAAAACCGCAATACACGTATTGGAAATTGGATTTCCGTCATGAGTCGAGGCAAGGGGCAAGCTCCTCTCCGCGTTCGAGACACTCTAGCAAATGCTCAGGATTACGCACACTGGGTAACCCCTGGATGCGGCTGGGCCGGTCCTCACTTACGTTAGAGGATTAATTATGCCTGAACACGCGTTTCCCGGTCCTTACAGACCTATAATCGAGGCGCCTCGTTCCAACAACCACAAAGGTGAAAAGTATATATATATGTCAGGGCTGGTAAGTCACTGACACCACCAAAGCTAGAAAGAAACGTCGTGCTCTCCCAGCGGTCCGTATCCCGTTTTTAACTCATATACCGAGGTGTGAGGCTCGCGAATACACGCTATACACAAAGCTACGCCACAGAGGCCGTGCTTTGATCATCAACCACAAGACTTTGCTTTTCAACAGAAGCCTTGATCATTGCATCTCCGTATGCCACACAGGCAATTCATGCCATGCGACTGATGTCCATCGATATACAACCTCTGAGCTCGTACGTCTCAGAGAAGGGCGTTAAGCAAAAGAATAAATTCTCCGCCGCCAAACAGATGTATATTTAATAGAAATCAATCAACACAGAATAAAATCCAATGTCAGACACACAATCCATTTACAAGTCCGTTCTGGGTCTGAACGAAACCGGAGGCACTTTCCTCGCATATCCATCCATCTCCAAGTACGTCTGGACGACCACCAACTATTTCCATCCTCTTGGGTGTACAGCCCAATCAGGATCGTCAGTAATTATCCAAACGATGTGAAAACTTCCGGTCTTCGACCACCGTCTTCCTCTTCGACTTATCGTCGAATCGGTTATTCAGAATGGGTATAAACCCGGACTTTCCGAACAACCCGCGTATATTAAAAACAAATGTTACGCAAACACAACATACGCCTCATTCCAATTCATTAGTCGCTAACCGTAAATCAACAAGAGAACAGTTTCCCAAATATTAACCCCGAAGGCCGAAACCAACATCAGATCAATACCCAGGAAACCATTCTTCTTAGCTAACCTACAGCTAGTTTCTAAATTCCACATTCTTAGGGAAAGGTTCCCATTAATTTTATCCAAGATAAATTCTTTAAAATTTATCCTGTAATCTTCCTTTGGATGTCATTTAAAACCAAATTATGGTTTCTCCAACTAGTCGAGATTAGCGAACCGTAACGAAGTAATTATTTATTTTATTTCCCAATCCCAACCTATTCATCCCATGAAGCAAAACTGGTAGTACTCCATATCTAACACCGTGGTGTTATCGGTAAAATGAATTACCATTTCACGTTCAAATCTAATTAAAGATTTAACTATCGCTTTGGAGCAAAACTGGCGACACTCCATTCTCGCTCATTTCTAAATTTGGAAATTTAGATTATCAATTCGAATTTCAATCTAATTGCAGATTCATTAAAACTCCTTTTACTGGATTAAAGAACTAGGTGTTATTTAAAACACAGTTCACGACAAACCCAAATCACATTCTATTTGTTATCGGGTTAAAGAACTAGTGTTATTTAAAACACTGTTCACGATAAACCCATTTCAAATTTAATCAAATATATTTGAAATTCGATTATTTAAAACCTCTTTTTAAATCTAATTTATTTATTCAAAAATAATTGGGTTTTAAATTTAGTTCAAAACTAGTTCATTTCGATAAAAACCCATTTTTATCTTTTCAAATATGGAGTTTTTCATCCCAAATTTTCCCAAATCATTTCTTATGATTTTACACAAATTATTGATATTTTTAATAATTTTATCAAGGCCCGTACAGTCGATTTCCAACAATGGCCATCGAACTGCACTTACAGCGACCTTTTTCGAATTTGATTTGGACGTATCTCCAAATCCAACCGTTAGATCTTGAATTTCTAATATTCGTTAGAAAGCTCTTTTCGATACGAACCCAACGGTTCCGGTTTTAGGAGAATCCGACGGTCGGATCTCCCGTAATGTCCGTTTGAAATAAATGGTCGAAATTCACGAACTGCCGCGGCGCGGCGCGTTCTATTCAGGCCATTATATTATATATATAATATATATAATATATATTTCATCGATTCTATTTTTAAACGAATTTTATAAATAGTTTTGAATTCGTTTCAAAAACAATTTCAACTTCCATTTCAATTCAAATCAAAATTGAATTCTTCGTTATAAATTCGTTTAAAATTCATTTCTATTCAATTCAAATTTCAATTAAATTTGAATTCCTTTCAATTCGCTTTCGATTCAAATTGAATTCGTTTTCAATTCAATTCAATTCCAAAGTCGTTATATATTCGATTCAATTCAAATTGGTTTTCTATTCGATTCAAATTCATTTTCTATTCAAATCAAATTCGTTTCGTTTTCTATTTGAATTCAATTCATTATATATTCAATTTATTTCGAAATCGTTATATATTCAATTCATTTCGAAATCGTTATATATTCAATTCATTTCGAAATCGTTATATATTCAATTCATTTCGAAATCGTTATATATTCAATTCATTTCGAAATCGTTATATATATCGTTCGCGTCAAAATGGCGCATCACTATTCAACACGGCTTTATATATTCTATTTCAAATATTTCTTTTTGTCAACACACGACTAATCTCAACGAATGAGTACCGTCCGTGTGTGACTATTTTTGTTAAAATATTTCGTTCAACACATGACTAATATCAACGGATGAATATAGTCAACACATGAACCGTTATTTTATATTATTCTTTATTTTTCAAATTGGAATGAGGCCCAATCAATTACCATATAAAGTTAACTATATGGATTTTCATACAACACATGTATATAATAGCATTGAAAAATAATCAACCATCAACCAAAGTGCACTACACTGTATAAGCATCAAATATAAATATCTAACGCTTATAACAGCCTGTCAATCAATCGATCGACATATTTAATCAATCAGGATGAGTGAACTTCAAATTTCATCCCAACACCCGTGTGGGGTTCCAAACAATCAAACACAGATTTTATTTGTGCAGTTGGGCGATGTGTAAAATTTATCGACCCAATCAATGTCATTCAAATAGGTGTACATAAACAAACCGTCCGGTTTGTAAATGAATATTTTATTTATTCGCATTCACGTTAAAAATTATATTTTTAACGATAAAACATTTTATTTTAACATATGAATGTCTACTCAGTTCATTCTTTAAATAAAATGGTATTTTTATTTTTCTAACATATTCTAGAAAATTTCGGCGGCATAACGGCACGATACTAGAAACGGGACGAGGCCTAGCCTTATCCCCTGTCTAGTGAAGGCCCACGCCATTCACACATCAATCAAATTCACTTTCGTTATGCAAACCACAAAATTTGGAGTAAGGGTCTAACCTAGCCTTACTCCTTCGCCTTATAACGGCGCACGTCTAATCCTAATCAATTTATCGATTCGATTTTTCACACCACAAACCACATTCAAACCAATATCGCAATCAATCACCAAACAGTCAAACAAACAAGTCCATGGTCTGTGGACGATTGTGTCGGGTGCTACTAAGCACCGTCTGCATCCTAGTATATATATATAACTAGAAAAAGAATTTAGAGTGAGAAGTTCTCACTTATAGCTATCCAAACATCTTGACTCTTCTTTGATAGAAATCTTCATTGTTTTCGCATTTTCGTCAGCTTCGTCTTCCGTAGCCACTACATATATAAAAATCGAATTTTTACCTTGCTATTCAATATTTAAAAATCAGATTTTTATTTCGTTACATACACAAAGATGATATCTTTATATCCTCTATCCTATAAAGATTATATTTTTAATACTTTAAAAATATAAAAATCATATTTTGACATCATCTATATAGTAAAGACTATATTTTTAATACTTTGAAAATATAAAAATCATATTTTTAATACTTTAAAAATATAAAAATCATATTTTTCTTTAACTAAAAATCAAATCTTTTTTTCTAATCAGCTTTAATCCTTTTGAAAAATCAGTTTTTATTTTCTTTTAAAACAGTTTTTATAATTCTTTTAAAAATTCTGTTTTTAAAACCCTTTTAAAAATTCTGTTTTTAGAACTCTTTTAAAAAAACAAAACAGTTTTAAAATTCCTATTAAATCTGTTTTTAAATCTTAAAAATCAGTTTTTCAGTTTCTTTTAAAAACTCAGTTTTAACAAAATATAAAAATCAGTATTTAAACTTATTAATAAAAACAGAAATAACATATTGATAAAATCAGTATTTTTTTCTGTTTTATAAAATAAAAATAAGACAATAAAATAAAATAAAAAGAATTGCTTACAGGGGGGGCTGGAGCGTCGGAGGTCGGTGGGCTCTGCTTGGTCGGGGTCAGGAAGGCAAAGGGGAGCGGCAGGCGGTGGTGGCAGTTGCGTCGGCGGCACGATGGGTAGCTGAAGGGGGAATCGTGGATTGATGGAGGGCGTCGCGCTGGGGAGGCTTCCACCAGAGGTCGGCGGCTCCGACAGGGAGGGGCGCGAGGTAGTGGTGGCGGCGGTGGTTCATCCCCCCCGTCGCCCGCTTCTGATTTCCCCATTTCTTTCTTTTTTTTTTTTTTTTTTTTTTTTTTGGTCAACGGCTGAAATGAGGGGAGAGGATGAGTGTATATATTTAATTAATTATTTATTTTATTTCTTTTTAATTTCAAAAAGTTGCTTTTGCTATCGTACCCCAATCGAGACCCAACGAATGTCGCCCCTAGCGTTTTACCCCCATTCCGAACACAATGGGATATGTATCGTAGGTTGATTCGACTGTTTGAATTAGTTTCCGTTAAATTTACATTTAAATCACTATATTGAATTTTAAACGTACATTTCAAATTACCGGGGTCACATACGAACTCTAAAAATTCCATAAAAATATTTTCTAGCTTCGTATTGACGATACGGTCCTAACAAAACTAGTTTCGTCGAATTCTGAGGCCGTATGAAAAATGGCCAATTTCCAGTCGATTAAAATCAACTGAAACTGGTCAAACGCGTTTTCCTATGCCACGCTCACATATTGATTCGAAAAATTATGAAATTTGAAACCTAGCAATAATTCGACATCACGGATCCAACAAAACTGGTTCCGTCGAAATCCGAGGTCATTTGCAAAATGTCCATTTTTAAGGGCCTGAATTCCATAGCGACTATTCAGAATTTTCAACAGGACATATCTTTTGATTCCCGCTACGAAATTTTGATCTTTCGGATTCGTTGGAAAGATATTATCAATTAGATCCCATCATTTTTGGTTTCACTAAAATCCGGATTGTTTTGCTCCCGGTACATTCAATTGAAGTTTGAAATCGAATTATCGAACTACCGCGCCATTTTCAATTCTATTTATAATTATATATAAATATTTATATTCTAACGACGACGCGTATAAATATATACGTTCGAATTCTATTCAAAATAAATTTTACGTCGATTCTATTTAAAATAATCTATTTTAAATATTCAAAATTCGCTAAAATTGCCAAAATAAAAATTTTAAACTGGCCCAGATTTTCCGGGTTATTACAATTTATTATTGTTTTGTTTGTGTAATCCCTGAATACCTAACGCATATTGAAATTTGTAAAAATATATTATTCAACTACTAAAGATAAGAAAAGGTTTCTACTTGTAGATTGTCCCTAGACTTTTTGAATGGATTTATGCTGCCCTAAACCACACATGTTACCTCTTCAAACCTTCTTCCGTTATACATACATATATATATATATATATGTATGTATGTATGTATGTATGTATGTACGTATGTG
Organism: Allium sativum; assembly: GCA_030737875.1. Taxonomy (NCBI): domain Eukaryota; kingdom Viridiplantae; phylum Streptophyta; class Magnoliopsida; order Asparagales; family Amaryllidaceae; genus Allium; species Allium sativum. The sequence goes on along the minus strand of CM060916.1, from coordinate 131,147,517 downwards.
TAACAACCCGAAATTCTGAGCCAGTTTAAAAAATTTATTTTGGAAATTTTGATTATTTAAAATGAATTATTTTAAATAATATCGACAAAAAATTTATTTTGAATAGAATTCGAGCGTATATATTTATATAGCTCGACGTTGGAATATAAATATTTATTTATAATTATAAAAGGAAGAGAAAATGGCGCGGTAGTTCGATAATTCGATTTCAAAATTCAAATGAATGTACCGGGTTCAAAATAAACTGGATTTTAGTGAAACCAAAAATATTTGAATCTATTTGAGAATATCTTTCCAACGAATCCGAAAAATCAAGATTTCATAGCAGGAATCAAAAGTTATGTCCTGTTGAAAATTCTGAATAGTCGCTATGAAATTCAGGCCCTTAAAAATGGAAATTTTGCAAACGACTTCGGATTTCGACGAAACCACTTTTGTTGGATCCGTAATGTTAAGTTATTGCTAGATTCCAATTTTCGTAATTTTCTGAATCAATATGTGAGCGTGGCGAAGCTAAATGTGTTTTGTCAGTTTCAGTTAATTTGGGTCGGCCAGAAAATGACCATGTTTCAAACGGTCTCAGAATTTGACGAAACTAGTTTTGTTAGGACCGTATCGTCAATACGAAGCTAGAAAATATTTTTCGAGAATTTTTAGAGGTTGTATGTGGCCCCAGTAAATTAAAATGTGCGTTCAAATTGAATATATACTGATTTATATTTTAAATTGAGCGAAAACTGATCGAAACAATCGAATTGGCTTACGAAACATATCCTATTGTGTTCGGAATGGGGGTAATTAGCTAGGGGCGGCAGTCGTTGGGTCTCGTTTGGAGTTCGAATAAAAAAGTCAACCCTATTGGAAAATTAAATTAAATTAAAATATATATAAAACCATTTTTACACTTTAAACCCCCTTTCCTCGTTCCACTTTCCCAGACCAGAAAATCAAATAGAAAAAGAAAAGAAAAGGGAGGGCGACGGATGATCGTCGACGCCGCCACCTGAGGCGCCCCCTCCGTACTCCGCTTCTCTCTCCAAACCCCCTCCTTCCTCTCGAACCCGCTTCAACTTCAGAAGTCGCGCCTGCTTCGCGAGGCCCCACATCGAGGGAAAAGAGATCTACATCAGACCACCGCTCTGCCAAATTGCTCACCCTCCGCTACTTGGTCACCGGATTCTGCTCCTCCCCGTCTTCAGCACCTGAGTGCTGTTTCCGATTGCCAACCACACCCCTCCTCTGAATTTCTGCGAACCCCTCCTCCCTCTTCGAACCAGCGAGCAACAAACCACCTTCGACCGCGAGCTTCAGCACTCCAACACAGCGCAGAACCATCCCCCCTAGTAGGAGCTCTAGTTCGACAGAAAAGTGAATTCTCCTATATTATTTCTTCGATTTAAAAACTGAATTTTTATATGGTTAAAAACTGAATTTTTATATGGTTAAAAACTGAATTTTTATAGTGTTAAAAACTAAATTTTTATATGGTTAAAAACTGAATCTTTATAGGGTTAAAAACTGAATTTTTAAAGTGTTAAAAACTGAATTTTTATAGTGTTAAAAACTGAATTTTTACATGGTTAAAAACTGAATTTTTATGATGTTAAAGATTAGATTTTTATTATAGGAAAGTTTTGATTTTTATTTATATGAAGGTATGATTTTTATTCATATAAAAATATGGTTTTTACCATATGAACAACAACTTAAAAATACGATTTTTATATAATGTAGATATTAAAAATATAATTTTTATATGAAGTATGAAGGTAAAAATATGATTTTTATCGTATATAAGGAATAAAAATATAATTTTTATATAACAGAGATTATAAAAATATAATTTTTATAAGATAGAGAATATAAAAATACAATTTTTATATATGTTGTAGCGAAAAGATTTGATCTTTATAAATATAGCGGAGTGATAAAAATGTGATTTTTAATGTGAACAGCGTGACAAAGATTATGTTGGAAGTGCGGGCAAATCCAGATAGTTCAGTAGTTCAGAAACAAAGCACGGCGAAGTGGAACCCTCTGTGAGAACTCCTCACCTTTGATTTTATTTTCTAGTTAAATAATATACTAGGATGCAGACGGTGTTTAGTAGCACCCGACACCCGTCGTCCACAGACCATGGACGGCTTGTTTATTTGATTGCATGTTGTTGTGAAGATAGATTGTGTGATGTGAAATGAAATAAAATATTTATATAGTTAAAAATATTTTATAGTTGAAAATAAAATTTTTAACGTGTATATAAAATAAATATTTATAAACAAATCGGAGATTTGTTTATATACACTGATTCGATTGATATTGATTGGGACGATAAATTTTACACATCGCCCAACTGCACAAATAAAATCTGTGTTTGATTGTTGGAAACCCCACACGGGTATTGGGATGATATATGACATACACTAATCCCAATAGTTAGTTGTATGTCGATCGATTGATCGACAGATTGTTATGAGCGTTAAATATTTATATTTGATGCTTACACAGTGTAGAATGCACTTTGGATGATGGTTGATTATTCATCGTTGTTATTGTATACATGTATTGTAGAAAATCCATATAATTAACATTATATGGTAATTGATTGGGCCTCATACCAGTTTTGAAAAAGAAATATTTGAATAGAAATATTTGAAAAAGAAATATTTGAATAGAAATATTTGAAATAGAAATATTCGAAATAGAATATTTGAAAATAGGAATATATGAAGCCGTATTGATTAGATTGACGCCATTTTGACGTGAACTATATTTATATCGATTTTATTCATTTTATAATGAATATCGAAAGTGATTTCAAAATCTGATATTTCGAAAAGAATTGAAATTCGAATTGAAAATGAATATAAATGAATTCGAATTGAAATTGAATATAAATGAATTCGAATTGAAATTGAATATTAATGAATTCGAATTGAAATTGAATATAAATGAATTCGAATTGAAATTGAATTGAAATCGATTTGAAATGAATTTAAAACGAATTTATATTGGAATATTCAATTTTGATTCGAAATGGAATATGAAGTTGAAACCGTTTTGAAAATGAATTTAAAACGATTTATAAAGCACGTTTTTAAAAGGAAATCGACGAAGTATATATTATATATATATAATATAATGGCCTGAATAGAACGCGCCGCGCCGCGGCAGTTCGAGAATTTCGACCATTGACTTCGAACGGATATTACGGGAGATCCGACCGTCGGATTCTCCTAAAACTGGAACCGCTGGGTTCGTATTGAAAAGTGCTTTCTAACAAATATTAGAAATTGGAAATCTAACGTTTGGATTTGGAATTATGTCCAAATCAAATTTAGAAAAGGTCGTTGTAAGTGCAGTTCGATGGCCGTTGATGGAAATCGACTGTACGGGCCTTGAGAAAATTATTAAAAATATCAATAATTTGTGTAAAATCATAAGAAGTGATTTGGGAAGAATCGGGATGAAAAACTCCATATTTGAAAAGATAAAAATAGATTTTTATCGAAATGAACTAGTTTTGAACTAGAATTATAATTCTATTTATTTTTAAATAAATAAATTGGATTTGAAAGGGTTTTAAAAGTAACCAGGATTTCCAATAATTGAATTGGAATGGATTTGAATCGAAATTGTCTTTGGATTATTTCGATGTTGGATTTCGTGATTATACAAATATTGTTATGGAAATTTGAAAGATATATATATATATATATCATTATTTCCAATACGATATTTGTTGGTCGTAGAATTTGATATTGAATATAAGTCGATATATTTTCTATTCAGAGCCTTGTATTTAATATCAAATGTGATTTGGGTTTGTCGTGAATGGTGTCTTTATTAACACTGTTCTAGAACCCAGTTGAGAAAAGATTAAATCTTTTTATTTAGATTTAATGAAGTGTACCAATTAAATAATATTTAATTGGAATTGAATCGGTATTGATTTTTGGGTTTATCGTGAACAGTGTTTTAAATAACACTTGTTCTTTAACCCGATAATTAATGGAAATGTGATTTTGGGTTGTCGTGAACGGTATCTTCAATAATACTGTTCTTAGACCTAAAGGAGTTAAGGAAATCAGAAACTAACTGGAGATTAGTTAAGTTGATGGTTTCAGAGGTATTGATCTGATGTTGGTTTCGGCCTTCGGGGTTAATACTTAGGGAATTGCCCACTTGCTATTTTACGGTTAGGGACTGATTGAAATGTGATGTGATTTTGGGGTTTATCGTGAATCGTGTTTTAAATGACATTGATTCTTTAACCTAGTCAAAGATTAAAACTAAGTGGAGTTTTAATGAATCTTTAATTAGATTGAAAATATCGAGAATGGAGTATCACCAGTTTTGCTCCAGGCGATAGTTAAATCTTTAATTAGATTTGAACGTGAAATGGTAGTTGAATTTACCGATAACACCGTGGTGTTAGATATGAAGTATGTCCAGTTTTACTTCATGGGATAAATAGGTGGGGATTGGGAAATTAAAACCAATGATTACTTCGGTAAGGTTCGCTAATCCCGACTAGTTTGAATTGATATTCAAAAGCAGATTAAAGAATAAATTTAAAAGAATTTATCTTTGATAAAATTAATGGGAACCTTTCCCTATGAATGTGAAATTTAGAAACTAACTATCGGTTAGCTAAGCAGAATGGTTTTCTGGATATTGATCTGATGTTGGTTTCGGCCTTCGGGGTTAATATTTGGGGAAGTACACTCTTGTTAATTTACGGTTAGTGACTGATGAATTGGAATGAGGCGTATGTTGTGTTTGTGTAACACTTGTTTATAATATACGCGAGTTATTCGGAAAGACCGGGTTTATCCCATTCTGAATAACTGATACGACGATAAGTCGAAGATGAAGACGGTGGTCGAAGACCGGAGGTCTTCACGTCGTTTGGGTGATTACTGATGATCTTGATTGGGATGTACACCCAAGAAGATGGAAACAGTTGGTGATCGTCCAGACGTACTTGGAGATCGATGGATATGCGGGGTACTAGGTGCCTCTGGTTTCGTTCAGACCCAGAACGGACTTGTAAATGGACTGTGTGTCTGACATTGGATTTCATTCTATGTGATTGATATCGGTTGCATGGAGTGGTTTGTCTGTGTGGCATGCTGGGATGTAAATGAGCAAGGCTTCTGTTGAAAAGCAGAGTCTTGTGGTTGATGATCAAAGCACGGCCTATGTGGCGTAGCTTTGTGTAACATTTACTTCGCGAGTTTCACATCCGGTGGTGAACCAAAACGGGAGAGGACCTCAGGGAGGACATGCGTTTCTTTCTGGTTAGAAGTGGCGTCAGTGGTTCTACACGCCCTGACGAGTTTGACTTATGTGGTTGTTGCTATTGCGCGGCGCCTCGGTTACATCGGACGATCCGGGTCCGATGGAGTCATTCGTTGGCTCATTTACGCCCCATAGGGCGGGGAGACGTATTGTTCAGGCACTATAATCCACATCGGAGGACCGGCCCTGTCGCTCCAAGGGGCTATTGCGGATGTTCCGGAGGCTCGGGCAAGAGAGTCTCGAATCGATTGAGGACGATCCCTGGCCTCAGTTCACAGACGGAAATCCAATTTCCAAATACGTGACATTTGCGGTTTTAATTGTAGAACTAGTATGGCGACATGATATACGACACCCATGTCGTCTATGATTAATACTTATGATTTGAAGTTGTTTTATACACTATGCACTTATAATAGTATCAAATGATTAGTTTTAAACGTATCGAGCATTCTTGGCTATTATAAGGTAAAACCCTATCCTCCGGCTTGCGTTGCATTGTGTGATAGGACCTGGGTCTTATAATAGCTTCATCTTTCTTTATTTAGCATTGCGTTGTTGCCATATGCACTGGTATTCTTGGGAGGAAACCCGTTCCATGTTATACGGCGTGGTCCCTTGATTTACCTAACTTTAAAATAAAGATTTATAAATGTTTTAGTTCTCACACCAGTCCCATGACTGACCTGGAGTTTATTGTTTTAACCTAAACTCTGGGTGCCCTTATTTTGACACGGGCAGCTAGTAGTTTTGGTTTTGCAGATTTATATTCACAGGATCCTGGTTTACAGTTGGAATGATATCCGGAAAGCTTTGTATCCGTATATCTCCTTCTAGTTGTGTTTTGTATTATTTCCGCTGCGATGTATTTAAATGTAATTTAAATCTCTGATATTTCTGTGTAATATTTATTCATACTCTGTATATTCTTGTATTCTGATGGAATTGTTGTAATATACAATGAAATGTTCTCCCGTCTGCGTTCTGATTCGTCTTGTTCTCAACTCAATCCGTGATTTCCCGTAAGGGGGATTTCGGGTCGTTTCAGCATGTATGTATATGTGTATGTATATGTAACGACCCGGAAAATCTGAACCAATTTAACTATTTTAAATTGGCTAAAATAGTGGATTTTAAATATTTAAAATAAATATTTTAAATAATATTAATGAAAAGAAAGTTTGAATCGAAGTTGAAAATAAATATAATTACTTTGAATTATAAACAAAGCCTGAAATGGCGCTGTAGTTTCAAAAATTGAATTCAAACTTTGTCTGACTGTACCGGGTGCAAAACAAAACGGATTTGAGTGAAACCAAATTTTTTTAAATCTGTTAGTGAATACCTTTCTAACGAATCTGAAAAATCGAAGTTTCATAGCGGAAAGAAAAAGTTATGGCCAAATGAATTTTCAGAAAGGTCGCTATGGAATTTATATAACCCGTGGAATTGGCCATTTTGCAAACGACCTCGGAATTCGACGAAACCACTTTGTTGGATCCGGGATGTGAAGTTATTTCTAGGTTTCAAATTTCATAATTTTTGAAGCTAGTATGTAAGCGTGGCAAAGGAAAATGTGTTTTGGTCAATTACAGTTAAATTGGATCGACCAGAAATGGGCCATTTTTCAAACGGTCTCAGAATTCGATGAAACTAGTTTTGTTGGGACCGTATCATCAAAACATAGCCAAATTTATTTTTCTGGAATTTTTCGAATCAGTTTGTGGCCCTGGCAAGTTGAAATGTACGTTCAAATTAAATATTGAATGTTTTATATTTTAATTTGAAGGAAAACTGACTGAAACATTCGAATGGGCCTACGAAACATATCCCATTGTGTTCGGAATGGGGGTAAAACGCTAAAGACGACAGTCGTTGGGTTTAAAAAGGAGTTCATTTGTGAAAACCCTAATTTTTTTGAAATATATATATTCCGGCCAATCAGATTTTTTATAAAAAAAATCTCTTTCTCTTTCCCCGACGTCAACGGCGGAAACCTTCACGTTTCTTCCTCTCTCGATTCCTTCTCCTACACGCACCTAAACGCCATGGCCCAGTTGAATTTTTTGTAGATCCCTCTGAGATCTTCAAATCCATATAAGGTTTGATAATTTTCATTGAGTGTGGAGAGAGAATCGACAGCAGGAAGTTGGCACCTTCCCATCGCCGCCGTAGCCACGTTAGGCCACCGAGCTGGCCCCACCTCCAGGCGCAAGCGCGCCCCTCCGTGCTCTCCCTCGTGACGTTGGCCGATCGAGACAACGATCAACGGATTAGGAGAAAAGTTCAACCCTAGTTTCGAATCAAAAACTGAGGTATACGGCTGTGTTTTATTTAATCTGTTTTTAACATTTAAAAGCGTAGCGAACTTCTAAAAATCATATCTTTTTCGTTTGTTAACGAAATCCAGTGAAACAAGAGATAGTGGACTCGTGTGGACATCTTCTACATTTTAGAAGAGAGCGCATATTTTTCTGAGCCTTCTGCTATTTTTGGTGGAGTGGAACCCAATGTGAGATTTCTAATTTATAAACGATATGGAAAATGACGATGTATAAATTATATAGTCGATGTATGAGTTATATAAGCATTGTACACCTCATGTATAAGCGTTGTATAAGTTGTACGTTCGATGTATAAGTTATATATGCGTTGTAAAAATTATATATGTGTTGAAATAGAAGTGAAATGCTATATATAAATATATATATACGCCCCTCGTCCATAAACCATGGACGATATTTATTGGTTGTGATTGGTGTGAAAATTGATTGATAGCGAATGGTTGATTGAAATTGTTTTTGGTTGGAATTGATTGATTGCGGTTGAAAAATACTCGTTTGTGGTTGAGAAATATTTGGTTGAAACCACATAGGATTAGTTTGTGGAAATGAAAAAATATACATGCCACCTGCATGCGAACTAGATGCATGATTCCCCATTGTCAAAAGCTGCGAGGCTTTAAGGTAGAGCGAAGAGCCGTACTAGGGACGGTCCCGGTTTTAACTACCCTGCCGTTATGCTGCCTTAATTTTGAATAATATTCATGTGTTAGAATTATTTTCATTTGTTGAAACTATATTTATTCATTGAATAGAAAACCTTCATGTGTTGAATTGAAACTCATTCGTTGAATAGAAATTCATGTGTTGAATGGTATTCGTGTTTTAAATATAAAAATCACATTTTTACTCTATGTATATAAACTATGGAAAACCTTCATGTGTTGAATCGATATTCATTCGTTGGATAGAAATTCATGTGTTGAATGGTATTCGTGTTTTAAATATAAAAATCACCTTTTTATCTATATAAATAAACTATAGAAAACCTTCATGTGTTGAATCGATATTCATTCGTTGGATAGAAATTCATATGTTGAATGGTATTCGTGTTTTAAATATAAAAATCACATTTTTACTCTATGTATATAAACTATAGAAAACCTTCATGTGTTGAATCGATATTCATTCATTGGATAGAAATTCATGTGTTGAATGGTATTCGTGTTTAAATATAAAAAACACCTTTTTATCTATATATATAAACTATAGAAAACCTTCATGTGTTGAATCGAAATTCATCCATTGAATTGAAATTCATGTGTTGAATGGTATTCATATTTTGAAAGAAATTGTTTTATAATAAAAATCCAATTTTATGATCGATATGAACTATATAAAATAATCGTGTTTTGAAATAAATTGTTTTATAATAAAAATCCTATTTTTATCACCTATAATAACTATATAAAAGAGTCGAGTTTTGAAATAAATTGTTTTACATTAAAAATCACATTTTTATTATATACATGAATTGTTAAAAATAGTGAAGTGTTGAAATAGAAAACAGTTAGATAAAAATATCATTTTATCAAATGTATGAAATTCATATGGTTTTGAAATCGAAGAATCGATATATATATATATATAAATAGAATTGAAATATATCGAATAACGAAGCTGCAGTTCGTATTTTGAAACCGTGATTTCAAACGATTAGTGCGGGAGATCCGACCATCGTATTTTCCCGAAACCGCAACCGTTGGGTTCGCTTTGGAAATATCTTTCCAACGGCACCAACTTTGTAAAAATCCAACGGTTGGATTGTCTGGAATGTTTAATTCAAATCTAAAGAAAAACAGCGCCAGAATCGATTATATTTATATATATATATAAATATAATTATATTTAATCGAATAACGACGCTGCAGTTCGTATTTTGAAATCGAAACTTCAAACGATTATACCGGGAGATCCGACCGTCGGATTTTCCCGAAACTGGAACCGTTGGGTTCGTTTTGAAAAGATCTTTCAAATGATGTAAATTTTATGAAGATCCAATAGTTAGATTTTCAGATATGTGTAAATCAGATCTGAAGAAAAACAGCGCCACGGCCGCGTTATGGCCCGAAGCGTCGTTTTGAATAAATTGGCTATTTTAAAATAAATAAAAATAGCGATAAATCGTTATAAAATATTATAAACGATATGGATGTGAAATTTAGAAACTAACTGAAGGTTGGCTAAGTCGAATGGTTTCTTGGGTATTGATCTGATGTTGGTTTCGGCCTTCGGGGTTAATATTTGGGAAATCGTTCTCTTACTGATTTACGGTTAGCGACTAATGAATTGAAATGATGCGTAGTAGTGTTTGTGTAGCACTTTTTTATTATATACGCCAGTTGCTCAGAAAGACCGGGTTTATCCCATTCTGAATAACTGAATCGACGATAAGAAATCGAAGATGAAGACGGTGGTCGAAGACCGGAGATCTTCACATCGTTTGGATGGTAACCGAGGTCCTGATTGGGAGGCATCCCGAAATATGGATAATGAGTGGTGATCGTCCAGACGTACGTGGTGATCGATGGGTTTGTGAGGTATATCGTGCCTCCAGTTTCATTCAGACCCAGAACGGACTTGCAGATGGACAGTGTGTCTGACATTGGAATTTATTCTGTGTGATTGATAACTATCAGTTGCACGGTGTGAATTGCCTGTGTGGCATGCTAAGATGCAGTGATCAGGGCTTATGTTGAAAAGCAAAGTCTTGTGGGGATGATCAAAGCACCGCCTGTGTGGCGTAGCTTTGTGTATAACGTCGAATCGCGAGCCTCACACCTCGGTATGAACCATAAACGGGAGAGGACCTCAAGGGGGACGTGCGTTTTCTTTCTAGCTAGAAGTGGCGTCAGTGGTTTTACACGCCCTGACGAGTTTGACTTATGTGGTTGTTACTGTTGTGAGGCGCCTCGGTTAGATTGGACGATCTGGGTCCGATGGAGTCATTCGTTGGCTCATTTACGCCCCAAAGGGCAGAGGGACGCATTGTTCAGGCATTATAATCCACTTCGTATGGACCGGCCCTGACGATCCAAGGAACGGTTACGACTGTGCCTGAGACATGGGCTAGATTGTCTCAAATTCGGTAAGGACTATCTTTTACCTTGGTTCATGACGGAAATCCAATTTCCAAATACGTGACTGTGCGGTTTTGATTGTATACCTATATTTGGCGACATAGTGGCGTGGGACGCTCATGTCGTCTATGATTGATAGTTATGATTTGAAATTGTTTTTGAAACATATAAACACTAGTAATAATATCAAATGCTTTTTTTTATTCGTATCAAGCATATTTTGGCCATTATAAGGTAAAACTCTATCCTCCGGTTTGCGTTGCATTGTGTGATGGGAACTGAGTCTTATAATGGCTTCATTTTTATAAAAAGCATTGCGATGTTTAAAAGAATGATTTGTTTTAAAGCACTGGCAATCCAATGGAGTAAGCCCGTTCCACGAAAGTGGCGTGGTCCAGTGATTAGCCATATTATAAATGTGTTGAGTAGATTTCTCATACCAGTCCCATGACTGACTCGTAGTTTGCTTCACTTTCAAACTCGAGTGCCCCTTTTTCTACACGGGCAGCCTTGTATTCAGGTTTAGCTGGCTCTTTCTGGATAGCTGGAGCTGAAGATGGATTCTATTATTTATCTCTTTTTATGTTGTTCAGCTCCTATTGTACATATTATGTTTGTTTTCCGCTGTAGACATTTATGTATAGCTGAACTGTATTTGTACTTAGTATGATCCTGTATACTATGTAACTCTGATGATTACGTTTATCCAGTATATTCTATTGTTCATTTTCTGATGTATTTATTTATTTCTGTTCTGCTATTATCTGTTTCTGTGTTATATTCCAAGGATTACCCTTGCCACCGTCAGTACGGGGTTTGGGGTCGTCTCAGTATATACACACACGCATACAGCATATGATTAGTATATAAAAATTAAATTAGATTCAAAGAATTAGAGGATATGGAATAGATCTAAAAGAAACAGATAAATGAAACTGGAATCCTAAACTGAATCCTGATAAGAACTCAGAACCTAACAAGAGGAAGAATGATGGTGCTTTGTCGCCTTTCCCAATTTGAGAGAATATAGTAAAGGGCCAAATACTAGAAACATAAGACGTAACTAGGTCAAAAATGGTCGGCTCCTGACCTTTAAATCAAGAAAACAAACCCTAGACACCACTATAGCTGCAGTCGATCAGCTCTATTACCGATCGTCCACTAGGATTGAATGATTGAGTCGATGGGCCCACACTTTAGGTTGTTTTGGAAAAGAAATCTTGTTTTATTTATTTATTTATTTTATTTCCTTTTATTCTTTTATTCCAATCAACGCAAATTTCTTAACATTATTAGTTTTTCTTAACCCCTAAGTTAATTGTAAATAATTCCTATAATTTGAATTTTAAATTTCGTTACATATTTGAATTTTAATTTGAATCTAAAATTACTTTAAATCTAAAAACTTCCACTACTTAGATCTTGTATGTATTAACTTTATTTTTAGCATACTGCATATGATAATTGATCATCATCTCGCTACGAACACAACAGTTTAGATTTCGTGGTCAAATTGTAGCTTCTTTAGAATTTCCATTTGTACACCTACTTTATTTATAGATTTTCTTAATTTTTTTATTTAAATAGGGTCGATTTTATGGGGTGTTACACTTGCCCTGGTAGTTAAGCAATTTGCCTTTGGTGTGAGACATCACAGGCAGGGGCGGCCCTGGCCTAGTGCCAGCTGTGCGGCTGCACAGGGCCCATTAGGTCAGGGGTCCATAAAAAAAACTATATTACCTTTACTAGAGCAAGGAGATATTTAACTTGTACTGAATAGAATTGTTGAAAGAGTGAATCCAGGTGGTGGATTGTACGTAAGCATACAGAAAGGATTGAATCTAATGGGCCCTATGGGATAATGCATGCTTATCATATTATCCTTTATATGACCTAATGGGCCATATGGTTAAAAACTTTATGAATTTGCTGAGACACGCAATTTTCCCAATGGAGATGCACAGTAGAAAAAGCACATTTTCACTTAACTTCAATTTCATAAAAAAAAAAATTAAGGGCCCAAAATTTTCTTCCCGCACTAGGCCTACAAATACTCAGAGCCAGCTCTGATCACAGGTCCAAAAATTCCATTGCAATATTTTTACATTTATTAACATGTCGCATGTTGGATACTACCAAAGACTTCTAGTACTAATATATGTTACCATCTAAGTTTTCATTTTTAAAAAAAATCAACTTTCTGTTTTTTATATACATTAAATAGTACTATATTTTTATCTATAATATTAGAAGACTTCTTGCTTTCCGTTGATAACTCAAAAAGAGTTACATAATAAAATACAGCACATAACATTTATTACATAATAATTAAGAACTAAATAGTGAATCTGACTTAGTCGGGTATCGAATCAAAGTGAATATGATATTATTTCAAATAATTCTAAACATCCAAATTGGCTAAATTTGTACATGATTAAGTAAATAAATTTTCAACATTCGAATTATATATATTTATATGTATGTATATATCATGATTTCAATAATTTATTTTACTAAATGATAATTGTTAGTTGGATATTATTTCATATTTTCCCAATTAAATAATAGAAATTTCTTTCTACTTGTTTAATAAGATTTTTATTTAATTTATAGGTATATATATAGTACTGTTTGAGAATATTCATAACATTTATTTATTTTTTATTTATTTTACATTTTAAAAATGTTTATAACTTTTATAGTTAAGTGTGTATATATATAATCAATACTTGCTTACAAAACACACAATAATACACTAACGCACTTAAACATAGCACATTAATATCACATGAACCAAAACACAATAAAAAATGCATAATATTGATATCTCACACATATGAACATGGATGATAATTCACAAAGAAAAGGGTCAATCGATTGCCTCTGCCAATCAACAACATGTGGTCAACCAGTTTACATAGTGGTCGATAGACCATAAGCCATGTTCACTTAGTCGATCGTCCTATTCAAATAATATCCTTCTCTGTTTCACTTGATTCTTTTGTAGCATGATGTACAAAAGAAAACCGTTTATGAGTAACTCAATTAATCTGTTTACAATAATATCCTAGGTATATAGTGATAGTCAGTCATCTTAAGGCAATGTGACGTCCCCTCATCTATGGCTCAAAAATAAGCGCGACTGATATTGTAACCATCGATAGTATTATTCTTTGGTGGTAGAATAAGATCTGTTATTAGTTCAAAACATCAGAAGACATAGAAATACGAAAAATATCAAAACTCATTTCATTGATTAATATCATTCATTATATATTCCCAAGCGTAGTTCACATTAAGAGAAATATAGTTATGAGAAAATACCCCCAAAAGCGACATATGAAGATAACCCATAGGTGATCATAGTATAATTATTATGCAATAATACAACTTTGCCTTAACATCAATAAATCAAAAAGTGTAGAAAAAGATTCCTAATAAGCTAGAATTACCTACTGCACGTTTCCAGAAGCTTATTTGTCAAACTGACTACTCGAGAAATCCCTTTTTTTTGCAAGGTAAGCCATTTTTTTAAAGTGGGCCATGCCACTTTTATTAGAAAATGGATGAAGAAAATTAGACGTTCTGCACAAACACAGAACATCTAACCTGGTTTGAAGTGCCAGAACACTATACAATACAAAACAGGAGAGAAGCAAGGTGCTTCCACTAATAAATAAAGCTATCAACTAGCCCCCCTACGAAGAGGCAGATCACATGTGTCATTGGCCGGACCAACAATATGGATATAACATGAGAAGGCCCGAGCAAGGTTGGGCACGTAACATGGATTAGGGTTGCGGAAGATAAGATCTCTATCCCACATGGTTTCATAAAACTCTGACTTATTAATTTCCCCAATTTCCCCTTCAGTAGTGAGCTCAATACTATAACCCTCTATATGGTATTGCAATTTCCTATTGTTATCCGATTTCCATCCATAACGTACCACCACTTCTGCCACGTAACCATCAGCAATTTTAACTTTAATCTTATCCAGAAGAGGCTTAGAAGGCGATATTTCAATAAGAGCTTTCACATAAAAAAGTTTTTCCCTCGCAACCATCAGAAATCCCTTTTCTTAATCTACTCAAATGAATACATGATAGTTTAAGGAGAGAAATATAAAAACTTCAGGTCAGACAACAACCTTGAGTGAATAATAACCTACCATACCAAGCCAATTAGATATCTAGAGAGACCACACCACTTAGCAGAACAAGTTTTCCTCTTATTATTATCTCGATAACATAATAACCAATCATGTCCTCCACGACTCACAATTGTTATAATAATGATAAATCATATGCGTGTGTGCAATATACAATGGATTACCCATCCACATTAATTTCGACTACCCATCTCAATATTTTTATAATTACTCATCATATTCAAGTGACTATCTATCTTATATTATATGACTACCCATCCTAGATTAATGATTACGCATCATAAAACTATGAAGATTAGCCATCCCCTAGCATCTAAACTATCCATCCCTTAAGTTTATTCATTTTTAAGTATATATGGACTACCCATCCATTGGATGCAGAATATCCATCACGCACCCTATAGTATTCCTAGGATGACTACGAACAAATAACTTGTAATAACCCAGAAAATGTGAACCAATCTAAAATTTTTAAATTTGGTTATTACCAAAGAATTTGAATAATTGAAATAACCTATTTCAATAAAATATAGAATTGGGTATAGTATTGCAGTTTGAAATTTTGAATACAAACTTTGTCTGACTGTACCGGGTGGAAAATATAACGGATTTTAGCGAAACTGAAAATATTTAAATCTGTTTATGAATACCTTTCTAACGAATCTGAAAAATCGAAGTTTCATAGCGGGAATCAAAAGTTATGGCCAATTGAATTTTCAGAAAGTTCGCTATATGGCATATATAGCCCTTGAAAATTGATATTTTGCATATGACCTCGGAATTCGACGAAACCACTTTTTTTGGGTCCGGGATGTCAAATTATTGCTAAGTTTCAAATTTCATAATTTTTGAAGCTAGTATGTGAGCGGGGCAAAAGAAAATGTGATTGGTCAATTTCTGTTAAAATGGGTCGACCTAAAAATGGCCGTTTTCCAAACGAGCTCAGAATTCGACGAAACTGGTTTTGTTAGAACCGTATCGTCAAAACAAAGCTAGATTTATTTTTCTGGAATTTTTCGATTCAGTTTGTGGCCCTGGTAAATTGAAATGTACGTTTAAATTAAATATCGAATGTTTTATATTTTAATTTGAAAAATAACTGACTGTAACAGTCGAATCGGCCAACGAAACATATCCCATTGTGTCCGGAATGGGGGTAATTAGCTAGGGGCGACAGTCGTTGGGTTTGATTTCGAGTTCGTGTGTGGAAGGGGGTATTTTTGGAATTAAATAAATTAAAAATTAAAATAAAAAGGAGCCGACCAATCAGATCTTTTCTCCTTCATCGATCCTCCAGGCGCAAGGCGGAAAAAGGCTCCAAACTTCTCTCTTCAATTTCTCCAAAACCACACAACGAAATCAAGCAAACTAGGATCCATTTTGAAGAGCGTTCAGAGATCTTCAAATCCATAGCAACTTCAAAATTTATCGTCAAGTATTAAGGGAGATACAGCGCCGAGAAGACTCGGACTTTGCGTCGCCGCCGAGGTCGCTAAGGACCATCGATCCGACCATCAAGGGTAGCGCCGGGAAGCTCTTCCCTTCCTCTTCGACGCAGCACTGGCCGTTCGCCCTATCGCTTCACGGTTTAGCCGAAAAATTTAAACCTAGTTTCGAGCGCACAAAGGAGGTATACGGCTACTCTATTTTCAACTGATTTTTACACTATAAAGTGTTGCAAACTTGTAAAAATCGTATCTTTTTGCTATGTAATCGAAATTCGATGAAACAGGAGACATCGTGACCGTAAGGAGGCTCTCTACATTCTAGAAGAAGCCGCGGATTTTTCTGATCTTCCTACGATTTTTAGCACTGCAATAACCAATGTGAGGAATCTAAACTATTTGTGTGAATCAAATCGTGTTGTATAAATTATAAAAGCGAAGTGTAAATTATATACACATTGTATACCTCATGTACATGTGTTGTATAAGTTATATTAGCGATGTATAAATTATACAAGCGTTGAATGAAACATATATGCTTTGAATTGTGATGAAATGCAAGTGAATTATTATATTATATATATATATATACTCCCCTCGTCCACAGACCATGGACGATATTTATTGCTTGTGATTGACGTGATATTATATGGTATGACGAATGGTTGGAAATAATTGTTTGTGGTTGATATTGTGGTTGAAAAATACCTTTGTGGTTGAAAAATACCCTCTTGTGGTTGAAACAAATTAGAATAGGATTGTGGAATTGAAAATAAAACATGCCGCCTGCGTGCGAACTAGATGCATGATCCCCATTGTCAAAAACTGCGAGGTTTTAAGGTAGAGCGAGGAGCCGTACTAGGGATGGTCCCGGTTTTAACTACCCTGCCGTTATGCTGCCGAAATTTTCTGAAATATTCATGTGTTAGAATAATTTTCATTCGTTGGAATAAATTACATATGTTGAAACCAATATTCATGTGTTGAGTTGCAATTCATTCGTTGAGTTGAAATTCATGTGTTGAATATTATTTGAATTTAAACAAATAGCTTTAGCGATAAAAATCACATTTTTATATATATACAAACTATATAGAATATTCATGTGTTGAGTTGCAATTCATTCGTTGAGTTGAAATTCATGTGTTGAATATTATTTGAATTTAAACAAATAGCTTTAGCGATAAAAATCACATTTATATATATACAAACTATATAGAATATTCATGTGTTGAGTTGCAATTCATTCGTTGAGTTGAAATTCATGTGTTGAATATTATTTGAATTTAAACAAATAGCTTTAGCGATAAAAATCACATTTTTATATATATACAAACTATATAGAATATTCATGTGTTGAGTTGCAATTCATTCGTTGAGTTGAAATTCATGTGTTGAATATTATTTGAATTTAAACAAATAGCTTTAGCGATAAAAATCACATTTTTATATATATACAAACTATATAGAATATTCATGTGTTGAGTTGCAATTCATTCGTTGAGTTGAAATTCATGTGTTGAATATTATTTGAATTTAAACAAATAGCTTTAGCGATAAAAATCACATTTTATATATATATATACAAACTATATAGAATATTCATGTGTTGAGTTGCAATTCATTCATTGAGTTGAAATTCATGTGTTGAATATTATTTGAATTTAAACAAATAGCTTTAGCGATAAAAATCACATTTTTATATATATACAAACTATATAGAATATTCAAGTGTTGAGTTGCAATTCATTCGTTGAGTTGAAATGCATGTGTTGAATATTATTTGAATTTAAACAATTAGCTCTAGCGATAAAAATCACATTTTTATATATATACCAACTATATAGAATATTCATGTGTTGAGTTGCAATTCATTCGTTGAGTTGAAATTCATGTGTTGAATATTATTTGAATTTAAACAAATAGCTTTAGCGATAAAAATCACATTTTTATATATATACAAACTATATAGAATATTCATGTGTTGAGTTGCAATTCATTCGTTGAGTTGAAATTCATGTGTTGAATATTATTTGAATTTAAACAAATAGCTTTAGCGATAAAAATCACATTTTTATATATATACAAACTATATAGAATATTCATGTGTTGAGTTGCAATTCATTCGTTGAGTTGAAATTCATGTGTTGAATATTATTTGAATTTAAACAAATAGCTTTAGCGATAAAAATCACATTTATATATATATACAAACTATATAGAATATTCATGTGTTGAGTTGCAATTCATTCGTTGAGTTGAAATTCATGTGTTGAATATTATTTGAATTTAAACAAATAGCTTTAGCGATAAAAATCACATTTTTATATATATACAAACTATATAGAATATTCATGTGTTGAGTTGCAATTCATTCGTTGAGTTGAAATTCATGTGTTGAATATTATTTGAATTTAAACAAATAGCTTTAGCGATAAAAATCACATTTTTATATATATACAAACTATATAGAATATTCATGTGTTGAGTTGCAATTCATTCGTTGAGTTGAAATTCATGTGTTGAATATTATTTGAATTTAAACAAATAGCTTTAGCGATAAAAATCACATTTTATATATATATACAAACTATATAGAATATTCATGTGTTGAGTTGCAATTCATTCGTTGAGTTGAAATTCATGTGTTGAATATTATTTGAATTTAAACAAATAGCTTTAGCGATAAAAATCACATTTTTATATATATACAAACTATATAGAATATTCATGTGTTGAGTTGCAATTCATTCGTTGAGTTGAAATTCATGTGTTGAATATTATTTGAATTTAAACAATTAGCTCTAGCGATAAAAATCACATATATATATATATATACCAACTATATAGAGTATTCATGTGTTGAGTTGCAATTCGTTCGTCGATTTGAAATTCATGTGTTGAATGTTATCGTATTTTAAAATAAAATGAATCGACAATGAAAACTATATTTTTATTGTGAATATGGAGTGTTAAAAACATTCACGTGTCGAATAAATATTTTTGATGACAAAAATATTTCTTTTGTCATGTATATGCTTAGATAAAAATACACACGTGTTGAAATAAATAATAGTTGCTAGAAATATTATTATTAGCTTTGTTCTGCATATATATACATGTGTTGAACAGGAAAAATGGATTAGCTGTAGAGTAAAGAAATTATTTGCGTGCCCGACAAATAGGTAAACCTTGATGAGTTGGCTGCGCAATTTTATTTATATATCAACTCCTGTGAATGCCATTGGATGCGGAGTGCTGGTTATTCTATGTGAAATAATAAACATCGCCATAGGATAGTAACAATTAATTTTGAACTACACTACATGGCATACTTCTTGACGATAGGCATACTTCATCATATTCCACATAAGCAATTGGAGCTTGTGTGATGAGGTGGAAGGTTTACCATACGAGCGAGAGGCTTGTATGGCGATGACTATATACTACAGGTTGAACTGATGACTGATATGGACTATATAAAATATAACGATAAATGGCTAGATTAATAAAAACCCCACACGGGTCTGGAGTTGACAATAATCACGTCGCTCTAGTTATTAGATACGGCACATGGACTATTTATTTCTACACGGAAACGGGGGTGACGAGAATTTATTCTCTGGAGTGATTATCAGTACATGCTCCCCCGTAAACACCAGAATATATCACTATAAATATGTGAATGCTTTTTAGGATTTATTGGGTACCTAACACGGCCCAATAAATTTCCAAACCCCTCCCCGTACAAAGGAGGTTATGGCGAAATTTTTCGAAATATTAAGGCGTTAGTGAAATATTTGAAGTAAAAACGAAGTGAAAATAAAGAATGAACTATAGTTGGAATTATAGAATGAACTATATTTATATATATAAATATAAATATAATTAAAAGGAATAGAGGTCGTGCAGTTCGTGTTTCGGAATCGTAATTTGAAACGATTAGTACGAGAAATCCGACTATCGGATTTCCCCGAAACCGCAACCGCTGGGTTCGCCTTGGAAATATCTTCCCAACGGCACCAACCTTGTAAAAATCCAACGGTTGGATTGTCCGGAATGGTTAATTCAAATCTGAAGAAAAACAGCGCCAGAATCGTTTATATTTATATATAAATATAAATATAATTAAATTAAATCGAATAACGACGCTGCAGTTCGAATTTTGAAACCGTAACTTCAAACGACTAGTGTGGGAGATCCGACCGTCGGATTTTCACGAAACTGGAACCGTTGGGTTCGCTTTGGGAATACCTTCCCACTGATACAGACTTCGTAGAAATCCAACGGTTAGATTTTCCGATATGTGTAAAACAAATTAAGGGAAAAACAGCGCCAGTGCCACGACACGACCTGAAACGTCGTTTAATTAAAAATGGCCATTTTTAAATAAATAAAAATGGCAAAAAATCGTTATAAGATATTATAAGCAACATAGATTGAAGATAAACCAATTTGGCTGGATTTGATTGATATTTGATAGTTGTATGTGTTTGACACGAAAATAATACTAAAGAACTGAAAGATGGATGTCGAATAATATAACCATAGAAAGAATCGATTTAAATTCTAATGACGTGAATTATTCGAAAAGGCCGAGCTAACCCTCATTTCAAACAATTTGTCGAGCGATTAGAATTGGAAAATTAAAAGACGATTCAAGACCGACGATCTTCGTATCGGTTGGATGGGCGCTGCTGAGGTTCCTGACCGGAGTAGCTACCGGAAAGGGACGGAAGTAGTAGCCGTCTGAACGTATGTGTTGATTGTACGGATATACGAGGAATTGACGCCTCCGGTTTCGTTCAGACCCAGAACGGACTTGTAAATGGACTGTGTGTCTGACATTGGATTTTGTTCTATACAGATTGATCTCTGTTAAATATATATCTGTTTGGCGGTGGAGAATTTATTCTTTTGCTTAACGCCCTTCTCTGAGACGTACGAGCTCAGGGGTTATATATCGATGGAACTCAATCGTATGGAGTGGACTGCCTATGTGGCATGCCAAGATGCTGTGATCAAGGCTTCTGTTGCAAAAGCAAAGTCTTGTGGATGATGATCAAAGCACGGTCTACGTGGCCTAGCTTTGTGTATTTCGTAGATTCGCGAGCCTCACACCCCGGTATGAGTTAAAAACGGGATACGGACCGCTGGGAGAGCACGACGTTTCTTTCTAGCTATGGTGGTGTCAGTGACTTACCAGCCCTGACATTTATATCTATTTTTCACCTATGTGGTTGTTGGAATGCGAGGCGCCTCGATTATAGGTCTGTAAGGACCGGGAAGCGTGTGTTCAGGAATTGCCAATCCTCAAACGTAAGAGAGGACCGGCCCAGCCGATCCAGGGTTGCCCAGAGTGTGTAGTCCTGAGGCATTTGCTAGAATGTCTCGAAGCGGAGAGGAGCTTGCCCCTTGCCTCGACTCATGACGGAAATCCAATTTCCAATACGAAATAACGGACTTGATTGTAGAACTAGTATGGCGACATAGTATATGGTAGCTATGCCGCCTATGATTGATATTTATGATGCTATTCATTTTTGAAACATATATGCACTAGTAATAATATCAATTGATTTTGCTTTATACGTATCAAGCATATTTGGCCATTATAAGGTAAAACTCTATCCTCTGGCTTGCGTTGCATTGTATGATGGGACTTGAGTCTTATAATGGCTTCATTCTTTCTAAAAGCATTGCGTTGTTTTAAAAGAATTTACTTTGTTTTAAATGCACTAGCAATCACTGGAGTAAACCCGTTCCGCGAAAGTGGCGTGGTCCTATGATTTGCTTATTACTGTTGTTTAACTGTTAAATAGATTCCTCATACCAGTCCCCATGACTGACTCGTTGTTTGTTTCACTTTGCAAACGCGGGTGCCCTTATTTTCACACGGGCAGCCTAGTACACAGGTGACAGGTTGTTTTTGGCTCTGCACTGCTGCATAGAGTGCATTTTTGGCTCATGGCGAGGCTGACTTCACAGAGACGACTTTGACATTTTCCGCCATTACTGTACTTATATTATGATTCCGCCACGGGCGATGCAGACTGATTTATTTTCCGTACTTCTTATTGTATGTATATGTACCGCCTTCGGCGATGTAGACTGATACCCTTATTATGTCTCACTGCATGTATGTATTCCGCCTCTGGCGATGATGACTGATCACTTTCCTTTTTATTTACTAAGTTATATTCCACGCTATGCTATTCTGATGTTATTACATGTTGTGATTCCGCTGTCATACTCATGTAAAATTATTCTAATTATTGTTTTTGCTATTATCTGTTCTCTGCTATGATGATTAATGTGTTATATTCCAATGATTATCCTTAATACCGCCCCTCGGATTTTGGGATCGTCACATAACTTACCAAATTCTGGAGAATATCCATCCTTCGCATCATATGGACCATCCATTTCACAATTTCTCCTTAGGTAACTATAAACCCATCAATTCATATTTCAATCTTGTACCCTAAGAATTTAAGTTATAATAGCAAAATCATATAACATGTGTGTCTCCAAACATGTGTTTAATAGAGAAAACCATATAACATGTGATAAAACACTGGTCCCCCCATTTAGTCGAACCACACCATATAGCCTATGTGAATAGCTACGTCCCTTCAAAGCAAAACAAGGTACGATTGTCAGTTACAACAATTTGAAGAATGAGTATATGGTTATCTACCATGTAATTATATAACATTGATTCGAAGTAAAATACTTTGGTGGTCTACCATTTTAACAAAAACAACACTAGTTCGTAGTAAAACCCATCAAACTTCCCATGTTGACCTTTTTGCCTAAGGAAAAAATAGTAAAACAACGCTTCATGCGAAGCGAAGCCATTGGCTTCAAAGCAAAAGGCTTTGAAACAAACAACTATTTGAAACAACGATCCACTTGTGCTTACCCAACATAATGCCAACAAAAACAACAAAAGAAAGGAATGCATAACACCCTCTTATCCGATTCATGTGGGGCGAAGTAGTTGCTTCTAGATTTGCTTATCCATCTTGGTTCAATGATGAAACAAATCGAAAGAGGGGCCTCACACCTACCTATATGGATATGAAGAAAAATGATGTGGCATTCGCTAAATCGAAACCAAGTTGAAAAGGATGCGGGAACACCTCTGGGTTGCTCTGCTAATTTTGGCTTCGAACGAAGCAATATAAGAGTTGGCTTCAAAATTAAAACAAAAGACCCCCTAGTTCAAAGAGAATTAATGGCTTCGCACTATCCCACTTTGCACTCATCTTTAAGTGAAACACTCCACAATAACTAGTTGATATCATGTGTTTTACCTTTAGATGTGAAATAGGACCATACAAAATGAAGCAAATGGCTTGGGTAAAATTGTAATTAAAGATAAAAACTGATTTGTTTCTAAATAAAGTTTTAACAATTTACAACTCTTCATGAATGCTAAAATCCGACTGTGGATCAGAATAATGATATTTTCTTCTAGCAATAATGTCACCATTTTTCCCTTAATCCGATGGTTAAAAACAAGAGGGAAAATTCCTAAAAAAATCAAAGAAAGTATTCTTCTCTTCTATCTATAAAAAGTTTAAGTCAGATTGATTTATTTAATCATTTTAATGTTTTAAACCCAAGGTAAAACGCATTTCTTTTCCTGGAAATTCAGAAAAAATCATAATTATTTAGAAAATTATGAAAATTAAAACTACTCTTCCAAATCATATTTAGCATGTCATATTAAATTTTCAAAGCACTTTGAGATGCAAAACATTGGTTTCTTCCAAAACCTAAGGCATTTGCCTAAAAAACAGGTTCATGTATATTCAAAAAAAAAATTGTCATTATTATGTCCAAACAATAATAGATCATCCAAGGAAACATAGAATACTTGGTTATTACCTATAACTAAATCAAACAAAGCAAATATACATTGATGAGCATATTATTCACCTCAAAATAGATAAACAAGTTGAGATTTAATGTAGTGTGATTCTCCTAAATTTTCGCCTTATGTTCCCTCAGTTTCTTCTTCCTTTTGATGTTGATAATGGCTGGCCTCCTCGGTATTTAGTTCTAGTTATGTTTGTAAAATGAATGAAAGGATGAAAGTGCGAAAGGTTATGACATGAAAGACTAGTGTATCTCCCATTTGCCTTTCCCATAAGTTGTTTATTATGTTAATTCAATTGATTAACTAGTAAGGTCAAACCATTTGATTATCAATTCTCACCTCATTGTCCTATGCATTATCCTATTTAATATATCCAACTAAATTTCCTAAATAACCTTTTCTAAAAAATTAGAGATGTTACAGGAAGCTTCCTCTTTGACGCATTCACCCATACCTCTCCTTACAACAAAATTTGATTCATACCAAATATGCGAAATGGTACATAGAACCTTATATTTGAATTTTGCAATATATAATAATTTATATGCTTTATTCTCTAATTTAAGAGGTGGGAAAGTGTTGAAAGAAATGCTTCAAGAAAAAGATGCATTAATCGAGGTATGACTTGCGTAGGTTTATTTATAAAGAGACAAATAAATTCTAGGTGTTGGGTTTAAGCATTTGATTTTTGAGTCGACATATATAAAGAGGAGAAGATATAAATATAAACACAATTTTTTCCTTTTGGTTTTCAAAACTAAATTCTACTTAATCTAAGTACTATATATAATCATATATTCAAATATCATTTCTTTTCCAATCTATTATTTTATTTTGTTTCTACTACATTATAAAATCATATTTATATAATCTTATATTCAAATATCATTCCTTTTCCAGTCTATTATTTTATTTGGTTTCTACTACATTATAAAGTCATATTTTTGCAAATATATATCACATTTTAAATTCAAATTATCATATTCCCATAAATTAAATTCTTTTATTGAATAATTCCTAAACCTATTTTCAAATAAGCCTTGAAATTCCAATTTAATTTACTACTATTGAATTAAATTTAGTTGTTCTAGACTTCTGCCTTGAAGAGAATTATATCATCGCGACTAACACCTATAAAGATCAATTAAACTAAACTTACTCATATCACTTAAATTTTAAATACTAAATGTTTATTAAAATTACTTTTCAAATTTAAAGAATACTTCATTTAACACTTCACTTTTTAAGCATTAAATAATATAATTTTTTCCCAAAATTTAATTTTATATAATTTACATAATTCATATTCAAAAACTCATTTTCATTTTTTTCCAAATGATTTAAACTAAACCAAATTTTCCAACTAGATTACCACTAAAACCATCTTCTATTATATTTTAAAATATTCCTCAATATATTTTTTTTATTCCTAATAACCATTTTCCACAAATTAGTACAAATATAAACCCTTTTCAATTTAACAAGAGGGAAGTTAAAATTTCAACATTACAAGAATAATTATATATTAATTATCTAAGTAATAATTATCAATTATAAAATTCATCTCTTTTAAAAACCTTTTATATTTTCCAACTATTTTACTGTAATTAATCTTTTTATTCAATTTCTAAATTTATTTTAATTACTCTACTTCATTACTCACGTTCTCACACTTTTATTCATTTATAGCATTATATCTTGGCACTTCAGAACTTTAATTAAATTGCATTTAATTTTACTAAATCGTTACATATAATATTAATAGATAGATACCTTTTAATATTTTAAAATAATATAGTATTAATCATACCCTTACTTATATTCAAAACCTAAAATTTAAAATATTTACTCATTTCTGATTATGCCAAAATATTATCAAATTTATGCACTTATATTCATGAATTTTCAAATATAATTAAATATAATGATGCTACCATGCCATTTTTTAATATACGCTAGCTATAGAATTCATATAACCAATAAAATAGCTATCCACCCACATCCAAATAGCTACAAATATTTAATATGCACATAAGTATGTAATATATTTTAGGATGATTTAAGTTTAACAAAATATTTTTAATTTTTGAATTGTTTATCTCTTCCAAAACATTGTGTCCAAATGTGTTGTTCTACTATTTAGGAATTCCCATTGATAACAATATTTGGATGCACCAGCTAGAATTCTTTACTCAAATACCAGATATGTTAACACAATTACATTTCAAAAATATTAGTAACTATCACTTTCAAAAACCTTTTAATATACTTACTCATAGCCTCAATTCGCTTTAGTTTAGTATCCTAATTTTATTCTTAGTATATATATATACGCATATATTTATATGTATGCATATATTCCAAAATATTTCTGCTTGTACTTATCTTCCAAAAATCATGTAATTTGAATAACTATATCCGCATCTACATACATAAAATTTCTGTAATAAACCTTTAGTAGTTTCGAAACTACTTCAAACAGCTTTTAATTTATGGCAAAATTATCCTAAAGGACAAAATGAACAAAAAATTGTTCCATAAGGACAAGAGTCTAATATTTTTTCCATAAGGACAAATTTTAGTTTAAAGGGAGGAATTAAAGTGGGTCCCTGAATTCCGCCTTTACACTAAAATTTGTCCTTATGGATAAAATTTTGTCCTCTTGTCCTTATGGAACAATTTTTTGTTCATTTTGTCCTTTAGGTTAAAAAACCCTTTTAATTATTTCAAATTTCAAAAGTAAATTCAATGTGAACTATCTCCTTTTATCAATCAATCATTAAACTGAAATAAACATACTTAACAAAACATATAAATAACTAAAATTTTCATCGTTCACATTGATTAAAATCATTCAAACTAACAACAAGGTAATATCAAGCTGTTTAGCACCAAGCCATATCATAATGATATAGTATTAAATCATTGAATCATACGCATAAATGTTGTTGGTCGGAATAACTCCTTTCAAAAATATTGTTTTAAACATTTTATATTTTATGGTCAGTAAAAGAAAATAAATTATACATTTTGTACTTATATTTAAAAAAATATAAATAAGTCCCCGTGATGCCTACCTTAGTAAACATATATATATATATAATTATCTTTATTATACAAAACTACCAAACACGCCTAAGGGTTAGGGATTCTAGGTCTCATCCACTGTCTATGATCATATCTCTAGTATACGATGGTTGTTATGACTTTGCTTTAATATCAAAATATGAACAACTCATCTCCATACTTATGCCATCCGAGAGCACTACAAATTGATATTATAAAAAAAACACAAATAGTGAAGCAATATGGGGTACATACATAAATATTTCCTTGGACTAACACATGTGCTCAAATATATAACTAACATTTGCGTAGTAGTATCAATACAAAGTAACAAACCCAGTACTATGTAATAAACATGTATCTCACCAGGACAAAGACATAATATACGAAGACAATTGTCAATTATAATGACGATAGGTAATATAATACATCATATTTGTTTAGTTTGGATAAAACATATAATACGTCAACTATCTCAATATAAAACGATAAACAATCAATATTCAACTCTGTATCAAATACACACGCTGTTGGCGCTAAACGTTGCTTGCCCAAGGCAGCATTACCAAAAGAAAAGGAGAAAAATATGATAAAATGAAAAGAGTTACACTGCCAACAGTCAAAAATTATTTTAATATTGACACGGAAAATTAAATAACTTGAATTCAAATGTTTTGAATTATCCAATAGATTTGAATAGTGAAATAGTAATCTCAATTCTGAAATTTTTATGAATGATTTGGATTTGGAATCTAATATGAATTTGGATGGTTTTAGAAACTTAATTAGATTTTTTGTAGATTAGAATAATAATAAGAAATTATTCTCATTTAAATTCTAATGATTAATATCGTTTAATAATAAGTTACTTAACGCGTGAATTTAATAATTTTGTACACTGTTACAGATTTCAATGAAACTAGTTTCACCAAATCTAGAATAATAAATAGGGGTGTTAATTGGATGGACCAGAACAGGCAAAAGAGTTGGCTTGGATATTGTTTGTATGAGCCAAACAATGGACGGACAATGTTCGGACAATAGAAAAACATCGAACATTTTCGGATGAACATATTTTCATATATTTTTTCTTTTCCTAAATCATGTCTGAATAAAAATCATACTGGCTTGCACTGGACACCTTACACCATCGGACCAAGCCGTACAATGGACTATCTTGTCCGATTAACACCACTTGTAGTAAATTATTGTAGGATGTCTAGTTTTGAGACTACCAAACCTATTATGCAATTGTGCACGATAAAATGTGCATCACTTAACTATTTGAAATTTGTAGAGCTATAATTTGATCTCATAGCATAATAGGAGTATATTTCTGATTTCCATAATCCAACACCTAGTGTGTATTTTTATAGTTTTAGAGTCGCGTTAGAATTCTGAGCATGATGGCATTTTTGTTTAGAGTCCATATGCAAAGTCAATGTTGTGCAACAAGATACCGACAAATTTAGTATAAATTTAAGTAACTAGCCCTCACCAAAATTAGACAACTCAAGAAAAACGGTATAATTACCTTCTCGAAAATTCAGTTCCTATCCATCAAAGCCTGACCTTCTTGTTCCTTTCAAGCATCAAATGGCAATGGAAAAAAAATATAACCCTCTCCATCAAAAAGAAAAAAAATCCAAACGCAAAATCCAATAAGCAAAAATATGAAAAAAACAAGAGTCTTCATGCTTGTATGGGTGAGATAGGTTAGCAATCTTATAAGTGGTGTGACTCCAGTGCTGGTGTCTAGTTGAGATTTGTTTGAGTGATTAGTAGTCAGGGCTAAATTTTTAGAGCACTGTGATGATTGATCTACCATTTGGAGTTGTGGCGAGGAGAAGCTGAGGTAGGAAAAAATTACAGGGATTTGGCGCAAATAAATGTCATGCCATGATGCTTGTCGAACGGTGAAGGATTTAGGATGGAAAAATCAGTGAGGAGGTGCGTATGCGAAGAAGTGGTGCTGGATAGTTTCATTGGAAGATGAAGAAAAGGGAGATAATGTTGAATTTGGATTTGGAGGTGTATGGTGTGAGTTTAGATAAAAGGGAGGCATCGATCATGATGGGTTCTAGGTTCATGAGGGGTTTGTGGAAGATTTTGAAAGAGTGGGAGAAGAAAGATTAGCTGGAGTAATTGTGATTTGTTGGTGTAATTAATGGTAGAAGTTATATTAAGTGTGGTGCTAAGGGAACCCAATATGTTCTTCCTAATACCGCGACTAAAAAATACCACAAGAATTAATATTACACTCTTCTTAATACCACACTTTAAAAAGGGGGCTACCATATTGTTTTACCCTATTTCTATTTCGCTCGATATTCGTTCGTCCTCATTTGTAAAACCGATCAACGAGCTAAATCCTAAATCTATAATCGTTCATCGAATTCAACGTCGCAATATATAAGAGCCATGAATAATGTTTGAATTAAGCAAACTAGAAGAGGAAGTGAGAGATTAGGGTTTCCAGATCACCAAACAATTGAGAGATTACCGTACGAATTTGATTTTTTCCGCGAGAGATGCGAAGAAGACGGCGATTACGAGGGATTAAGGGATTTAGATTAGCTAAGTACATGATTAGTTTGGTAAATAATGATTGAGTGAGAGATTAGAATGGAAAGGTAATGTGGTATTAAGAAGCATACAAAATTTAATGAGTTTTATTTTTTAAATTGCGGTATTAGGAAGAACATATTGGGGTTCCCTTAGCACCACACTAA
Organism: Allium sativum; assembly: GCA_030737875.1. Classification (NCBI taxonomy): domain Eukaryota; kingdom Viridiplantae; phylum Streptophyta; class Magnoliopsida; order Asparagales; family Amaryllidaceae; genus Allium; species Allium sativum. The sequence continues at coordinate 131,117,489 of CM060916.1, read as the reverse complement.
ATTAATTAATTTGTAACTTATAAAATTCATAAATCTCTCATATGAGGCAAAAATAGATGTGCTAATTTTAAGTTGTGCTCGTAGTAATGAAGGCTTCGCAATGGAACGCGATTGGTTAGAATCTGAGATCGCAATTTTTTTAGTGAATTTCAATTGCCTGATTGAAGATGAACTAAACCTAGAACATGAGGGACAAGTAGAAGTCTAGAACGATTTTGAGTAAAACTCACGTTTTTAATTTACCTGCATCATATAAGGAAATTAAAATATTATTATTTGCTAGATTTTGTAAGTTGTTATTTGATCGGTTTGGTTGATATAATCATATAATTGATTGCATGTTTTGGATTAATAAATTGATTGATTAGGTAATTAAATTTTGGATTGCGATATAGCATCTTTAAATGCTGTTTGTTTGTTTAAATCTGATCTAGAATCATGATGTAGCAGCTCGAGTTACTATTAGAAATTGATCGATTTTATTTCTTTTCAATTTTGTTTTGAATGTTGATCATGTATGAATTGATAATGATATTTTAATTACGTTTGTTATAACATTGTAAAACGAATTATATGTTGACATTTATATTTTGACCAAATAAACATTGCTTGATGAATTGAATGAATATTTTGTAATTGCATATGTTAAGCAGAATAAATTCTCCTCTACTAGCATGTTCATGTTAACTTGGAATTGCCACTATCCGTAGTGATGAAATGATATTCGCTGGGGATAGCTAATTGTTGATTTATTTAAATATCATTATGTTTATGTAAATGCCAGTATTGACTAAAAAATGAATTGGATTTTTGGCAGCTTATATAAGTATCAAGGCGGCCATCAAGCGCTATTGAACAAATGTTCATAATTTACAAGGTTGGCTACATATGCTTATGAATACTCTAAGATAGAGACGTTACCATCGCGCAACTCCAGTCACAAGTTTATTTAAAGCAAATATTTTTAAATCATTAATTATTTGAATTATGAAATTTTCAAACGAAAAATCACTGTTCAATAATTTTCGAAAATAAAGTTAGTTTAACTTATTTACCATGCTTAAGGTTAATATTTACTCTTTAAAATATTCCCAATTATTTTATAATTTTTTAAAGGAAGATTTATTATTATCAAATTTATAAGAGTTCAAAGGTTACCTATATATTTATAACATTAAAAGAGTTTAATTTTTTATGATATTAAATTGTTTTACTGGTTGTTTTTTTTTAAATTATTGTATATTACAAATGTTTATTTGTTAAATGATTTTATATTGTTTAATTTTAGACTGTTGTATACTTTTACATCATATTAATTTTAGATTGTAAATTTTTCATTATTTATTTGACTATAAGATTTAAATGCAGTCAAGTATGTATTTTATCAATGTTTTAAAGGGCATTACTTTATTAGTAATGATTGGTAAGGAAAGAAGTGCAGTGTGGTTTGGGTGAATGTTGGTAGAACGTTAGTAAGGAAAAATGTGAGTAGTTATCAATTTAGTTGGATATATAATCTAGTTAATATTGAAACGGATTTATCCGCATAGTGATGGCAATAAATGCACATTGAAATTCCTTAACTTTTAAATTGTGAAATTTAGAGATTTATAAACGTAAAATCATATATGTTGTTTTGGTAGTTATATAAATTTCTAACAGTGTTTTGAAAAATAATAAATATTTTCATTAAATTTAGAAACTGTAAATAAAAGAAAAGAAATTCAAAGTAAAAAAGTAATGGTACTTTTTGATGACTTGTCATTTTGCCGAATAACGATATTTTCCTACAAGTTTCTTTAGTGGTTTTTTTTCAAATATAATAAGTAAATAATGTTCTATTCTTATTCTAAAAGTTTTGAAGCTTAAAATGATAAATAACTACCTCAACAAATAGTTTAAATTTAGCGGATTGCTCACTATATGTGTAGTTCAGTTAAATACCATATTTTAAGAAAGTTTTGTTAAATATTAAAAATATATTCTTTGGTAATATTTTGTGCTAATTAAGTACCCACAGTATACAAACTAATGTAAAAAGAGTAGATAAAAAATTAAGTGTTTTTTATAAATCTTTGCGCAAAATTATAGCAAAACATGTTAACTAAAGTAACAAAATATTGATATTACTTTTATAGAGCCACCTATTCTAGTTGAACCATAATTTGAGTAAGAATGATAATTAAATTAATATTTTCCTCGAATCTTTTTGTGTTTGTTTTACAGGTTATGTTAGTGTGTTTAAATTTTGTTTCACATATAAATATATTTTTAACAATTAACTATGAATTCCCACACTAAGTAGCTTTTAAAAAAACAAAAAAACCAGAACAGTTTATTTCAACATAATATTTTACATAAATAATTATCATCTATTTTTAATTATTTTAACATAATAAAAATTATTTCAAAGAAATTGGTAATTCTTTGTAGATGCTCTATACATTGTACATGCTCCAACAACTCACCTCTTTGAAAAAAATTCGATCATTTTCAACACTAGATTCGACTAGATTAGATAACAAGAGGCAGGCTTACATTTTCTTTTAAAGATTCAATTATTTATTTCCTACCACACATTTCAACACATTAACTAAATTCAATACATTAATTAAATTCCAACATAAAATCTTAAGTGGCATTTGATTTAGTCTTTTCGGTTTTAGTTTTTACGTGTGAAAAAATGCGAACAATGCATGTATATTGCGACAAACAGTGATTTTGGAAAACAAAGTTAATACACAAAACATAGAAAACTTTTATTTACTTTTCTTGTTTTGGGAAGCAAAGAAAGAATGACAGATATTTATTCTTCTATTATTCCTTCCTTCCTTCTATAGTGCCATCCATCTCCCTTCCATTCCCTTCGTCGTCCCATAGATATTCTATTATTTTGCAAGTAATACTGAAAAATCAAAACACAAAAAATAATTTAAACCAAACATTACCTTAAATTTTATGTGGATTTTTCTATTCACATGAGTGTTGTTCAACCAATGCTTGAATGCATGATTTTGAAGTGGTTTGAATGAGGATTCTTCAATTGGTTCTTTACAGCGAACCCTCAATACAGAATCTTGATATGCTTATGTATTTTTCTGTAATAATATATGGCTATATAAGGATAAAAAATATTTTTAATCATGGAATCTAAACGAGTATGCATTAGAGGGGTCAAGTGATCAATAGTAGTTGAAAAATAAAATTCATGTGATCAAACAAGCGATCGGATCGGATGTTACGTACAGGTAATCATTTGCACTATATAGGCTCAGATTACATATGTGAAGTGTATACCATTGGCTTATGAAGAGTTTAGAAGGTGACACTTTGACTTGTTTTTGGGTAGCACAACCAAACAAAAAGTTAACAACTTGAGAATATTGGGCGTAAGTTCGCTTAGTTGATTGTCTATCGTTATTGTGCAATAGGAGGATTTTTTTAACTTTAGAAAATCGTGGACTTTATTTGCAAGTAATTTGAATGTTATTTAATTGTAACATGCGTCTGTTTTCTATTGTTGTTTGTGTTGGAATTTTGGGGACGAAGTGTGTTAAGTAGGGATGTAACAATTCGGAATTTTGATCACTTTGTATTTGAATATCTATTTTTTTGTATTTTGAATTGGATGTTATAAAATTGATATAATAGTCTTGTTTGCCTCCCTTTCGATCTTAATAAATGATGGTACACTTATTTAGCGAAGTGTTTATAAAATTTTCTGATTTAATGATATAGCGATAATATAACGTAAATCGTTTTACCCATAAAAGATTTTTTTCTAATAGATCATTTGAACCTTTTGTCCTTATCTAATTAATCATTACTAGGGTAATTAGAAACTGGATATATTTTGAGATGACCCCAAACCCCCGAGCCATGGAAGCAAGGATAATCATTGGAATATAACTCATTAATCATATCAGCAAATTACAGATAATAGCATAAACATGAAATAGAATAATTTACATCAATATGAAAGCGGAATCATAAAATGTAATAATCATCAGAGTGGCACAGTTATAGGATACAACTTAGTACATAAAAAAATTGATCAGTCTACATCGAGATCAACGGTACATATACATAAGGTAGTACATAATAGAAATAATCAGTCTACATAGCGATCAGCGGTACATATACATAAGATAGTACATGCAGTAATGTCAATAGTCCAAAATATAAATAAAAGTTAGTCTTCGCCTTCAGCCAAAAGTGCACTCCAAACTATAGTGCTAAGCCAAAATAAATCCTGCTACTTGGTTGCCCCTGTAAAATAAGGGCACCCGAGTTTGCAAGTGAAAACAAACTACGAGTCAGTCATAGGACTGGTGTGAGAAATCTTACTTAACTTATTTAATAATAAGGCTAATCATTTGATAAAATAAGGGCACCCGAGTTTGCAAGTTCAGGACCACGCCACTAACGCGGAACGGGTTTACTCCATTGGATTGCCAGTGCATAAAACAAGTAAATCATTTAAACAATGCAATGTTTTTTACAAAAATGAAGCCATTATAAGATTCAGGTCCCATCACACAATGCAACGCAAGCCAGAGGATAGAGTTTTACCTTATAATGGCCAAAATATGCTTGATACATATAAACCAAAATCATTTGATATTATCACTAGTGCATATATGTTTCAAAAGAAATTTCAATCATAATGTATCAATCATAGACGGCATGGGTACCATATATCATATCACCATATATAGGTTTACAATCAAAACCGCACAATGTCACGTATTGGAAATTGGATTCCATCAAGAGTCGAGGCAAGGGATGTACTCCTCACTGGCTTCGAGACACTCTAGCAAATGCCTCAGGATCCCCCGTAGTGAACCCTTGGATCTTGCAAGGCCGGTCCACACTTACGTTAGTGGATTGGCAATTCCTGAACACATGTTTCCCGGTCCTATTGGACCTATCCATCGGCCCCGTAGTGACCGATATATCCGAGGCGCCTCGCATTCCATCATCCACATAGGTGAAAATAAATAAATGTCTGGGCTCCATACCATGACACCACCCATAGCTAGAAAGTAACGTCATGCACTCCCTGCTCTCCCTTATCCAGTTTTTGAATCATACCGAGGTGTGAGGCTCGCGAATTAATGCTATACACAAAGTTATGCTATATCATAGCCGTGCTTTAATCATCAACCACAAGACTCTGCTTTTCAACAAAAGCCTTGATCATTTGCATCTCAACATGCCACACTGACATTCCACGCCATGCGACTGATGTCTATCGATATATAACCTCTAAGCTCGTACGTCTTAGAGATGGGTGTTAAGCAAGAGAATAAATTCTCCGCCACCAAACAGATATATATTTAATAGAAATCAATCAACACAGAACGAAATCCAATGTCAGATACACATTCATTTACTAGTCCGTTCTGGGTCTGAACGAAACCGGAGGCACCTTATTCCTCATTCCATATGTCCAATACGGAAGAGAGGCTCTCACACATCTGGACAATCAACAAATACGTCCAGACCACTACCACTGTAACCTCATCAAGGGAGCTACCCTATCTCTAAGGCATCAGTAGTAATCCACACAATGTGAAGATCACCGGTCTTGCACTGTCAACATATCTTCGACTTTTAATCGTCGACCAATTATCTGAAATGAGAATTAACTCATCCTTTTCAAATAATTCACATATACATAGAATTTAAATCAATTCTTTCCATGGTTAAACTATTTGACATTCATGTTTCAGTTCATTAATATAATTTTCATGTCAAGTACACCCAAACATCAAAATATCTGATAAACCAAGTAAAGTTGGTTTATTTCCATTCCAAATCATTCATAATATTTTAAAACGATTTATCGCTATTTTTATTTATATAAAAATAGCCTATTTTAATTAAACGACGCTTCAGGTCATACGCGGCCCTGGCGCTGTTTTTATTCAGATTTGAATTACACATTTCTCAAAATCTAACTGTTGGATCTTAACAAATTTAAGATCGTTGGAAAGATCTTTTCAAAGCGAACCCAACGGTTCCGGTTTCGGGAAAATCCGACGGTCGGATCTCTCGGTATAATCGTTCAAAGTTACGATTCCAAAACACAAACTACTGCGCGAGATTCGTTTAATTTTAATATATATATATATAATTCATTCAACGATTTCCAAACCATTTCCACTTCAAAAATTTGGCTAACGCCTTTAAATTTCAAAAAAAATCGCCATAGCCTCCTTTGTTTGGAGAGCGTTTTGGAAATTTGTTGGAACGTATTAGGCACCCAATAAATCCAGAAACAACATACACAATTTTTAGTGACCTATTCTATGCCCAAGGCAGTGTGTAAAAATCATAACTCTAGATATAAATCTCGTCACCTTGTCCAGTGTTGGAAAATAAATAATCCATGTGTCGTATCTAAAAACAGGAGAGACGTGAATTATTGTCAACTCCAGACTCGTGTGGGGTTTTTATTAATCTTGCCATTTACCGTTATATTTTGTTTAGTCCATATCAGTCCTCAGTTCAACCTGTAGTTCAATCATCGCCATACGAGCCTCTCGCTTGTATGGTAATTCCAACCTCATCATACAAGCTCCAAATGCTTATATGGAATATGATAGAATATGCTATCTTCAAGTAGTATGCCATGTAGTGTAGTTCAAAATTAATTGTTGCAATCCTATGGCGTTGTTTATAATCTCATACAGAACAACCAACACACCTGTAACAACCCGGAAAATCTGAACCAGTTTAAAAAATTTTAATTGGCTATTTTAGTGGATTTTAAACATTTAAAATAAATATTTTAGATAATAATGACGAAAAGTATGTTTGAATCAATGTTTGAAAATAAATATAATTATTTTGAATTATAAACAAGGCCTGAAAAGGCGCGGTAGTTTCAAAAATTGAATTCAAACTTTGACTGACTGTACCGGGTGCAAAATAAAACGGATTTTAGTGAAACCAAAAATATTTAAATCTGTTGGTGAATATCTTTCTAACGAATCTGAAAAATCGAAGTTTCATAGCGGGAATCAAAAGTTATGGCCAAATGAATTTTCAAAAAGGTCGCTATAGAGAATATATCGCCCTTGAAAATAGACATTTTACATACGACCTCAGAATTTGACGAAACCACTTTTGTTGGATCCGGGATGTCAAATTATTGCTAGGTTTCAAATTTCATAATTTTTGAAGTTAATATGTGAGCGTGGCGAAGAAAAATGTGTTTTGGTTAATTACAGTTAAATTGGATCGACCAGAAAATGGCCATTTTTCAAATGGTCTCAGAATTCGACGAAACTAGTTTTGTTGGGACCGTATCGTCAAAAAATAGCTAGATTTATTTTTCGGGAATTTTTAGAATCAGTATGTAGCCCTGACAAATTGAAATGTACATTCAAATCAAATATTGAATGTTTTATATTTTAATTTGAAGAAAAACTGACTGAAACAGTCGAATGGGCCCACGAAACATATTCCATTTGTTCAGAATGGGGGTATTTAGCTAGGGGTGACCGTCGTTGGGTTTGGATTGGAGTTATTATGTAAAGAGGGGTATTTTTGAATTTTTAAAAATATATAAATATAAAAAAAATACCTCAGCCAATCTGAACTCGACAAATCGCTTTTCTTCCCCGATACCCACCCCCCCCCCCCCAGCGCACAACGGAAAGCAATTCTCCCCTTCTCTCCTCCTTTTCTTCGAATCCACGCGCCAAAATCATATGCCCCATTTAGGGTTTTTGTAGAGCAGGCCACGAGCTTCACATCCATGTAAGGATTGGATTTTATCGTTGGGTATTCAGCAAGTTACGGGCCCCCGAATTCAGAGACTTCAACCCGCCGCCGCCAACGACTGGAGCCACCGAAGTGGACCTTACCCCCACGCGCCTGAGCGTCGTTCCTCCCTCCTCGATGTTGTACCCTCTGATCGTCCTATCGATTCACGGTTTTCGCGAAAATCGCGACCCTAGTTTTGAACAAACTGCTGAGAGGTACGGCTGATATTATTTAAACTGGTTCAGATTTTTCGGGTTGTTATAATCCCCCACTTAAAACTTTTCATCCCCGAAAAGTAACAAAGTCGATTTGATTCACTAACTCTACTTTCATTCTGGCTTCCATTCTTCAACTTTTCAATTTCTAAGAATTTTCAAATTCTTCAAAAATTTGGCTAACACCCTAAATTTTCGAAAATTTCGCCATAACCTCCTATGTACGGGGAGGGGTTTAGAAATTTATTGGGTCGTATTAGGTACCCAATAAATCCTAATAAGCATACACATATTTATAGTGATATATTCTAGTGTCCACGGGGGAGTGTGTATGGATAATAACTCCAGAGAATAAATTCTCGTCACCCCATAAATAGATTTTGTGCCTTATCAACTAGAGAGACGTACTTATTATCATCTCTAGACCCATGTGGGGTTTTTATTAATCTGGCAATTTATCGTTACAATTTTATATGGTCCATATCAGTCATCAGTTCAACCTGTAATATATAGTCATCGCCATACAAGCCTCTCGCTCGTATGGTAAATCTTTAACCTCATCACACAAGCTCCAAATGCTTATGTGGTATATGATGAAGTATGCTATCTTCAAGAAGTATGCCCTCTTCCAGAAGTATGCCATGCAGTGTAGTTCAAAATTAATTGTTACTATCTTATGGCGACATTTATTAATTACACACAGAATAACCAGCAGTCTGCATCCAATGGCACTCACAGGAGTTGATATAATAATAAAATTGCGCATCCAACTCATTAAGGTTTACCTATTTGTCGGGCACACAAATAAAATCTTTACTCAACAACAAATCCATTTTTCTTGTTCAAATAATTCACAATCTATTCTCTAATCAGTTCAATGTGTGATTTAACCGAATAAATTCTACCATTCATCCTCTTATAGATATTGGCTATTTTAGTGGATTTTAAACATTTAAAATAAATATTTTAGATAATAATGACGAAAAGTATGTTTGAATCGATGTTTGAAAATAAATATAATTATTTTGAATTATAAACAAGGCCTAAAAATGCGCGGTAGTTTCAAAAATTGAATTCAAACTTTGCCTGACTGTACCGGGTGCAAAATAAAACGGATTTTAGTGAAACCAAAAATATTTAAATCTGTTGGTGAATATCTTTCTAACAAATCTGAAAAATCGAAGTTTCATAGCGGGAATCAAAAGTTATGGCCAAATGAATTTTCAGAAAGGTCGCTATAGAGAATATATCGCCCTTGAAAAGAGACATTTTACATACGACCTCAGAATTTGACGAAACCACTTTTGTTGGATCCGGGATGTCAAATTATTGCTAGGTTTCAAATTTCATAATTTTCGAAGTTAATATGTGAGCGTGGCGAAGAAAAATGTGTTTTGGTCAATTACAGTTAAATTGGATCGACCAAAAAATGGCCATTTTTCAAACGGTCTCAGAATTCGATGAAACTAGTTTTGTTGGGACTGTATCGTTAAAACATAGCTAGATTTATTTTTCGGGAATTTTTACAATCAGTATGTGGCCCCGGCAAATTGAAATGTACGTTTAAATCAAATATTGAATGTTTTATATTTTAATTTGAAGAAAAACTGACTGAAACAGTCGAACGGGCCTACGAAATATATCCCATTGTGTTCGGAATGGGGGTATTTAGCTAGTGGCGACAGTCGTTGGGTTTGGATTGGAGTTAGTATGTAAAGAGGGGTATTTTTGAATTTTTAAAAATATATAAATATAAAAAAATCCCTCAGCCAATCAGAACTCGACAAATCACTTGTCTTCCCCGATACCCCCCCCCCAGCGCACGACGGAAAGCAATTCTCCCCTTCTCTCCCCCCTTTTCTTCGAATCCACGCACCAAAATCATATGCCCTAGTTAGGGTTTTTGTAGAGCAGGCCATGAGCTTGACATCCATGCAAGGATTGGATTTTATCGTTGCGTATTCAGCAAGTTACGGGACCCCGAAGTCAAAGACTTCCACCCGCCGCCGCCAACGACTGGAGCCACCGAAGTGGACCCCACCCCCCACGCGCCTGAGCGCCGTTCCTCCCTCCTCGATGTTGTACCCTCTGATCGTCCTATCGATTCACGGTTTTCGCGAAAATCGCGACCCTTGTTTTGAACAAACTGCTGAGAGGTACGGCCGATATTATTTAAACTATTTAATAGCACTTTAAAGCGCTACGATTTATGATTTTACAATAAAAATCATATCTTTCTGCTATGTAGATGAAATCCAGTGAAACAAGAGACAGTGGGCTCGTGAGGACGTCTTCTACATTTTAGAAGAGACCGCATATTTTTCTGAGCCTTCTGCAATTTTTGGTGGAGTGGAACCCAATGTGAGATTTCTGTGCTATAAACGATATGGAAACGACGATGTATAAATTATATAGTTGATGTATGAGTTATATAAGCATTGTACACCTCATGTATAAGCGTTGTATAAGTTATATGTTCGATGTATAAGTTATATATGCGTTGTAAAAATTATATATGCAATGAAATGACATTGAAATGAATTGAAGTGAATTGAAATATATTTATATACAAATATATATATATATACTCCCCTCGTCCACAGACCATGGACGATATTTATTTGTTGTGATACTGTTGGTTTATTTGGTTGATGTGAAATTTGGTGAATAATGCGAATGGTTGGTAGAATTGTTTGTGGTTGAGAATGATTAATTGTGGTTGAAAAATACCCATTTGGGGTTGAAAACAAAATTATAAAAGGTTGTGGAAATGAAAGAAAAGCATGCTCGCCTGCGTGCGAATTAGATGCATGAAATCCCCACTGTCCAAAACCGCAAGGTTTTAAGGTAAAACGAGGAGCCGTACATCGATACGGTCCCGGTTTTAACTACCCTGCCGTTATGCTGCCGAAATTTCCTGTTGATTTATTCTCATGTGTTGAAATTATATTCATGTGTTGAATAGAGATTCATGTGCCGAGTGACATTCATGTTTTGAAATAAATCGTTTTATAAGAAAAATCACATTTTTATCACCTGTTTGAACTATATAAAATAATCGTGTTTTGAAATAAATTATTTTATAATAAAAATCACATTTTTATCACCTATTTGAACTATATAAAATAATCGTGTTTTGAAATAAATTGTTTTATAATAAAAATCACATTTTTATCACCTGTTTGAACTATATAAAATAATCGTGTTTTGAAATAAATTGTTTTATAATAAAAATTACATTTTCATCACCTGTTTGAACTATATAAAATAATCGTGTTTTGAAATAAATTGTTTTACAATAAAAATCACATTTCTATATATATATGAATTGTTAAAAATAGTGATGTGTCGAAATAAATATATGTTGATAAAAATATCATTTTTATCAAATGTATGAAGTGAATATGGTTTTGAAATCGAAGAATGGATTATATTTATATATATATATAATTAAAATAAAATCGAATAACGAAGCTGCAGTTCGTATTTTGAATCCGTGATTTCAAACGATTATTGCGAGAGATCCGACCATCGGAATTTCCCGAAACCACAACCGTTGGGTCCGCCTTGGAAATATCTTTCCAGCGGCACCAACTTTGTAAAGATCCAACGGTTGGACTGTCTGGAATGTTTAATTCAAATCTGAAGAAAAACAGCGCCAGAATCGATTATATATATATATATATATATATATATATAGTTAAATTAAATCGAATAACGACGATGCAGTTCGTATTTTGAAATCGAAACTTCAAACGATTGTATCGGGAGATCCGACCGTCGGATTTTCCCAAAACTAGAACCGTTGGATTCGTTTTGAAAAGATCTTTCTAATGATATAAAATTTGTGATGATCCAACGGTTAGATTTTCAGATATGTGTAAATCAAATCTAAAGAAAAACAGCGCCACGGCCGCGTTACGGCCTGAAGCGTCGTTTGAAAGAATTGGCTATTTTTAAATAAATAAAAATAGCGATAAATCGTGATAAAATATTATAAACGATATGGAATGAAAATAAATTGAATTTGCTCAGTTTAGTGGATATTTGATGGTTGAATGTGTTTGGCGTGAAAATTACATTAAAGAACATAATTAGGGATATCGAATAATTTAACCATTGAAATGAATTGATTTGAAATTTTAAATATACATGAATTATTTGAAAAGGCCGAGTTGATTACCATTTCAAATAATTGATCGACGAGTGAAAGTCGAAGATACGAAGACGGTGCAAGACCGATGATCTTCACGTCGAATGGAGGGGTGCTACTGATGCTCATGATAGGAGTAGCTACCTTGAAGGGACTGAGGTAGTAGCCGTCCGGACGTACTTGTTGATCGTACGGATATGCGAGGTATTGAGTGCCTCTGGTTTCGTTCAGACCCAGAACGGACTAGTAAATGGACTGTGTGTCTGACATTAGATTTCATTCTGTGTGATTGATAGCCATCAGTTGCATGGCGTGAATTGCCTGTGTGGCATGCTGAGATGCAGTGATCAAAGCTTTTGTTGAAAAGAAGAGTTTTGTGGTTAATTATCAAAGCACCACCTATGTGGCATAGCTTTGTGTTTAGCGTTGTTTCGCGAGCCTCACACCCCGGTATGAGCCAGAAACGGGATAGGACATCAGGGAGGGCATGCGTTTCTTTCTAGCTAGGGTGGTGTCAGTGACCTACCAGCCCTGACATTTATATTACTTTCACCTGTGTGGTTGTTGTTGTTGCGAGGCGCCTCGGATATATCGGTGACTATGTGGAGCCGATGGGGTCATAGGACTCATTTACAACCCCAAAGGGCGGGGAAACGCAGTGTTCATGGTTTAAGTTTAATCCATATCGAGTGGGCCGGCCCTGACGATCCAAGGCTTGACAGAGTACTTGCCTGAGACATGGTAGGCTAGATTGTCTCGAAGTGGTGAGGACGATCCCTGGCCTTGGTTCATGACGGAAATCCAATTTCCAAATACGACATCGTGCAGTTTTGATTGTATATATATATGGCGACATGATATATGGTACCCATGCCGTCTATGATTGATAGTTATGATTCAAATTGTTTTTGAAACATATAAGCACTAGTGATAATATCAAATGATTTGTTTTGCTCGTATCAATCATATTTTGGCCATTATAAGGTGAAACTCTATCCTCCGGTTTGTGTTGCATTGTGTGATGGGAACTGAGTCTTATAATGGCTTCATTTTTATGAAAAGCATTGCGATGTTTAAAAGAATTACTTATTTTAAAGCACTGGCAATCCAATAGAGTAAACCCGTTCCACGAAAGTGGCGTGGTCCCGTGATTGGCCATATTATAAAATGTGTTAAGTAGATTTCTCATACCAGTCCCATGACTGACTCATAGTTTGTTTCACTTGCAAACTCGGGTGCCCCTTTTCTACACGGGCAGCCTTGTATTCAGGTTTTAGCAGGCTCTTTCTGGATAGCTGGAGCTGAAGATGGATTCTATCATTTACCTCTTTTTATGTTGTTCAGCTCCTATTGTACATTTATGTTTGTTTTCCGCTGTAGACATTCATGTATAGCTGAACTGTATTTGTACTAAGTATGGTCCTGTATACTGTGTAACTCTGAGGTTTATTATATCCAGTATATTCTGTTGTACATTATCTGGTGTATTTATTTATTTCTGTATTTGCTGTTATGTGTTATATTCCAAAGATTACCCTTGCCTTCGTGTTACGGGGTTTGGGTCGTCACAACACCGCATCCAATGGCATTCACAGGAGTTTTTATAATAAATAAAATTGCGCAACTAACTCATTAAGGTTTACCTATTTGTCGGGCACACAAATAAATTCTTTACTCAACAGCAAATCCATTTACTTGTTTAACATGTGTATATATATGCATATCTAAGCTAAAAATAATATTTTTAGCGAACAAATAATTATTTCCATACATGGTTATTTTTAACACTTCATATTCATGTTAAAAATAATATTTTCAATGAACAATCATTTATTTCAACCCATGGTTATTTTTAACACTTCATATACATGTTAAAAATGATATTTTTAATGAATAAACATTTATTTCAACCCGTGGCCATTATTATTACTTCACATACATGATAAAAATAATATTTTTGGCGAACAAAAATATATTTCAACACATGACCATTTTTATTACTTCACATACATGATAAAAATAATATTTTTGGCGAACAAAAATATATTTCAACATATGACCATTTTTATTACTTCCCATACATGATAAAAATAATATTTTTGGCGAACAAAAATATATTTCAACACATGACCATTTTTATTACTTCCCATACATGATAAAAATAATAATTTTTGGTAAACAAAAATATATTCCAACACATGACCATTTTTATTACTTCACATACATGATAAAAATAATATTTTTGGCGAACAAAAATATATTTCAACACATTATCATTTTTATTACTTCCCATACATGATAAAAATAATATTTTTAGCGAACAAAAATATATTTCAACATATGACTATTTTTATTACTTCCCGTACATGATAAAAATAATATTTTTGGTGAACAAAAATATATTTCAATACATGACCATTTTTATTTAGCTCATATACACATAAAAATGATATTTTTATCGTTCAAACAATTTATTCCACACATTAATATTTTTAGTGGTTCATACATACAATAAAAATGTTATTTTTATTGTTCAAACAATTTAATTCAAACATGAATATTTTTAGTGGTTCATACATACAATAAAAATGTTATTTTTATTGTTCAAACAATTTATTTCAAACATGAATATTTTTAGTGGTTCATACATACAATAAAAATGTTATTTTTATTGTTCAAAAAAATTATTTCAAACATGAATATTTTTAGTGGTTCATACATACAATAAAATTGTTATTTTTATTGTTCAAACAATTTATTTCAAACATGAATATTTTTAGTGGTTCATACATGCAATAAAAATGTTATTTTTATTGTTCAAACAATTTATTTCAAACATGAATATTTTTAGTGGTTCATACATACAATAAAAATGTTATTTTTATTGTTTAAACAATTTATTTCAAACATAAATTTTCAGTGGTTCATTTTAGAAAATTTCGCCATTACAATGGCAAGGTATTTAGCACTGGCACCGTGTCTGAGCACGACTCCTCTGCTAACCTAGGTCTTGCAGCATTACAATAATTTCATTTCAATGATTTCCACAATACCATTCATTTCAACAACACAATGAACTTACCACAAACACAATCAATTTTGTTACAACCACAATCAATCATTCACAATCACAATTAATTTCACACCACAATCATCACACAATCATCCATGGTTTAACAGAAAGTAGTGTCAGGAGCTACTAAGCCCCGTCTGCAACCTATTGTATTTTTCTCCATTTTATTTGAATTTAGAAATCTCACATTGGGTTCCACTCCTTCTTAATTTGTGGCTAGCTCTAAAATTCCTCCGGTCACTTCTAGAATGTAGTGTGCGATGTCACGGTCCCAACGGTTCTTGTTTCATCGAATTTCGACATCGTATCAAAAAGATATGATTTGTATAATTAAATTAAATTTTGCAACGCTTTTAAATGTTGTAAACCCTTTAAATTATAAAACACGTACCTCGGTTTTTCAATTCAAAACTCAGTTTTGAATTTTTGTTCAATCGGTGAAGCTTGGTGAAACACCCCACCTCCGTTAGGGTCACTCTCAAAGGGAATGCCCTAATTTTGGTGGAGGTTTATAAGTACAAGTCACAGATATACAAGACAGATATAAGAACACATATTTGTAAACAGCGGAAGAACAACAAACTTTTATTTTATAAAGTCAAATACGTGTTACAACAACATCCTTTCCAAAAACATAGCATAACATTTTCATAATCAGTCTTGAGTACATGATTTAAAGAAGCATAAATAAAACATAGATAAACTTCCAAAAGTCCCCATAGTGGATTGTCCAAAGCCATAGTTCAAAACAGGAAAGTCCAAGCAATACATTTCTCTTCTTCAAGCTGGATGTTGAGGCTGATCAAGCTGCTGTGTTCCCTCCCTGAGGACCTGGGGGGGGAAACGGAAGAAAGAAGACGAAAGGAAAATAGAGTCAGACATAAAGCCTGAGTAAGTCTAGTACTATTTTGTCTATGAATAAAGAACTGGGTATGATAAGTAATAACAAGAAGTGGGCAAACACTATAACTTGGTTAAGTTGTCTAGGGTCGAATATACTATCGTACCCCATGTTAATCTCTGAACCCATATAAACTAGTTTCCAACTGGCACCCATAATCAGGGTGATGTGATCCATTCTATGATGATCGGCTCCTACTCGCATAGTTACATGTGTCTTACGGCCCCCGATGTCTGTAGTTACCTATGCTGGTCCCACCATGGGGTGTATCAAGTCCCATAGTGGCAACCCGACACAACCTTAGAGTGCACAGGTATGCTACTGGTGTCCAGTGCCTTATTTTTCTGCGCCGGAGTGTGTGCACGCCCGCACTCCGTTAGAACCTACACTGCTACACCACCGCCGTCGATTTGACCTCTTACAATCAGCCCAGTAATCGTGCCCCACCCTGCCTAGTTTCAGGGTATCCTGATACACCTTTTAGGGTTACTGCTGAAAAGGGTCCCCCGTTACTAGGTTTTCTATCTCTAGCCAACATGCTAAGTTGGTTAAGTGTTTCCTAACCTAACCCCACCAGTCCGTTTAGTTTAGCATGTTCCATTTTGATTAAGTCTTTAGTCCACTTAATCCTAACAATCCTGACTCAGCCTTAATTGTCTTATTAAGGCCCTGACCTCTCACATTAGACAGGTATTGTTGTGGCTGCCTGTTGCCGGTTGGTTCCGGGCAGTCTTACGCCACAACTCAGTCTAACCTCGGGTCCTTGCTGGGCTCCATGTTTAACCTCCCACATTGGATAGGTATTGTTGTGACTACTGGACAGCCGGGCGGTTCCGGGCAGGTTTACATCACAACTCAATCCAACCTCGGGTTAAACACATCGTATTTTCTACATTTACATATCTTGTCATTCTTCTTTATTTATATGTAAATATTTGCGGCCCATTATTAAGTTAATAGTGTAAAGATTACACCAATCACGGGCCCAACCCATACTTGAATTTGGGCCCTTCTATTTTATATTTTCATTCATTAATTAATTTTTAACCCAACGTTATTTTCCCCCGTTTTACACGTCCGTTCATATATATTGGGCTTAGCCTTTTAAAGCCCAATTTAGCCATGCGAAAGGGGAGGCTTATGGCGTATACACAAAGAGGGGAAGGTGAGCGCATGAACTTGCAATACGACGTTGGAAATACAAAATAGAAATTGGTGTACTTGCATAGTGGTAACATAGGTGACATGAATAAAAGCATGTGAACTTGCATAGGTTTAACTACAACATGAACCTATATTCTTATTTAGGCATAATGTCAAACATAAGCATGTCATAAATATTCCTAGCATAAGCATAGCATAATGTCAAACATAAGCATGGCATAAATACTTTTAGCATAAACATGGCATAAACATAAACAAGTCATGTTCATAAGGTTTCTACATGTTTACAAAGGGGATACTTTGTTACTAACACAAAAGCATAGTTCAACTTAATCATAATTTAAGTCTAATCACATAACATACTTATGCATAAATATTCCTAATCATGGTGTTTGTTTTAAACTTGCAAAAAGGGGATTTTTGAGTCCAACCTAGCCATGTCTCACATATGTCATTTAACAATATAGAACTAACATGGATTTCAATTATGCCAAATATCATTCCTAGCCATAAGTTTGCAAAAGCATGACTTAATACATGGATTATGGTGTCAAAATTCCAACATAGTTACATATGAACTATAACAACCAAACTTGTTTCAATTACTTGCAAAATGATTTATGCACAAAATATACATCATGATGGCATAATAACCAAGCCCAAACTCGCATAAATTTCAATCAACTACATACATGTAGCTTCAACATAGATAACATAATTTGCGCAATATTCCAAACATAAACTTGTATAGAACTACCGCATGTAGTTCTTTATAACATAATCCATAAATATCCAAACGTACATAAATTGATAAGAACGCATAAATATGAATTACTTCCATTGCCACAATTCAAGCATACACATCAACACAGTTGTTTATTTATACCAAAGTAATACTCTACTTACAATGGTTGCGGCGAATCCTCTAATTAAGAGACACGATTCCTTTGTTGAATTGATTAGCTTTAGGTTGCTTGAATTGCTTTAGGCTTTAGAACTTTCTTCCTAACTCTCTCTCTAGTCGGCGGCTAATCCTTGTCGTTCCTCAGCAACATGGCGGCTATAATCTTATTTTGAATGAATAGATTAGGGTTTAGTCTAGGGTTGTTTATATAGAGGTTAGGAACTGATTAGGACCCTTGATGTTGCTTGGATTGATCATAGCCATTCATTAGATAGAGAGACCAATTAAAACTTGCCACCTAGCCCTAATGACAAAGCAGACCACAGAAATTCGACCAAACACAGACCTGGCCAGCCAGGGCTTGACCAAACCTGACCAGCAGGTCATTTTTGACCTGGGCGCACTTGGCAGGTGCGCCAGGTCAAAAATGTACTGGCGCACTTCACAGGTGCGCCAGTGCATTTTTGTTCTGGCGCACTTCCCAAGTGCGCCAGTGCATTCTGACCCGTTTTCCGGTTTTTCGCCCAACTTCGTTCGTCCATAACTTCTTCATACGATATCCTTTTTCGAAAACTCGGACTCTATTTCACGTATTTTTCCGAGACGAACGCAATGGCGTATCCCATTTCCCTTAGTTCTTTGATTTGAATTTGATTATACTTTAATTTATGAATCTCATAGTTACAGAATTCTCGGGGTGTTACATTCTCCCCCACTTAAAAGGATTTCGTCCCCGAAATCTTCAAGTTAGGAGGAATGTAAATCCTAACATTCAATCATCCATCTACTCATCCATCAAACACGAGCATCCATTGTCCTTAAAAGACTTCTAATGCTTCATGATCATATGCAAAGTGTGTGTGTACATGTACTTATCTAATGCAAAATCAGGCGGTCTACTGATTCAGTTGACCTCCTTAATGCGAATTATGTAAGTGCGATGAATCCATCATGTATGCAATTTTTTTTTCCTATTCATGATTCTACATGAGTGCACAATCATTCATACAAATGCAACATCCATATGACAACACATTACAGTTCAACCATATACGAGTGCAAACATATATGCATATGCAATATGAAGTGACTGAGCCGATCTAAAACCTAGATGGTGTGTGTATATGCAACCACGAGCAACCACTAGCAATCACTTGCAACCACTTGCAACCATCATACATAACATGTTTCAATTACATGTTTTCATCCAAAGGGTTTCTACCTAAAAGATAAGGTCGAGGAAATATACCTAAGAAGATAGATAAAAGCGCAACTTAAGGAAAATGAAAGATCAAGGATGTACCCTCGAACAGAAAAGGGTAGGCTGTACGGATTCTAGCTTCAGTTTCCCAAGTCGCGTCTCCCTCGGCGTCGCTCCACTGAACTTTGACGAGCTTGACTTCGCGGTTGCGTAGCTTCTTCACTTCCGTTCCTAAGATGCGGGTTGGAACTTTTCTTATGGTTGCTTCGCGCTCCACTTCGGCCTCTTCGAGTATATTTGGCTCTACCACTTCAGCAGACTCATGTAGACATTTTCGGAGATGTGAAACGTGAAAGACGTTGTGGACTCCAGCCAACTTCTCAGGTAGCTCTAATCTATAGGACATTTTCCCAATTGTTCCTATCTAAAGGTATAGTCGAATGAAGCAAGTAAAACTTTGTGCCTATTAGGCAATGTCAAGACTGAAAACCTATGCCACATATATATTGATTAGGAGAAGAACTCTCTAAGCATCAGCCCCGAAGACCGAAATCAACATCAGACTGACACCCAAAGAATTACTCAACCCAACCACCATATATGATTCTAGGCAACTAAGCATGATGGACTCCTTTTAGGTCATAAGGGAGTCCCTTCCTAAGACCAATCTGTATCCTATAAAACCCAAAAACTTTAGTCAAACCAATGAACACCCTCGAGCCCCAACATGTGATACTAACAGATGAGTCATACTCCCTATGAGGTTTGCAATAGAAATTGGATTAAGAATAGGACCGAGAGGATATACACAAAAGATAGCATGCAAGTGAGCTTTACAGGAAGAGAAGGATCAAGGATATGCTCTTAAGAAGAGATACGATGCACGAATCTAGTCTTCAATCTTCTAAGTCGCACTTCCTTGAGCTTAACTCCATTATGCTTTGTCTGCCTTTAACTTCACTATTTCGTAGCTTCTTAATTCTTGTTTCCAAAATATGAGTTGGAACCCTTGCCTCTCGTTCCTCTTTCACTTATTCTCCTTCTAGTATACTTGGCTCAAGCCTAACTGCGTACTCATGGTTCCATGCAAGCTCTCCAAAATTCATTAGTGAATCTTGGATCTTGTTCACTTACTAGAAGGTATTCCACATAGATGAATTATCTCTTGAAAATAAACAAATGTCAACTATGTTGCCAAATGTACTTACTAAGGTGATTCTTTACAACTTATGCATCAGCGAAATGAACCTTCAGCCTTAGTGGCGAACACTACTGGAGCGCCCTATTCTGAAATGCTCCTCCTAATGAACCCCTTTTCTAGAAGCTCTTTAATCTATTTACTGAGCTCTTTCCTTTCTCGTGGAGCCATGTGTCTAACGGGCAACGCAACGGGCTTTGCATTATCTACAAGATATATGCGGAAGTCTATCTCCCGCTTCGGAGGCAAGCCCTTCACCTCTTCGAAGACATCCGGATATTCCCGGACCACTCTAACTGATTGCAAATTTTCAACAGAGGCATCTAGCGATTCAAGATAACTAAGCATAACCGCATACGAGGGATTACAAGAAATTTCCAAAGTATTACCGAGCTGGGTTAGGAGCCTAACAACCCTTTTTTCACAATCAAGGATGGCCCCATTACTGGATAGCCAATCCATACCCAAAATCAAACCATACCCCGAAAAGCCCAAAACAAAGGCACTACACTGAAATTCTACACTTAGAATAGAAATTTTCAAATCCAACACAGATCATAGACAAATGAGCTGGGCCCCCAATTGGGTTTGAAACAATTAAGGGGTCCTCTACCATACTAGTTTTTAGGTGCAGAGATTCTACTAAAGCAGACGAGATAAAGGAGTGTGACGCGCCAGAATCAAATAAAGTGCGAACGGGGTGATCGTAAAGATAAACTACACTTTCTACAGAAGTGTTCGTACCTCGCTGTTGCAAAGGTGGCGCTTCCAGCACATGAATCTGTGCCCCTGGGGTGGATCCAGTGCCTTGCCCCTGTCCCCGTTTCTTTGGGCAGTCCTTAGCCCTATGGCCCGTCTCACCGCAAGAAAAGCACCCACCATTCTCCTTGGCCTTCTTTTTCCGGCAGTCCTTTACTAAGTGCCCCACTTTGCCACAGAAATTACACGTCCTCTTCTCTTTGTTGCCTTCCCCGCCCTTCTTAAAATCTGTCTTCTTGGGCTGCAAACCCTCTTTCTTCTTGCCCTTATCCTCTTCATTCAGCAATGCCATTTGCACCAATCTTTCATACGTGGCCCCCATGGGTATATGTGTCATGGCCAAACTGTGTAATGGCTCATTTAACCCTTTGACGAAACGGAGAGCCTTCTTGTGCGGGGTGTTGACTAGGTCAAGTCCAAACCTAGCCAGCTCATCGAACTGATTCACATACTCTCTGACAGTCTTGTCTCCTTGCTTAAGAAATAAGAATTTTTCCAACTGCAAACTTCTTTCCGCATCTGAGAGAAATTTAGTCTCAAACCTTGCCCTAAAGTCCTCCCATGTCTCCACTGGTCTTTCAGCATTAGTGACTTCCCACCAATAGGAAGCCTCGCCCTTCAATAGCCATACTGCCAACTGTACTTTTTGTCTGTCCTCTACCTCAAAGATGATGAATAGGTCTTCGGTTTCTTTTAGCCAATTTCTAGCTGCTACGAAGGACTCAGTTCCATGGAAATCCCTTCCTCCCATAGCTTTAAAATCTTTACATATCTTAGCGAATGTGTTTCCCCGTGGAGGAGGTGGAGAAAAAGGTGCTGCAGCAGCTGGATGATTTCCTTCCGATAGAGGAGGAGGAACGGTAGGACCTGGCTGAGTGGCCCTTGCTTCTAAGAATCGTCTAAACCAACCAGGTATTGGCACCCCTTCAGGCAAGTTAAGATCTTGGGACATGCTGAAACAAAAAGGATAGATTCAAAACGAAGGATAAGAGATAGTTCCTATGGCTTTGGGGAGTGGACTTTGCCTTTTAGAATAAAATAATATTTTTTTTTTTTTAAAATGCTTCTTTAAATTTCCTTTTTGAAAATAATTTTCCAAAACTTTTTATCTTATCTAGTAAACCTATGCTCTGATACCAAGTGAAACACCCCACCTCCGTTAGGGTCACTCTCAAAGGGAATGCCCTAATTTTTGGTGGAGGTTTATAAGTACAAGTCACAGATATACAAGACAGATATAAGAACACATATTTGTAAACAGCGGAAGAACAACAAACTTTTATTTTATAAAGTCAAATACGTGTTACAACAACATCCTTTCCAAAAACATAGCATAACATTTTCATAATCTGTCTTGAATACATGATTTAAAGAAGCATAAATAAAACATAGATAAACTTCCAAAAGTCCCCATAGTGGATTGTCCAAAGCCATAGTTCAAAACAGGAAAGTCCAAGCAATACATTTCTCTTCTTCAAGCTGGATGTTGAGGCTGATCAAGCTGCTGTGTTCCCTCCCTGAGGACCTGGGGGGGGGGGAAACGGAAGAAAGAAGACGAAAGGAAAATAGAGTCAGACATAAAGCCTGAGTAAGTCTAGTACTATTTTGTCTATGAATAAAGAACTGGGTATGATAAGTAATAACAAGAAGTGGGCAAACACTATAACTTGGTTAAGTTGTCTAGGGTCGAATATACTATCGTACCCCATGTTAATCTCTGAACCCATATAAACTAGTTTCCAACTGGCACCCATAATCAGGGTGATGTGATCCATTCTATGATGATCGGCTCCTACTCGCATAGTTACATGTGTCTTACGGCCCCCGATGTCTGTAGTTACCTATGCTGGTCCCACCATGGGGTGTATCAAGTCCCATAGTGGCAACCCGACACAACCTTAGAGTGCACAGGTATGCTACTGGTGTCCAGTGCCTTATTTTTCTGCGCCGGAGTGTGTGCACGCCCGCACTCCGTTAGAACCTACACTGCTACACCACCGCCGTCGATTTGACCTCTTACAATCAGCCCAGTAATCGTGCCCCACCCTGCCTAGTTTCAGGGTATCCTGATACACCTTTTAGGGTTACTGCTGAAAAGGGTCCCCCGTTACTAGGTTTTCTATCTCTAGCCAACATGCTAAGTTGGTTAAGTGTTTCCTAACCTAACCCCACCAGTCCGTTTAGTTTAGCATGTTCCATTTTGATTAAGTCTTTAGTCCACTTAATCCTAACAATCCTGACTCAGCCTTAATTGTCTTATTAAGGCCCTGACCTCTCACATTAGACAGGTATTGTTGTGGCTGCCTGTTGCCGGTTGGTTCCGGGCAGTCTTACGCCACAACTCAGTCTAACCTCGGGTCCTTGCTGGGCTCCATGTTTAACCTCCCACATTGGATAGGTATTGTTGTGACTACTGGACAGCCGGGCGGTTCCGGGCAGGTTTACATCACAACTCAATCCAACCTCGGGTTAAACACATCGTATTTTCTACATTTACATATCTTGTCATTCTTCTTTATTTATATGTAAATATTTGCGGCCCATTATTAAGTTAATGGTGTAAAGATTACACCAATCACGGGCCCAACCCATACTTGAATTTGGGCCCTTCTATTTTATATTTTCATTCATTAATTAATTTTTAACCCAACGTTATTTTCCCCCGTTTTACACGTCCGTTCATATATATTGGGCTTAGCCTTTTAAAGCCCAATTTAGCCATGCGAAAGGGGAGGCTTATGGCGTATACACAAAGAGGGGAAGGTGAGCGCATGAACTTGCAATACGACGTTGGAAATACAAAATAGAAATTGGTGTACTTGCATAGTGGTAACATAGGTGACATGAATAAAAGCATGTGAACTTGCATAGGTTTAACTACAACACGAACCTATATTCTTATTTAGGCATAATGTCAAACATAAGCATGTCATAAATATTCCTAGCATAAGCATAGCATAATGTCAAACATAAGCATGGCATAAATACTTTTAGCATAAACATGGCATAAACATAAACAAGTCATGTTCATAAGGTTTCTACATGTTTACAAAGGGGATACTTTGTTACTAACACAAAAGCATAGTTCAACTTAATCATAATTTAAGTCTAATCACATAACATACTTATGCATAAATATTCCTAATCATGGTGTTTGTTTTAAACTTGCAAAAAGGGGATTTTTGAGTCCAACCTAGCCATGTCTCACATATGTCATTTAACAATATAGAACTAACATGGATTTCAATTATGCCAAATATCATTCCTAGCCATAAGTTTGCAAAAGCATGACTTAATACATGGATTATGGTGTCAAAATTCCAACATAGTTACATATGAACTATAACAACCAAACTTGTTTCAATTACTTGCAAAATGATTTATGCACAAAATATACATCATGATGGCATAATAACCAAGCCCAAACTCGCATAAATTTCAATCAACTACATACATGTAGCTTCAACATAGATAACATAATTTGCGCAATATTCCAAACGTAAACTTGTATAGAACTACCGCATGTAGTTCTTTATAACATAATCCATAAATATCCAAACGTACATAAATTGATAAGAACGCATAAATATGAATTACTTCCATTGCCACAATTCAAGCATACACATCAACACAGTTGTTTATTTATACCAAAGTAATACTCTACTTACAATGGTTGCGGCGAATCCTCTAATTAAGAGACACGATTCCTTTGTTGAATTGATTAGCTTTAGGTTGCTTGAATTGCTTTAGGCTTTAGAACTTTTTTCCTAACTCTCTCTCTAGTCGGCGGCTAATCCTTGTCGTTCCTCAGCAACATGGCGGCTATAATCTTATTTTGAATGAATAGATTAGGGTTTAGTCTAGGGTTGTTTATATAGAGGTTAGGAACTGATTAGGACCCTTGATGTTGCTTGGATTGATCATAGCCATTCATTAGATAGAGAGACCAATTAAAACTTGCCACCTAGCCCTAATGACAAAGCAGACCACAGAAATTCGACCAAACACAGACCTGGCCAGCCAGGGCTTGACCAAACCTGACCAGCAGGTCATTTTTGACCTGGGCGCACTTGGCAGGTGCGCCAGGTCAAAAATGTACTGGCGCACTTCACAGGTGCGCCAGTGCATTTTTGTTCTGGCGCACTTCCCAAGTGCGCCAGTGCATTCTGACCCGTTTTCCGGTTTTTCGCCCAACTTCGTTCGTCCATAACTTCTTCATACGATATCCGTTTTTCGAAAACTCGGACTCTATTTCGCGTATTTTTCCGAGACGAACGCAATGGCGTATCCCGTTTCCCTTAGTTCTTTGATTTGAATTTGATTATACTTTAATTTATGAATCTCATAGTTACAGAATTCTCGGGGTGTTACACTTGGCCAAGATCAGACTGCTCCACGTAAGAGAGCGTCGAAGGTCGCGCCTGACGCTGGTGGTCTCGTTGAACTCGGCCGACGGTGGAGGGAGAAAACTGGCACGAGGCGACGCGACTTTGGAGGCTCGATTCTACGAAAATACTCAATGATAAATCACAAAACTTATATGGATTTGAAGAGGAGAAGATTCTCTACAAAATTCTCTAAAGAACCATTAAATTTTATTGAGTGGATTGCAATAAATCGAAGAGAGAAGGAGGGAGCATCAGCCGCCGTTTGTATCGAGGGTTACGGGGGTTTTTCTGGAAACGAAAATAATGAATGGAATTTTTCTATTGGTTTATATTTATATTTAATTCTTTTTAATTTCAAAAATATCCATTAGTGCGTACGAACTCCAGATCAAACCCAACGACTATTGCCCCTAGCTAAATACCCTCATTCCAGACACAATGGAATATGTTTCGTAAGCCCATTCGACTGTTTCTAATAGTTTTTATTCATATTAAAATATATAACGTTCAATATTGAATTTGAATGTACATTTTAATATACGGGGGCCACATACTGATTCCAAAAATTCCCGAAAAATAAATCTAGCTTTGTTTTGACGATACGGTCCTAACAAAACTAATTTCATCGAATTTGCAGACCATTTGAAAAATGGCCATTTTCTGGTCGATCCAATTTGCACTATATTTGCAAAACACGTTTCCTTTTGCCACGCTCACATATTAATTCCAAAAATTATGGAATTTTAAACCTAGCAATAATTTGATATTCTGGATCCAACAAAAGTGGTTTCGTCGAAAACGGATGTCGTTTGCAAAATGGCTATTTTTAAGAGCTTTGTTGTTATTTAAAAATGGAATTTTTAAATTCTGGCCAAATTTCTTTTAAAATTTCCTAAAAATAATTTTTTAAATTGGTTCTGATTTTCCGGGTTGTTACATATTTCATGTAAACATTAAAAAGTAACCTTCTATAGGCTTCTAATAGTTAATTAGGTTGGTTGAAAATGAGAAATAAATGGTTAAGAGGTGTAAACGGCCACATGAAAAAGGCACGCAAAGGAAGGGATATACATTGTTTCAGAAAATATTTTCTGACTCTTGTCATGAGGTCATCTATGTTATGCTAAGGAGACATCTATGTAAATCCATATGTGGATGTACTGTAGCAATTTTTGTTGTATATCTTTTATTTTTAGGTTGTGAAATAGAAGTTTTAATTAATATTTTTCTCTTTAAGCACCACGGTCCGGTTTGGATCAACTTATTTAAGTTCACTTTTCTGCTTTTCAGAAGTCAAAATCAGTACATCTTTGTTTTTAATATGGCAAAAAATGACTAATATAAGTTAATCCAACTAAATCATATACATTGTATTGCCATATGTACTTATTAGATGATTTTGGTTCTTCTAAAGGGAAAACCATTCTAGTTATTCAAATGGTGATAAAAGATATTGTTATTTATTGATCAATCCTGTCTTTTATGTTTCTCATGTCAAATTTGTGTATGTATAATGTTATATCTTTCTATTAATCCATTCTGAGAAAAGACTTATTTTTGTTGATATTCTTTGGAGCTTCAAGTGATGAGCTCGATGCTTTCATTGTAACCTTTTATTTATGCTGCACTACGATTATGCATATATTAACAATCGCAAGGGAAGGCTATTATAACCGTTTAGATTGATGATAATAATACTTAGGACTGTAACTATGGAATGTTTTGTGTCTAAGAGTGATGGTTTGTATTGTCTTTTCATATTTATATATTGTCATAACACTATGGGATTTAGATGTTTTGTTCTCGTGTTTTCATATTTCTATTCTTTTTTACCTTAATAATATCTTTTCAACAATTGAGTGCTCAAATTTCTTACATGGATGTATTAGTGTCGACATTTAGTGATCGAAAGGTACGTCATTACAAAAAACAATTACTAAATATATGGAAAAACAATATAAAATTCCAACGTATGAGTTTTTTTATAACACACACACACACACACACATATATATATATATATATGTATATATGTTCATACGTATGCGTAAACATATATGAATATAAATAAACATGCCAACTATAATATTGTTACATATTTTTTCCTTACTTTAATAAATATTATTATCAATCATCACATTTGGATAAAAATATATACATAGAGAAATCTTGAAGAGCAATCCAAATTCCAATGTGTTACGTATTTATGTTTATGTACAGGTAATGCTTGTGCATTTGTGCGAACACACAAAAATACTTACGTATTTATATGTCAAAATGGAGCATTGGCCAAGAAAAATGGTGGTAGTGCATTTGCAAAAAATAATCTACTTACGAGTGAGGTCTATCAAATTATAAAATTGAGAAAAAAGGCAAAAAATCAAAGTTTATAAAAGAATGGATTAATTGTAAATATGAATTTAGATTAGAAATATATCATAAATCCATTAAAATCGAGTGTGTAATCAAAAAAACGTGTAAAAAACAGTTGGAATCGAGAGTAAACAAATAAACTCCAAATTCTACATTAGTGTCCTTATGTTTTCACATTATTTTTACTTGAGTGGAATGTAGTGGCTAATTTATTGTTTCAAATATATTTAATAGTTATTTTATTAGGGAAAATTTAGTTCAGAAATAAATACATCTATTTATATAAAAGGGAATTAAATTTAAATATAATAAAAGTATAACCTCTTTAACATATAACAAATACGAATTGATTTGATAAAAAATTGAAATCCTGAAAATGCAGAACTCTTCAATGTGTATTGAGAATTACAGAGTGATCTCAATATATAAAATAAATAACAGTCATGTATGTGCGTGTGCATGTATATGCATTCTTATATATTTATAACTTTTGATTAATATGTTGCTCTCGTAGCATAGTGGTAGTGCGTTCGCTTCGTAAGCGAAAGGTCATGAGTTCAATCCTCATCGAGAGCATTATATCTTTATTTTGGTTCATGCAACATTTTCTTAAAATGTAAACATTTTCCTTTTGGTTCATGCAACATTTTACTTCACATATACAACTTGTACTTGTGCATTTTGGAAGTGCATATATAAAATTAAAAAAATAAGACTACTTGTATATTAAACTTAAAATGAGATGAGGTCTATATTTGTAGTGATATTTTTCATTTTTCAACGAATATATATCATAGAGAATATGGTTGCGAGATAATAGATATAGGTTGTAAAACAATTCGCTTATTAATATTCATAAGGACGAACAATTATAAATTAAAACTGAATAAACAAACCAAAACAATTAAGTTGGATAGTTGTGGCTCAGTACTGTTGGTTATCTATTGATTTTTGCTTTTTTATATTACTTGATTTTTTGATCGGATCTGGTTTCCCATATCTAAAAAAACAAATCAATAAACCAAATTCAATAACTAAGTTATTTTAAAATTAAAATATTACAATTGGCAATGTTATTATTTAACGTATTTTCATAACAATATATTTATTTCAACTCATATTTTAATATTTATAGTAGAGAAGTTTGTGTATTAAGATATTTACATCATATAGACTCACACAATTATTTTAATCTCATATTTTGTGAACAACTAGATGATCAAGTTTCTTTTTAAGGAACTAAATAAACTAATCAGGCTAAAATAAATAATATTTGTTTAGTTGGTTTTGTAACTCGAGGGTTGGCGTGCGTTGAATTGATGACAATTCCCCACGTCAACACTTTGGCGCGCCAGGTAGGGAGCGCACAGCTTTAGCTTCAGTCTCAGTTCTCAACTTCAGTTTTTAGTTTAGTTCTCGACCTTAGCTCTTGACTTTGATCTTCAGATTTTGGAACTCAACTTTCATTTGGAAACGAACTTCACTCGCTTGCCGCCATGGTTAATAGGAAGCAGTTATCTCACTCGGAAGGAGTAGGTGTGGAGGAAGAGCAAGAGCTCTCTTCGACCGGACACCCATCGAACTTTGTCACTCAATACGACATCGACTGAGTCATCAAGAACTTAACTATAGACCTTACTTCTCACTTAGAACAACTGGAAGAACATTTCTGTCGCCAAGTGGCCACCATGGCCACTCTTCTCCCCCTGATTCGAAGGATTTACGAGGCAGTCGAGCCAAGGGAACATGATCGGAACAAATGCTAGTGTTCCACAAGGATTAGCTCGGGACTTGAGGAAAATTCCCGAAGAACAACTTAGTGTCAATACCAATCCACAAACAACTATCAGATCGGCTAGGCTCAGGGGAAACACCACCAATCTCATTCACGATTCAGCTCATGCTGTCGTCGATCAGATCTCAGGATCGGGCATTGGGAGTGCCACTTAAGCGCTAGTGCGCGCAGCTTTGGACACACGAACTCCCATATTTCTGAATGTTGGATTTGTGCCCGTCGAGGTACCTCATATCGGTATCGAGCCAGATACCTTGTTGGCGCTCGACCTTTTGCCAGTGAAAGTCAAGTCGTCATTGTCATTTGATGCTATGCCCATGGCGAGGGACCCCATGCTAGCTTGGACTACATTACCCGCAGCCCCTTCACTTAAGATATTAGAAACTCTCAAACCCCACCGGACTTCAAATTGCTGGTGTTAGAAGCTTTCGATTGTAGGAAGGATCCTACGGTTCATCTCATGTGCTACATGCGCCAAATGGAAGTACATTCATCTTCGGACAACATTATGGCGAAGTTCTTCCCTCTTTATCTTAGAGACATTGCTGCTTTATGGTTCAAACAGTTGGAATCCGAATACATTAACAGTTGGAACGTCTTAGATGTAAAGTTCTTCGAGCAATTCAGAGTTCACATTGCCCAACCAAGGAACGTCATGACTTTGACATCAGTTAGGCAAAGATCAGGTGAAACTCTGCGCAAATTTCTTAAACGATTCAATGCGCCGGTGGCCTCTGTCGATTGGTCGGATCCATACGTAGTCCTAATGGTCGACGTCTCCGGCATTCTTGATAAGGCAGACTTCAAAGTCTCACTACGACGAGATCCTCCAAGGGACCCCGTTGGATTCTATTTCGAAGCAGAAAGATTTCTTAGGGAGGAGGACTCCCGCGACGAAAATGCCATACACCAAACCAGCTTTGCAACAGGCTCAGGGCCATCTGCACTCGACAAAGGAAACAGAAGATCTTGGGACAATCAGAACTCACGGCGTTGTTTTGGCCCGAAGTTACTAGCTTACACTAAACTCAACTAAGGCTTGGAGAGGATTTATCTCGACATTCATGAAACTGCACCTTTCCAAAAGCCCCGGAAGTGGGACCCGACTCCAAAACAAGTCAATTCTGACAGATGCTGCTTTTTCCATGAACGTCAGGTCATGACACCGACCATTTCAGGAAGTTCTGCAATCTCATTAAAGCCCATGTCAGGCGCGGTAAATTACCATAGTATGTCAAGATTCCTTCAGCAGCGGCGCCTCGTGCTCAACCTCCAACTACATCACAAGATAGGGGCAGAACTGGTCACCCCTAGAGCATTGTTATCATCTGACCCAGGTTCGTAGATCTTTTTCAGATTTTTTAGACCCTGGTTCGACACATGTGTTTACTCCTACTGTTGGTGAGTTCTCTCCTTTTAACTTTCTTTGTACTCAATCAAAGTGGCAACATTGGCCCATACAAGCATAGAACCGGCTTGTGGTCTCTAGTCGTGCTCGGGGTTGGACTATCGACCGTTGTACTTCTTTAGTGTCAATAATGACAGTCATAGGGCTCCGGGCCCCACAGTCGACCAGTCGATTATAAAATTCAAACTTTGGTCTCGCCCGCACTGGATCGATCTAGTATAAACATATGACTCTAATCTCCTCCACACTGGATCAATCCAGTATAATATTCGGGCTCTGTCTCCACGCTCGATCAGTTGAGGATAAAATTCGGACTCTGGCTCCATACTGGATTAGTCCAGTATAAAATTCGGACTCCGGCTCCACAAGTGGAGTACAAAATTCAGACTCTGGTCTCCGCCGCACTGGAACCGTCTAGTATAAACATAAGACTCTAGTCTCCCCTGTACTGGATCAGTCTAGTATAATATTCGGGCTCCGGCTCCATGCTCGACCAGTCAAGGATAAAATGGAGACTCCAGTCTCCCTCTTTTGCAAGTACATACTCGCTCCGGTAGACCTCAACAAGGCCAAGGTTTCTTATTTTCTAGGTCCCATGCATTATGGACTCGACAGGCCTGTCTAAATTTGATCCCAATGATCGTCACATTCTCATTTTAATTCAGTCTCAACAATAGTCGAAGTTCTATTTTATTGCGATCTCATTAGTCGTAGATCTTCTACTCAAACACAACCTCGGTAGACGTTGGACTATTCTGGCTATCTCGGTTATTCTGATATTCTAGTTATCCCTAAACGATTTGTGGCGATCATCGATTTTCAAGATTTTTGGTTCTTGATTAAAACGATCCGGTGCGATCGTGGTTCTTTGGTTTTCTAGTTATAGAAGTTCGCTTCGGACTTCTCCCAACTTTGGTTTCTAGATTTCTGGTTTTCTGGCTTTCTCACAAAATACATCTTCCTTCGATCAAGCAAGACATGTTTTGGAGGGAAAAGAGTTAACACACTTTTTGTTCAAAGCTGTCACACGTCAAGATTTTGGTTAGCAACATGCTCAAGCATCGAGAACGTCTTCAAAAAACACAAAGCGATTTGGTTGAAGTCGCATCACGCTCGAAAAGGTTGGAAATGGCGTCGATTCGTAAAATCATCATCGATAGACTTGGAAAAACCGGCATGGTAAAAATACGTGATCGACTCGGTATGATCAACTCAAATAGCTTGAGCGTGTCGGTCTGATCACGTGGCGAAAGTCATCGTGGGAAAATATATGAATTTCGGCAAAATTGTGTTTCGTGCACCCAAAAACAGCTGATCAGCATGGCACGATCACGAAAAATGGCTTGCGCGACTCACAACGCGATCGAACTTGGAAAAATCGGCATTTACTAAAAAAATAGCGTCACATACTCAAAAACAGTTGACCGCTATGGCAAGATCATGGAAAATGGCTTGCACGACTCACGACATCAAAATTTGGCATTTGGCAAAAAAAGGTATCGCGCACCCAAGAACAATTGATCGGCATGGCACTATCACAAAAATGGCTTCCGCGACTCACAGCATTGAAATCAGGTAAATTAGCAAAAACTGACCTGGCACATCAAAAATGTTTGATAAAAACGAGAAAAATGTGAAAAACCACGTGTAAAACCTTGGCTGATCACTTCAGCAAATTTGGTAAGTATGGTAAATTTAGCACGTTTAGCACGTTCAAAAAGTGGTGAAAAACACGGTCAGATCACTCAAATATGCATGTCTGACACAGCCCGATCACATCCAAAAATTGGCTCAAAAACTGGATTTGGAAAATCACTCTAAAAAATTTGAATCCCTCTAGGGATTCGAAATTTGCAAGTTCAAGGGATACAAAATCCGGCATGGAAAAAAGGGGTGATCGACTTAGAGGGATTCAAAATTGGCACATCTCCTGCTAGGGCTTTTTGATATGAATTCATATCTGATCAGAGGGATTCGAAATTTCTTAGATTTTGCAAGACCACCTTGGCACGATGGAAAACACACGCGGATCACCTAATTTTGCTTGCTAGAATCGTGTTTTCGACGTTTTCTCAGGGATACGAACTTACCAAGTGGCAAAGGTCCAGGAAAGTGGCAAATCACTTTTTTTTGTTTTTACTGTGTCAATCACCTGTTTTTGCCTGAACGCCATGCGTTTTCTCCAAATTTTCACGATTTTTCAACATAACTTTGGTTTTTCGACTCTGATTTTGGGATGCAAATTTCGTATCCCTTAGGGACACAAAATTTGGCCTAACACACCAAAAACTCACCTATAAATAGCTCCTTGCTTGGCATTCAAATGGGTTGGCTCGTTTGCAATCTTCCTACACTTTGGCATATGGGATTGAAGCTCTCAAGTACCATTAATGGCTGCCTTCATCTTCCTCACAGATTTTGGACTTTTTTTGGACTTCTAAAAGTTGCATATATGTTTCCCTTCAACTTTTGGACATTTAATTTGACATTTGACATGTTTTTAGACATATTTTCACACTTCTGGATATTGGAGCTATTTCTTGGACATTGAAGTTACTTTTTGGACATTGTTGTCCAAGTCAACTTATTTTTTACCCAACGAAGAAGAAGAAGGGCATTTTGATCAAAGTTTATAATTAACAAATATTTGTTGTTCTATTGCAACACTTTATACACAAATATTGTCTGAACTTGTACAACAATTGTAATCAGCTATTATATAATGAATGATTACTATAAAGTGGACATAGGCATTAGTGTTGAAGCACTATAAAAAGCTGTGTTCTCCCAGCATTTCA
Source organism: Allium sativum (assembly GCA_030737875.1). Taxonomy (NCBI): domain Eukaryota; kingdom Viridiplantae; phylum Streptophyta; class Magnoliopsida; order Asparagales; family Amaryllidaceae; genus Allium; species Allium sativum. Next base: position 131,083,383 of record CM060916.1, on the reverse strand, counting down.
TTACTTTTGATTTAGATTACTGTGTTTCTGCTACATATGCACTTGAGGGTTGGCATGCGTTGAATAGACGATAATGCCCACGTCAACACTCTGGCGCGCCAGGTAGGGGGCGCACTGCTTCAGCTTCGGTCTCAGTTCTCAACTTTAGTTTTCAGCTTTATTTCCCGACCTCAGCTCTCAACTCTGATCTTCGGATTTTGAAATTCAACTTTCTTTTGGAAACGAGCTTCACTTGCTTCCCATCATTGTTAAAAGGAAGTAGTTAGCTCGCTCAGAAGGAGCAGGTGTGGAGGAAGAGCAAGAACTTTCCTCGAACGGACACCCATCGAACTTTGTCACTCGAGACGACATCGACGGAGTCGTCAAGGACTTAATTAAAGACCTTAATTCTCGCTTAGAATAATAGGAAGAACATTTCCATCCCCAAAAGGCCACCATGGCCACTCTTCACGTCTGACTCGAAGGATTTACGAGGCATTCGGACCAAGGCAACATGATCGTAATAAGTGCTAGTGTTCCACTAGGATTAGCTCGGGGGAGTAATTCCCAAAGAACAAACCAGTGTCGACACCAATCCATAACAACTATCGGATCGACTAGCCTCGAGGGCAATACCCCCAATCCTGTTCAAGGTTCAGCTCAGATTGTCGTCAATTATATCTCAGGATCAGGCATTGGAAATGCCACTCAAGCTCCAGTGCCCCAGCTTTGGACACAAGAACTCCCTTAGTTCTGAATGTTGGATTTTTGCCCGTCAAGTTACCTCATATCAGGATCGAGCCAGACACCTTGTTTGGCGCTCGACCTTTTGCAAATGTTAGACATGACGTTGGGATCAGTGTCAATTTACATAATTGAAGTTAGTTTCTTGGCATATGGACTGAAAGTCAAGTCGCCGATGTCATTCGATGTTATGCCCGTGGCAGGGCACCCCATGCCAGCTTGGACTATGTTACCTTCAGCCCCTTCACTCAAGATATCAGGAACTCACAAAACCCATCGGACTTCAAATTGTCGGTTATAGAAGCTTTCAATGGTAGGAAGGATTCTACAGTTCATTTCATGTGCTACTTGTGCTATATGGAAGTACATTCAGCTTAGGACAACGTTATAGCGAAGTGCTTCCCTCTTTACCTTACAGACATTGATAATTTATGGTACTAATAGTTGGAACTAGAATCAATTAATAGCTGGAACGTCTTGGTTGGAAAGTTCGTCGAGAAATTCAGAGTTTAGATTGCCTAACCAAGGAATGTCATAACTTTGACATCAGTTAGGCAGAGATCAGCGCAAATTTTTTGGACGATTCGACGTGACAGTGGACCCGCTAAGGGGCCGCGCTGAATTCTATTTCAAAGCCAAAAGATTTCTTAGGGAGGAGGACTCCCACAACGAAAAACCTGTACACCAAACCAGCTCTGTAACAGGCTCAGGGCCATCTGACCTCGACAAATGAGAGGGAAAATCTTGGGACAATCAGAACTCACAGCCTTGTTTCGATCCAAAATTCCCAGCTTACACTGAACTCAACCAAGGCTTGGAAATGATTTATCTCGACATTCATGAAACTGCACCTTTCCAAAAGCCCCCTAAGAGGGACCCAACTCCGAAACAATCTAGCTCCGACAGACACTGCCTTTTCCATGAACTGACAGGTCACGACATCGACCATTTCGGGAAGTTCCATGATCTCATTGAAGCCCACGTCTGGTGCGGCGAATTACCGCAGTATGGCAAGAATCCTTCATCAACGACGCCTCCTGTTCAACCTCCAACTACATCACAAGATAGGGGCGGACTGGTCGCCTCTAGAGTATTGTTATCAACTGATCCGGCTGTGTAGATCCTTTTTGGTTTTTCCGGACCCTGGTCTGACACTTATGTTTGCTCCTGTTGTTGGCGACTTCTCGCCTTTTAACTTTATTTGTACTAAATCAAAGTGACAATGTCAGCCCGCACACGCACAAAACCGGCTTGTGGTCTCTAGTCGTGCTCAGGGTTGGACTATCATACGTTGTACTTCCTTAGTATCAATAAAGACAGTCATAGGGCAACGGCCACCACACTCGACCAATCGAGTATAAAATTCAGATGCCGCTCTCCCCCGCACTGGATCCGTCCAGCATAATCATAAGACTCTAGTCTCCCCCACAAATAGATCATTCCAGTATAATATCCGGGATCCGTCTCCATGCTTGACCAATCGAGTATAAAATTCAGACTCTAGTCTCCCCCGCACTGGATCTGTCCTATATAAACATTAGGCTCCAGTCTCCCCCACACTGGATCAGTCCAGTATAATATTCGGGCTTCAGATCCACACTTGACCAGTCGAGGATAAAATTTGGGCTCCGGCTCCACACTGGATCAATCGAGTATAATATTCGGGTTGCGTCTCCACGCTCGATCAATCAAGGATAAAATTCAGACTTCGGTCTCCCTTCCTCTTTTGCAGGTACATTCTCACTTCAGTAGACCTCAGCTAGCCCAAGGTTTCTTATTTTCTGGATCTCACGCATCCCGGACTCGACAGGCCGTTCTAAATACGATCCCAATGAACATTAGATTCCCATTTTAGTACGATCTCAGCAATGGTCAAAGTTGTATTTTATTACGATCTCAGTGGTCATCAATTTTTTGCTCAAACACTACCTCGGTAGTCATTGGACTATTCTGGCTATCTTGGTTATTTTGGTTATCTCTAAATGATCTGTGACGATCGTCGGCTTTCAGCATTTTTGGTTCATGATTAAAACGATCTGGCATGACAGTTGCTCTTTAGTTTTCTAGTTATATAACTTCGGACTTCTCCCTGCTTTGGTTTCTAGATTTCTGGTTTTTTGGCTCTCACAAAACACATCTTCCTTCGACTAAGCAAGACATGTTTTGGGGGGCAAAGTGTTGAAACGCATTTTGTTCAAAGCAGTCACACGTCAAGATTTTGGTTAGCAACGCGCCCAAGCATCGTGAACGTCTTCAGAAAACACAAAGCGATTTAGTTAAAGTCGCATCGCACCTCGAAAAGGTTGGAAATGGCGTTTATTTGTAAAATCATCGTCGATGGACTTGGTAAAACCGGCATGATAAAAATATGTGATAGACTCGGCCCGGTCAGCTCAAAACGCTTAATATATGGATTTTGGCAAAATCATATTTCACACACCCAAAAACAGCTGATTATCATGGCACGATCACGAAGAATAACTTGCGCGAATCACGACGCGATCAAACTTGGGGAAATCGGCATATGCCAAAAAACAATGTCGTGCACTAAAAACAGCAGATCACCATGACACGGTGATGAAAATTTTCTTGTGCGACTCACGACATCAAAATCTGGCATTTTAAAAAAAAACTGTGTTGCATACTCAGAAACAGCCGATCGGCATGGCACGATCACGAAAAATGACTTGCGCGACTCATGACATTAAAATTAGGTAAATTAGCAAAAACTGATCTAACACATCAAAAATGTTTGATCAAAATGAGAAAACATGAAAAACCACATGTAAAACCTTAGCTGCTCACTTTGGCAAATTTGGTAAATCTGGTAAATTTGGCATGTTTAGCACATTTGAAAAGTGGTTAAGAACACGGTCAGATCACTCAAACACGTGTGCCATACACAGCCCGATCACCTCTAAAAATTGGCTCAAAAACTGTGTTTGGCAAATCACTCTAGAAATTTCGAATCCCTTAAAGGATTCGAAATTTGCCAAATCATGGGATATGAAATTTGGCATGGAAAAAAGGGGTGATCGACTCAGTGTGATTCGAAATTGGCACAGCTCATTGTTATGGATTTTGATAAGAATTCATACCAAATCAGAGGGATTTGGAATTTCTTGGATTTTGCCAGATCACCTTGGCGCGATAGAAAACACGCGCGGATCACCTGTTTTTGCTTGCCAAACACGTATTTTCAACGTTTTTTTGGGATACGAATTCACCAAGTGGCAAATGTGTCAAGAAAGTAGCATATCATGTTTTTTTTTGGGTTTTTATCATGTTGATCACCTGTTTTTACGTTATCAACACGCATTTTCTCCAAATTTTTTGGTTTTCACGATTTTTCAACATAACTTTGGTTTTTCGACTCCGATTTTGGGATGCGAATTTCGTATCCTCAAGGATACGAAATTTGTCCTGACACATCCAAAACTCTCATATAAATAGTCCGTTGCTTGACATTCAATGGGGTTGGCTTATTTGCACTCTTCCTACACTTTGGCATATGGGATTGAAGCTCTCAAGCACCATTAATGGTTGCCTTCATCTTTCCCATGGATTTTGGACTTTTTTTGGACTTCTAAACATTGCATACATGTTTTCCTTCAGCTTTTGGACATTCAATATAACATTCGGGATGTTTTTGGACATAATTGAAGCTATTTCTTGGACATTGAAGCTACTTTTTGGACATTGTTGACCAAGTCAACATATTTTTCATCCAACGAAGAAGAAGGACATTTTAGTCAAAGTTCAGAATTAACAAATATTTTGTTGTTTTATTACAACATTTTGTGCAAAAATATTGTCTGAACTTGTACAACAATTGTAATCAGCTATTATATAATGAGTGATTACTATAAAGTGGACGTAGATGTTTGTGCCGAATTACTATAAAAAGTTGTGTTCTCCGTACATTTCATTACTTTAGATTTGGATTACTGTGTTTCTGCTACACATACACTCGAGGTTTGGTGTGCGTTGAATCGACGACAACTCCCCACATCAATACTGATATAATGTGTATTGCAATATGGAAAGCTGATTGAAACACTCCATTGTAAGCACATGAAGTGTATTCATATATGAATATTAGTAGCATACAAATCACAAAAAGAAGGCGCTTTAAATAAGAAATCGAAATGATAAAAATGAAGTTGTGAGATACAAGGCACAACTTGTTGCACGAGTTTTTCTGCAGAGATCGGGTATTGACTTTAAAGAAACGTACTCTCCTATTTTGAATGTCATAACATTTCGATATTTGATAAGACTTGTATTTTCTGAGAAGCTTGAAATAAGATTAACTGATGTTATAACAGCTAATTTGTACGATGAAACGGATACCGATATTTACATGAGAATCCAAATGGATATGAATTGCCTAAAGCAAAATCAGAGTCGATATACACATTAAAACTGAGACGATCACTATATTGTTTGAAGCAATCCGGAAGAATGTGGTATAACTCTCTTAGCGAATATTTGATAAAAGTTAGATATAAAAATGTAACGGCTGGAAATTTTCGACTCCTCGAGAGTCGAAAATCCCGAGAACGTTAGTGAAAGAAAGTAGAGGGTGAGGAAGAAAAGATAGAACTAATAGAATAGAAGAAGAAGAAGAACTTACATCATCAGAGTAAACACGAATCTCACAGCGGAACGAATAAAATATAACATAACTTTGAAATACAAATCAGTACTCGTATATACATACCATTTCAAAGTACAACACTTAACAACACAGCGGAATAATAATAGCTATAATCCTGAAGTCTCCTGCTCCAAGCTCTCCAAGTGTATCTGTAAAATCCCAACTACTTGACTGCCCGTACAAATTTAGGCACCCAAGAGTTTAGGGAAAACAAACAAAATAAACTCCGGGTCAGTCATGGGACTGGTGTGAATAAAACTCCAACACTTGGTTAAATAAAGGATATCTTTCTGATATTATAATAATGTCTAAATACAAATAGATATCAATCTAGCAGAACGCTTGCATCTCACGTTCCACATACATAGTATACAAATAAAACCGTGAGCGCTTTTTTGGAGATTGGATTCCAACAGACGAGGTATGGGAGCACCTTCCGATCAGTGTACTCTAGAGGAGATACACTAGGGTTCAACAAGAACGTCTTGCAACCCGGCCACACATGACCGTCCACTCATTTAGCTTGAGTGTAACGAATATATTATCACCGATGGTTGGGATCAGCAACCATCCTTCCCGATAAGGGACAGCATTGAAATAGATTATAAAGAAGTACAATTGAATATTCTCTAGATGGTGATAATACACCCTGCTTGGGTATGGCCCAACTAGCCATGCTGCCTAGCCCAACTTCTGTTATTTCCCGGTGGTGAGGTTTGAGGTCACTTTTATCACTTTGACAGATTATTGCTTCAATTACTTTGAATGCCACATCGTCATACCAGCCAAATCATTATCGATTTCTCAAGCCATCACGGGTATAAAAGCTAAGAGAAACGAATTTCTCCGCCACCAACGTAATACGTTTAAAGAGATCAACATATATGATTCGTTAAGAATACTTTGTCAGACACTCGTCCATATACGTTGTCCTGGGACTGAATAAACCGAAGGCACTATTCAGTGAATCCATCCTACCTAGGCTTTTCACAATAGCCCTTGCACTTCACTCCATCTTCAATTATCTTCAGCGTACTTGATTCACAACGCTTATGCTAATACGGAGTGGTTCTTCGGATAATAATCCAACCGGTCTCTCCATATTTACAACGTAAATATGGTCAAAACTTTGATAGTCTGTGATTCAACTATCAAATGAAAACATGTCGGTGTACAAACAACGATCTTATTTCCAAATGGAAATTCGATCGATCAATCATCATATGTTCATATTTCCTTATTTCATATATTTAGAAAATATATGTTATTAATCATTGGAAAACATTTCCATAGCTTATTTTCACATCACTATTATTTCGCAACTATCAGTCCCTAACTGTAACTAGTATGAGAACAATTCTCTAAGTATCAATCCGGAAGGTCGAAACCAACATCAGATCGTTACTTAGAAAACCGTTCAACTTACCCTCTCCAGTCAGTTTCTGAATTTGCTTAACTCTATTTCTTAAATTCTTATCATGAAAACATTTCATTTTCTATGTTTAGAAAACATATCTGACTATATTTGGAAAATGTTTCCAAAACTCATTTGCGGATTTCCAATGAACGTTGTATAAAACATCGTTTCGCTTAATCCATTTATCGCTTATTCCTTAACTTTATTCCTAATCAACCTTTTAGATCGAACCACAACTATTCCTTTGTCAATTCTGAAGTCAATCAAGTTGGGGTATAATTACCTCGCAGACCTTAATTGAACAACGTCCTTTACTGTGAAATAGATGAAGCTCATCACTCACTTTTTACAATCATCTGTTTACGCAAATTCTCGGATTCAGGTTACGAATCCACTTCTTATATGACAGTTTTTGATTATAACTATAACGTTATAATTCCTACCCCTAAAATATCTAACCTAAATTATAAATTTGTTTCCTAACTCGAATAATTTAACAGACACCTAATTTCTAAATCAATAACTAAATCTTGATTTAAACCCTGGAAAGTAAATAGTACTTTCCCGAATTCGCTATAATCGAATTCGACGTATAACTCTCTTTCGAGTAATCTCTATTCGATTAACTCTCCCTTTTTAATAACTGATATTCGATAAACTCTATTTCGATTAACTCCTATCGAATAACTAATATTCGAATAACTCTTCTTGGTTGGCTCTATTTCATTAACTCTTATCGAATAACAAATATTCGATTTTCTTAAATGTGTCAATTCTTATCGAATAACTAACATCCGATTTAACTTAAATGGATTTACTCTTATCGAATAACTTATTCGATTAACTCAACTTGATTTTCTTAACTCGATTATCTCAACTTGATTTCTTAACTCGGTTACTTAACTCGATAAATCTTAACTCGATTACTTAACTCGATAACTTAACTTAACCCAAATCGATTAACTCAACTCTAATGGATTAACTTAATTTGATTTACTCCTTCGAATAACTCATTCGAATAACTTAATTGATTAACTCCTTCGAATAACTAATTCGAATAACTTACCTTCGAATAACTAATATTCGATTTACTCTAACTCGATTAACTTAATTCTAATCGATTAACCTAACTCAAATTGATTAACTCCTTTCGAATAACTAAATTCGATTTAACTCTTCTCGAATAACTAAATTCGATTAACTCAAATTGAATAACTAATATTCAATTAACTCTTACGTGTTTAACTCTATTCGAATAAGTAATTCGAATCACTCTAATGTGTTTAACTCTATTCAAATATCTAATTCGAATAACTCATTTCGAATAACTAAATTCGATTAACTCCTTTTTAACTTTACTCGAATAACTATATTCGATTAACACCTTCTTTCGAATAACTATATTCGATTAACTCTTCGACTAACTCCTTTGGATTAACTAACTTCGAATAACTCCTTTGGATTAACTAACTTCGAATAACTCCTTCGGATTAACTAACTTCGAATAACTCCTTTGGGTTAACTAACTTCGAATAACTCCTTTGGATTAACTAACTTCGAATAACTCCTTTGGATTAACTAACTTCGAATAACTCCTTTGGATTAACTATCTTCGAATAACTCCTTTGGATTAACTAACTTCGAATAACTCCTTTGGATTAGCTAACTTCGAATAACTCCTTTGGATTAGCTAACTTCGAATAACCCCTTTGGATTACCTAAATTCGAATAACTCCTTTGGATTAACTAACTTCGAATAACTCCTTTGGATTAGCTAACTTCGAATAACTCCTTTGGATTAACTAAATTCGGATAACTCCTTTGGATTAACTAACTTCGAATAACTCCTTTGGATTAACTATCTTCGAATAACTCCTTTGGATTAACTAACTTCGAATAACTCCTTTGGATTAGCTAACTTCGAATAACCCCTTTGGATTAGCTAACTTCGAATAACCCCTTTGGATTAGCTAACTTCGAATAACCCCTTTGGATTAACTAACTTCGAATAACTCCTTTGGATTAACTAACTTCGAATAACTCCTTTGGATTAGCTAACTTCGAATAACTCCTTTGGATTAACTAACTTCGAATGACTCCTTTGGATTAACTAACTTCGAATAACTCCTTTGGATTAACTAACTTCGAATAACCAATATTCGATAACTACTCTTCGAATAAATAATATTCGGTAACTCTTCTCAAATGAATAACATTTGATTTCTCCACTCGAATAAACTATATTCGATTACTCTTCCCTCGAATACACTATATTCGATAACTCTACTTCGAATAAGTGATATTCGGCAACTCTACTCGATTAACTCCGCTTGGATAACTCTAACTGGTCAACTCTAACTGATCAACTCTAACTGGTCAACTTTAACTGGTCAACTTTAACTGGTCAACTCTAACTGTTTATCTTTAACTGGTAAACTTTAACTGGTTAACTCAAATGGTTTAACCTAACTTGATTTACTTGTCTCGATTAACTGAACTAATCCACTTAGTTTAACTTAGTTAATTCACTTAGTTTGACGCAACTAATTCACTTTGATTTACAAATTAGTTTAACTTAACTAATTCACTTCGATTGATTTGAAAACATAATCAAAGATTTTGCGATATCACGCTCGTGAAAATGTAAGAGACCTGAACGGTAGATTCGACCATGGAAGTCCAAGAAAGCGGGAAGATAAAATTCATAACCACGGTATGCTTGTGCTAGATCTAGAATGAAATCTTCAAACCTAGCTTGTTGCACACGCTTAGAGAATTCCAATGATAATTCGAATATATTGCAATATTTCTTCCTTGCTGCTAGATTCTTATAGTAATGATTTCTTAACACGGGATATGTATCGCTCATTTTCACATGGGCTATTCGTCTATCCATAAGCAAACCGGCCTCTTCTAACAAGGTACGATTTGTAAGGATAAAATTCAACATAGTTTCATTGATCCGGAAAGCTTTAGACTGTAGATTATTCAAAATATCACACAAAGAATCATAATCCTTAATTATTATATTGAAATGATCAGTGTCCCGAGATGCTAAGAGACTAAAACGATTATATTCCTTTGCCTGAGATACTGTCAAATAACCACCCGATAACTCATTCAGTTTGATATTATTATTATTCCCTTTTTCTAACCGCTTAGAATTGACAATCCACCTTTTAGGACGAACAATCATTGGAAGATTCAGTCTCAATGGGAGTAATTTGAGATCGAACTTACATTCAACATAAGAAGACCTCACGGTTTTAGGATTCTTTGTTTTCTTCTTAAAGGGTACATCCATTTCAACTATGGATATAAATTCTCGATCAACAAGAAAACGAATCAATTTTGCACCGATTCTCTTTTTTATAGTTGATTTACCAAGTCTAAAATGAAATCGTATTGCATCATCCAGATGTTGAATTAACGTTACAAGCTTCACACAGGGTTCGTTTGATATAATGTTCTTAGAAAACAACATCGCAAACACATAAACTATGAGGGCTTCGATAGTATAAATATGTTTACTCATATCATTTAAAGCTTGAACTTCATATGCTTCTAAACCACTACCCTTCTCCTTCAAATAATCTAGAGCTGGTTGGAGTGGCTCATTACTACTATTGTGTGTTAGCTTTTCCAAAAGTGGGGTAGCTTGATAAAAAATATTCTCATAATCAAAAGACATTGTCAAATATTCTATATGTTTCTGGAAATTGTATAGTTCTCCTTGCTTTTTTAACCTGCACCCTTTAGAAAGACTAGGATTTTTTAGAATATTTTTAATATAGTGATAACGATCCCGGTTTGATTCCAAATCATCCATTACCTTTCTGTTATATTCAGAGACGGGGGATAAAGGCGAATCTTCTAACTTACTTATTGAAGAGTACACTTCTTCCCAGAATAGATCAATATCAGATCTTAATTTCTTATTTTCATCACCGGAATCTGAAGAATAAGATCTAAGCTGAACTTTACTAGAACCAGTTAAGCTTTTAGGGAGAATAGCACAATTGAGAAAACGGATGTAATAGCACTCAGAAACACTATTAGAGCAGAAATCAAAGACGTGAGAAGTCACTGTGCAAACAAGTCCTAAAGAGCTACCGCTAAAGTATATTCTCCCGCTAAAGTATCTTACAAGGCACCAGCTAAAGCATCTTTCTTTAAAACTGAAAGGGGATGCTACTACCCTACTACGAACAGTTAGAAGTTTCATTTGATTTTGAGATTCGTTTTATATTTATGTTAGACCAGCTCTAAGAAAGATAGGAGTTAGATTCTCTCTAGAGCATAACTACGCTACCCGGAGGTAAGATAGGGATCTTTTTATCTAGTATTACTACTACGTAGTTAGGGGTCTTTTTTCCAGCTTAGCCCCACCGAATCGATGCGTGTTCCCTAGTCACACATCAGGAAGATGAATAGATCATCTCACTTCAAAGACTCGAGCTGCTACAACACGACTTATAGTTGTAGAGGGCAATTTTAGCTATCTGCCTCAACACAAGGGTGCTATCTGCCTCAACACAAGGGTGCTATCAGCCTCAACACAAGGGTGCTATCTCCCAATTCAATTGGTTTCCACAAGGGTCCAATATTGAATGGGAGAGGGTGGGCCATACCATGTCTTCTTACCTATGAATAAGAAGACCCCTTCGTAAGGAAGACACATGAAGCGTAGCTCAAGCTCAAATGGCGAGCACAGGCTTCAAGGTACCACATGAAGGGTAAGGCCAGTAAACAAGGGCCCTAGCAGCTAGAATCTACTGGCAAGGGCCGAAGTTTACTATGGATTTTTCACCATAATTGAAGATTTGGTTCTTTGGAGAGCCTATAATAATACCATGACTCAACTCCTTTCGAATAACTAAATTCGATTTAACTCTTCTCGAATAACTAAATTCGATTAACTCAAATTGAATAACTAATATTCAATTAACTCTTACGTGTTTAACTCTATTCGAATAAGTAATTCGAATCACTCTAATGTGTTTAACTCTATTCAAATATCTAATTCGAATAACTCATTTCGAATAACTAAATTCGATTAACTCCTTTTTAACTTTACTCGAATAACTATATTCGATTAACACCTTCTTTCGAATAACTATATTCGATTAACTCTTCGACTAACTCCTTTGGATTAACTAACTTCGAATAACTCCTTTGGATTAACTAACTTCGAATAACTCCTTCGGATTAACTAACTTCGAATAACTCCTTTGGGTTAACTAACTTCGAATAACTCCTTTGGATTAACTAACTTCGAATAACTCCTTTGGATTAACTAACTTCGAATAACTCCTTTGGATTAACTATCTTCGAATAACTCCTTTGGATTAACTAACTTCGAATAACTCCTTTGGATTAGCTAACTTCGAATAACTCCTTTGGATTAGCTAACTTCGAATAACCCCTTTGGATTAACTAAATTCGAATAACTCCTTTGGATTAACTAACTTCGAATAACTCCTTTGGATTAGCTAACTTCGAATAACTCCTTTGGATTAGCTAAATTCGGATAACTCCTTTGAATTAACTAACTTCGAATAACTCCTTTGGATTAACTATCTTCGAATAACTCCTTTGGATTAACTAACTTCGAATAACTCCTTTGGATTAGCTAACTTCGAATAACCCCTTTGGATTAGCTAACTTCGAATAACCCCTTTGGATTAGCTAACTTCGAATAACCCCTTTGGATTAGCTAACTTCGAATAACTCCTTTGGATTAGCTAACTTCGAATAACTCCTTTGGATTAACTAACTTCGAATGACTCCTTTGGATTAACTAACTTCGAATAACTCCTTTGGATTAACTAACTTCGAATAACCAATATTCGATAACTACTGTTCGAATAAATAATATTCGGTAACTCTTCTCAAATGAATAACATTTGATTTCTCCACTCGAATAAACTATATTCGATTACTCTTCCCTCGAATACACTATATTCGATAACTCTACTTCGAATAAGTGATATTCGGCAACTCTACTCGATTAACTCCACTTGGATAACTCTAACTGGTCAACTCTAACTGATCAACTCTAACTGGTCAACTTTAACTGGTCAACTTTAACTGGTCAACTCTAACTGTTTATCTTTAACTGGTAAACTTTAACTGGTTAACTCAAATGGTTTAACCTAACTTGATTTACTTGTCTCGATTAACTGAACTAATCCACTTAGTTTAACTTAGTTAATTCACTTAGTTTGACGCAACTAATTCACTTTGATTTACAAATTAGTTTAACTTAACTAATTCACTTCGATTAACCACTTAGTTTATCTTAACTAATTTACTTTGGTTAACTTAACCAATTACTTTGATTAACTCGACTAACTCGCTTTGGTGAACTTAACCAATTACTTTGATTAACTCGACTAACTTGCTTTGGTTAACCTAACAAATTACTTTGTTTAATCCTTTTATCACACTCTGGTATTTCTTATGGTTTTTAACACATCACCTAACAACGATGAATATCGTCCAACCACACGTAATCACAACAGATTATATACATCACATTTATATATCACAATACATAAATCACAGTAAAAATAACTGTTGAGGAATCCAGTTGGATTCCTCCAACCTGTTTCCCTGCATCCACAGATGTTAAACAACACCAGTATAATATTCTGATAAACAGAATCAACATATAACTATTTGACGGTTTATATATATATATATATACATACGTAAATATATATATAAAATCTCTACTAACTGACTAGCAGTTCAAGCAAACAATCAACACACAGTCAAACAGACAATATTTTAACAGTTCTAAGAATACAGCGTGAAAATAAAACTGTTTAGAGTTTGTGAGATTTACTCACATTTGACGATCATCGTCAATGACGATAACCATCTCTTTATTCAGCTGGACAATTTATTTTGCTATAAATTGTGACGGACTCCAATTTGACCCGCGGTCAGTTCCATTGTGGAGTGCTCGTCCATACGATCCCAACGCGACTGACGGTTTGTGATTCTGATATAGTATCACAAAGTTATGGGTTTTTCAAATTATCGTACTATGTATATTAAAATTAACTAAGTTAAATATAAACGGGCCTCACCCTTAGAATCCGGCCCATACCATGATTTAAAATCCACACCGAATAACACTTTCTTCCCCAAATTTTGAGCTCCAGACAATCGCTCCTCATGCTCCCACGTTGACCCACGTTTTGACCATCCATGGCTTTCACCTCGGACGTCCGTTATGAGCGTCGCCTCCACCATCGTACTCACCACAAAAATCCGCACCTCCCTGTCCTACCCGCTTCGACTTCGACCCCTCCGACGAGAATCCGTCGCCCCCCATCTCGTACAGGTATCGAACCCAAATACAACCGAAACCCCTCCAAATTTGTCGAGCTTCTCCACTTCGAACCTGGAACCCAAATCTGAACTCGATTTGGTGAATACGTGCTTCACTTTCCTGCAATTAGCAACCCTAGGTTGACTGAGCAACCTTGACACTCTGGAAAACACGATCGCAGGCTACAAAGCTTGCATAGAAATGGCCAAAAAGTGATGAGGATTCACATCGTATAAGATTTGGATTTTTATATCAAGTGTAAGATTTTTAATTTGATTTTGAGGATGGAAAATCTCTTGCTGTGTTCGTTCCTTTAGGTTATATAGCTTGTTTTCGGTTGGTGGCACTTGTGGTTGGAAATACAGGCTGCGTGGCCTTCTGTGGATCAAAGAAAAATGGGGGATATTTTTAATTTAGTTTTTATATTTATTTATATCGATTTTCTCCTTGTATCTGCCTTCTAAAAATCACTGCAAACACATATGACGCCTAAAAATCATGAAAACTGACATGTTGATAGAATTTGACATTACGGTCCCAACGAAACTGATTTCGTCGAATTCCGACTCCGTATGCCCACACAGCGTATTTTTAACCGTCAAAATACTGACTATTTCTCACTCAAAAAATCCATGCGGTCACACATTGACTCTAAAAATCACGAAACTGGAAATCTAACAACTATTTGATATTGCGGATCCAATTAAACTGGTTTCGTCGAATTCCGACTTCGTATGCTCACACAGTGTATTTTTAAAGCTCTGGATGACCCTTTTAAATATATAAATATATTTAAATATTATTAAATTAAATATAAATAAATTAATATTATCGTATATCTTCACATATGATATCGTACAGCTCCAGGGTAATTATATATTCGATATACCAAGTCCTGATTGAATCGATATTTCAATTTACATTGAAAAACCCTTTTATAACGTATATAAAGCGTTGCGAATTATAAAGGAATTCCACAGCGACTTTTCTGAAATTTGATTTGGACGTATCTCAAAATCTACACGACGAAATCCTGATTTTCCTCTTCCACTAGAAAGATGTACTCCACCAGCTCCACACGTTTCTTGTTTCATAGAAATCCGACTTAAAACGGATTCTGTATATTCAGTTGAAGTTCGAATCGCCAAATTGCAAACTGCCGCGACGTTTCAGGTTCGTTTTTAATTATAATTATAAATTATAAGTTCGAACGTTGTACTTTAAGTTATCGATATCACCAAATCGATATATAAATAATTAAATAAGTTAATTATTCGACAGCTAACAAAACGCGCCATTACAGACTTCCCCCCTTAAAATAATTTCGTCCTCGAAATTGCTAAGTTAGAAAAATGCTACTAACTCTACTAACTAGATTTAAAAATCTTCTTTTGTTTACTTCTCAACTCCAGTTTCAACTGAACCATTAAATTTTCAATTAAATTATTAATTCATTCTGGCTAACTGAATTTCCATAAATCATGAGAATGTTCTAACGCCTGGAATTTTCGAAAAATTTCGCCATAACTTCCTTTGTATTGGTCAATATGACAAACCACCCTCGCCTCTCTAGGCCTTCTCCAACCCAAAAGAAAATCAAACAGCCAAGCGGCTTGCCAATTCGGCTCATAAAATCCAAACTCATATATGATATAAACTTGTACCTTTTTGTCGGGAATTTAACTCTATCCCTTTCATCTGCTACCACTTCAACATATACCAATGTTATACATTCCATTTGATCTGCAATCAGTTCATATCCTCAAATCCAAATCGAATTTCATTCGAACTCTAATATCAAATTCCAAATTATTGTCTTACCAATTTGGTTCCATTCTAGATTATCTCTAATCCAATTCAATTTTATTTAACTCGGTTCAAGTTAAATTTCAATTTATTTTTACCATCTCATTTTATTTAATCTTCATTAGTTAAATTTTAATTCCAGAACTTATGTTCCTGGGTTTCTTTCAAATCAATTTGAAATCATAATGCCAATTCAAAACCTTTGAATTTCTAAACAACTTGTTTTCTCAAAACAATTCAAAAACAAAACCTTTGGTAGTAATCCGTCACTTAGAACTCGAAAATGAACACTGATGATGTCTAGATTCATCATCAGAATCTATTTTCCAGCTATCGACGTGAGTTCAATACTATATCATTTTCAATTTGAAAAACATTTTCACAATCTCCCAGGAACTTAAAATTTCCTTATTTTAATTCCAAATCTGATTTAAATTCATATTTAATTCAAACTATTTCATATATTACATTCATATGAATTTTGATTGGTCATTTATAACCATTTCACCCTTTTATAATCTTATTCGATTATAAAAACAACCAACACAATCAATATACTATAATAATTTCAAGATATATATTTCTTCTATAAACAAATATATTTTGGGAAAAATTATTTAATTTACCCTCTTTCAAAACATACCATGACGGTTCATCGTATTCGAGTGTTTAGTAACCCTTATCGATACAGTGGATCAAACTGATCGACCAGAATTCATAAGCCACTCAACCAATGAGTCTCCACAATATAAAACCATTTTATATTGAATAACAATTACGCGCTCATATATATACACTCAAACTCAATCTAGGATATTACTAATCCCATCTCTATCGAGTTATGCCACAGAGCCAAGGTAATCACTTAACTTAAGCTCTGATACCAACTGTAACGGCTGGAAATTTTCGACTCCTCGAGAGTCGAAAATCCCGAGAACGTTAGTGAAAGAAAGTAGAGGGTGAGGAAGAAAAGATAGAACTAATAGAATAGAAGAAGAAGAAGAACTTACATCATCAGAGTAAACACGAATCTCACAGCGGAACGAATAAAATATAACATAACTTTGAAATACAAATCAGTACTCGTATATACATACCATTTCAAAGTACAACACTTAACAACACAGCGGAATAATAATAGCTATAATCCTGAAGTCTCCTGCTCCAAGCTCTCCAAGTGTATCTGTAAAATCCCAACTACTTGACTGCCCGTACAAATTTAGGCACCCAAGAGTTTAGGGAAAACAAACAAAATAAACTCCGGGTCAGTCATGGGACTGGTGTGAATAAAACTCCAACACTTGGTTAAATAAAGGATATCTTTCTGATATTATAATAATGTCTAAATACAAATAGATATCAATCTAGCAGAACGCTTGCATCTCACGTTCCACATACATAGTATACAAATAAAACCGTGAGCGCTTTTTTGGAGATTGGATTCCAACAGACAAGGTATGGGAGCACCTTCCGATCAGTGTACTCTAGAGGAGATACACTAGGGTTCAACAAGAACGTCTTGCAACCCGGCCACACATGACCGTCCACTCATTTAGCTTGAGTGTAACGAATATATTATCACCGATGGTTGGGATCAGCAACCATCCTTCCCGATAAGGGACAGCATTGAAATAGATTATAAAGAAGTACAATTGAATATTCTCTAGATGGTGATAATACACCCTGCTTGGGTATGGCCCAACTAGCCATGCTGCCTAGCCCAACTTCTGTTATTTCCCGGTGGTGAGGTTTGAGGTCACTTTTATCACTTTGACAAATTATTGCTTCAATTACTTTGAATGCCACATCGTCATACCAGCCAAATCATTATCGATTTCTCAAGCCATCACGGGTATAAAAGCTAAGAGAAACGAATTTCTCCGCCACCAACGTAATACGTTTAAAGAGATCAACATATATGATTCGTTAAGAATACTTTGTCAGACACTCGTCCATATACGTTGTCCTGGGACTGAACAAACCGAAGGCACTATTCAGTGAATCCATCCTACCTAGGCTTTTCACAATAGCCCTTGCACTTCACTCCATCTTCAATTATCTTCAGCGTACTTGATTCACAACGCTTATGCTAATACGGAGTGGTTCTTCGGATAATAATCCAACCGGTCTCTCCATATTTACAACGTAAATATGGTCAAAACTTTGATAGTCTGTGATTCAACTATCAAATGAAAACATGTCGGTGTACAAACAACGATCTTATTTCCAAATGGAAATTCGATCGATCAATCATCATATGTTCATATTTCCTTATTTCATATATTTAGAAAATATATGTTATTAATCATTGGAAAACATTTCCATAGCTTATTTTCACATCACTATTATTTCGCAACTATCAGTCCCTGACTGTAACTAGTATGAGAACAATTCTCTAAGTATCAATCCGGAAGGTCGAAACCAACATCAGATCGTTACTTAGAAAACCGTTCAACTTACCCTCTCCAGTCAGTTTCTGAATTTGCTTAACTCTATTTCTTAAATTCTTATCATGAAAACATTTCATTTTCTATGTTTAGAAAACATATCTGACTATATTTGGAAAATGTTTCCAAAACTCATTTGCGGATTTCCAATGAACGTTGTATAAAACATCGTTTCGCTTAATCCATTTATCGCTTATTCCTTAACTTTATTCCTAATCAACCTTTTAGATCGAACCACAACTATTCCTTTGTCAATTCTGAAGTCAATCAAGTTGGGGTATAATTACCTCGCAGACCTTAATTGAACAACGTCCTTTACTGTGAAATAGATGAAGCTCATCACTCACTTTTTACAATCATCTGTTTACGCAAATTCTCGGATTCAGGTTACGAATCCACTTCTTATATGACAGTGTTTGATTATAACTATAACGTTATAATTCCTACCCCTAAAATATCTAACCTAAATTTTAAATTTGTTTCCTAACTCGAATAATTTAACAGACACCTAATTTCTAAATCAATAACTAAATCTTGATTTAAACCCTGGAAAGTAAATAGTACTTTCCCGAATTCGCTATAATCGAATTCGACGTATAACTCTCTTTCGAGTAATCTCTATTCGATTAACTCTCCCTTTTTAATAACTGATATTCGATAAACTCTATTTCGATTAACTCCTATCGAATAACTAATATTCGAATAACTCTTCTTGGTTGGCTCTATTTCATTAACTCTTATCGAATAACAAATATTCGATTTTCTTAAATGTGTCAATTCTTATCGAATAACTAACATCCGATTTAACTTAAATGGATTTACTCTTATCGAATAACTTATTCGATTAACTCAACTTGATTTTCTTAACTCGATTATCTCAACTTGATTTCTTAACTCGGTTACTTAACTCGATAAATCTTAACTCGATTACTTAACTCGATAACTTAACTTAACCCAAATCGATTAACTCAACTCTAATCGATTAACTTAATTTGATTTACTCCTTCGAATAACTCATTCGAATAACTTAATTGATTAACTCCTTCGAATAACTAATTCAAATAACTTACCTTCGAATAACTAATATTCGATTTACTCTAACTCGATTAACTTAATTCTAATCGATTAACCTAACTCAAATTGATTAACTCCTTTCGAATAACTAAATTCGATTTAACTCTTCTCGAATAACTAAATTCGATTAACTCAAATTGAATAACTAATATTCAATTAACTCTTACGTGTTTAACTCTATTCGAATAAGTAATTCGAATCACTCTAATGTGTTTAACTCTATTCAAATATCTAATTCGAATAACTCATTTCGAATAACTAAATTCGATTAACTCCTTTTTAACTTTACTCGAATAACTATATTCGATTAACACCTTCTTTCGAATAACTATATTCGATTAACTCTTCGACTAACTCCTTTGGATTAACTAACTTCGAATAACTCCTTTGGATTAACTAACTTCGAATAACTCCTTCGGATTAACTAACTTCGAATAACTCCTTTGGGTTAATTAACTTCGAATAACTCCTTTGGATTAACTAACTTCGAATAACTCCTTTGGATTAACTAACTTCGAATAACTCCTTTGGATTAACTATCTTCGAATAACTCCTTTGGATTAACTAACTTCGAATAACTCCTTTGGATTAGCTAACTTCGAATAACTCCTTTGGATTAGCTAACTTCGAATAACCCCTTTGGATTAACTAACTTCGAATAACTCCTTTGGATTAACTAACTTCGAATAACTCCTTTGGATTAGCTAACTTCGAATAACTCCTTTGGATTAGCTAACTTCGAATAACTCCTTTGGATTAACTAACTTCGAATAACTCCTTTGGATTAACTATCTTCGAATAACTCCTTTGGATTAGCTAACTTCGAATAACTCCTTTGGATTAGCTAACTTCGAATAACCCCTTTGGATTAGCTAACTTCGAATAACCCCTTTGGATTAACTAACTTCGAATAACTCCTTTGGATTAACTAACTTCGAATAACTCCTTTGGATTAGCTAACTTCGAATAACTCCTTTGGATTAACTAACTTCGAATGACTCCTTTGGATTAACTAACTTCGAATAACTCCTTTGGATTAACTAACTTCGAATAACCAATATTCGATAACTACTCTTCGAATAAATAATATTCGGTAACTCTTCTCAAATGAATAACATTTGATTTCTCCACTCGAATAAACTATATTCGATTACTCTTCCCTCGAATACACTATATTCGATAACTCTACTTCGAATAAGTGATATTCGGCAACTCTACTCGATTAACTCCACTTGGATAACTCTAACTGGTCAACTCTAACTGAGTAACTCTAACTGATCAACTCTAACTGGTCAACTTTAACTGGTCAACTTTAACTGGTCAACTCTAACTGTTTATCTTTAACTGGTAAACTTTAACTGGTTAACTCAAATGGTTTAACCTAACTTGATTTACTTGTCTCGATTAACTGAACTAATCCACTTAGTTTAACTTAGTTAATTCACTTAGTTTGACGCAACTAATTCACTTTGATTTACAAATTAGTTTAACTTAACTAATTCACTTCGATTAACCACTTAGTTTATCTTAACTAATTTACTTTGGTTAACTTAACCAATTACTTTGATTAACTCGACTAACTCGCTTTGGTGAACTTAACCAATTACTTTGATTAACTCGACTAACTTGCTTTGGTTAACCTAACAAATTACTTTGTTTAATCCTTTTATCACACTCTGGTATTTCTTATGGTTTTTAACACATCACCTAACAACGATGAATATCGTCCAACCACACGTAATCACAACAAATTATATACATCACATTTATATATCACAATACATAAATCACAGTAAAAATAACTGTTGAGGAATCCAGTTGGATTCCTCCAACCTGTTTCCCTGCATCCACAGATGTTAAACAACACCAGTATAATATTCTGATAAACAGAATCAACATATAACTATTTGACGGTTTATATATATATATATATACATACGTAAATATATATATATAAAATCTCTACTAACTGACTAGCAGTTCAAGCAAACAATCAACACACAGTCAAACAGACAATATTTTAACAGTTCTAAGAATACAACGTGAAAATAAAACTGTTTAGAGTTTGTGAGATTTACTCACATTTGACGATCATCGTCAATGACGATAACCATCTCTTTATTCAGCTGGACAATTTATTTTGCTATAAATTGTGACGGACTCCAATTTGACCCGCGGTCAGTTCCATTGTGGAGTGCTCGTCCATACGATCCCAACGCGACTGACGGTTTGTGATTCTTATATAGTATCACAAAGTTATGGGTTTTTCAAATTATCGTACTATGTATATTAAAATTAACTAAGTTAAATATAAACGGGCCTCACCCTTAGAATCCGGCCCATACCATGATTTAAAATCCACACCGAATAACACTTTCTTCCCCAAATTTTGAGCTCCAGACAGTCGCTCCTCATGCTCCCACGTTGACCCACGTTTTGACCATCCATGGCTTTCACCTCGGACGTCCGTTATGAGCGTCGCCTCCACCATCGTACTCACCACAAAAATCCGCACCTCCCTGTCCTACCCGCTTCGACTTCGACCCCTCCGACGAGAATCTGTCGCCCCCCCATCTCGTACAGGTATCGAACCCAAATACAACCGAAACCCCTCCAAATTTGTCGAGCTTCTCCACTTCGAACCTGGAACCCAAATCTGAACTCGATTTGGTGAATACGTGCTTCACTTTCCTGCAATTAGCAACCCTAGGTTGACTGAGCAACCTTGACACTCTGGAAAACACGATCGCAGGCTACAAAGCTTGCATAGAAATGGCCAAAAAGTGATGAGGATTCACATCGTATAAGATTTGGATTTTTATATCAAGTGTAAGATTTTTAATTTGATTTTGAGGATGGAAAATCTCTTGCTGTGTTCGTTCCTTTAGGTTATATAGCTTGTTTTCGGTTGGTGGCACTTGTGGTTGGAAATACAGGCTGCGTGGCCTTCTGTGGATCAAAGAAAAATGGGGGATATTTTTAATTTAGTTTTTATATTTATTTATATCGATTTTCTCCTTGTATCTGCCTTCTAAAAATCACTGCGAACACATATGACGCCTAAAAATCATGAAAACTGACATGCTGATAGAATTTGACATTACGGTCCCAACGAAACTGGTTTCGTCGAATTCCGACTCCGTATGCCCACACAGCGTATTTTTAACCGTCAAAATACTGACTATTTCTCACTCTAAAAATCCATGCGGTCACACAGTGACTCTAAAAATCACGAAACTGGAAATCTAACAACTATTTGATATTGCGGATCCAATTAAACTGGTTTCGTCGAATTCCGACTTCGTATGCTCACACAGTGTATTTTTAAAGCTCTGGATGACCCTTTTAAATATATAAATATTATTAAATTAAATATAAATAAATTAATATTATCGTATATCTTCACATATGATATCGTACAGCTCCAGGGTAATTATATATTCGATATACCAAGTCCTGATTGAATCGATATTTCAATTTACATTGAAAAACCCTTTTATAACGTATATAAAGCGTTGCGAATTATAAAGGAATTCCACAGCGACTTTTCTGAAATTTGATTTGGACGTATCTCAAAATCTACACGACGAAATCCTGATTTTCCTCTTCCACTAGAAAGATGTACTCCACCAGCTCCACACGTTTCTTGTTTCATAGAAATCCGACTTAAAACGGATTATGTATATTCAGTTGAAGTTCGAATCGCCAAATTGCAAACTGCCGCGACGTTTCAGGTTCGTTTTTAATTATAATTATAAATTATAAGTTCGAACGTTGTACTTTAAGTTATCGATATCACCAAATCGATATATAAATAATTAAATAAGTAAATTATTCGACAGCTAACAAAACGCGCCATTACAAAAAACAATCTCATTTGTCATTGCATCTTTATAAGGAAATCGGTAAAGGGGTTTGTTATTTTAGCAGTATATGTTGATGATATAATTGTGATTGGGACTCCAGAAGAGATTGATCAAACAATACATTACTTGAAATAAGAATTTGAAATGAAAGATCTTGGAAAAACTAAATACTTTCTTGGTCTATAGATCGAGCATATTACAAATGGCATACTAACCCATCAATCAAATTACATTGAGCAAATCCTGAAGTGATTTTAAATGGATAATGCATATTCACTTAGTACGCCTATGTTTGTCAGATCGCTAGATATTAAAAAGGATCTTTACCATCCAAAAGAAGATGAAAATGTACTTGATCCAGAAGTATCAACTCAAATAGTAACATATGAAAATAACTTATTATGTACTCTTTTTCCTTATTTAAGATTTTTTTCCCATTAGGTTTTTCTTATTAAGGTCTTAATAAGGCATTATCTTGATCCTAAAGTATCAACCCTCGTTATAACATTGTAAAACATGTTATCTAAAAACAAAACAAAAGTGTACTCTTTTCTTTGTCTATTATTCTTCCTATTGGGTTTTCATAAAAACGTTTTTTAATAAAGAAATTGTAACGTCCCACAAATTGACAACTGGAATATGAAATTAATTAAAGGTTTAACTATGAATAATCAATTTTTATATTGATACTGGGGTTAGAAATTAAAAATAAAATATATGGTTTTGAGTATAAATTGAATTTAATATTAAGTTCAGAACGGTTGGTTGGGAATCTAATATTTATTGTTGAATATTTGATTGAATTTGATTGGATATTTGAATTGGATTTGAAATTCGACTGAAAAATTTAAATGGTTGAATTTAAAAATAAACGTTACTAACGTTAAATAAATTGGAGATTTTATTTGTTGAAATATATGGAAAATTGGATTGGATGTGAGTGTATTTGTATATAAAGAAATTGAAACTTAACGTTTCAAATTTAATGGAGTTGTTGGTGGACAAACGGAATAAAATCGATGAACAGATAGATAATTTAAAATTAAAATAAAATCATATACAAACGGAGTCGGATTACAACCAAACTAATTTTATTGGACTTGTAACGCGAAAACGAAAAGGTATGTATAATTTTTGTCGCATTTGGAGATTGTGTTGGCAGTACGAATATTGAGCGTTCAACAATAGATTACGATGCGATTTAATTTTTAATTATACTTAATCTACCCCAAATAAATTTACGCAGATCTATCATCTGATTTACGCCACTACCCTAAACCCTATGATCTTGCGTTGTTCTTATCCTTAATCTCTCTTCCATAAATCACGCCCTCTTCCCAAATTCCTTCAGCAACAATCAATTCTTTTTCCCCTTCTCATTATAATGGCAGTCGAATCAATTTCCTTCTCCATCTACCAAATCGCAAGCACCTAATTCGCCATCGCCTCCATCTACATCAACGTTGCTACTTCTGTCACCAAGCCTCCCCGCCTTTGCCTCTGTGGAAGCCGCGACGCTCACCCATGCAGTAGAAAATCGAGAACCTTTAAGTATCGCGACCCGCCACAACAACCGCAAGTCATTGCCTTTCAATGAACTTCAGCACCAATCATTCACAACACCTCCTTTCGGTCAACATAACAGCAAAGTTCGCGTCTCCATCACCTCGTTTGGTCCTTGTTCAACCTCCACTATTTTAAGGTGAGTTATGCTCATGATTTCTCTTAGTTTAAGCACTGCAACTCTGATTTGAACTGAATTCAAATAGTTGAATCATAATAAGTTGTTGTTTTGTATTTACTGCTGTTGGCTGTGATTTCGCCTAATAACTGGAGTATTTATATTTGTATTTGTACTTGGAGTTGTCGTCTACTTACTGTCTTATGTGTGTAGGATATTTCTGTCCTTGGTGTCAGTTGCTAAATGTTGTCACACCACTGTTGTACTATGTTACCGTATCATCGCCTTCTTTGTTGAACATCACTCATAAGAACATATATCATATCTGATTGTCATTTGAAATAGATACTATAATTTGATCTTAGATTGGTGGAATTTATTTGCTGACAAATTTGCTATATAAACATGGGGTCATCATATGTATATATGCACTTATATGCATGTGTGTGTGTATATATATGTGTGTGTGTGTGTGTGTGAAGTTGACACTTGTGCACCCTGTCTCTTCTATATATGATATGGCCTATAACAAAACCCATGATCATTTCATGTCGGTTGAAGTATACATGTGTGTCATGTTTTATTTTTAAAAACCAAATTCGGCTACCTAATTATTTTGTGATTGCATGCTTATGTTAACTAGTTGGGACACATGGCCTGTTGTTTTAATGTTATGTCATGACAG
Source organism: Allium sativum (assembly GCA_030737875.1). Lineage (NCBI taxonomy): Eukaryota > Viridiplantae > Streptophyta > Magnoliopsida > Asparagales > Amaryllidaceae > Allium > Allium sativum. The sequence continues at coordinate 131,057,682 of CM060916.1, read as the reverse complement.
AAGTGAACCATGTTTCTTTTTTCATAAACCTGAATTGGAATTTAAAATTAATGGTATACTGATTGTTCACACATATGAGTGGTAAGTTCTGTTATTAGCATGAAATTGTTACTTGCCACCTTGGAACTATAAATACATTAGTTTTGATAAAATCTGAAATAAATATGCCTTTGATCATGCTTTAATGTTATGTCATGATTTGTTTACCCTTACCCTATTTTGAACTGGTGTGACGGCAAGGAATTTCGCTCGGTCCGAACTAGTCGTTAAACCGACCCAGACCGTTCGAAATGCCCTATCGTTTGAGAACACGACAAAATAGAACGCATACAGAAGAACATTTCACTGTATATTACAACAATGCATCAGATTACAAGAATATACAGAGTATAAACGGATATCACACAGAGATATCAGAGATTTAAATTACATTTAAATACATAGCAGCGGAAAATAATACAATACACAACTAGAAGGAGATATACGGATACAAAGCTTTCCGGATATCATTCCAGCTGTAAACCAGGATCCTGTGAATATAAATCTGCAAAACCAAAACTACTAGCTGCCCGTGTCAAAATAGGGGCACCCAGAGTTTAGGTTAAAACAATAAACTCCAGGTCAGTCATGTGACTGGTGTGAGAACTAAAACAGTTAATCTTTATTTTAAAGTTAGGTAAATCAAGGGACCACGCCGTATAACACGGAACGGGTTTCCTCCCAAGAATACCAGTGCATAAAACAACAGCGCAATGCTAAATAAAGAAAAAATGAAGCTGTTATAAGACCCAGGTCCTATCACACAATGCAACGCAAGCCGGGGGATAGGGTTTTCCCTTATAACAGCCAAAGAATGCTTGATACGTTTAACACAAATCATTTGATACTATTATAAGTGCATAGTGTATAAAACAACTTCAAATCATAAGTATCAATCATAGGCGGCATGAATGCCCCATACCACTATATCGCCAGATATAGGTTATACAATCAAAATCGCAAGTGTCACGTATTTGGAAATTGGATTTCCATCTATGAACCGAGGCAAAAGATAGTCCTCAACCGATTCGAGACGCTCTAGCCCGTGTCTCAGGCAAGCGCGCAGGCAAGCCTTGGATCGTCAGGGCCGGTCCACCGATGTGGATTATTATGCCTGAACAATACGTCTCCCCACCCTATGGGGTGTAAGTCTGGTCCGTCAGCCGACCAGAAGCATCGGCCGAAACCGATATAACCGAGGCGCCTCGCAACAGCAACAACCACATAAGTCAAACTCGTCAGGGCGTGTAAAACCACTGACGCCACTTCTAACTAGAAAGAAACGCAAGTCCTCCCTGAGGTCCGTCTCCCGTTTTTGGTTCATACCGGGTGTGAAACTCGTGAAGTAAACGTTACACAAAGCTACGCCACAAAGGCCGTGCTTTGATCATCACCACAAGACTTTGCTTTTCAACAGAAGCCTTGATCAATTGCCACTTAGGCATGCCACACAGGCAATTCACTCCATGCGTTTGATATCCATCAATATATAACCCCTGAGCTCATACGTCTCAGAGAAGGGCGTTAAGCAAGAGAATAAATTCTCCGCCGCCAAACAGATATATATTTAATAGAGATCAATCACACAGACTAAAATCCAATGTCAGACACACAGTCCATTTACAAGTCCGTTCTGGGTCTGAACGAAACCGGAGGCACCTAGTACCCCGCATATCCATCGATCTCCAAGTACGTCTGGACGATCACCAACTGTTTCCATCTTCTTGGGTGTACAGCCCAATCAAGATCATCAGTTATCACCCAAACGACGTGAAGACTTCCGGTCTTCGACCATCGTCTTCATCTTCGACTTATCGTCGTATCAGTTATTCAGAATGGGATAAACCCGGTCTTTCCGAATAACTCGCGTATATATTATAAAAGTGTTACACAAACACAACATACGCCTCATTCCAATTCATCAGTCACTAACAGTAAATTAATCAAGAGAATAATTCCCCAAATATTAACCCCGAAGGCCGAAACCAACATCAGATCAATATCCAGAAAACCATTCTGCTTGGCTAACCGACAGTTAGTTTCTAACTTTCACATTCATAGGGAAAGGTTCCCATTAATTTTATCCAAGATAAATTCCTTGAATTTATTCTTTATTCTATTTTTGAATCTCAATTCAAACTAGTCGGGATTAGCGACCCTTACCGAAGTAATCCTTTGTTTTAATTTCCCAATCCCAACCTATTTATCCCATGAAGTAAAACTGGTTATACTTCATATCTAACACCACGGTGTTATCGGTAAATTCAATTACCATTTCACGTTCAAATCTAATTAAAGATTTAACTAACGCCTGGAGTAAAACTGGCGATACTCCATTTCGATTATTTCAATCTAATTAAAGATTCATTAAAACTCCACTTAGTTTTAATCTTCGACTGGGTTAAAGAATCAGTGTCATTTAAAACACGGTTCACGATAAACCCAAAGTCACATTCCATTAATTATCGGGTTAAAGAACGAGTGTTATTTAAAACACTGTCCACGATAAACCCAAAAATCAATATCAATTCAATTCCAATTAAATATTATTTAATTGGTACACTTCATTGAATCTAAATAAAAAGATTTAATCTTTTCTCAACTGGGTTCAAGAACAGTGTTAGTGAAGACACCATTCACGACAAACCCAAATCATATTTGATATTAAATACAAGGCCCTGAATAGAAAATATCCCGGCTTATATTCAATATCAAATTCTGCGACCAACAAAGATCGTATTGGAAATAACGATATATATATCTATATCTTTCAACTTTCCATAACAACATTTGTATAATCACGAAATCCAACGTCGAAATATTCCGAAGACAATTTCGATTCAAATCCATTCCAATGCAATCATTGGAAATTTTGGTTATTTTTAAAACCCTTTTTGAATTCAATTTATTTATTTAAAAATAAATAGAATTATAATTCTAGTTCAAAACTAGTTCATTTCGATAAAAATCTATTTTTATCTTTTCAAATATGGAGTTTTTCATCCCAATTCTTTCTAAATCATTTCTTATGATTTTACACAAATTATTACTATTTTTAATAATTTTATCAAGGCCCGTACAGTCGATTTCCATCAATGGCCATCGAACTGCACTTACGGCGACCTTTTTCGAATTTGATTTGGACGTATCTCCAAATCCAACCGTTAGATTTCAAATTTCTATTATTCGTTAGAAAGCTCTTTTCGATACGAACCCAACGGTTCCGGTTTTAGGAGAATCCGACGGTCGGATCTCCCGTAATGTCCGTTTGAAATAAATGGTCGAAATTCACGAACTGCCGCGGCGCGGCGCGTTCTATTCAGGCCATTATACTATATATATAATATATTTCGTCGATTTCTATTTAAAACGAATTATATAGATAGTTTTAAATTCGTTTCAAAAGCAATTTCAACTTCCATTTCAATTCAAATCAAAATTGAATTCTTCTTTATAAATTCGTTTTAAAATTCATTTCTATTCAATTCCAATTTCAATTCAATTTGAATTCATTTCAATTTACTTCATTTCGAAATCGTTTTCAATTCAATTCATTTCGAGATCGTTTTCAATTCAATTCATTTCGAAATCGTTTTCAATTCAATTCATTTCGAAATCGTTTTCAATTCAATTCATTTCGAAATCGTTATAAAATCGATATAAATATCGTTCACGTCAAAATGGCGTCAATCTAATCAACACGGCTTCATAAATTTCTATTTTCAAATATTCTACTTCAAATATTTCTTTTTCAAAATAGTTGTTATTATCAAAATATTTCGTTCAACACATGACCAATCTCAATGAATGAGTACTGTCAACACATGAACTTTTATTTTATATTGATAAAGATGTAAATTTTATTACTAAAATATTTCGTTCAACACATGACCAATCTCAATGAATGAGTACTGTCAACACATGAACTTTTATTTTATAATATTCTTTATTTTCTAAATTGGAATGAGGCCCAATCAATTACCATATAAAGTTAATTATATGGATTTTCATACAACACATGTATATAATAGCATTGAAAGATAATCAACCATCAACCAAAGTGCACTACACTGTATAAGCATCAAATATAGATATCTAACGCTTATAACAGCCTGTCAATCAATCGATCGACATATTTAATCAATCAGGATGAGTGAACTGCATATTTCATCCTAACACCCGTGTAGGGTTTCAAACAATCAAACAAATATTTTATTTGTGCAGTTGGGCGATGTGTAAAATTTATCGACCCAATCAATGTCAGTCAAATCAGTGTACATAAACAAACCGTCAGGTTTGTAAATGAATATTTTATTTATTCGCATTCACGTTAAAAATTATATTTTTAACGATAAAACATTTTATTTCAACATATGAATTTCTATCCAGTTCATTCTTTAAATAAAATGATATTTTATTTTTCTAACTTATTTTAGAAAATTTCGGCGGCATAACGGCACGATACTAGAAACGGGACGAGGCCTAGCCTTATCCCCGGTCTAGTGAAGGCCCACGCCATTCACACATCATCAAATCAATTCATTTCACCACACAATTCAATTTCAATCAAACAATCTCTAATCTATGCAACCAAACAAACAAGTCCATGGTCTGTGGACGGTTGTGTCGGGTGCTACTAAGCACCGTCTGCATCCTAGTATATATATAAAACTAGAAAAGAAATTGAAAGATGAGAAATTCTCACCAATAGCTATCCAACTACTACGACTCTTCTTTTACAGAAATCTTCGCCAATCTCGCCTTTTGTCGCTTTCGCCCGTATTCTCTACATATGTAAAAATCGAATTTTTACGATGCTATTCAATATATAAAAATCGAATTTTTACTACGCTATTCAATATATAAAAATATGATTTTTACTTCGACTTTCAATATATAAAAATATGATTTTTACTTCGACTTTCACTAAATAAAAATATGATTTTTACCTTTCTACAAATCTGATCTTTTTAAAGTTTAAACGTTTTTCTTTTAACTTAAAATTAAAATCTGTTTAAATCCTTTATATAAAAAAAACAGTTTTAAATCTTTATTAAAATTTCAGTTTTAAACCTAATTAAATTCCAGTTTAAACCCAATTAAAATTTCAGTTTTAAACCTAATTAAATTCCAGTTTAAACCCAATTAAAATTTCAGTTTTAAAATCCTAAACAAAATCAGTTTAAAATTCTAAACAAAATCAGTTTAAAATTCTAAACAAAATCAGTTTTAATTTCTTAAAAAAAAATCAGTTTTAATTTCTAAACAAAATCAGTTTAAATATTCTTTAAAAAAAAAAATAACAAAGCAAAAGAAACTTACAGAGGGGGGGGTTTCTGCAGTTCGTCGGAGGCAGGAGGAGTTGGGCTTCGAGGTGGCGGCTCGGGTTTCGACTGGGGGCTCGAGAATTGGGGGTCGCGATGTGATTCGACGGGGGAGCGATGGCTTCGAGGGGTCGCGATTTGATTCGACGGGGGGAGGCGATGGCTTCGAAGGGGACTGCGGTGGTGGCGTCGCCGTCGAGCTTTAGGGTTTTTTTTTTTTTCTTTTTCTAGTTGTAATCGAATGAACGGGGGGGGGGGGGGCCAGTACGAAGGAAAAGGGAGGGAGATTATTTTTTTTATTATTATTATTTAATTATTTAATTTTGCAAAGAGTTGACTTTTATGTACGACCTCGAAACGAGGCCCACCGCCTGTCGTCCATAGCGTTTCACCCCCATTCCGAACACAATGGGATATGTATCGCAAGCTGATTTGATCGTTACAATCAGTTTCCTTTTGAATTTACATTTAAATCACTATATTGAATTTTAAAACGTACATTTCAAATTACCGGGGTCACATACTAACTCTAAAAATTCTCGAAAAATATTTTCTAGCTTCGTATTGTCGATACGGTCCTAACAAAACTAGTTTCGTCGAATTCTGAGGCCGTTTGAAAAATGGCCATTTTCCAGTCGATTAAAATCAACTTAAACTGGTCAAACGCGTTTTCCTTTGCCACGCTCACATATTGATTCGAAAAATTATGAAATTTGAAACCTAGCAATAATTTGACACTGCGGACCCAACAAAACTGGTTTCGTCGAAATCCGAGATCGTTTGCAAAATGTCCATTTTTAAGGGCCTGAATTCCATAGCGACTATTCAGAATTTTCAACTGGACATATCTTTTGATTCCTGCTATGAAATTTTGATTATTCGAATTCGTTGGAAAGATATTATCAATTAGATCCCATGATTTTTGGTTTCACTAAAATCCGGATTGTTTTGCACCCGGTACATTCAATTGAAGTTTGAAATCGAATTATCGAACTACCGCGCCATTTTCAATTCTATTTATAATTATATATAAATATTTATATTCTAACGACGACGCGTATAGTATATACGTTCGAACTATATTCAAAATAAATTTCTCGTCGATATTATTTAAAATAATTCATTTTAAATAATCAAAATTCGCTAAAATAGCAAAAATAAAAATTTCAAACTGGCTCGCATTTTACGGGTTGTTACAATCTCCCCCACTTAAAACTTTTCGTCCCCGAAAAGGAACAAAGTCAAAAGTGGTTTGATTATTCAACTCTACGCTCGATCTGGCTTTCATTCTCCAACTCTTTAATTTCTGAGAATTTTCAAAATTTCAAAAATTTGGCTAACACCCTAAATTTTTGAAAAATTTCGCCATAACCTCCCCTGCACCGGGAGCATCGGGGAATTTCAAATAGCTTCCCCGGTCCTTCAGATCTCAAAAAGAAAAAGAAAAAGCCAAGCGGCTAGCCAATAGGCTCACAAAATCATCATCACCCAAACAAAACAGGAAATTATGTAGTAAACATGTACCTATTTGTCGGGCAAACAAATTTTATTCTCTGGCTCTAGCCTCCTTGCTATGACCTGTTCAAAAGATATACATGTATGCAAGCAAATGCGACCAATTTTCATTACAATTCAATATTTGATCAAATTAGGCATAATGGTTCAAAATTAGCAAACAAATAAACAAACAACACAAACAGCAATCAATTAGTGAATTATAGTTTCAAATCCATAAATTTTGATACATATACAAAAATCATGTTTTTGACGCCAAATCACCACAATAGGCCCTATCTAATTTTGGTTCTCACACCAGTCAATAGGAAATATATAAATATCACACCTTCGACACTCGAACACTAATTCTGATGATGAAGCTTCAATCATCAGAACCATCTCCGGGCGACTAGAGTGTAATTCTATATCTATCCAATATATTAAAACTTTGAATATACGTTTGCAAGGCGTATATGCAAATTCTTTATATACTGGACTGCCCAACTCAATATAAATAGATAATCAAATACGAATAATTGATTTAAATTTTCAAAACAAAAATTTGTTTTCACTTTCAAAAATATACTCTTCACACTCGTTCTAGGATACTACTGATCCCATCTCTAACGTGTCATTCCCATTGGATGTTACTAATCCAGTTATCTGATGAATTCTTTCGTATGGTTCTAATGTGTCTTGTTCTCTAAGCTTTGTAAACCAAAGCTCTGATACCAACTGTGACGGCAAGGAATTTCGCTCGGTCCGAACTAGTCGTTAAACCGACCCAGACCGTTCGAAATGCCCTATCGTTTGAGAACACGACAAAATAGAACGCATACAGAAGAACATTTCACTGTATATTACAACAATGCATCAGATTACAAGAATATACAGAGTATAAACGGATATCACACAGAGATATCAGAGATTTAAATTACATTTAAATACATAGCAGTGGAAAATAATACAATACACAACTAGAAGGAGATATACGGATACAAAGCTTTCCGGATATCATTCCAGCTGTAAACCAGGATCCTGTGAATATAAATCTGCAAAACCAAAACTACTAGCTGCCCGTGTCAAAATAGGGGCACCCAGAGTTTAGGTTAAAACAATAAACTCCAGGTCAGTCATGTGACTGGTGTGAGAACTAAAACAGTTAATCTTTATTTTAAAGTTAGGTAAATCAAGGGACCACGCCGTATAACACGGAACGGGTTTCCTCCCAAGAATACCAGTGCATAAAACAACAGCGCAATGCTAAATAAAGAAAAAATGAAGCTGTTATAAGACCCAGGTCCTATCACACAATGCAACGCAAGCCGGGGGATAGGGTTTTCCCTTATAACAGCCAAAGAATGCTTGATACGTTTAACACAAATCATTTGATACTATTATAAGTGCATAGTGTATAAAACAACTTCAAATCATAAGTATCAATCATAGGCGGCATGAATGCCCCATACCACTATGTCGCCAGATATAGGTTATACAATCAAAATCGCAAGTGTCACGTATTTGGAAATTGGATTTCCATCTATGAACCGAGGCAAAAGATAGTCCTCAACCGATTCGAGACGCTCTAGCCCGTGTCTCAGGCAAGCGCGCAGGCAAGCCTTGGATCGTCAGGGCCGGTCCACCGATGTGGATTATTATGCCTGAACAATACGTCTCCCCACCCTATGGGGTGTAAGTCTGGTCCGTCAGCCGACCAGAAGCATCGGCCGAAACCGATATAACCGAGGCGCCTCGCAACAGCAACAACCACATAAGTCAAACTCGTCAGGGCGTGTAAAACCACTGACGCCACTTCTAACTAGAAAGAAACGCAAGTCCTCCCTGAGGTCCGTCTCCCGTTTTTGGTTCATACCGGGTGTGAAACTCGTGAAGTAAACGTTACACAAAGCTACGCCACAAAGGCCATGCTTTGATCATCACCACAAGACTTTGCTTTTCAACAGAAGCCTTGATCAATTGCCACTTAGGCATGCCACACAGGCAATTCACTCCATGAGTTTGATATCCATCAATATATAACCCCTGAGCTCATACGTCTCAGAGAAGGGCGTTAAGCAAGAGAATAAATTCTCCGCCGCCAAACAGATATATATTTAATAGAGATCAATCACACAGACTAAAATCCAATGTCAGACACACAGTCCATTTACAAGTCCGTTCTGGGTCTGAACGAAACCGGAGGCACCTAGTACCCCGCATATCCATCGATCTCCAAGTACGTCTGGACGATCACCAACTGTTTCCATCTTCTTGGGTGTACAGCCCAATCAAGATCATCAGTTATCACCCAAACGACGTGAAGACTTCCGGTCTTCGACCATCGTCTTCATCTTCGACTTATCGTCGTATCAGTTATTCAGAATGGGATAAACCCGGTCTTTCCGAATAACTCGCGTATATATTATAAAAGTGTTACACAAACACAACATACGCCTCATTCCAATTCATCAGTCACTAACAGTAAATTAATCAAGAGAATAATTCCCCAAATATTAACCCCGAAGGCCGAAACCAACATCAGATCAATATCCAGAAAACCATTCTGCTTGGCTAACCGACAGTTAGTTTCTAACTTTCACATTCATAGGGAAAGGTTCCCATTAATTTTATCCAAGATAAATTCCTTGAATTTATTCTTTATTCTATTTTTGAATCTCAATTCAAACTAGTCGGGATTAGCGACCCTTACCGAAGTAATCCTTTGTTTTAATTTCCCAATCCCAACCTATTTATCCCATGAAGTAAAACTGGTTATACTTCATATCTAACACCACGGTGTTATCGGTAAATTCAATTACCATTTCACGTTCAAATCTAATTAAAGATTTAACTAACGCCTGGAGTAAAACTGGCGATACTCCATTTCGATTATTTCAATCTAATTAAAGATTCATTAAAACTCCACTTAGTTTTAATCTTCGACTGGGTTAAAGAATCAGTGTCATTTAAAACACGGTTCAGGATAAACCCAAAGTCACATTCCATTAATTATCGGGTTAAAGAACGAGTGTTATTTAAAACACTGTCCACGATAAACCCAAAAATCAATATCAATTCAATTCCAATTAAATATTATTTAATTGGTACACTTCATTGAATCTAAATAAAAAGATTTAATCTTTTCTCAACTGGGTTCAAGAACAGTGTTAGTGAAGACACCATTCACGACAAACCCAAATCATATTTGATATTAAATACAAGGCCCTGAATAGAAAATATCCCGGCTTATATTCAATATCAAATTCTGCGACCAACAAAGATCGTATTGGAAATAACGATATATATATCTATATCTTTCAACTTTCCATAACAACATTTGTATAATCACGAAATCCAACGTCGAAATATTCCGAAGACAATTTCGATTCAAATCCATTCCAATGCAATCATTGGAAATTTTGGTTATTTTTAAAACCCTTTTTGAATTCAATTTATTTATTTAAAAATAAATAGAATTATAATTCTAGTTCAAAACTAGTTCATTTCGATAAAAATCTATTTTTATCTTTTCAAATATGGAGTTTTTCATCCCAATTCTTTCTAAATCATTTCTTATGATTTTACACAAATTATTACTATTTTTAATAATTTTATCAAGGCCCGTACAGTCGATTTCCATCAATGGCCATCGAACTGCACTTACGGCGACCTTTTTCGAATTTGATTTGGACGTATCTCCAAATCCAACCGTTAGATTTCAAATTTCTATTATTCGTTAGAAAGCTCTTTTCGATACGAACCCAACGGTTCCGGTTTTAGGAGAATCCGACGGTCGGATCTCCCGTAATGTCCGTTTGAAATAAATGGTCGAAATTCACGAACTGCCGCGGCGCGGCGCGTTCTATTCAGGCCATTATACTATATATATAATATATTTCGTCGATTTCTATTTAAAACGAATTATATAGATAGTTTTAAATTCGTTTCAAAAGCAATTTCAACTTCCATTTCAATTCAAATCAAAATTGAATTCTTCTTTATAAATTCGTTTTAAAATTCATTTCTATTCAATTCCAATTTCAATTCAATTTGAATTCATTTCAATTTACTTCATTTCGAAATCGTTTTCAATTCAATTCATTTCGAGATCGTTTTCAATTCAATTCATTTCGAAATCGTTTTCAATTCAATTCATTTCGAAATCGTTTTCAATTCAATTCATTTCGAAATCGTTATAAAATCGATATAAATATCGTTCACGTCAAAATGGCGTCAATCTAATCAACACGGCTTCATAAATTTCTATTTTCAAATATTCTACTTCAAATATTTCTTTTTCAAAATAGTTGTTATTATCAAAATATTTCGTTCAACACATGACCAATCTCAATGAATGAGTACTGTCAACACATGAATTTTTATTTTATATTGATAAAGATGTAAATTTTATTACTAAAATATTTCGTTCAACACATGACCAATCTCAATGAATGAGTACTGTCAACACATGAACTTTTATTTTATAATATTCTTTATTTTCTAAATTGGAATGAGGCCCAATCAATTACCATATAAAGTTAATTATATGGATTTTCATACAACACATGTATATAATAGCATTGAAAGATAATCAACCATCAACCAAAGTGCACTACACTGTATAAGCATCAAATATAGATATCTAACGCTTATAACAGCCTGTCAATCAATCGATCGACATATTTAATCAATCAGGATGAGTGAACTGCATATTTCATCCTAACACCCGTGTAGGGTTTCAAACAATCAAACAAATATTTTATTTGTGCAGTTGGGCGATGTGTAAAATTTATCGACCCAATCAATGTCAGTCAAATCAGTGTACATAAACAAACCGTCAGGTTTGTAAATGAATATTTTATTTATTCGCATTCACGTTAAAAATTATATTTTTAACGATAAAACATTTTATTTCAACATATGAATTTCTATCCAGTTCATTCTTTAAATAAAATGATATTTTATTTTTCTAACTTATTTTAGAAAATTTCGGCGGCATAACGGCACGATACTAGAAACGGGACGAGGCCTAGCCTTATCCCCGGTCTAGTGAAGGCCCACGCCATTCACACATCATCAAATCAATTCATTTCACCACACAATTCAATTTCAATCAAACAATCTCTAATCTATGCAACCAAACAAACAAGTCCATGGTCTGTGGACGGTTGTGTCGGGTGCTACTAAGCACCGTCTGCATCCTAGTATATATATAAAACTAGAAAAGAAATTGAAAGGTGAGAAATTCTCACCAATAGCTATCCAACTACTACGACTCTTCTTTTACAGAAATCTTCGCCAATCTCGCCTTTTGTCGCTTTCGCCCGTATTCTCTACATATGTAAAAATCGAATTTTTACGATGCTATTCAATATATAAAAATCGAATTTTTACTACGCTATTCAATATATAAAAATATGATTTTTACTTCGACTTTCAATATATAAAAATATGATTTTTACTTCGAATTTCACTAAATAAAAATATGATTTTTACCTTTCTACAAATCTGATCTTTTTAAAGTTTAAACCTTTTTCTTTTAACTTAAAATTAAAATCTGTTTAAATCCTTTATATAAAAAAAACAGTTTTAAATCTTTATTAAAATTTCAGTTTTAAACCTAATTAAATTCCAGTTTAAACCCAATTAAAATTTCAGTTTTAAACCTAATTAAATTCTAGTTTAAACCCAATTAAAATTTCAGTTTTAAAATCCTAAACAAAATCAGTTTAAAATTCTAAACAAAATCAGTTTAAAATTCTAAACAAAATCAGTTTTAATTTCTTAAAAAAAAATCAGTTTTAATTTCTAAACAAAATCAGTTTAAATATTCTTTAAAAAAAATAAAATAACAAAGCAAAAGAAACTTACAGAGGGGGGTTTCTGCAGTTCGTCGGAGGCAGGAGGAGTTGGGCTTCGAGGTGGCGGCTCGGGTTTCGACTGGGGGCTCGAGAATTGGGGGTCGCGATGTGATTCGACGGGGGAGCGATGGCTTCGAGGGGTCGCGATTTGATTCGACGGGGGGAGGCGATGGCTTCGAAGGGGACTGCGGTGGTGGCGGCGCCGTCGAGCTTTAGGGTTTTTTTTCTTTTTTCTTTTTCTAGTTGTAATCGAATGAACGGGGGGGCCAGTACGAAGGAAAAGGGAGGGAGATTATTATTATTTTTTTTATTATTTAATTATTTAATTTTGCAAAGAGTTGACTTTTACGTACGACCTCGAAACGAGGCCCACCGCCTGTCGTCCATAGCGTTTCACCCCCATTCCGAACACAATGGGATATGTATCGCAAGCTGATTTGATCGTTACAATCAGTTTCCTTTTGAATTTACATTTAAATCACTATATTGAATTTTAAAACGTACATTTCAAATTACCGGGGTCACATACTAACTCTAAAAATTCTCGAAAAATATTTTCTAGCTTCGTATTGTCGATACGGTCCTAACAAAACTAGTTTCGTCGAATTCTGAGGCCGTTTGAAAAATGGCCATTTTCCAGTCGATTAAAATCAACTGAAACTGGTCAAACGCGTTTTCCTTTGCCACGCTCACATATTGATTCGAAAAATTATGAAATTTGAAACCTAGCAATAATTTGACACTGCGGACCCAACAAAACTGGTTTCGTCGAAATCCGAGATCGTTTGCAAAATGTCCATTTTTAAGGGCCTGAATTCCATAGCGACTATTCAGAATTTTCAACTGGACATATCTTTTGATTCCTGCTATGAAATTTTGATTATTCGAATTCGTTGGAAAGATATTATCAATTAGATCCCATGATTTTTGGTTTCACTAAAATCCGGATTGTTTTGCACCCGGTACATTCAATTGAAGTTTGAAATCGAATTATCGAACTACCGCGCCATTTTCAATTCTATTTATAATTATATATAAATATTTATATTCTAACGACGACGCGTATAGTATATACGTTCGAACTATATTCAAAATAAATTTCTCGTCGATATTATTTAAAATAGTTCATTTTAAATAATCAAAATTCGCTAAAATAGCAAAAATAAAAATTTCAAACTGGCTCGCATTTTACGGGTTGTTACAATCTCCCCCACTTAAAACTTTTCGTCCCCGAAAAGGAACAAAGTCAAAAGTGGTTTGATTATTCAACTCTACGCTCGATCTGGCTTTCATTCTCCAACTCTTTAATTTCTGAGAATTTTCAAAATTTCAAAAATTTGGCTAACACCCTAAATTTTTGAAAAATTTCGCCATAACCTCCCCTGCACCGGGAGCATCGGGGAATTTCAAATAGCTTCCCCGGTCCTTCAGATCTCAAAAAGAAAAAGAAAAAGCCAAGCGGCTAGCCAATAGGCTCACAAAATCATCATCACCCAAACAAAACAGGAAATTATGTAGTAAACATGTACCTATTTGTCGGGCAAACAAATTTTATTCTCTGGCTCTAGCCTCCTTGCTATGACCTGTTCAAAAGATATACATGTATGCAAGCAAATGCGACCAATTTTCATTACAATTCAATATTTGATCAAATTAGGCATAATGGTTCAAAATTAGCAAACAAATAAACAAACAACACAAACAGCAATCAATTAGTGAATTATAGTTTCAAATCCATAAATTTTGATACATATACAAAAATCATGTTTTTGACGCCAAATCACCACAATAGGCCCTATCTAATTTTGGTTCTCACACCAGTCAATAGGAAATATATAAATATCACACCTTCGACACTCGAACACTAATTCTGATGATGAAGCTTCAATCATCAGAACCATCTCCGGGCGACTAGAGTGTAATTCTATATCTATCCAATATATTAAAACTTTGAATATACGTTTGCAAGGCGTATATGCAAATTCTTTATATACTGGACTGCCCAACTCAATATAAATAGATAATCAAATACGAATAATTGATTTAAATTTTCAAAACAAAAATTTGTTTTCACTTTCAAAAATATACTCTTCACACTCGTTCTAGGATACTACTGATCCCATCTCTAACGTGTCATTCCCATTGGATGTTACTAATCCAGTTATCTGATGAATTCTTTCGTATGGTTCTAATGTGTCTTATTCTCTAAGCTTTGTAAACCAAAGCTCTGATACCAACTGTGACGGCAAGGAATTTCGCTCGGTCCGAACTAGTCGTTAAACCGACCCAGACCGTTCGAAATGCCCTATCGTTTGAGAACACGACAAAATAGAACGCATACAGAAGAACATTTCACTGTATATTACAACAATGCATCAGATTACAAGAATATACATAGTATAAACGGATATC
The DNA here is from genome assembly GCA_030737875.1 of Allium sativum. Lineage (NCBI taxonomy): Eukaryota > Viridiplantae > Streptophyta > Magnoliopsida > Asparagales > Amaryllidaceae > Allium > Allium sativum. The sequence goes on along the minus strand of CM060916.1, from coordinate 131,042,549 downwards.
ACACAGAGATATCAGAGATTTAAATTACATTTAAATACATAGCAGCGGAAAATAATACAATACACAACTAGAAGGAGATATACGGATACAAAGCTTTCCGGATATCATTCCAGCTGTAAACCAGGATCCTGTGAATATAAATCTGCAAAACCAAAACTACTAGCTGCCCGTGTCAAAATAGGGGCACCCAGAGTTTAGGTTAAAACAATAAACTCCAGGTCAGTCATGTGACTGGTGTGAGAACTAAAACAGTTAATCTTTATTTTAAAGTTAGGTAAATCAAGGGACCACGCCGTATAACACGGAACGGGTTTCCTCCCAAGAATACCAGTGCATAAAACAACAGCGCAATGCTAAATAAAGAAAAAATGAAGCTGTTATAAGACCCAGGTCCTATCACACAATGCAACGCAAGCCGGAGGATAGGGTTTTCCCTTATAACAGCCAAAGAATGCTTGATACGTTTAACACAAATCATTTGATACTATTATAAGTGCATAGTGTATAAAACAACTTCAAATCATAAGTATCAATCATAGGCGGCATGAATGCCCCATACCACTATGTCGCCAGATATAGGTTATACAATCAAAATCGCAAGTGTCACGTATTTGGAAATTGGATTTCCATCTATGAACCGAGGCAAAAGATAGTCCTCAACCGATTCGAGACGCTCTAGCCCGTGTCTCAGGCAAGCGCGCAGGCAAGCCTTGGATCGTCAGGGCCGGTCCACCGATGTGGATTATTATGCCTGAACAATACGTCTCCCCACCCTATGGGGTGTAAGTCTGGTCCGTCAGCCGACCAGAAGCATCGGCCGAAACCGATATAACCGAGGCGCCTCGCAACAGCAACAACCACATAAGTCAAACTCGTCAGGGCGTGTAAAACCACTGACGCCACTTCTAACTAGAAAGAAACGCAAGTCCTCCCTGAGGTCCGTCTCCCGTTTTTGGTTCATACCGGGTGTGAAACTCGTGAAGTAAACGTTACACAAAGCTACGCCACAAAGGCCGTGCTTTGATCATCACCACAAGACTTTGCTTTTCAACAGAAGCCTTGATCAATTGCCACTTAGGCATGCCACACAGGCAATTCACTCCATGCGTTTGATATCCATCAATATATAACCCCTGAGCTCATACGTCTCAGAGAAGGGCGTTAAGCAAGAGAATAAATTCTCCGCCGCCAAACAGATATATATTTAATAGAGATCAATCACACAGACTAAAATCCAATGTCAGACACACAGTCCATTTACAAGTCCGTTCTGGGTCTGAACGAAACCGGAGGCACCTAGTACCCCGCATATCCATCGATCTCCAAGTACGTCTGGACGATCACCAACTGTTTCCATCTTCTTGGGTGTACAGCCCAATCAAGATCATCAGTTATCACCCAAACGACGTGAAGACTTCCGGTCTTCGACCATCGTCTTCATCTTCGACTTATCGTCGTATCAGTTATTCAGAATGGGATAAACCCGGTCTTTCCGAATAACTCGCGTATATATTATAAAAGTGTTACACAAACACAACATACGCCTCATTCCAATTCATCAGTCACTAACAGTAAATTAATCAAGAGAATAATTCCCCAAATATTAACCCCGAAGGCCGAAACCAACATCAGATCAATATCCAGAAAACCATTCTGCTTGGCTAACCGACAGTTAGTTTCTAACTTTCACATTCATAGGGAAAGGTTCCCATTAATTTTATCCAAGATAAATTCCTTGAATTTATTCTTTATTCTATTTTTGAATCTCAATTCAAACTAGTCGGGATTAGCGACCCTTACCGAAGTAATCCTTTGTTTTAATTTCCCAATCCCAACCTATTTATCCCATGAAGTAAAACTGGTTATACTTCATATCTAACACCACGGTGTTATCGGTAAATTCAATTACCATTTCACGTTCAAATCTAATTAAAGATTTAACTAACGCCTGGAGTAAAACTGGCCATACTCCATTTCGATTATTTCAATCTAATTAAAGATTCATTAAAACTCCACTTAGTTTTAATCTTCGACTGGGTTAAAGAATCAGTGTCATTTAAAACACGGTTCACGATAAACCCAAAGTCACATTCCATTAATTATCGGGTTAAAGAACGAGTGTTATTTAAAACACTGTCCACGATAAACCCAAAAATCAATATCAATTCAATTCCAATTAAATATTATTTAATTGGTACACTTCATTGAATCTAAATAAAAAGATTTAATCTTTTCTCAACTGGGTTCAAGAACAGTGTTAGTGAAGACACCATTCACGACAAACCCAAATCATATTTGATATTAAATACAAGGCCCTGAATAGAAAATATCCCGGCTTATATTCAATATCAAATTCTGCGACCAACAAAGATCGTATTGGAAATAACGATATATATATCTATATCTTTCAACTTTCCATAACAACATTTGTATAATCACGAAATCCAACGTCGAAATATTCCGAAGACAATTTCGATTCAAATCCATTCCAATGCAATCATTGGAAATTTTGGTTATTTTTAAAACCCTTTTTGAATTCAATTTATTTATTTAAAAATAAATAGAATTATAATTCTAGTTCAAAACTAGTTCATTTCGATAAAAATCTATTTTTATCTTTTCAAATATGGAGTTTTTCATCCCAATTCTTTCTAAATCATTTCTTATGATTTTACACAAATTATTACTATTTTTAATAATTTTATCAAGGCCCGTACAGTCGATTTCCATCAATGGCCATCGAACTGCACTTACGGCGACCTTTTTCGAATTTGATTTGGACATATCTCCAAATCCAACCGTTAGATTTCAAATTTCTATTATTCTTTAGAAAGCTCTTTTCGATACGAACCCAACGGTTCCGGTTTTAGGAGAATCCGACGGTCGGATCTCCCGTAATGTCCGTTTGAAATAAATGGTCGAAATTCACGAACTGCCGCGGCGCGGCGCGTTCTATTCAGGCCATTATACTATATATATAATATATTTCGTCGATTTCTATTTAAAACGAATTATATAGATAGTTTTAAATTCGTTTCAAAAGCAATTTCAACTTCCATTTCAATTCAAATCAAAATTGAATTCTTCTTTATAAATTCGTTTTAAAATTCATTTCTATTCAATTCCAATTTCAATTCAATTTGAATTCATTTCAATTTACTTCATTTCGAAATCGTTTTCAATTCAATTCATTTCGAGATCGTTTTCAATTCAATTCATTTCGAAATCGTTTTCAATTCAATTCATTTCGAAATCGTTTTCAATTCAATTCATTTCGAAATCGTTTTCAATTCAATTCATTTCGAAATCGTTATAAAATCGATATAAATATCGTTCACGTCAAAATGGCGTCAATCTAATCAACACGGCTTCATAAATTTCTATTTTCAAATATTCTACTTCAAATATTTCTTTTTCAAAATAGTTGTTATTATCAAAATATTTCGTTCAACACATGACCAATCTCAATGAATGAGTACTGTCAACACATGAACTTTTATTTTATATTGATAAAGATGTAAATTTTATTACTAAAATATTTCGTTCAACACATGACCAATCTCAATGAATGAGTACTGTCAACACATGAACTTTTATTTTATAATATTCTTTATTTTCTAAATTGGAATGAGGCCCAATCAATTACCATATAAAGTTAATTATATGGATTTTCATACAACACATGTATATAATAGCATTGAAAGATAATCAACCATCAACCAAAGTGCACTACACTGTATAAGCATCAAATATAGATATCTAACGCTTATAACAGCCTGTCAATCAATCGATCGACATATTTAATCAATCAGGATGAGTGAACTGCATATTTCATCCTAACACCCGTGTAGGGTTTCAAACAATCAAACAAATATTTTATTTGTGCAGTTGGGCGATGTGTAAAATTTATCGACCCAATCAATGTCAGTCAAATTAGTGTACATAAACAAACCGTCAGGTTTGTAAATGAATATTTTATTTATTCGCATTCACGTTAAAAATTATATTTTTAACGATAAAACATTTTATTTCAACATATGAATTTCTATCCAGTTCATTCTTTAAATAAAATGATATTTTATTTTTCTAACTTATTTTAGAAAATTTCGGCGGCATAACGGCACGATACTAGAAACGGGACGAGGCCTAGCCTTATCCCCGGTCTAGTGAAGGCCCACGCCATTCACACATCATCAAATCAATTCATTTCACCACACAATTCAATTTCAATCAAACAATCTCTAATCTATGCAACCAAACAAACAAGTCCATGGTCTGTGGACGGTTGTGTCGGGTGCTACTAAGCACCGTCTGCATCCTAGTATATATATAAAACTAGAAAAGAAATTGAAAGGTGAGAAATTCTCACCAATAGCTATCCAACTACTACGACTCTTCTTTTACAGAAATCTTCGCCAATCTCGCCTTTTGTCGCTTTCGCCCGTATTCTCTACATATGTAAAAATCGAATTTTTACGATGCTATTCAATATATAAAAATCGAATTTTTACTACGCTATTCAATATATAAAAATATGATTTTTACTTCGACTTTCAATATATAAAAATATGATTTTTACTTCGACTTTTACTAAATAAAAATATGATTTTTACCTTTCTACAAATCTGATCTTTTTAAAGTTTAAACCTTTTTCTTTTAACTTAAAATTAAAATCTGTTTAAATCCTTTATATAAAAAAACAGTTTTAAATCTTTATTAAAATTTCAGTTTTAAACCCAATTAAATTCCTGTTTAAACCCAATTAAAATTTCAGTTTTAAACCTAATTAAATTCCAGTTTAAACCCAATTAAAATTTCAGTTTTAAAATCCTAAACAAAATCAGTTTAAAATTCTAAACAAAATCAGTTTAAAATTCTAAACAAAATCAGTTTTAATTTCTTAAAAAAAATCAGTTTTAATTTCTAAACAAAATCAGTTTAAATATTCTTTAAAAAAAATAAAATAACAAAGCAAAAGAAACTTACAGAGGGGGGGTTTCTGCAGTTCGTAGGAGGCAGGAGGAGTTGGGCTTCGAGGTGGCGGCTCGGGTTTCGACTGGGGGCTCGAGAATTGGGGGTCGCGATGTGATTCGACGGGGGAGCGATGGCTTCGAGGGGTCGCGATTTGATTCGACGGGGGGAGGCGATGGCTTCGAAGGGGACTGCGGTGGTGGCGTCGCCGTCGAGCTTTAGGGTTTTTTTTTTCTTTTTCTAGTTGTAATCGAATGAACGGGGGGGCCAGTACGAAGGAAAAGGGAGGGAGATTATTTTTTTTTATTATTATTTAATTATTTAATTTTGCAAAGAGTTGACTTTTACGTACGACCTCGAAACGAGGCCCACCGCCTGTCGTCCATAGCGTTTCACCCCCATTCCGAACACAATGGGATATGTATCGCAAGCTGATTTGATCGTTACAATCAGTTTCCTTTTGAATTTACATTTAAATCACTATATTGAATTTTAAAACGTACATTTCAAATTACCGGGGTCACATACTAACTCTAAAAATTCTCAAAAAATATTTTCTAGCTTCGTATTGTCGATACGGTCCTAACAAAACTAGTTTCGTCGAATTCTGAGGCCGTTTGAAAAATGGCCATTTTCCAGTCGATTAAAATCAACTGAAACTGGTCAAACGCGTTTTCCTTTGCCACGCTCACATATTGATTCGAAAAATTATGAAATTTGAAACCTAGAAATAATTTGACACTGCGGACCCAACAAAACTGGTTTCGTCGAAATCCGAGATCGTTTGCAAAATGTCCATTTTTAAGGGCCTGAATTCCATAGCGACTATTAAGAATTTTCAACTGGACATATCTTTTGATTCCTGCTATGAAATTTCGATTATTCGAATTCGTTGGAAAGATATTATCAATTAGATCCCATGATTTTTGGTTTCACTAAAATCCGGATTGTTTTGCACCCGGTACATTCAATTGAAGTTTGAAATCGAATTATCGAACTACCGCGCCATTTTCAATTCTATTTATAATTATATATAAATATTTATATTCTAACGACGACGCGTATAGTATATACGTTCGAACTATATTCAAAATAAATTTCTCGTCGATATTATTTAAAATAATTCATTTTAAATAATCAAAATTCGCTAAAATAGCAAAAATAAAAATTTCAAACTGGCTCGCATTTTACGGGTTATTACAACTGGAATGCATATATATATATATATGTGTGTGTGTGTGTGTATGTATATATATATACACACGTTAGACACATACAAATTTCCAGTTGTGCTTTCATTCGATCCCATTGACAGTTAGGATAGGCTAATTTAGCTGAATGTGCCTTCTTATGACGCAAGCTGCATTTTATCTAGACCGTGAACTTATGCCTTGTGCAAGCTTATTGTACATCTTGTATTACTTCACTGTCGTGTTGACCTGAGGCTAAGCTTGAATTTATGCAGGTGTGAGACATTGTGTAACATTAGCTTATGCTTATTGTACTTCCAAATTGAATCTTATGGCATTTTGTAACGTTGTCCCATTGTCTCTGTTTACTTAATTGATGCTTGACCAATACAGTCTTGAATTTGTTATTGTTGTGCATATCACTTGAGTCATTGTTTTATGTGGGGCACATGTGTTTAGTATGGCATGACCTGAAACATTCGTATAGTTTCAGAACACTAAACCTGATGTCATGTTGTAGGTTTTTCCCCATGATGTATATTAGATGCTCCCTGGATAATGTTGTAACTTATGGTCTTTGTCCAATTTTTACGGTGAGCACTTGATTTGTTAAAGCTGCAAATGCATATTTGTTAAGATCTTAGTTTGCTCTACTTGTGCATGCCAATATGTATTTTGCATAAGACCTATATTCGAAGTTAGGATTAACTATTATAATTCAGTTTTTATTGAAGTTGTTTTATTTGAACAAAGATTAATCTTGACTCGAGTGTTTTATGTTTTCGCATGAAACACTCGAATCAGACCCAAGTGTTATAGATTTTGATATTACATCTTAGGATTCGAAGATTGGCGAAGCCGGGGATTCAATATTGTATAGAAAAATCTTGTATCAAGAATTGTGATCATATATAAAATATTTATTTTGTTGTTCAATATTGTGTTATCTATTTATTATGTGTTTTCTGTGTTGATTCTGTCTTAAACTTTGTAAGCTAAATAATGATTTGTTGGTTTAAACATTTTAAGTTGGTTTAATTACCAATTTGAAGCAGTCAAAAAGGCGGGACGTTACAAATGGTATTAAAGCTTGGCTTATCGAGTTAAAAATGAGTAGGATCGACACAAGAAAAACGGATCTTGAAAATATAATGTTTCGAAATATAAATTTTGAAAGGTATTTTATTTTGGAAATAGTAAGTATTTTGAAACTGGTATTTTGAAAATAGTACATCGGAAACAAAAATTTATTGAGATTTAAAATTTTAGGAATCCCCAGTCTTCAAATCTAGGTTTGTGAGAGCTTTTCTTCGATAAGTCCCCTTAGGTTTGAATATCAGAATCCATCATCATATGGTATCAAAGGAAGATAAGTATAAGATAATCAACAAATCAATTTCTCTAATTGTGCATTGTAGCAATCACAGACAACTGAAATTTATTGGAAATAAAAATTCAGATAATGAATTTAAAACTTGTGAAGAATCGATTTAAGCGGTAAGCTTAATATTTGGAAAGCTGGAAGTTGATGTAAACCAATATTAAGGAATAAATAATTCAAACTTCAAATTCAGTCAAAGTGGAGAATTTAAATCGAGAACTCGAATTATAGCTTAACCTGAACAATTGATTCAACTTGGAATTTTACAAAATTGAGTTTAACTTCGACATTAACATGTTAGTCGAGTTTTGAATTTCGGACTTTGGTTTGGATTGTATGTCTAACATTATGATTTACGACATAATAATTGGTATATATTAATATATATCTGTTTAGTGGCGGAGAATTTATTCTTTTACTTAACACCCTTCTTTTAGACGTACGAGCTTAGAGGTTATATATTGATAGACATCATTTATGTGTTATGAATTGGCGATGCGACATGTAGTCCAAATCGAGTGTGAATTTGGTGAATTGACATACAAATATGAGTTTGAATTGGAAAAATCATTGAATATTCGAACCAACGTGGAAATAAGGTTTGATATCAAGAGTTGGTAAAGTAAAGTAAAATAATGAGTGTCAATAGTTAAGTGGGAATAACGATGCTTTATTTAACATCTGTTTTAATCCAAATAACGAAATTAGAAATGTTTCCTATACGAATAAAGTATATTTTCTATAGAAAATAAAGATTTTTGAATACATGGAAATATTTTCCATTGGTAACACAACACCAGAAAAGGCTTTTTATAACAGTTATTACTGTTACTAATGATCTTTATAACAGTTATAACCGTTACAATAGCATACGTGACAAACTGTTGTCACGAATATTGTAACGGTTAAAACCGTTATAAAGTGTTCATATTGTAACGGTTATTACCGTTATAAGATATGTGCTTTGTAACAGTTAAAACCGTTAGGACTGAAAAGTTTATAACAAATATAATCGTTATAAACATTATTTTTATAACAGTAATAATTGTTACAAATATGAAATATATAACAGTAATTACTGTTAGCGTATAAAACTGACTATTTTCATACAATAATTTACTAGCAGTTATAACTGTGACAAACGTGAATATTATACCAAGACTGCAATAGGTAATTTCATACAACATACACCAATAATAATATACAACATATAATATAATAATAACTTAACGCAAATACAACATATCACAATTTATATCCTTAAGCAAATTCCATTTCGACCAACGTCACAATTTAACATACAATCATAATACCATTCATCATCCATAACAAATACCAAAATAACATCTAAGTATCATAATTTTGCATACAACCATTACACAAAACACAAACGATTAACGGACCAAATAACAAATCCACCATCGACAAGATCAGATAGTGTATACATACCATTTTGGGGTGCATCAAAAATTAACGAATCCGGATCCAGAACTTCCTCCACCCAAATGGCTTTCTCTCCTTCTAGTACAGTTCTATGATGACAAACTTTTTGCACTCCTACATATCCCTTCACTACCTCCTTTAATGTTGATGACAATAACACTACCGACTGTTTATCTCTCGTGGATGATCCAATGACATCAATAGAAGTAGTATGTAGATTGTTATTACCTCCATCGGAAGCAACTTCTTCACGTGGTGTCGTATTCCCTCCTTGTTGATTGAAGCTTCATAGATTGTTGCAAGTACGTCAATGCTGAGTTCATTGATTTGATGTCTTCATGCATTTGATTTTGGTTGTTCTCCAATTTAGCTAACTGTTGCTTAGTTGCATTCTCTTTTGCCACGGTAATTGCTTTTGAAACTTGTGTTATTTTTACTTGCTTTGCATTGCATGTAGAGCTGATAGCACGACAATAACTTCTTCTTTTATCGTCTCCAAAACTTCAGCAATGGGATCTTTATCAAAATTATCTAGATTTAGAGCATCATCGCCACCTTCTAATCTTTGTCTTGCTTCCGCTGCTTCAACCATAGCCTACGATGTTCAACAAATACAATGATATGAGTATATGCCTGATTAAAAAACAAAGAAAGTTTAACTGAAGATGCTTGATTAAAAACAAACAAAGAACTACCTGACATTCTGTCAACCAAAGAATTGACATTCATTTTGCTCGACACAAGTTTACTGAGCCTGGCTCAGTAAACCTACAAGGCTCAGTAAACTGAGCCACTCGGCTCAAGTTTACTGAGCCGAGTGGCTCAGTTTACTGAGCCTACAAGGCTCATTGTAACTGACCCACTCGGCTCAGGTTTACTGAGCCATAAGCTCAGTTTCCTGAGCCTATGGCTCAGTAAACCTGAGTCGAGTGGCTCAGTTTACTGAGCCTACAAGGCTCATTGTAACTGAGCCACTCGGCTCAGGTTTACTGAGCCATAAGCTCAGTTTCCTGAGCCTATGGCTCAGTTTACTGAGCCTACAAGGCTCATTGTAACTGAGCCACTCAGCTCAGGTTTACTGAGCCATAAGCTCAGTTTCCTGAGCCTATGGCTCAGTAAACCTGAGCCGAGTGGCTCAGTTTGCTGAGCCTACAAGGCTCAACGTAACTGAGCCAGGCTCAGTTACACTGTTTACCAGTAGCATGAATTTACCAGTAGCAAAAAAATCAAATATCCAAATGAAGCTATATGGTACAAGAAAACAAAAAAGAATAATTTATCACTCAGTGCATTATGGTGACTCGTGACAGTGCAGAGTTTTTTTTTTTTTTTTGGACACTATTTCGGCTGTTTAGAATGTGTTTTCTCTCTTCATTGGTGGCAATTCCTTGTAGAAATAAATCAAACTAACAATCAAAATAAAACCTAGAAGTAGTTTTTTCTAACAGACTATTTTTAACAGTATATCCAAGTTCTTTACACGAATCAAACAGGGATAGCAATGTATGGTTGTAGATTTGTGTGCGTACTTGCACCTGGTGAATGCCAAGTTAGTTGTGTAGCTTGTGTTCTGAATTTCCACCAAAATTTCACAAGATATATTTTTAGTTTCATGAGATGAAAGTCAAAAAATTGTTTTGTAAAACATTGATCAAACAAGATTCCTGAATGCCTCTTTATGAGAAGAAATTGTCTAAAGTTGATTTAGTTTTCATTAGATTTAAATTGAAAAGATAAAATGTTAGATAGCGTCCTTAAAACCAAAGCCACTACATGCCACAATTTTTTAACTATATTAATACACAAATATTAATCCATGTTAAATATTGTTTGCTAACTAACCCCATTTACTTTTTTTTATAAAATTTTGCGCTATACATTGCATTTGAAAAACATTTAAGGCATGTTTTCTGTATTGGATTCCAATCATCACATTTTTAGTTCGTGAAAAATAATCGCCTGTCAAAAATGTAACATCAATTTAATTTACAGGTAAGCAACACCCAAAATAATTGCCTAACAAAAATAATTGTCCTGAATTTGTTTGACTGTCAACCAAATCAACACCCAAAATAAGTAGCGGCATTTCACGGAGCAAACGACACATTAGTTTTGGTACACAGGAATTAGTCTCACAAACAAGTGCAAACAAATGAGTGGATGGTAAACTAAGCAGGTCAGCCAGAATTGATACGCTAGAAATGCTAACCATACTTTGAAGAGAGTCTGGTTACCCTTGATATATGATTTATGAAAATGAGTAGAAAATTATTAATAACATATAGGTAATAATTGATGAAACGGTATAAATAAGCGCTATACATCTGATAACAGATCCGGATTTCAGTCCCTTTTGTACATATTTCTGTAAAAATAACATTGAGAACTATAAGTGCATTGAGTTCAAGTGTATAAGCAAAACTTAATCGTCCTTAGAATTACAGGGACTGAGTTCATATTGAGATGAGCAAAACACACACAAGTAAGATTGTGCTTATAGTTAATCTGACCTGAAGAACTTGTTAATAGTCCATTGATTCTATATAAATAATCGCCCTTAATGCACATCACAGTCACTATGGAAGACTTATGGTACTAAAAATATATAGAATTATATTGCATAGCAAGACATGAATTAACGTAATTGGTATCAATATAAAGGATAGACTTTTTTTTTTTCATATGAACCGTTGCTCGATGACAGCAGCAACTGGCCACTGCTAGTGGTCGCAGCATTTGTTGTTGCTGCTACATGCAGCATTGTTGTTATTTTATTTTCCATTTCTTCTTTTCTTTCTCTGCCGGTACCCTATTATTTTTCTTTTTTCCCTTTTAACTGTGTTGCTGCATATAACAAACAGCAGCAGTTTTCATATTTGCATGTTTTCCTTTTTTCTCTCTGTCTCAGTAGTGCCAAAATGAATCTTGATTAATGCAACATGCATGTTCATCCAAAACTTAGAGAGAGAAATTAAATTTAAAGCTGAAAGCATGCACCTAAATATACACTATCTGACTCACAAAATATCTGAAAACATGCATGTTTTCCTTTAAAATGCCCATCCGATGCGGTTATCCGAAAAATATCTAAAAATAAAATATTTATTTTTACAAATACATCATTCACATGGAAATTTGGCTCACCAAATATTTTTAAATAGCTGATTACATCTAATTAAAAATATTAACGAGGACGTCAATCATATAAGTTTCATACAACAAATATTTTAAGAGATAAAGTGTCCAAAATATGAAAAACACAATCTAAAGACTAAAATAAAACAAAATAAAAATCATAGAAGCATATAGATAATCATGTTCTAATTGTAACCATACCACAAAATAAAATGAGCATCTAGCTTAAAATGTTGCAAAATACCAAATACAAATACAACATTCGCTTTTTGCATATGGTTACATAATCATATAGTTGAGATCAGTTTAGCTATTTTAAAGAAATTTATATTAACTTAAGCATCAATAAATTAAATATTATACACATGCGCACACACAAACACACACACACACACACACATACATACATGCACACATAAACAAATCAAAATATCAGATGTATATTTTTCGGATACGGATACCACTATAACCATTTCCGTATCCGGAAGGGTTTTCGGATATCGATATCCATATCCACATCTCGAATAACGAATATATTCTGTAATTTCGGATGCAAACGTATATCGGATTTTTCGGGTACCCGTTGACAGCCCTACTCACGACACACTAATCCAAAATCTAAGTTGGCACTAGGAATCGCTTTGGTGTGAAGAGGCACATTATTGGTTGTTTACAACATCACATAGATTGAACATAAACAAATATGATCTAAGGTTTATTACATTTCTAAAACTCATAGTGAAAGGAATAAAATTCTAAATATATAAAATAATCATCTCATAAAATATCTGAAATTGCATCATAGTAAATGGTGCATAGTCTAATACAATTCTACATAAAAATAACACTCGTAGCCTGAATAAAACACTAAGAGCATACCCAGCAGCATGTCAATTTTCGGGAGGAGGAAGAAGAAAAGAAGCATGGAGAAGCCCCGCTCTTCCAGCAGTGAGTGGGGATTCACGATGTTTTTTTATTTATTTAATAAGAATGCACTAAACGACAAACTGATTGTCGTTTAAGGGTTAAACAACAATCAGTTTGTCGTTTAACGCTTTATTTTTATTTTTTTGCATTGAACAGCAAACTGATCGTTGTTTAACCCTTAAACGGCAATCAGTTTATCATTTACCGATCGACATTCAAAAAAAAGTGGGGAGAATCCCCACTTGAATCCACTTATCACGCTGCAACTCACACTGCTGCAGCGCGAGGAGCGTGATTTCAGTGAGGATTACCCCACTTTCTCAAGCATTCCCACTGCTGGGAATGCTCTAAGTACTGAAAAGATAGATAAATGCATGGAGAATAAATAAAATGATAACCAAGTTCTGTTATGAGCTTGTCTCTCCACGTGCTAAATATAGGTCAATAATTTATTGCCTTATCCTCTTGATGTGGGGTAAAAGAGATGGAAAAACATAAGTCAAACAAAACTCTAGTGAATAAGTATAAGTTTAATATACGATGATTATGTATAGCTAATTTTAATTCTGTTATATATGACCTAAGATGTTCTACAAGTGTTTGTGTATTCCTATTATCTTTTACTTAAGGATTTTTATTTTATACACATATACTAACAACTTGTGTATGTACTTACAAGGATCAAGCTGCGGGTCAAACTTCAACAACTAATGATCGGCTACCTGCACTAGAGCTACACACATAAAATCATCATCTATGTTGCTCGAGATGGAGCGGGGCGTTGAGGAGCTAATAATGCAACAACCTGAATTTTCAGTATCGGAATATTTATTTTTTTTAAATATAGAAATGATTATTTTAGAAGTTAAATAACCTGAATCTAGAATATATATGTTATTCAATATAACCGGATGCTGAAATAGTACATTGGAATTACTCGAATAAGTGGACTTGGAATTTAATATGAAATTAGATTAATTTTAAAGCTCATGAAAAATACTAAATGAATAGGAACGATAACAATAAATTATTATTGCAGAGTTGAAGTTTTTGAAAATCGATTTATAATAACTCAATTTTAATTAACACGTTATAATAGCCATTTTGCAAACAATCTCAGAATTCGACGAAACAAGTTTCATCGGATCCGAAATGTTGAAGTATTGTAGAATATCAATTTTCGTGTTGATCAGAGCTTCTACGTGGTCGTGCAAGCTTGCAACGCTCGACGAGATTATTAATGAATACAATAATAAAATATCACCTCTATAAGTAAACTTTATCTTAAGCCTAATCCTCCATCCCTCTTCTTATTCTTTCGCTTTAGAAATGAGCCGCCGCCCTCAATTGAATTTCATTAATAAAATCGAATCAAATACTTAATGAAACCAACCAATGTTAGATTATTTAGAATTGTGTGTGAAAGAGCTTCAAGATGTTGTACTCTATTTAGGGCTCGACGCAGCTTGATGGAGATCGATTTTTCACAATCGATGTATGGCTTCGATTCGCGATGGTCTAGGTAAGGCCAGAGGGTTATTTGAGGATGTAGGCGAACTCAAGACAGTGCAAGGAATACGATGGTGTTGGCAATTGTGGCTCAAGTAATCTACAGTACAACACAACAATGGAAGTGGAATTCTATGGCTATAGGTCGGAAATTTTTACGGTGGGCCGGAGGTAGTGCAGAGGAGGTTAGCATGTCGAGCTCGAGGAGAGGGATGTGTTGGTGAAGACCATTAGAAGAACGGACGATTGGAGCTTTGTATCACTGATTAACGTACATACGGATGATATGTACAAGAAGGCAGGTTTGGGAATTTTGAAATGAAGGGGTAGAAGGAATGGGTCATGTGCTTAGGATGAGGGATTAAAATTAAAATAGATACTAAGCTAAGATTAATTATGTTTGGAATATGTATTAACTTGTAACACTGTTATATAGATTATACGAAGTTCGATTGAGGTGTCGTCTATTCTTTTGGGTTCGTATCGATGAGATCTAGGTGTACGAGGTAGATTGGATGATTTCTGGACTGTTTGGAATTTTATCTAATTTCAAATGCCTATTTGAAATTAGATAAAACAACATGAAATCGTTATTTGGATGAACATTCACTGTTGAAAAACATAATTTGGTACAGGCACATGTCTTATGCTATTTGCCTTTTGGTTAATATTTGATGTTGTAAACTGAATTTTGTATAGAAAAAAGAAAATAATAATAATAATAATAATAATGATAATGCAGTTTTTTCAATGACAATGCAGGTTATTATGAAGCAGTTTTTTCTAATTGATTTTTTAATGATGCAGTTTTATTTTAATGGGACAGTTTATACAATGCAGCGGGTTTTTTTAGCAAAACTGGTGCAGTTTTTCAACAATACAGCAGTTTTTTTTTTAATGAAATAGGTGCAGTTTTTTTAATGAAAGTATGAAACAGGTGCAGCTTTTTAACAATGCAGTAGTTTTTTTAATGAAAGTATGAAGCAGGTGCAGTTTTTTTTAATGATAATGCAGTTTTTTACGAAGCAGTCTTTATAAATAGTTTTTCTAATAAATCAGTTTTTTTTAGTAAAACATAGTTATGAATTAATCAATTGAACTTATTTGTAGGAGAACACACAGAAGGTTTTTTTTTTTTTTTTACATGAGAAAGAAGATATGTATGTAAATCAAAGCAAAATGAAAATGTTTATGTAATCAAAGCACAATGTCCCACAGGAATTTAACTGAATCTACCATCTTCAATTACTTCATTGTAATCCATTCAAACAAACATTGTATATGTTTGTATGCAAACTTACAAACATTTTACCAACCAAAATCATAAATCTTAATTTATACTCAATCCTATCATGAAATTCACTGTATGCTTTCATCAAGAACCCTCTTCACAAATTCATCTTTCAATTCCATCACCAATTCATCGGCCTCTTGCATTTGTGCAATTTTTTTAAAAACAAAAGAATATTTTTAGTGTATGTGATATTATAAATTAATCGTAATGTTGCCGACATGCAGAAGACAACACAAGCCAACATACACATGCATGCCCCCACAAAAGATATAGTAGTACCAGTTATCCTAAGGCATAGCTGTTAAGGTGATGTTTTAGCTAGCTTGATTTCAAAGAATCTGTTTAGAAGTAAATCATATAACTTGTTTCTGCCAAAGGCATACTCACTTATGAAATTATTTGAACTTACAAATTTAAGATAAATTTAAACCAAGGATTTAAACTATAAAACACTCATAGATGTGACCCCTTTTTCCTTCGTATAAACAAGAGTTTCCTTTCATATACCAAAATTGTTCTTCATTTATACTCAATCATGTTACAAAATTCATTGTACGTTTTCAACAACCCTGTTCATAAACTTAATCGTACAATTTCAACTTGAATTCTTTGGTCATGCAATTTGCCAAATTTATTGGGAGGGGAAAAAGTCTATTGTATAATAATTCAATCATAAGGCTATTGGCATGCACGAGACGAACAAAAGTGAAGTCATAACTCACTGGTACCTCCTCTCTCTCTCTCTTTACTTTTTTTTTTTTTTTTTTTTGAGGTAGGGGTTTTTCCTATTTACCCAGGGTTTTTTTTTTGGGAGGGGGGATGTAGGACCTGTATTGGAAACTGCCCAAAAAAAAAAATCAACACTACTTTTTCGAACAATAACTAACATATATCTTTCAAAAACTTATTTTGCAATATTGATATGCAGTCCTAACTGTCAAATTAAAAGATATAGATTCATTTAGTAAACTTCTTTTTTTGGTTGGTAAGGGATTTTCACATTAAGAATCAAAGGAATTGGAGAAGAGATTGGCTTATGTTTCAAAAAAGAATATAAAATTACATTTACAGATGAATTCTCTGTAACAACATACGTTGAATTATGAACTATACATATTACATACACATAGATATATTCGGTAAAAATTAAATGATTCCCACGACCCAAGTTGATAACGAGGGCAACTAAAATGGGTCTATTTCAATCGAAACATTATCAAGGGATCGGAACATGTTGTAAAGGGCTTTTATTTGACTTACTTTTTGTGAAACGACAGACAATTTAGATGCGTATGAACAAATATTTAACTGAACATCTGACCTGATATCAGTCTTAACAAATCGCAACGTTAACAAGATTTAATAGAGATTTAAGTGACATCCTAACAAAACCAAAGAAATTGCAACAATTTTGAAGTTAAGAGTAAACTACAACAATAAACCATTTTACTTGGTTTTGATGATTAAACCACAATTCATAGATACCATACAAACAAAACCCCTGGAAGTGTCATTTTAATTACAAAACCAACACATTCAAAATCATTTTGATTTTAGTTTTCATACCCAATTATTTATACTAGCAAACAATACAGAAAAATTAATACTTTTTTTACACGTCCTGTAAGATAATTGTTTAGTGGAGAAATAGAACTAGTAAAGGGACCGTGCATGAGAAAAGTGTATTAAAGAGAAATGAGGATGTGGATGGATTATTCAATATATAGTCATTTGAATATACAAAAGCAATCTGTTCTTCAAAACTCTCCTTCCATTTTCCACGTTCTCCTCCACAAAATTCTTTAACTTCAGAGATACAATTTCAATGTAGCTGCTGGAAAACATCCACCAGTGAACAATCCCCAACACCGACTTTCCAGTATTTACACCTCTAACCCGCTGCCTAAAATCCTAATTCATGTCGATCCATACAACACTAATTTCCTAATATATTTTTTACTACTAATTCAGATTTGATTTTAAAATAGAAGCAATCAAGCTCTGCCAAAAAAAAAAAAATAGAACCAATCAATGTCCTCGGCATGGTATGTAGGTGAAGATTAGGATGAAGGTTGAGATGGGCCATAAATGGAGATTGAGATGAGTAATGAATTAAAAAAAATACCCGAGCAGTTGAATGGATCGGCAGAGGCGGCGGTAAAAGAAACCGATCAGAACGTGGCAGAGGCGGCGGTGAAAGAAACCCGTCAGAAGAAGGAAGGAGTAAACCTAGGCGGCATTGAAAATTTTGGGGATAGTTGTGTTACGGTGATAACGAAAAATGGAAAAAGGGTTTCACACGAGACAGAACGTAAAATTACCTTTTCAACCCTTGTGTTCAAAATCATGGACTATTGTAACGGTAATAACTATTATGAATGAATATAATGGTAATAACCGTTATAAATTAGTAACAGATATTACCGTTACTAATAGGAACCGCGGAAATGTTACAAAATGGCCTGTTTGGTGTAGTGTAATAAGAGATTTTCTAGAATTATACAAAGTAAATAAAATAATTGGAAATGTTTTTCAAAAAGACCGTGAGAGGCTAAACGGATTTTAATAAATCAGAATGGCAAGAACTGAAAAACAAAAAGCCGCACGTCGAGAACGAAAAGTGGAAGAACGTAAAAGAAGATAGGAATTGATTTTGGAATATGAGAAGAGGATTAAAGAAATTAGAACCTGACTGGAGATTGGTCAAGTTGGATGACTTTATAAGTGTTGATCTAATGTTGGTTTCAGCCTTCGGGGTTGATACTTAGAAAGTTGTTCGCTTGTTAATTTACCGTCGAAAGATGTGAATATGGAAGAGTAATAATGTGTGAATGAGAAATTTGTTATAAGAATTCTGAAATTTTAAGAACATAAAGATTTGAATTAAGTGAGAAACTTAATAATTGAAAATTTGGAGGAAGATTTGGTTCATAACCAATAGATTCATAAATATGAGTTTGAAAAGATATCAAATATTTGAATTGATTCAGAGATCAAAACTAAAAAAATTAAATTTGAATGGAAGTTTGAGGATATTCGATTTTAGATATTGGATATAGAAGTTTTCAGATCTTATATGAAAAAATATATATAAGAATATAGTTCGAAAACTACTGGATTGGAAGGTAATCGATTTGAAATGAAATCTTATACAATGGAATTCATATAAAAACGAGATGTTTGAAAACATGATTTGAAAAAAATCTTATGTAAGTTAACATAAGTATGATTTATGAGGTTATGAAATGAAGTACTATATGTACATAGTATCATATGTTTTCAAATCAAGATAAGGAAAGTACCTTCCTTCTCCTTTGAATTTCGAGGTTAACTGAGATGTGTTGTTGGTGGTAGTAGGTTGTTCGGACGTAACATTTATGAGTTGTCACGGTTCCTGGAAGAACACGACCGTGTAGCGAAATTTATAGGGCTGTAGATGGCCTACGGCGGACGAATGTTTCTTGGGGGAACCAAGCATAATCATTGTGTCTGCTGCGATCTACAGTCGCTTATAAGGGCGTAATCCGCAGGGCTGTGAAAGCTTACGTGTATGGATGTTTCCTGGGGACCCAGGCGTAACCATCGTTACATGTGGTCCACATGACATATCTACAAGTGAAAGAGATGTGACCACTAGAGTTACTAAAAGTAGAATGGAGCCATGCGATGTTTGAGATATCTTAGTGATGTTAAGCCATCTGTTTGATGCAGCACTATGACTTCGTGACTTGATTTGTCTTCGTGACTTAATTTGTCCTCATATCTTGATTTATTTTCATGATTTGTTTTTGTGACCCTGAGATAGAACAAACTAACGCTCAATGACCTCATATTTTCTTTTGATTCTTAAATGTCTTCCATTGATCTGTCCATGACGAAATTCCGATTTCTTAAAGATACAAATGTTTTTTAGGGGATCCAAACGTTTTCTGGTGGATCCAGACGAAACCATTACGTATCTGCGATTCATGAACAATCAACATCACATTGGTACTTTTCATATCTGTTTATTTTGAAATATTTTCACTGGGAGTTGAAGCAAGGATATTTAGTACTTGGAGATTTTAGTCGTGCGCCTGACCAACGTATGCCTAACATCTGTGAGAACGATAGTAGACTTGTCAAAATTCGAGTTATCAAGTATTTTCAAATCAATAATTTGAAATTAAAATGTACCTAACTTAATAAGTTAAGAAAGAAGATTTCGAAGAATTTTCAAGTCCATAGTTTTGGAGAAATAATACAAATATTTTTTGCATGAATTTCGTGTTATAAAAGATTTTGGATTTTGGAAATTTTCAAGCTTTAAATTTACAAAATGTCAACTTGAAAAGAAGATGTTATTTACAATCTTCAATGAGTGTTTGGAAGGATTAAGTGGATTGGATGTAAGGAGATTTGGTTGAACTTGGATTGTAAGGAATAAGTGCAACAATGGATAAGTAAACATTGATAGTTGAGGTTTATAAAGAAATTTGGAATAATTTGAGATGCATAAATTCAACTTATACAGAAATTAAAATTTAAAAAGGGATTGGTTTTGAAAAGAAATTATATGATTTTGAATCTCTTAAAAGATAACATAGAATGAGAAATTAGGAGATATCTCATAATAATTTGAGATAGAAATTGGTCTAAGAAAATTGAATATAGTTAAAAAGCAGGGAAATAAATAGAACCTGATTCGAAAGATAAAGAAAATCGTGTTTGATCTCCAACTATAAGAAAGGAAATTTGACTTTCCAAGTTAATTGAATATGGTGGATAAACAAAAAGAAGATTGATGACTTAAATGTCAATATTTAATTTATTTGTAGGAAAAATCACACACAAATATGAATCTTTTAAGTATATATTGTTATAACTCTAACGATCTCTCCTTTTCGGGGACGAAAAGCTTTTTTTGGGGGGGGGGGGAGGGGGGTAATTGTAACATCCCATAAATTTCGACAACTAAAATATGGAATTCATAAAAGATTTAACAATGAATAATCTATTTTTATATTGATACTGAGCATAGAAATTAAAATCAAATATATGGTTTTGGGATAAATTGAATTCAATATTTAATTCAGAATGCTTGGTTGGGATCAGATGTTTATTGTTGAATATTTGACTGAATTTGATTGGATATTTGAATTGGATTGAAAAATTTAAATGACTGAATTTAAAAATGAACGTTATTAACGTTAAATAAATTGGAGAATTTATTTGTTGAAATATATGGAAAATTGGATTGGATATGCATGTATTTGTATATACAGAAATTGAAATTTAACGTTTCAAATTTAACGGAGCTGTTGGTGGACAAACGGAATAAAATCGGTGAACTGATAGATAATTTAAAATTAAAATAATGTCGTATACAAATGGAGTCGAATTACAACCAAAATAATTTTATTGGATTCAGAATGCGAAGACGAAGAGGTACGTACAATTTTTGTCGCATTTAGAGATTGTGCTAGCAGTACAGATATAGAGCGTTCAACAATAGTTTATGATGCGATTTAATATTTAATTATACTTAATTATAACCTACACCAAATAAATTTACGCACACTTATCGTCTGATTTATGCCGCTACCCTAAACCCTATGACCTTACGTTGTTCTTATCCCCAATCTCTCTTCTATAAATCACGCCGTCTTCCCAAATTTCTTCAGCAAAAATCAATTCTTTTTCCCCTTCTCATTATAATGGCAGCCGAATCAATTTCCTATTCCTTCTACCAAATCACAAGCACCCTAATTCGTCGTCGCCTCCATCTACATCAACGTTGTCACTTCTGTCACCAAGCCTCCCCGTTATCGCCTTCATGAAAGCCACAACGCTTACCCATGCAGTAGAAAATCGAGAACCCGCAAGCATCGCAACCCTCCCCAACAACCGCAAGTCATTGCCTTTTGATGAACTTCAGCACCCAATCAGTCGAAGCACCTTCTTTCGGTCGCCAGAACAGCCATGTTCGCGTCTCCTTCACCTCGCTCGGTCCTTGTTCAATCGCCACTGTTTTAAGGTGAGTTATGCTCACGATTTCTCTTAGTTTAAGCATTGCAACTCCGATTTGAACTGAATTTAAATAGCAGAATCATGATTAGTTGTTTTGTGGTTACTGTTGTTGGCTGTGATTTCGCCTAATAACTGAAATGTTGTTATTTGTATCTATACTTGGAGTTGTCGCTGACTTACTGTCTTATGCGTGTTGCATATTTCCGTCCTTGGTGCCAGTTGCTAAATTTTGTTACAACACTGTTGTACTAGGTTACCGTATCATCGCCTTCTTTGTTGAACATCACTGATAAGAACATATATCATATCTGATTGTCATTTGAAATGCATACTATAATTTGATATTAGATTGGTGGAATTTCCTTACCGACAAATTTGCTATATAAACATGGGATCAGCATATGTATATATGCATTTATATGCATGTATATATATGTGAAGTTGACACTTGTGCACCCTGTCTCTTCTATATATGACATGGCCTATAACAAAACCCATGATCATTTCGTGTCGGTTGAAGTATACATGCGTGCACTGTTTTATTCTTAAAAGCCAAACTCGACCACCTAATTATTTTGTGATTGCATGCTTATGTTGACTAGTTGGGACACATGTTCTGCTGTTTTAATGTTATGTCTTGACAGAAGTGAACCCTGTTACTTTTTTCATATACCTAAATTATAATTTAAAATTTATAGTATACTGATTGTTCACGCATATACGTGGTAAGTTCTGTTATTGGCATGATATTGTTACATAGGGGTGGGCATAAACCGCACCGGAATACGGAAACCGCCCTGACCGAACCGCAGAAACGGGGCGGAAAACCGCATTGAATTCTCTCTTTAAAACAAATAACCCAAACCGAACCGATCCGCAATGATGCGGTTCGGTTGTGGTTTGAACTTTGACCAAACTGTATTAAACCGAACCGAACCGAATGCCTGCACTAATAATTTTATGATAAAAATATCACTAATTTCTATCTAACTTTTTATTTTAATGATGCATGTTCTATTTTCCACGCATGTTGTTGTTATATTAATAATAATCGTTATCACAAAAGAAAAATTTATAGTTTCAGTATCATAGTTTCTATCATTTACTTAGGTAATATTAGTTATAATATTATTTAAGTTAACCTATTTAATATTTATGCATTGATTAACGCTTATGCTTGGTTAATGTATTTCATTAACGTAAAAATGAAGTATTCATACAGTTTGAAACCAATCTTTCAATTCACGATTACAATGTGTGTTTTAATCTTTAAGTGACAATGTCACATAATAATAAATTGATTCTTGATGTGAGTAATTCTATTCTTTGATATTTAATACGGGTTCAAAGTGAACCGAACCATAACCGAACCGTATTACAATATAACTGAACCGTAACCGAACCGTTTGAACGGTTATTATAATGGTTTGTATTTTTTATAAACCTTTTGATGCGGCGCGAAAGTGGTTTGGCCTCCAACCCGCACCAGACCGAACCACGCCCACCCCTATTGTTACATGTCACCTTGGAACTATAAATACATTAATGTTGATAAAATCTGAAATAAATATGCCCTTGATGCTTTAATGTTATGTCATGATTTGTTTACCCTAACCCTATTTTGATCTGAATTGCATATATATATATACATATATATATATATATATATATATATATATATATATATATATATATATATATATATATATATATATATATATATATATAGACACACACACACACATACACTTTAGACACATACAAATTTGCAGTTGTGCTTTGATCCAATCCCATTGACATTTAGGATAGGCTAATTTACTAGAATGTGCCTACTTATGATGCAGACTGCATTTTATCTGGACCGTGAACTTATGCATTGTGCAAGCTTATTGTACATCTTGTATTACTTCACTGTCATGTTGACCCGAGGCTAAGCTTGAATTTATGCAAGTGTTTGACATTGCTATGACATTACCATCTGCTTATTGTACTCCAGACTTGAATCTTATATCATTTTGTAACGTTGTCCCATTGTCTCTATTTACTGAATTGATGCTTGACCAATACAGTCTTGAATCTGTTATTGTTGTGCATATTACTTGAGTCATTGTTTCACGTGGGGCACATGCGTTTAGTATGGCAGGAGCTGAAACATTCGTTTAGGTGCACTACACTAAACCTGATGTCATGTTGTAAGTTTTTCCCATGATGTATATTAGATGCTCCATGGATAATGTTGTAACTTATGGATGTTGTAACATATGGTCTTTGTCCAATTTGTACGGTGAGCACATGATTAGTAAAAGCTATAAATACATATTTGTTGAGACCGTAGTTTGCTCTAATTGTGCATGTGACAGTGCATTTTGCATAAGACCCATATTCGAAATTAGGATTAACTATTATAATTCAATTTTTATTGAAATTGTTTTACTTGAACAAAGATAAATTCTGACTCGAGTAATTTGTGTTTTTACATGAAACGCTCGAGTCAAACTCGAGTATTATATATTTTGAGATTACAGCTTAAGATTCGAAGATTGGCGAAGCCGAGAATTCCGAAGACGTGCGTACTCTGAAGATTAAAAAAAGTAAATATTTTTCTTCTATTCAAATTATATTATAAATTTCGCTGTATAAAAAAATATTGTATCAAAAATTCTGATTATATACAAAAGATTTATTTCGTTGTTTAATATTGTATTATCTATTTATTCTTTGTTTTTTACGTTGATTCTATTTTTAAATTCTGTAAACTAAATAAGAATTCATCGGTTTGAACGTTTTAAATTAGTTTAATTACCAAATTGAAATGATCAAAAAGATGGAATGTTGCAAAAATTAATTTCATCATATCTTTGCATAGGTATAATCAAGAAAGAGTGTTGTAATACACAAATGTAATAAAGATGAATATACTAAGAAATTTTACAGCAATTTATATGATATGTAGACTATAAATAAAGATATTATGTACCATTAGGAAAGTTTGCTTATTGTTACTTGACCAAAATCAATTTTTTCAAAACCCAAAAAACATAATACATATCTATAACATATCTTCTTAAATATCTCCAATCTAATTAACTTAATTTTCTCGACTTTCGTCTCCTACGATCTCCAATTTTAAATATTCTATCACGTTGTAGGTAATACTAATATTGTATGGTTTAACTAAATCAATAAAAATGAAAAGTCTCTTCCTAATATTTAATGCTCTCGCTAATGTCTTCACCTATTTCATCTACTTTATTTTATATTTTATAACACAATTCAATTTTCTTATTTGCTTTCTTTTCTTTTTTTGGCTTCACGAAAATATCATAATGTGTTTTTTGCTTGCATTTGTATTTTGTTTTCATTAGTAGGATCTGGTTGTTTTTGATTTATTGCTCTTTCATTTGGTGTAAGATTCCACTTTACAGAAGACAATTGTGCATTTGTATTGTGTTTTGTAGACTCTTTGGTTCACTTGGTGCATTTGTGTCACTTATTTTTGCTTGTTTGTTCTTTATGTTATTTAAAAGAAAAAAGGTGCAGCTGCATTTTGTCTATTGTAAACTTCGCTGTTTCATCAGTTACAATTCAGGATTTAAGAGATTGTTCCATTCAGCATTTTATTCATCGAGCGTTTTTCTGCATCAGCTTGCGTCTCACCGACACCGTCACTTCTCCTCTGCCATTATAATTCAACCACCGCTACCTCCCACAAACACAACATCCCCATTCAACTACCATTCCTCCATCAGTACAAACCAGAACGCCATTCAACTTTACCCGTTCACTATTGGTAACCTTCAACAGAAGACAAATTTCCATCGTGCAGCAAAACCTCCATACCATTATCTCCCCGATCTTCCTCCACAAAAAAACCTAAAACCTGACCACTTAAGAAAATATGACAACAAAATATGAGGAAAATGATTGTTGGTATTATTGCCTATCATTTTAGGTACCCAACTGCCCATTTTCCCCAAATTTACTTTGGCAGGAGATTCTTTCAGTTCATATTGCATAGAAAGCAAAATACTGATACACACACTCCTGCATTAACATAACAGTATTAACTACACAAAGCAAGACCACGTAATGACATCGCTTGGCAGTATAATATCTTAACTGTCTTTTAAACAACAGTTCAAGGGTTGAACTAGGTGTTATACAAAACATTAGACCTTATGCTAAGTACAGAACCAGCTAGAGGGGTCAAATAAAAAACAAATGATACAAAGACAATAACACGGTTTCACAATTCAACTGAAATTAAATAATTTAACACTTTACTAATATAATCTACTGATTAAATCATAATTTTTGAGCTCAAAATAGCATCATCCAAATAATTCATTTCAGATGCACATGGTAAAAACCCAAATATATTTCCTCATTGCTTAAAAAAACTGACATACATTTTATTGTTAGTAAAAAGGATAAGAAAAGGCAAGAAATTACGATCTGCTAAATAATACACTACGTTTTTCGATCGTCTGACTGAAATTTGTTTTTCTTTGATAAAAAAAGTTAAACGATTGAATTAAGATACGCTACAAAGAGTTTGAAATTTATGCTAGGTACAAAACTTGTTAAAGGAAACAAATGATGAATAGACAACAACATGATTTACCAGTTCGATCGGAATCGAATCATTCATAATCTAACTACGA
Organism: Allium sativum; assembly: GCA_030737875.1. Taxonomy (NCBI): domain Eukaryota; kingdom Viridiplantae; phylum Streptophyta; class Magnoliopsida; order Asparagales; family Amaryllidaceae; genus Allium; species Allium sativum. The sequence goes on along the minus strand of CM060916.1, from coordinate 131,016,026 downwards.
TCATATACGGATGAAACCCAGATTTGGAGCTCGGAATTCATTCGTATCATCTAAAATTTCAGATGCACATGGTGGAAACCCAAATCACCATTAAGCACGACGCAATCTTCCTCATAGCTCAAAAACATGATACCGAAATTATCTTTTGATGAATAAAAGAAAACAAATGCCAGGAACATATGAAGAGAAAGAACCGACTGTGTGAGCCGCCACGAATGAATGAGATGGTAACTGGGGTCGTATAGGGGTATATTTATATGAAAAAACTTCAGACCTAATATCCGAAAGTGGCTACGTTGGAGCGAACCAGCCCATCCTTCTTTTATTTGTAAATGGGCCGGAGTACATTAGTTAAAAATTTAGCCCAAAACTCCCTTAAAAGCTTTGTTTCCGAGCCTAAACACTACTGCTAATGTGAAAGTTCAATGTGATCTTCCCAATGGCCTTTTCAAATTTCAAAAATGCCGGAAATCGATTTCTTTCTCATCAATTTGAAAATGCACCATCATCATTTTCGTGACCACCTATTAATAGAATATCATTGTAGATTTGTAACATTTGTTATCAACAAGAACTGATTTAAATGAAAATTCTTGTGACGAATAGCGATTTTCTCTTAATGTAGTAAAATCATTTTCCGACATTAAATACTTTTTATACAAAATCTAAACATCATTATTTATTGAACGCACAAAATTGTATGCATTTATACTGGTAAATTAAACTAGAACTAAGATTTGCATCCAATTTTTGAGTTTGATCCATATTAAATCATCATCAAAAACATGTTTTAAATTATGCCTAGTTTAATTTCCAAAATTTCTTTTGAAATAACTTTTGAACTCAATCGCAAGATTTTACGATCAAAACTAAGTTCTCTTTTGAGTTTTTTCTGAAAAAATGCAAGTATTTATATATTTTTTTACAATACCATGCACTTTTTTTTTTTTTTTTTTTTTTTTTTTTGCAGAAGTTTGCAATTTTTATTATGGTTATTTTGCATTTTAGGATGAATGACTGCATTTTAGATTGCTGATATTTGCAATTCAAGATTTATCAAATATTTGCATTTTAAACAACATATATCTGCACTTTTTGAAAGTGCAATTTATTGCATTTTCTAAAACTGCTTGATGAAATCGATGCATCACCACAGTGGTTCTCCTTTTGATTAGCCCGCCACAGAGGCTTTATGTTCCCAACCGATTTGTTAGGTTTTTGAGGACCCACCTCTCTGCCTTGAGAATGAGTAGGGCAGACGAGGCTCTAACCTGCAACCCCTTTAATGGGATGTAAGTATATTACCATTAGGCCACTACTTGCAGACAATTTATTTCATTTTGTTCTAAACTAAAACATAGATAATTTTTTAAATTCCTTTCTAAGAGGGGATTGCTTTGTATATTGAATCTCTACAAAAGTTCCATAAAATAAAAATTATAAAGAAATTCTAAAAATTCAAAATCTAAACACAAGTTGATTATCATGCGCTTACCCAAGATCCAATCCTGCAAAGCACCTTAGTTTTTGTTATCCGGTCTTTCGCCCAAGCCACATTCAAACAAATCAAATTAACCATGTAGAATTTCAAAGCTATAACTATCGAACTCAAATATCAAATGAGACCAAGAGATGGAGCCTCAAGCTTGTCAAAGCTCTTGATATAGTCAACGCATTAAACAACGGACAAACCTAGGTTCGGGGTACAAAATATGTGCTAAGTTACAGAACGGTTTGTCAGGTCCGAAATTCCATCCTGCAAAATATGGCAATCGGTACCAATTCCTGTCTTTTTTACAATGGAACTTTGTACCCCACGATACATGACCCTGAATCCTTCATCGACTCTAGTTGTCATAACTAGCTTTTTTCACCTTTAAGAGTTGACAGTAATATATTCACGGTACTCACGTACCAGACGTTCAAGTGCTGGAAAGGAGGAATGTTTGGGAAAAAGGAAGAAGATACAAAACAAAATCTCACAATGGAATGAATAATCTAAAATACACAATAATCTTTACTAATAGAAAGACTTTTTAACATACAACAAAATAGGGATAGATTAGAGTATTAAACTATAAATCAGTATGGACACTAATAATAACATGTCCTCACAAACGTTTATAAGTAACAATAAAATTGCTACTGAGAATAATATAAGCACAAGAGTACATCCTAGCATCCATTTTATCTCATAAAGCTCCAAATTTAATATGTAAATATGCTCGATCTAACCTGAATTTTATAATAAAATAACATGCATATCAGTTTGGTACATGGGCGAGAAAGCACACATAAATGATATCTTTATGTTATCAAAATCAAGGTATCGTAAGGCCATGCCGCACATAAGCACTGAAGGGTTTTTACCTTAAGATTAGCCAACATTTCGTATCAAAATATAGTGATATCGTAGTAATATGTAAGGATGAAAGTAACAATGAACATATAATCATGATGCTAACGAGTGTACATCACAACAATACTAGGAATATAATCAAAAAAGCGATATGGCGCATGCAAAAATTATATATGGTTTTCATGGAGACGCCCTTGGTGTACCAAGCAATATCCTCCTGCATAAAGATTAGAGCTATCCTTTCGAAGCATTGTATGCAGCTAGCTAGGGTATTATTGTAAAAACAAAACAAGTCTTGCTAGTGGTTCCCGTTCAAGGCATCCTTATGAGTACATTCCCTTGTTTATCTCGCGCTCCGTTAACCAAATGATTGATTTTCTAGCGAAGCAACTTCGATTCTTTTGGAAATATTCAGATAATACCCAAGAGAGTGAGGACAACTATTTAATTATTTAAGCAGACAAATCTCCTTATCATTTGTTGTAGAAAAGTGAAATGCCACGAGTTTATACGTATACTATAACACTTCTGATGGCAACCGTGCCGTTAAATTCTTGTCTTTATACACGATATTTCCTGAATTAGATCCTTTGGTATTAAGTATGAAAAACTTCCAGACCACCAGCTTAAAAGGATTTCTCTTTTCTGCCAAGTATTTGTTGTCCCTTTTAAATTTAAGTGGGTGTGTGTTTGGTAACCTGATTAAATTAAATGAGTGTACTTGGTTTTTAATTTGAATACACAAAAGTGTGTCTGAATCTCGTTTGAATCCAAAGAGCATACCAAGAGCTTATAAAACCTAAAGGGTGTGTCTTGCAACATTAAAATCAAAATTACATTCGATTTGCCTTTTCCCCATTAAAAGTTTCATCCTAAAAGAAAATAACAATTAATTATACAAGACTGAATCTAAGTAACTATGAATCAACATAAAAATCTCCATAGTGCTCTCTCTAGTATTGTTAACACCAAATCTGCATTGGCCCAATGGAAAGAAGTAGAGGCCTCAAAACTGGAAGACGATACCAAGAACAGGGTACTTGAGGAATTGAAATCGAAACCAAGAGGGAAATGCTGAATGGACAGCTAGATCAACACCAAGAGTAGGGGATGAGAGCTACCGACTAATACCGATAGCGGAAGATGTAAAAGGGATAGATACATTGCCGATGAAAAAAAGATATAAAAACCAATGAGATCGGCACCGAAGTAGAAGCTTGTGGAGTGTCAAAGCTGATACCGATAGCAAAAAGTTCCGAAGGAGCGAAGCCAACATCAATAACAAAGGTTTCAAAGAGGACAACAACAATGACGACGATACCAAAATAACAAGAGAAGAAGAGAACGAAGGCATGGTGCCGACACCAACGTGCAATTAGCCTGGTGTCGACACTGAAACAAGGAGGAAGGTTTATAAGGCCGACACTCCAAGAGCCGATACCAAAGGAGAAATAAGGTTAAAAACATGAGACCGATACCAGAGCAATGAAAGCATCAAATGTGTATGTCAATACCAAAGGAATACGGAAAGAGACATGAAACTGAGGATTCAAAGGTGGAAACACGAATTTGATGTCCCAAGAGAGAGCAATAAGGACGGAGCCATATGCTAAGAACTAATATCGTGGGAGGCGATATTAAACACTAAGTAAGGAAAAAAATGAGTTGACACCAATACTTAAGAAGAAGGCATGAACCCGGAACCCAATTCATGAAGGACGTAAAGAGATGGAAACATATATGATGGGGAAAAAAGAGAGCTATCTATACTAACAAACTAAGTGTCGATACCGATACATAAGGGCGACATCCATTGGGACAAGCAACAAAGGAAGTATCATGCACAAATAGCCAGTACGTTGAGGATAAATCCAAGTACAAAGAGAAGAAAACAATGGAACCAGCACTAAAGTCGATATCGAGACCATGGCATTGAAATCATGAGGCATTGAAGCAGGCCGATACTGATGTCGCGACACTGACAACAGGAAAGCAGGCCAACACCTAAGTCAAAGACCCTTCAAATGGGTCAAAAACGAAAGGATGGCACGCAAGGAAGGTTTCACTCGATAGCTGCAAAAGGGGACCAAATATTCTATAAATAAGACCCCAAGAGTCACATTTTGGTAAATTTTTCTCATTCTAAAATCTTATATTCATTTCCAACCTGAACCCTAATTTGGAAATCAAATTGGGGATTTCTCATGTAACCTCCACTATGAATAAAATCGTCAAAGCCCTTAAAGTGGATGTAGATTCAATCCGAACCAAACCACTATAAATTATGGTGTTCTTTACTATTCTACATATTATATGGTGTTTTATTATACTTCTGGATATCAACACTCTTCAACCTAATATTCCAAGTAGTTACTAAATCGCCCCCAATGAGCCACCTAGCTCTAATTAGTGTCGAGCTTACAACACCCTATCCCAAGATAATTGTTGACCATTAAGTCTTGTATGTGTGATGCTCACCTCTTAGGGAGAGAGTAACTAATCTTCGAGCTTCGGATCTTGATATCTAAGGAACGACATGTTAAATCTGTCTTTTGGGAGCAAGATTACGTATAGATTCTCCTGGGTCCACAACCATAACCCTATATTCCGGTGTTGACCAAAAATATCGTTAACAAGTATATAGTGAAAACATAACCACGCAAGAATATTTGAAATATCCATTACATTATATTGAAAATGTTAAGATAATTCTCAAGAGAAATGTAACAATTACAAACCAATACATCAAATGCAACCACTAACCGAATTCCAACAATTTGAATTTGTTTGCAACCGAAACAAAGCTTTACTTGATTCATAATCTCTAAGGATTGAGCACAACTACATTTTATAGCCTCTAATGAAATTAACTTAAGGCTTTGCTCTCGATAATTTTTTTCGAATAGGAGAAAGAAACTATATCTTGTATAAATTTTAGTATATAACTAACTAATAAGCGTACTTTGTTGGAGAATGGAATGTTGATGATGTTTTGACGACAACCTTGTTTCAATCATTATTGATTATAAAATATATACTGACACTTTTATCCAGAATATATATTTACACACACACACACACTCACACACATATACATGTATATGCATGATTTATATGCAGGTAATAAGATATTGAAGACTATAAGTTAAGAGTTTCTAATGATTGTTGATTCAATATTTCAAAGAAGAATCAAGACTGAAGGGATCAAAAGTTCAAGACTATCAGGGTAATAGAGTCTACTTATTATGCAAAACTCTGATAGTACTCAAACTCTGTTTTCAAATTATCTCTTTTTAAAATTGATTTCAAACTTCTCTCAAAATAATCTTCCAAGAATTTCAAACTTATGACACCAAATATATTTTCTAATTTATAAGTATTCTTATTTTTATCGTTTTATTAAATCATTTATATATATATTACTAAGTTTATATTTGATTATAATATTTTTATTTAAACTCTAAGTTTTCATATAACCATTTTGTTTATGTAGTATATAAATATCTCTTTATAAATTCCTATATATATGTTTATAATTATATTAGCTATAGTTTTTATATAAGATATATATAAAGTTTTTAATCATATGTTTATTTATTTTTTTATGTTTTTATACTTGAAAAATAATGTTTTAACAACTAGTTTGGTTACAGGAACTTCCAGAATATATATATTGGTTTAAATACCTTAAAAATGATTTAAAAATATAGTGTACATATTGACATAAATTTTTAGATATGTCGACATACAACTGTCTGAAATTCAATTTTCAAAGGAAGTGACTTTTCACTATTTGCAACGTTTCTGAAACGTTGCAACCATTCAAATGTTATAAATATGGGTTGATTTCAGAAAAAATCATACTTCTTCTTCTCCATCTTAATCCCTCTTCATACCACCATTAATTTTTCATATCTTGTTGATTACTACACTTATACTTTGCCGATTCCTACTCAAATTACATCAAACTTCATCTTTTCTCAATCTCTATCTACTACTCTCTGAATTGAAGTGCTACTGAAGAGTTATAAGGGTATTGTAATCATTTAGGAAAGGGTATGTTCTTGTAGCTCTGAAATCAAGGAAAGGGAGCGATGTTAACCTTGTAGCCGTGAAATCAAGGGTGGAGATATCGGTGTTAACCTTGTAGCCTTGAAATCAAGGGTGGTTGAATCGGTGTTAACCTTGTGGTCATGAAATCAAGGGTGTTGTAATTGGATTCTGATAATAATAATACTCTGCGCAATACAGCGTTGCGTGGGACTGGACGTAGGAGTAATCCGAATCAGTATAAAATCCTGTGTTTTTTTCCTTTTCTGCATTTTATATTTGTTTCTTTATTTGCTTTTGATTCCGTGTTTGTTATCATCTCTACTATGTGTGATTCATATGGTAGATCAATTAGGTTTAAGATTTTCATAAATTCCTTATAAACACTATTCACCCCCTCTAGTGTTTGTTTTTCCTTAAGATCCCCATTCCGCAATCCCTAACAATTGGTATCGGAGCTGGTTTGAGAATGTGATAGCGGGTTCTCGCTCGGCTTTTTGGTGGCGAGCAGGAGACTCTTATTCCTACATGTCCCCATGTGTGGGTTGGTAGAGCCGCGAGGCTAACCGTGAAATCAGTTGTGAGGTACCATTGTTATGCCACGGTGGCAAGTTAGGCCATTGGTTGTTGAGGACCTATAACAATTGGTATCAGAGTATAGGTTTTCAAAAAGTTCATAATATGATTTTTTGGAAAAATTAAATGGAAAGTTTTGAAATGGTTTCTAAAACTAGTTTAAATTCATGCATCGCATCAGTATTAGAAAGGTCTGCATTTTATTATGTTAAAAAAAAATTAAAGTTATCATAATCTGTCTTTTGAAAAAATTAAAATTACAATTAGTTATTTTTTTAACATAATAACATGCATACCTATCTAATACTGATGTAGGATTTTTTGCAGGATTCGTATGCAGGACTTAAACACTGAAGATTTTACAGTATCAGAGTTCCAAGAGCTTCAGAATTCATAGGAGATTCAAGACTCATGAGTAATCAAGTTTTCAAGAGTTCAAGACAAATATAGTAATAGAGTCTAGTTTATATGTAAGACTCTGAATAACACTCCGGGTTCAAGTTCAACTTCTGTTTTTCAAATACTGATTTTCAAATTTCAAATACTGGTTTTCATATTTCAAATTCTGATTTTCAAAATTAAAATTGTAATTATTTTTCTATCTTACTTTTGATTTCAAATATTAGTTTTAAATTTAATATATAAGTTTATTATGTTTATATAGTTTTATAGTTATATAGCTTTATTATTATATAGTTTTAAACTTTATAAATATGTTTATATAATATATTATTATGATTTCATATGGTTTTATACTTTAGAATACTCATTTTATCACTAAGTTTTAATTCAAGAATTTCCAGAATAATATATAGGTTTAAACACTTGAAATTTTCAAAATTCAAATTTGTTTCACATGCCTGTGTCGACATACAACTGTTAAAAATTCAATTTTCATAGGAAGTGTCTTTTCACCATTTATAATGTTCCAGAAGTGTTGCAACCTTTCAAATCTTATAAATAGGGGTTGATTTAGAATTTTTTAACATATCTTCTCCTCCATCTTCACTCCTCTTCATCCCACCATTAATATTTCATATTATATTGATTTCTACACTTCTACTTTGCCGATTTCTACTCTAATTATATAAAACTTCTTCTTTTCTCACTCTCTATCCATTACTCTCTGAATTAAAGTATTATTGAAGAGTTATAAGGCTGTTGTAATCATTTGGGAAGTGTTTGGGAAAGGGTGTGTTCCTTGTATCCCTGAAATCAAGGAAAGGGAGTGATGGTAACCTTGTAGCTGTGAAATCATGGGGTTTTGGAGTGGTGTTAACCTTGTAGCCGTGAAATCAAAGGGATTGTACTTGGATATTGATAGTAATAAAACTCTGTGCAATCCACCGTTGCGTGGGATTGGACGTAGGAGTAATCCGAACTAGTATAAAATCTGGTGTATTCTTTCCTTTTCTGCATTTTCTATTTATCTATTTCTGTGTTTGATTTTGTGTCTGTGATCATCTTTGTTACGTTTGATTCATATAGTAAATCATTTAAGTTTAAAAGTTTTGTAAATTCCTTAGAAACACTTGTAATGTCCCGTATTTTTACGGCATAGTAATTAATTTTTTTAATCATTTAAATAGTGATTAGGGGTTTAAATGGTCGTTTAATTAAATAATATAGAATATTTAATTAATATAAAATAATAGAATAATATACTTAATTCCGAAATAGTCGGAATTAGTGGAATTCACAATATTGTGTGAATTGGATAGTATTAGATATTTAATTCAGTTTATAATTGAATTATAATAACGAATATATTTAAATAACGACAGTTGAACGTTAATTTATATTATAATCATAACCGAGCTCGAAATGGTGCGGCAGTTCGTAATTTGGCGATTCGAACTTTAAGTGAATATACAAAATCCGTTTTAAATCGGATTTATGTGAAACAAGAAACGTTCAGAGCTGGTGAAGTATATTTTTCTAATAGAGGAAAAAAATCGAGATTTCGTTAGGTAGATTTTGAGTTGTGTCCAAATAAAATTTTAAAATAGTCGCTATGGAATTCTTTTGTAATTTATAGCGATTTATTTATATTATAAAGGGATTTTTCAATATAAATTGAATATCGATTCAACCGGGATTTGAATATCAAGTTATAAATCCAGTTGGAGCTATACGATATTTTATTGTGAATATATACGATAATATAAATTTATTTATATTTAATTTAATTATTTTTAAATATTTAAATATTTAAATGGGTTTATTTAAAGCTTTAAAAATAGCCACTTTTGCAAACGACCTCCGTTTTCGACGAAACTAATTTTGTTGGATCCGGAATATTAAATTATTGTTAGATTTCAATTTTCGTGATTTTTGGAGTCAGTATGTGGCCGTACGTATTTTTAATGTGAAAAACAATCGTTATTTTGACGGTTAAAAATAGGCTGTGTGAGCAAACAGAGTTGGAATTCGACGAAACAAGTTTTGTTGGGTCCGTAATGTCAAACTTTAGTTGTATGTCCATTTTCATGATTTTTCGAAATTGTATGTGATCATAGAAATTTTTAAAAATAAATAGATATAGCGGTTGCTAAAAAAACAAATATAATATTGGAATATAAAAATATTAAAATTGCCTATAAATACCCGTATATCCTTACTAGCCCTAGGAATTTCATCTCACTGGTCAAACATAATCCGCCTCCATTAGTTTCTTTTCCAACGTGAAAATTCTCTTCGGAAAATCAATATAAAACCATTAAAAATTTCTTTAAATCCCCAAACTCATATAGTTATACTCCTCATGACTTTCTCTTCATCTCTATATAGATATTTAGGGGTTTGACGCTGCTTGTTTTCACTGAAAAATGTACAACGTTAGTTAGGCGTCGGATTTTCTCGAAGATGAATAAGATTTGGGTCGTTTCGATTCTGTATTTGGATTGAGGAGGAAAAGTAGTAGCTTGTATGAGATTTTGGGGAGTTAACGAGCATAAAAGTGACGCACTGATTTAGGGGAGGCTGCGTGAAACGACCCGAACTTCCCTGGTAAGGAAATCCTGGATTGCTTTGAGGACAAGCCACATCGGAACACAAACAGAAGAACATTTCATTGCTTATTACAACAATTCCATCAGAATACAAGAATATTACAGAGTATGAATAAATATTACACAGTCGATAAATATCAGAGATTACAATAAATTACATAGCAGTGGAAAATAATACAATACACAACTAGAAGTAATACACGGATACAGAGCTTTCCGAGTATCGTTCCAGCTGTAAATCAGGATCCTATGAATATAAATCTGCAAAACCAAAACTACTAGCTGCCCGTGTCAAAATAAGGGCACCTAGAGTTTAGGTTAAAACAATAAACTCCAGGTCAGTCATGGGACTGGTGTGAGAACTAAAACAATTATTAATCTTTATTTTAAAGTTAGGTAAGTCAAGGGACCACGCCGTATAACACGGAACGGGTTTCCTCCCAAGAATACCAGTGCATAAAACAAACAGCGCAATGCTAAATAAATAAAAATGAAGCTATTATAAGACCCAGGTCCCATCACACAATGGACCCGACCCGATGGACCCAGACCCGACCCGACCCGATGGACACGACCCGATGGACCCAGACCCGACCCGGCGGGTCTCGGTTCTAGGCGGGTCGGGTTTTGTCGGGTCTAAACTATACATTTCAAAAATCTGGACCCGACCCGACCCGAGCTTCGGGTCGGGTCGGGTTAAAGCTCGGGTCGGGTCGGGTCGGTTCGGGTCCGATTGAATAATAACACTAAAAATACATATATTTCAGTGTTTTTAGGTCGGGTCTTTCGGGTTCGGGTCTATGCGGGTCGGTTTTGATCGGGTCTTGATGGTATTTTTCATCACCTAGACCCGACCCGAGACCCGTCGGGTTCGGTTCGGGTCTTTTCGGGTCGGTTCGGTTCGGGTTTTCGGTTCTCGGTTCTAATTGCCAGCCCTAACACAATGCAACGCAAGCCGGAGGATAGGGTTTTTACCTTATAATAGCCAAGAATGTTTGGTACATGAAATTTCATGTTTTATTATTACTATAAGTGTACAGTGTCAAAACAATTTCAAATCATAACTATCAATCATAGACGGCATAAGTGCCCCATACCACTATGTCGCCATACTAGGCTCTACAATCAAAACCGCAAAGTCACGTATCGGAAGTTGGATTTCCATCTGTGAACCGAGGCAAAAGATAGTCCTTTACCGATTCAAGACGCTCTAGCCAATTACTCCCATTTCGAACACAATGGGATATGTATCGTAGGCTGATTCGACTGTTTCGATCAGTTTCCATTGAAAATCAAAATATAAATCTATATATTGAATTTGAACGCACATTATTTTATTTCAACACATGAATATATATTTTATTTCAACACATAAAATATATATTCATGTGTTGAAATAAAATATATATTCATGTGTTGAAATAAAATATATATTCATGTGTTGAATAAAAGCCGTGTTGACTAGATTGACGCCATTTTGACGTGAACGATATTTATATCGATTTTATTCATTTTTATAATGAATATAGAAAAGAAAGTGATTTCAAAATATAACGTTTTGAAAATATTATCATTTGTATATCGATGATGTGGAATATTCAATTTTGATTCGAAATTGAATATGAAGTTGAAATCGTTTCAAAAACGAATTTAAAATGATTTATAAAATACGTTTTAAAAGGAAATCGACGAAATATATATAATATATATATATTATATATATATAGAATGGCCTGAATAGAACGCGCCGCGCCGCGGTAGTTCGCAAATTTCGACCATTGACTTCGAATGGATATTACGGGAAATCCGACCGTCGAATTCTCGTAAAACCAGAAACCTTGGGTTCATATCGAAAAGAGCTTTCTAAAGAATATTAGAGATTTGAAATCTAACGGTTGGATTTGGAATTATGTCCAAATCAAATTTGAAAAAGGTCGTTGTAAGTGCAGTTCGATGGCCGTTGATGGAATTCGACTGTACGGGCCTTAATAAAATTATTAAAAATAGTAATAATTTGTGTAAAATCATAAGAACTGATTTGTGAAGAATTGAGATGAAAAATTCCAAATTTGTAAAGATAAAATAGATTTTTATCGAAATGAACTAGTTTTGAACTAGAATAATAATTTATTTATTTTCAAATAAATAAATTGGATTTGAAAGGGTTTTAAAAGTAACCAGAAGTTTTAATAACTGAATTGGAATGGAATGTGATTTTGGGTTCATAGTGAACCGTGTTTAAATGACATTGGTTCTTTAACCCAGTTAAAGACTGGATATGATTTCCCAAGTTAAACAATCATTGATATTGATTTTTGGGAAGATTAGAACCAAGTGGAGTTTTAACGAATCTTTAATTAAATTGAAATGATCGAGAATGGAGTATCACTAGTTTTGCTCCAGGCGATAGTTAAATCTTTAATTAGATTCTAACATGAAATGGTAATTGAATTTACCGATAACACCGTGATGTTAGATATGAAGTATTACTAGTTTTACTTCATGGGATGAATAGGTTAGGATTGGGAAATAAAATAAATGATTACTTCGTGTGGTTCGCTAATCCCGACTAGTTTGGATAAACCATAATTTGGTTTGAATCGATATTCAAAGGAAGATTAAAGAATAAATTCAAAGAATTTATCTTTGATAAAATTAATGGGAACCTTTCCCAAAGAATAAGAATATTTGAATAAAAGAATATTCTGAATTCCGAATGAGGCGTATGTTGTGTTTGTGTAACGCTTGTTTATTATATACGCGAATTATTCAGAAGACCGGGTTTATCCCATTCTGAATAACTGATTCGACGTGGTGTCGAGGATGAAGACGGTGGTTGAAGACCGGAGGTCTTCACATCGTTTGGGTGATTACTGATGATTTTAATTGGGTTGTACACCCAAGAGGAGGGAATCAGTTGGTGATCGTCCATACGTACTTGGAGATCGATGGATATGCGAGGTGCATGGTGCCTCCGATTTCGTTCAGACCCAGAACGGGCTTGTATGGACTGTGTGTCTGACATTGGATTTTGCTCTGTGTTGATTGATCTCTATTAAATATACATCTGCCTGGTGAAGAGGAATTCATTCCCTTACTTCACCCTTCTCTGAGACGTACGGGATCAGAGGTTGTATATCGATAGACATCAGTCGCATGGTGTGAATTGCCTGTGTGGCAGGCCTAAGTGGCAATTGATCAAGGCTTTTGTTGAAAAGAAAAGTCTTGTAGTTGATGATCAAAGCACGACCTGTGTGACATATCTTTGTGTAGCGTTGATTCGCGAGCCTCACACCCCGTTGTGAACCAGAAATGGGAGAGGACATCAGGGAGGGCATGCGTTTCCTTCTAGCTAGGGTGGTGTCAGTGACCTACTAGCCCTGACATTTATATTATTTTCACCCATGTATTTGTTGTTGTTGTGAGGCGCCTCGGATATATCGGTGACTGTGTGGAGCCGATGGAGTCATTTGGCTCATTGACGCCCCAAATGGCGGGGAAACGCAGTGTTAAGCATTTTAATCCACATCGGTGGACCGACTCTGACGATCCAAGGGCCCACCTGAGTCTGGGTCTTAGGACACGGGCTAGAGCGTCTCGAATCGGTAGAGGACTATCTTTTGCCTCGGTTCACAGATGGAAATCCAACTTCCGATACGTGACTTTGCGGTTTTGATTGTAGAGCCTAGTATGGCGACATAGTGGTATCGGGCACTTATGCCGTCAATGATTGATACTTATGATTTGAAATTGTTTTGACACTATACACTTATAGTAATAATAAAACATGAAATTTCACGTACCAAGCATTCTTGGCTATTATAAGGTAAAAACCCTATCCTCCGGCTTGTGTTGCATTGTGTGATGGGACCTGGGTCTTATAATAGCTTCATTTTTCTTTATTTAGCATTGCACTGTTTGTTTTGTGCACTGGTATTCTTGGGAGGAAATCTGTTCCGTGTTATACGGCGTGGTCCCTTGATTTACCTGACTTTAAAATAAAGATTAATAATTGTTTTAGTTCTCACACCTGTCCCATGACTGACCTGGAGTTTATTGTTTTAACCTAAACTTTGGGTGCCCTTATTTTGACACGGGAAACTAGTAGTTTTGGTTTGGCAGATTTATATTCATAGGATCCTGATTTACAGCTGGAACGATACTCGGAAAGCTCTGTATCCGTGTATTACTTCTAGTTGTGTATTGTATTATTTTCCGATGCTATGTAATTTATTATAATATTTGATATTTATCGACTGTGTAATATTTATTCATACTCTGTAATATTCTTGTATTCTGATGGAATTGTTGTAATAAGCAATGAAATGTTCTTCTGTTTGCGTTCCGATGTGGCTTGTCCTCAAAGCAATCCGTGCTTTCCTTACCGGGGAAGTTCGGGTCGTAACAGTTTTATTTTACTTCAACACATGAATATATATTTTACTTCAACACATGAATATATATTTCACTTCAACACATGAATATATATTTTACTTCAACACATGAATATATATTTTACTTTGACACATGAATATATATTTTAATTCAACACATGAATATATATTTTACTTCAACACATGAATATATATATTTTACTTCAACACATGAATATATATTTTCCAAATTGGAATGAGGCCCAATCAACTACCATATAGTGTTAATTATATGGATTTCATACACACACGTACACTACAACAATCAAACACAGGCAACCATCACCCAAAGTGCATTCTACACTGCATAAGCATCAATTATTTAACGCTTATAACAGCCTGTCAATCTGTCAATCGACATACAGCTAATTATTGGGACTAGTGTATGGCCAATTTCATCCCAACACCCGTGTCGGGTTTCACATCAACAAACACAGATTTATATTTTAAATTTAATGGAAACTGATCGAAACAGCCGAACTGGCTTGCGATACATATCCCATTGTGTTCGGAATGAGGGTAATTAGCTATGGATGACAGTTGGTGGGTTGGCGCTACAGTTCGTATTTTGAAATCGAAACTTCAAACGAGTGTACCGGGAGATCCGACCGTCGGATTTTCCCAAAACTGAAACCATTGGATTCGTTTTGAATAGATATTTCTAATGATATAAAATTTGTGAAGATCCAATGGTTAGTTTTTCAAATATGTGTAAATCAAATCTGAAGAAAAACAGCGCCACGACCGCGTTATGGCCTGAAGCGTTGTTTGAATGAATTGGCTATTTTTAAATAAATAAAAATAGCGATAAATCGTGATAAAATATTATAAATGATATGGAATGGAAATAAACTGAATTCGCTCTGTTTATGTGATATTTGATGGTTGAATGTGTTTGGCGTGAAAATTGCATTTAAGAACAGAATTATTGATGTCGACTAATTTAACCATCGAAATGAATTGATTTAAATTCTAAATATACGTGAATTATTTGAAAAGGCCGAGTTAAATCTCATTTCAAATAATTGATCGGCGGTAAGAAGTCGATGATGAAGACGGTGGTTGAAAACCGGAGACCTTTACCTTAGTTGGATGATAACTGATGTCTTGATTGGGAGGCATCCCGAAATATAGATAATAAGTGGTGATCGTCCAGACGTACTTGGAGATCGATGGATATGCGAGGTATATAGTGCCTCCGATTTCGTTCAGACCCAGAACGAACTTTTAAATGGACTGTGTGTCTGACATTGGATTTTGTTCTGTGCTGATTGATCTCTATCAAATATATATCTGTTTGGCAGCGGAGAATTTATTCTCTTGCTTAACGCCCTTCTCTGAGACGTACGAGCTCAGAGGTTATATATCGATAGAAATCAGTCGCATAGAGTGAATTGCCTGTATGGCATGCCTAAGTGGCAGATGATCAAGGCTTCTGTTGGAAAGCAAAGTCTTGTGGTTGATGATCAAAGCACGGCCTGTGTGGCATAGCTTTGTGTATAACGTTGATTCGCGAGCCTCACACCCCGGTATGAACCAGAAACGGGAGAGGACCTCATGGAGGACATGCGTTTCCTTCTAGCTAGGGTGGGGTCGGTGACCTACCAGCCCTGACATTTATATTATTTTCACCTGTGTGGTTATTGCTGTTGCGAGGCGCCTCGGATATATCGGTGACTATGTGGAGCCGATGGAGTCATAGGACTCATTTACGCCCCCAAAGGGCGGGGAAACGCGGTGTTCAGGCATTTTAATCCACATCGGTGGACCGTCCCTGTCGCTCCAAGGGTCATTCGAGCTCTGATCCTGAGACTCGGGCTAGACAGTCTCGAATTCGGTAAGGACTATCTTTTTTCTTGGTTCATAACGAAAATCCGATTTCCAAATACGACACCATGCGGTTTTTATTGTATACCTATATATGGCGACAAAGTGGTATGGGGCATTAATGCTGTCTATGATTGATACTTATGATTTGAAATCGTTTTTGAAACATATAAACACTAGTAATAATATCAAATGCTTTTGTTTTATACTAATTTAAATAAATTTAAAATCAGATCTTAACCTCACTAACTAAGCCAATTAAATTAATACACTAAGTAATTTAGTAAATTAATTACCATCCTCACTGTACAGGGTTTTACTCATCGAAGACAAAGGGGAAAAGCGGCGCTGTGGGCTCGGGGAGGATTCAGGTGGCGGTGGGTGGTGCGTCGAGGCCTGAGGCGGCGGATTGGACGGAGGGAGGCTGGGTGATGCGGTGAGTTCTTGAATTGGGCGTGGGGTTTGGGGGCTCATAGATTCCAGGGGGGAGGGGCTGACGGGGGAGAATCGGAGAAGGGGCAACGGCGGCGGTAGGCCGGAGCTCGGTAGCGGTGGCGGTGGCTCTGGTGTAGAGGGCGCGGCGAACGAGAACGAGATCGATGTTCTTTTTTTATTTACGTTGACTGATTATAAAGGGAGATAGAATGACAAAGGAGTTATATTGAAATTTTTTATATTATTTTAATTTATTTCCTAGTTGAAATATATACTAGGATGCAGACGGTGCTCAGCAGTACCCGACACCCATCGTCCACAGACCATGGATGACTTGTTTGTTTGATTACTGTGTTGTGAAATTTGACTATTGATTGTGATGTGTGAAATATATGTTCATGTGTTGAAATAAAATATATACTCATGTGTTGAAGTAAAATAAATATTCATTTACAAATCGAACGGTTTGTTTGTGTACACCGATTTGACTAATATTGATTGGGACGATAAATTTTACACATCGCCCAACTGCATAAATAAAATATGTGTTTGATTGATTGAAACCCCACACGGGTATTGGGATGATATTTGACGTACACTAATCCCGATCGTTTAGTTGTATGTCAATCGATGGGTTGACAGACTGTGTAAGCATTAATTATTTACATTTAATGTTTATGCAGTTGTGTGGTGCACTCTGGATGATGGTTGATGATTTATCGTTGCCATTATATACATGTGTTGTACGTAATCCATATAATTAACGTTATATGGTAATTGATTGGGCCTCATTCCAATTTGGAAAATAAGGAATATTAAAAGAAAATTCATGTGTTGAATAAAAAAAGAAAATTCATGTGTTGGATAGAAAGAAAATTCATGTGTTGAATAGAATAAAATATTCATGTATTGAATAGAAATATATATTCATGTGTTGAAGTAAAATATATATTCATGTGTTGAATTGAAATATATATTCATGTGTTAAAGTAAAATATATATTCATGCGTTGAAATAAAATATATATTCATGTGTTGAAATAAAATATATATTCATGTGTTGAAATAAACTATATATTCATGTGTTGAAGAAAATATTCATTTGTTGAATAGAATAACGAAGTTATTGAAATATATAAAGCCGTGTTGATTAGATATGCGCCATTTTGATGCTAATGATATTTTATATTCGTTTTTAGAATGAATATAGAAAAGGAAATAATTTCAAAATATAACGTTTGAAAATATTATCATTTGTATATCGATGATGTGGAATATTCAATTTTGATTAGAAATTGAATATGAAGTTGAAATCATTTTGAAAACGAATTTAAAATGATTTATAAAATATGTTTTAAAAGGAAATCGACGAAATATATGTAATATATATATTATATATATAATGGCCTGAATAGAACGCGCCGCGCCATGGCAGTTCGCGAATTTCGACCATTGACTTCGAACAGATATTACGGGAGATCCGACCGTCGGATTCTCCTAAAACCGGAACCATTCAGTTCGTATCAAAAAGAGCTTTATAAAGAATATCAGAGATTTGAAATCTAACAGCGGATTTGGAATTATGTCCAAATCAAATTTGGAAAAGGTCGTTGTAAGTGCAGTTCGATGGCCGTGTGTTGAAATCGACTGTACGTGCCTTGATAAAATCATTAAAAATAGTACTAATTTGTGCAAAATCATAATAAATGACTTGTGAAGAATTGAGATGAAAAATTCCAAATTTGAAAAGATAAAAATAGATTTCTATTGAAATGAACTAGTTTTGAACTAGAATAATAATTTATTTGTAATGACCCGCATTTGCAGGGGTATTATAATTAATTTATTTAATTATATAAATAGTGATATAATGAATTAAATGGTCGTGGAATTAAATAATGATGAATATTTAATTAAAATAATAAATTAAATAATATATTTAATTCTGAAATAATCAGAATTGGCTGAAATGACGATATGGTGTGAACCGGATCATCTGTGATATTTAATTCAGCTTGAAATTGAATTTAAATAACGAATATATTATATAAACGACAGTTTGAACGTAGAATTATAATAAAATTAAAATCGAGCTCGAAATGGCGCTGCAGTTCGTAAGTTGGCGATTCGAACTTCAACTGAATGTACAGGATTCGTTTTAAGCCGGATTTCTGTGGAAGAAGAAACATGTGGAGCTGTTGGAGTATATCTTTCTAGTAGAAGAGAAAAATCGGGATTTCGTCGTATAGATTTTGATTTATGTCCAAATCAAATTATAGAAAAGTCGCTGTGGAATTCCTTTATAATTTATAAAGGAATTATTTATATTTTAAAAAGGAATTTCAATATAAATCGATATCGGGTTGACCCAGATTGAAATATCAAGATAGAAATTCATAGAGGGATATTCTAGAGCTGTATGGTATTCCACTGTGAATATAAACGATAATATTTATTTTTAGATATTTAATTTAGTTATATTTAAATATATTTAAATGGGTCATTCAGAGCTTTAAAAATAGCCGATTTTGTAAACGAAGTCGGAATTCGACAAAACTAATTTTGTTGGATCCGCAATGTCAAATAGTTGTTAGATTTCCAGTTTCATGATTTTTAGAGTCGCTGCATGGTCGTATGGATTTTTAGAGTGAAAATAGTCAGTATTTTGACAGTTAAAAATACACTGTGTTATCATACGAAGTCGGAATTCGACGAAACCAGTTTCGTTGGGTCCGCAATGTCGAACTCTAGCTACATGTCCAGTTTGGTGATTTTTGGGTATTGTATGTGGTCGTAGGAATTTTTAGAAGGGTGATACAAGGAGAAAACCAATAAAATAAAATATAAAAATCCAATAAAAAAAAATCCCACCATTTTCTATGTTCATGAACAAGGCCACGCCTCACCATTTCTCAGCCACCAGTGTTACCAAACCCCAAACGCAAGTATTTAAGATGGCCTGATTCATACTGTAGAAAAATCCAAAATTTCATAAATCAAAGAAATTTCTTCAGTGAAAAACCAAAATTAAAAAATCAAAATAAATTCAATGAAAAATCCTTAAATCCCAAATCAAATGTCTTTGGATTTGTCAGAGCATGCACTTCACTTCTATCTCATTTTGGTTGGGTTCGAACATCAATTCCTGGTGCTGGTTTCATCACAGCGCAACTAGGGTTACGGGGTATGAACGATTGAGGCTTTGATTGGTGAAATTGAGTTCGTATTATGATTCAGGAGGTCGAATAGCTGTGTCTGTGTTTTTTTGAGATTTTTCCGAAATAAAAAGGGTCGATCCTTTTGTATGAGCATCGGTAAAGCTTCATGGACGGACTCGCCATCATGGGTGCGAGTTAAAGAAGGATTACACGAGGAAGAAGAGGAGGGAGAGAGGTGAATTTAGGTGATTTCTATTTGATTTTTAAGTGAAGTAAATGGAGGGGTAGGTTTCATGGAAGATCGGACATGGTGAGGTAGGAGGAGCAAGCTACGGTATTAATTCAGGGAGGAAGAACACCTTCTTTTTGTGGGTTGGGTCTTTACCATGTATTTTTGGGCTTAGCAATTTGGTTGGGCCGGGTAGAAAAAGGTGAAGACCCGAATGGATTTAAATTCTAACTTTTTAATTTAATTTAATAAGTGTATTAACTTTAAAGGATCATATCTTCCTCATGCATTATCAGAATCAAGCGAAACAAGATTCGTTAGGATCGTATGGACGAGAGCTTCACAATGAAGCTGACCGGAAGTGGATTGGGGCTCGTATGAATTTATGGCGAAATAAACTGTTTGATTCAAATCAAACAACAGTTTATCGTTCTTTAACGATGAACTGCCAATGTTAGTAAATCTCACTAACTCTGAACAGTTTATAATTTCATGTTGTATTTTTAGAACTGTTAAATATTGGCTGATTGACTGTGTGTTGACTGTTTGATTGAACTGCTAGTCAGTTAGTTGAATTTCTATATTGATTTTGTTTAACAGAATATATCATATGGAACTGAAAGTGATGTTGATTTTATTATGTAACATCTGTGGATGCAGGGAAACAGGTTGGAGGAATCCGACTGGATTCCTCAACAATTATTTTATTATTTTCATATATTGTGATATATGACGTGATTTATAATCTGTTGTTGATTATATGTGTATGAACAATATTTGACATCGTAATTTGATATGTTAAACAACATAACATATCGGGATTTGGAGAAAAGGGGATTATTGACAAGAATAATCCGAAGTTTGACTTGTCTTCCCATATTAATCCAAAGTTTGAATTATTTTTAAATAATCCCAAGTTTAGGGGGTCCTTTCCGATATTGATCCCGATGACTTATTAACTTGTTGTAACGAGTTATCAAACTTAAATTTGTCTTCCCCAAATGATTTTTCTAGGGTGGGAAACTAGTTTTGAGAAGACGTATTTAAGTTTGACAACCGGCTACATCAAGTTAATAAGTCATCGGGATCAATATGGGAAGGGACCCCCCAAACTTGGGATTAATTAAAAATAATCCAAACTTCGGATTAATATGGGAAGACACGTCAAACTTCAGATCATTCCTGTCAATTTATCCTATTTATAAATAGAAATTTATCTTTAAATGGATTATTTATAAATAGAAAATACTTAGAATAAAACCCTAAAAGAAATGTTTGTCAACCATTTAAAAATCAATCAGAAAGAGAAATGTTTGTAAATCATTTACAAATGAGATTGAATAGGGAATACCTTTACAAATGAAGTCGAAAGAGGAATATTTGTAAAACCTTTACAAATGAAATCGAAAAGGAGATATTTGTAAACCCATTTACAAATAGAATAAAAAAGTAAATATTTAGAAAATAAATAGAGTTATAAAAAGGGAAATTTGTTTATAACCGAATAGGATGTTATAAAAAGGAAAACGTTACTAAAAAGGAAATCATTTGTAAAGTGAAGAACCGTTACTAAAAGCAAATCTTTATAAATGAATAGTTTATTCGAAAAGGAGTTAATCGAATATTAGTTATTCGAATATTAGTTTATTCGAATAGAGTTAAAGGAAAGGAATTATCGATTATTAGTTAATCGAAAGGAGTTATCGACTATTAGTTAATCGAAGGAGTTATCAATTATAGTTTAATCTAAAAGAGTTATCGATTTGTTTAATCGAAGTGAGTTATAGAATATTGGTTATTCGAAGGAGTTATCGAATATTAGTTATTCGAATAGGAGTTAAATAGAGTTATCGAATATTAGTTATTTGAATAGAGTTAAATGGAGTTAAAGGAATAAATCGAATATAGTTTATTCGAATGGAATTAAAGGAGTTAATCGAATTTGGTTTATTCGAATAGAGTTAAAAGAGTTATCGACTAGAGTTAAATCAAATAGAGTTAATCCAATAGCGTTAGTCCAATAGAGTTAATTGATAAGGGTTAATCGAATAGAGTAAATTGAATAGAGTTATCGAATATACCTTATCGAAGGAAAGAATTATCGAATAGAGATGATTCGAAAGAGAGTTACGTAAGGAAGTTTGTTAAAGAATTAAAAGTGAACTTTGTCTATTTCAAGGTTAGAAACGTTGTTCAGTTAAGGTTTGAGAGGTAGTATTACCCCAACTTGATTGACTTCATTTTTAACTAAGGAATGGTTAAGGTTCGATAGTGAAGGTGGGTTAAAGGAATTTAGTTAATAAGCGTAATGGTTTGAGTTGGCATCGCGATGGTTTGTTTAAATATCTGTCTAAGTCCAATGAAGAAGTTTTGGAAATGCTTTACAAATAAGAACCAGAAATGTTTTCTGATATAGAAAACAAGAAATGGAAATGTTTTCCAATGGTAATAACATATATTTTCTAAATTTAGAAAATAAGAAATGTTGAATATAGGGAAACAGGAGATGAAAAATGAACTAAGGAGATAAATGTTAAATGATGGTTGATTTGATAGAATTTCCACCTGGAAATAATATCGTTTTTTGCATACTGTTTTTCTTTGATGGTTAAATCACAGACTATCAAAGTTTTGACCATTTTAACATTGTTAATATGGAGAGACCGGTTAGATTATTATCCAAAGAACCACTCTGTATTGGCATAAGCGTTGCGAATCATATAGGCCAAAGATATTTGAATACGGAGTAAAGTGCATGGGCTATTGTATAAGTCTTAGATAACAGTGCCTAAGATGGATGTATTGATAGTGCCTTCGGTTCATCATGTTCCTGGATGACTTGTATGGATGAATGTCTGACAGAGTATTTCCAGAAAGGTCACGTACATTGATTTCTTCAACCGTACCAAGAGTGGAAGCGGAGAAGGAAACTTCTTAGCTAACACGTAATGTACTGTTGTAGACGTCAATTAGTGATTTTCTATTGATCTGACAATGTGGCATTCGAAGTGAATCTGATGTGATGATGAAGCGTAACCTCAAGCCTCATCAACCGGTAAATGACAGAAATCGGGCAGGTAGCATGGCTAAGTCGGTCGCTCCGAAGTAGGGTCTATAATCACCTGATCTAGAGTTTCATTCACTTCTAAAAATCTATTGTTGATGCTGTCCCATTCGGGAAACGGTTGTTGATCCCAACCGTTGGTGATATACATTCGATACACTCAAGCGAATTGAGTGGTCGGTCATGTGTGGCCGGGTTGCAAGATGTTCTTGTTGAACCTAGTGTATTCCTTTCTAGAGGTACACTAGCGAAAGGTGGTTCCGTACCTTGTCATAGTTGGAAATCCATTATCCAATACGTGCTTGCAGTTTTGATTGTATACTATATATGTAGAACGTGAGATGAAAGCGTTTCTGCTAGATGATTATTATATTGTGTTGATAGACATTATTATAATATCAAAAGGTTTTTGATATAATGATATTTTGGATCCTCATAAGGGAAAAACCCGTTCCATTATACGGCGTGGTCTTATGAGATATCGATTACTTTTTCGAACTGTTTTAACTGTTTTACTCATACCAGTCCCATGACTGGCCTGGAGTTTATTTTGATTTGTTTTCCCTAAACTCTTGGGTGCCCAATTTTGTACGGGCAGTCAAGTAGTCAGGATTTACAGATATACTGGAAGAGCTTGGAGCAGGAGGCTTCAGGATTATATAGCTATAGTTATTTCCGCTGTGTTGTAAGTGTTGTACTTTGATAATGATGTATATTCAGGTACAGATGTATATTTCAAGTTATGTTATATATATTATATGTTATTCGTTCCGCTGTGAGGTTCGTGTTACTCTGATGTTGTGTTCTTCTTCTTCTTCTTCTATTCTAAGTTTCTATCTTATCTTTCCTCACACTCTAATTTTTTTCATTAATGACCGGTATTTTCGATCCTTGGATGTTCGATATGTGTTGTATATCGAATAACCAAGATCGTCATTTTTTCGGGTCGTTACAGTTGGTATCAGAGCTTAAGTTAAGTGATTTACCTTGGCTCTGTGGCGTGACTCGGTAGAGATAGGGTTAGTAATACCCTAGATTGAGTTGAGTATATATATAAGAGTGAGCATATATGTTATTGATATAAAAATTGTTTTATATTGTGGTGACTTAGTGAGTTGTTTATGAGTTCTGGTCGATCAGTTTGATCCACTGTATCGGTAGGAGTTACTAAACACTCGAATACGATGGGTCGACACGATATGTTTTGAAAAGAGGGTAAAATAAAATAAGTTAACCCAAGGTATATCTTGATATAGAGAAGATATTTATATCAAAATTATAATATAGTGGATATATTGGTTGTTATTATAATCGAGTAAGATTATAAATTAAATGGTTATGTAAATTACCAATCAGAATTCATATAAGTGAAATACGTGAAATCAGATGAGTTGAATCTGAAATTTTAAACCAGAAAGTGAATTAAAACTCTGGAAAATTGGATAAGTGTTTGTAAATGGATTTGGATTAAAAATAAGGAAAATTTAAGATCCTGGGAGATTTTAAATTGTTTTACAAGCAATGTGAATTATATTTTGAATTGAATTTCAAAGTGGAAATGTTTAGAAATAGTTTTATAGTATTGAACTCACTTCGATCGCTGGAAAATAGATTCTGATGATGACAGCTGCATCATCAGTATTCATTTTCGAGTTGTAAGTGACGAATTACTACCAGAGATACTGTTTTGAATTTGTTTTGGGAAAGATAAGTTATGCTGAATTTCAAAATGGGATTTATAATATAGAATTTGAATATAGAAATTCAAATGGGATTTATAATATAGAATTTGAATAATAGAATTCGATATATAGATTTGAATAATAAAAGTGATAGAAATTTTGAATAGAATTAACTAAGTCGAAGAGAAATTAGTTAATCGAGTTTTGAATTTGAAGTTGAACTTTGAAAGGTGAATTGGATTTGTAAATGGATATTCGAAATCGAATATAGAACTTAAATTTGAAATTTGGATTCAAATTAGTTAATAAGCAAGTTAAAATATATTTGAACATGTCATGTTCAAATATAAAAGTGAAATAGACTAAAGAGTTAATTAACAAATTAATTAACGAATTGAGTTAAAATGATCAGGTATAGTTAAAATAGTTTGGGCAGGTATAAATATACATGAGAAAGGTATGAATAAGGTATGAAGGTATATAAATAGAATGCTCGACGAAAGGGTATGTATTTAATTCATATATGAGATTTTATGCGCTGTATCGGCTAGCCGCCTGGCTTTTTTTCTTTTTCTTTTGGATTGGTGAGGGCCATGGGAGGCTATTTGAAATATCTCGGTGCTCCTGGTACAAAGGAGGTTATGGTGAATTTTTCCGGGAATTTAAGGAGTTAGAATATTTTTAAGATAATTTGATAGTTAGAAATCAACGTATCGATATATATATATATATATATATATATATATATATATATATATAGAAGTCGATGAGGAAACGAACTTAGAAATAGAATAGTAAAATCAAAAAGGAAGACTAAGAATAAAATCTAGTAAGAATAGAAAGAGGAAGCGTATACGTGTTTAAAAGTGAACAAGTAGTTGTATGGTATTGATTATTCGAGTAAGTAGTCATATCTGTTTTGACGTTATAAATGTTATTCAGTCAAGGTCTGAGATGTAGTTATACCCCAACTTGATTGATTTCGTTTTTAACAAATAAATAGTAAGAATTCAGGCTCGAAGGTCAATGTTGAATAAGAGTTAGTTGAATATAGTATTTGAGTTGTCGTAACGATGTTTTACAAAACATCCATTTTAACCCAAATAAGTGTAAGCTTGGAAATATAATAAAGAATATTTCCTAAGTATAGAAATAAACGATATCGGAAAAGAGATAAGTAATTGGAATATTTTCCAATTATAAATAGCATATATTTTCTAAAGTTTAGAAAATAAAGGAAGGCGATATTTGGAAATGTTTTCCAAATAACATAAAAGGCCAATATGGTTATTGAAAATATTTGGTTAACAAATATTGATAAAGAAATAGAGAAGTGGTTTAACTAATTGAATATTAATTAAGGGCTCAATGACATGTTCAAAAGGAAAATTTTATTTTTTGAAAAGAGTAAACTATTTAAAAACTCCCAAGGAAAGACTGTTTGAATTAAAAACAAATTTAACAGAAATTTGTGAAAGAAAAATTGAATTAAAGTAAAGCCAGTAAAGCGGTAACTGAGATTGAATTAGAATAATATCAAGACATATTGGATTGCGAGATTCAAATTTGAAGTGTAATGTGATAATCAAGTTAAGAGTTGGGAATCGAGAAGAAACTCGAGTTGAAATGATATTTGGCTCGGATATAAGCGAATGGTTGTGTCGTGGATAAAAGAAGATTGGGATTTGATTCGGATGACCCTTGTATCCGCTGAATTGATAACAGGTGGAAAGGATATAATGATATGCCGACAAAAAAGGTACTAGTTTATATTTCTATTGGATATAAGATTTTTGAGCCGAATTGGCAAGCCGCTTGGCTGTTTGATTTTCTTTTGGGTTGGAGATGGCCCAGAGAGGCGAGTGGCGGTTTGACGTATTGACCAGTACAAAGGAGGTGCTAGCGAAATTTTTCGAAAAGTTAAGGTGCTAGAAAATTTTCAGGATTTTTTGAAAATTTTCGTTGATAAGAATTAATTAATAATTTAATTGAAATTAAATTGGTTCAGTTGAAACTAAAAGTAAAAAGTGAACAAATATGTTCTAACCAGTCGATAGGGTTGTTCTCTACCTTAGCAATTTCGAGGACGAAATTATTTTAAGTGGAGAAGATTGTAATGACCCGCATTTGCAGGGGTATTATAATTAATTTATTTAATTATATAAATAGTGATATAGTGAATTAAATGGTCGTGGAATTAAATAATGATGAATAATAAATTAAAATAATATATTTAATTGTGAAATAATCAGAATTGGCGGAAATGACGATATGGTGTGAACTGGATCATCTGTGATATTTAATTCAGCTTGAAATTGAATTTGAATAACGAATGTATTATATAAACGACAGTTTGAACGTAGAATTATAATATAATTAAAATCGTGCTCGAAATGGCGCTGCAATTCATAAGTTGGCGATTCGAACTTCAACTGAATGTACAGGATTCGTTTTAAGCCGGATTTCTATGAAACAAGAAACGTGTGGAGTTGGTGGAGTATATCTTTCTAGTGGAAGAGAAAAATCGGGATTTCGTCGTATAGATTTTGACTTATGTCCAAATCAAATTTTAGAAAAGTCGCTGTGGAATTCCTTTATAATTTATAAAGGAATTATTTATATTTTAAAAAGGAATTTCAATATAAATCGAATATCGGGTTGACCCAGATTGAAATATCAAATTAGAAATTCATAGAGGAATATTATAGAGCTGTATGGTATTCCACTGTGAATATAAACGATAATATTTATTTTTAAATATTAAATTTATTTATATTTAAATATATTTATATATTTAAATGGGTCATTCAGAGCTTTAAAAATAGTCGGTTTTGCAAATGAAGTCGGAATTCGATGAAACTAATTTTGTTGGATCCGCAATGTCAAATAGTTCTTAGATGTCCAGTTTTGTGATTTTTAGAGTCGCTGCGTGGCTGTATAGATTTTTAGAGTGAAAAACAGTCAGTATTTTGACGGTTAAAAATACACTGTGTGAGCATACGAAGTCGGAATTGACGAAACTAGTTTCGTTGGGTCCGTAATGTCGAACTCTAGCTACATGTCTAGTTTGGTGATTTTTGGGTATTGTATGTGGTCGCAGGAATTTTTAGAAGGGTTATACAAGGACAAAACCAATAAAATAAAATTTAAAAATCCAATAAAAAAATATCCCACCATTTTCTATGTTCATGAACAAGGCCACGCCTCACCATTTCTCAGCCACCAGTGTTACCAAACCCCAAACACAAGTATTTAAGATGGCCTGATTCATACAGTAGAAAAATCCAAAATTTCTTAAATCAAAGAAATTTCTTCAGTGAAAAACCAAAGTTCAAAAATCAAAATAAATTCAATGAAAAATCCATAAATCCCAAATCAAATGTCTTTGGATTTGTCAGAGCATGCACTTCACTTCTATCTCATTTTGGTTGGGTTCGAACATCAATTCCTGGTGCTGGTTTCATCACAGCGCAACTAGGGTTACGGGGTATGAACGATTGAGGCATTGATTGGTGAAATTGAGTTTGTATTATGATTCCGGAGGTCGAATAGTTGTGTCTGTGTTTTTTTGAGATTTTTCCAAAATAAAAAGGGTCGATCCTTTTGTATGAGCATCGGTAAAGCTTTAGGGACGGACTCGCCATCATGGGTGCGAGTTGAAGAAGGATTACACGAGGAAGAAGATGAGGGAGAGAGGTGAATTTAGGTGATTTCTATTTGATTTTTAAGTGAAGTAAATGGAGGGGTAGGTTTCATGGAAGATCGGATATGGTGAGGTAGGAGGAGCAGGCTACGGTATTAATTCTGGGAAGAAGAATACCTTCTTTTTACGGGTTGGGTCTTTACCATGTATTTTTGGGCTTAGCAATTTGGTTGGGCCGGGTAGAAAAAGGTGAAGGCCCGAATGGATTTAAATTCTAACTTTTTAATTTAATTTAATAAGTGTATTAACATTAAACGATCATATCTTCCTCGTGCGTTTTTAGAATCAAACGAAACAAGATCCGTTGGGATCGTATGGACGAGAGCTTCACAATGAAGCTGACCGGAAGTGGATTGGGGCTCGTATGAATTTATGGAGAAATAAATTGTTTGATTCAAATCAAACAACATTTTATCGTTCTTTAACGATGAACTGCCAATGTGAGTAAATCTCACTAACTCTGAACAGTTTATAATTTGATGTTGTATTTTTAGAACTGTTAAATATTGGCTGATTGACTGTGTGTTGACTGTTTGATTGAACTGCTAGTCAGTTAGTTGAATTTCTATATTGATTCTGTTTAATAGAATATATCATATGGAACTGAAAGTGATGTGGATTTTATTCTGTAACATCTGTGGATGCAGGGAAACAGGTTGGAGGAATCCGACTGGATTCCTCAACAGTTATTTTATTGTTTTCATATATTGTGATATATGACGTGATTTATAATATGTTGTTGATTATATATGTATGGACGATATTGGACATTGTAATTTGATATGTTAAACACCATAACATATCGGGATTTGCAGAAAAGGGGAATTTTTCAAAGTGAATACTGAAAAGAGAATATTTACAAATAGAATATTTATAAATAGAAATTTATTTATAAATGGATTATTTATAAATAGAAAATACTTAGAAATAAAACCCTAAAAGAAATGTTTGTCAACCATTTAAAAATCAATCAGAAAGAGAAATGTTTGTAAACCATTTACAAATTAGATTGAATAGGGAATATTTGTAAAACCTTTACAAATGAAATCGAAAGAGGAATATTTGTAAAACCTTTACAAATGAAATCGAAAAGGAGATATTTGTAAACCCATTTACAAATAGAATTAAAAAGGAAATATTTAGAAAATAAATAGAGTTATAAAAAGGGAAATTTTTTTATAACCGAATAGGATGTTATAAAAAGGAAAACGTTGCTAAAAAGGAAATCATTTGTAAAGTGAAGAACCGTTACTAAAAGTAAATCTTTATAAATGATTAGTTTATTCGAATAGGAGTTAATCGAATATTAGTTATTCGAATATTAGTTTATTCGAATAGAGTTAAAGGAAAGGAATTATCGATTATTAGTTAATCGAAAGGAGTTATCGATTATTAGTTAATCGAAGGAGTTATCAATTGTAGTTTAATCGAAAAGAGTTATCGATTTGTTTAATCGAAGTGAGTTATAGAATATTGGTTATTCGAAGGAGATATCGAATATTAGTTATTCGAATAAGAGTTAAATAGAGTAATCGAATATTAGTTATTTGAATAGAGTTAAGTGGAGTTAAAGGAATAAATCGAATATAGTTTATTCGAATGGAATTAAAGGAGTTAATTGAATTTGGTTTATTCGAATAGAGTTAAAGGAGTTATCGACTAGAGTTAAATCAAATAGAGTTAATCCAATAGCGTTAGTCCAATAGAGTTAATTGATAAGTGTTAATCGAATAGAGTAAATTGAATAGAGTTATCTAATATACCTTATCGAAGGAAAGAATTATCGAATAGAGATGATTCGAAAGAGAGTTATGTAAGGAAGTTTGTTAAAGAATTAAAAGGTAAACTTTGTCTATTTCAAGGTTAGAAATGTTGTAAAATTAAGGTCTGAGAGGTAGTATTACCCCAACTTGATTGACTTCATTTTTAACTAAGGAGTGGTTAAGGTTCGATAGTGAAGGTGGGTTAAAGGAATTTAGTTAATAAGCGTAATGGTTTGAGTTGGCATCGTGATGGTTTGTTTAAACATCTGTCTAAGTCCAATGAAGAAGTTTTGGAAATGCTTTCCAAATAAGAACCAGAAATGTTTTCTGATATAGAAAACAAGAAATGGAAATGTTTTCCAATGGTAATAACATATATTTTCTAAATTTAGAAAATAAGAAATGTTGAATATAGGGAAACAGGAGATGGAAAATGAACAAAGGAGATAAATGTTAAATGATGGTTGATTTGATAGAATTTCCACCTGGAAATAATATCGTTGTTTGCACACTGTTTTTCTTTGATGGTTAAATCACAGACTATCGAAGTTTTGACCATTTTAACGTTGTTAATATGGAGAGACCGGTTGGATTATTATCCAAAGAACTACTCTGTATTGGCATAAGCATTGCGAATCATATAGGCCAAAGATAATTGAAGACGGAGTAAAGTGCAAGGGCTATTGTATAAGTCTTAGATAACAGTGCCTAAGATGGATGTATTGAATAGTGCCTTCGGTTCATCCTGTTCCTGGATGACTTGTATGGATGAATGTCTGACAGAGTATTTCCAGAAAGGTCACGTACATTGATTTCTTCAACATTACCAAGAGTGAAAGCGGAGAAGAAACTTCATAGCTAACACGTAATGTACTGTTGTAGACGTCAATTAGTGATTTTCTATGGATCTGATAATGTGGCATTCGAAGTGAATCTGATGTGATGATGAAGCGTAACCTCAAGCCTCATCAACCGGTAAATGACAAAAATCGGGCAGGCAGCATGGCTAAGTCGGTCGCTCCGAATTAGGGTGTATAATCACCTGATCTAGAGTTTCATTTACTTCTAAAAATCTGTTGTTGAAGCTGTCCCATTCGGGAAACGGTTGCTGATCCCAACCGTTGGTGATATACATTCGATACACTCAAGCGAAATGAGTGGTCGGTCATGTGTGGCCGGGTTGCAAGATGTTCTTGTTGAATACAGTGTATTCCTTTCTAGAGGTACACTAGCGAAAAGTGGTTCCATACCTTGTCATAGTTGGAAATCCATTACCCAATACGTGCTTGCGGTTTTGATTGTATACTATATATGTAGAACGTGAGATGAAAGCGTTTGTGCTAGATGATATTATATTGTATTGATGGACATTATTATAATATCAAAAGGTTTTTGATATAAAGATATTTTGGATCCTCATAAGGGAAAAACCCGTTCCGTTATACGGCGTGGTCTTATGAGATATCGATTACTTGTTCGAACTGTTTTAACTGTTTTACTCATACCAGTCCCATGACTGACCCAGAGTTTATTTTGTTTTGTTTTCCCTAAACTCTTGGGTGCCCAATTTTGTACAGGCAGTCAAGTAGTCAGGATTTACAGATATACTAGAAGAGCTTGGAGCAGGAGGCTTCAGGATTATATAGCTATAGTTATTTCTGCTGTGTTGTAAGTGTTGTACTTTGATAATGATGTATATTCAAGTACAGATGTATATTTCAAGTTATGTTATATATATTATATGTTATTCGTTCCGCTGTGAGGTTCGTGTTACTCTGATGTTGTGTTCTTCTTCTTCTTCTTCTTCTTCTTCTATTCTAAGCTTCTATCTTATCTTTCCTCACCCCCTAATTTCTTTCATTAATGACCAGTATTTTCGATCCTTGGATGTTCGATATGTGTTGTATATCGGATAACCAAGATCGTCATTTTTCTGTGTCGTTACATTATTTATTTTTGAAATAAATAAATTGGATTTGAAAGGGTTTTAAAAGTAACCAGAAGTTTCAATAATTGAATTAGAATGGAATGTGATTTTGGGTTTATAGTGAACGGTGTTTTAAATGACATTGGTTCTTTAACTCAGTTATAGACAGGAT
Source organism: Allium sativum (assembly GCA_030737875.1). Lineage (NCBI taxonomy): Eukaryota > Viridiplantae > Streptophyta > Magnoliopsida > Asparagales > Amaryllidaceae > Allium > Allium sativum. Next base: position 130,983,638 of record CM060916.1, on the reverse strand, counting down.
GTGATTTCCCAAGTTAAACAATCATTGATAATGATTCTTGGGAAGATTAAAACCAAGTAGTGTTTTAATGAATCTTTAATTAGATTGAAGTGATCGAGAAAGGAATATCACCAGTTTTGCTCCAGGCGATAGTTAAATCTTTAATTAGATTTGAACGTGAAATGGTAATTGAATTTACCGATAACACTATGGTGTAGATATGAAGTATGACCAGTTTTACTTCATGGGATGAATAGGTTGGGATTGGGAAATAAAAATAAATGATTAATTTAGTGTTGTTCGCTAATCCCGACTAATTTGAATTGATATTCAAAAGAAGATTAAAAAATAAATTTAAAGAATTTATCTTTGATAAAATTAATGGGAACCTTTCCCAAAGTGTAAGAATATTTGAATAAAAGAATATTCTGAATTGGAATGAGGCGTATGTTGTGTTTGTGTAACAATTGTTTATTATATACGCGAGTTATTCAGAAAACATGGTTTATCCCATTCTGAATAACTGATTCGACGTGGTGTCGAGATTGAAGACGGCGGTTGAAGATCGAAGGTCTTCACATCGTTTGGGTGATTACTGATGATCTTGATTGGGCTGTACACCCAAGAGGAGGGAATCAGTTGGTGATCGTCCAGACGTCCTTGGAGATCGATGAATATGCGAGGTATAAGGTGCCTCCGGTTTCGTTCAGACCTAGAACGAACTTGTAAATGGACTGTGTGTCTGACATTGGATTTTATTCTGTGTGGTTGATTTCTTTTAAATATATCTCTGTTTGGCGGCGGAGAATTTATTCTCTTGCTTAACGCCCTTCTCTGAGACATACGAGCTCAGGGGTTACATATTGATGGATATCAATCGCATGGAGTGAACTGCCTGTGTGGCATGCCTAAGTGGCAATTGATCAAGGCTTCTTTTGAAAAGCAAAGTCTTGTGGTTGATGATCAAATCACCGCCTGTGTGGCATAGCTTTGTGTAACATTGATTCGCGAGCCTCACACCCCGATTGTGAGCCAGAAACGGGAGAGGACGGCGGGGAGGGCATGCGTTTCTTTCTAGCTAGGGTGGTGTCAGTGACCTACCAGCCCTGACATTTATATTATTTTCACCTATGTGGTTGTTGCTGGTGCGAGGCGCCTCGGATGTATCGGTGACTGTGTGGAGCCGATGGAGTCATTTGGCTTATTTACGCCCCAAAGGGCGGGGAAACGCAGTGTCTAGGGTTTAAATTGAATCCACATCGGTGGACCGGCCCTGTTGCTCCAAGGGCCCACCTGATTCTGGGTCCTGAGACATGGTAGGCTAGATTGTCTCGAATCGGTAGAGGACGATCCCTAGCCTCGGTTCACAGATGGAAATCCAACTTCTGATACGTGACTTTGCGGTTTTGATTGTATACCTATATATGGCGACATAGTGGTATGAGACACTTATGCCGTCTATGATTGTTACTTATGATTGAAATTGTTTTAACACTATACACTTATAGTAATAATAAAAGATGAAATTTAGCGTATCAAGCCTTCTTTGGCTATTATAAGATAAAACCCTTTCCTCTGGCATGTGTTGCATTGTGTGATGGGACCTGGGTCTTATAATAGCTTCATTTTTCTTTATTTAGCATTGCGCTGTTTGTTTATTGCACTGGTACTCTTGGGAGGAAACCCGTTCCTGTTATACGGCGAGGTCCCTTGATTTACCCAACTTTAAAATAAAGATTTGTAACTGTTTTAGTTCTCACACCAGTCACATGACTGACTTGGGGTTTATTGTTTTAACCTAAACTCTGGGTGCCCTTATTTTGACACGGGCAGCTAGTAGTTTTGGTTTTGCAGATTTATATTCACAGGATCCTGGTTTACAGCTAGAACGATACTCGCAAAGCTCTGTATCCGTGTATTACTTTCAGTTGTGTTTTGTATTATTTTCCGCTGCTATGTAATATATTGCAATCTCTGATATTTATCGAATGCATTTTATTCATTCATACTCTGTATATTCTTGTAATCTGATGAAATTGTTGTAATAAGCGATGAAATGTTCTTCTGCTTGCGTTCCGATGTGGCTTGTTCGCAATTCAATCCGGGTTTTCCTTACCAGGGAAGTTCGGGTCGTTTTAGTTTGCTACCAAAGGTGGCGAAAAGGAATTTCGCTCGATCCGAATCGATTGCTAAACCGATCAAGACCATCCGAAACCCCTGATTGTTTTGAGAACACGACAAACCAGAACGCAAACAGAAGAACATTTCATTGTTATTACAACAATTCATCAGAATACAAGAATATACAGAGTATGAGTAATTATAATACAACAGAAAATATCATAGATTACAATACATTACATAGCAGCGGAAAATAATACAATACACAACTGAAAGAGATATACGGATACAGAGCTTTCCGGATATCATTCCAGCTGTAAACCAGGTTCCTATGAATATAAATCTACAAAACCAAAACTACTAGCTGCCCATGCGGAAAATAGGGGCACCCAGAGTTTAGGTTAAAACAATAAACTCCAGGTCAGTCATGTGACTGGAGTGAGCACTAAAACAGTTGTTAATCTTTATTTTAAAGTTAGGTAAATCAAGGGACCACGCCGTATAACACGGAACGGGTTTCCTCCCAAGAATACCAGTGCATAAAACAAACGGCGCAATGCTAAATAAAGAAAAATGAAGCTATTATAAGACCCAGGTCCCATCACACAATGCAACGCAAGCCGGAGGATAGGGTTTTTACCTTATAATAGTCAAGAATGCTTGGTATGTGAAATTTCATGTTTTATTATTACTATAAGTGTATAGTGTCAAAACAATTTCAAATCATAAGTATCAATCATAGACGACATAAGTGCCCCATACCACTATGTTGCCATACTAGGCTCTACAAATAAAATCACAAAGTCACGTATTGGAAGCAGGATTTCCATCTGTGAACCGAGGCAAAAGATAGTCCTTACCGAATTCGAGCCTTCTAGCCCGAGCCTCAGGATCAGAGCTCGAGTGACCCTTAGATCGTTAGGGCCGGTCCACCGATGTGGATTAAAATGCCTGAACACTGTGTTTCCCCACCCTTTGGGGCGTAAATGAGCCAAATGAATCCATCGCCTCCACACAGTCACTGATATATCCGAGGCGCCTCGCAACAGCAACAACCACATAGGTGAAAACAATATAAATGTCAGGGCTGGTAGGTCACTGACACCACCCTAGCTAGAAGGAAACGCATGTTGTAACGACCCGGATTTTCGGCGACTTTGGTTATCGACATAAGCTCGATGTCGATAACCAAAACATCGAAAAATACCGGTAATTAATGAAAGAAATTAGAGGGTGGGAATAGATAAGATAGAAACTTAGAATAGAAGAAGAAGAAGAGCACAACATCAGAGTAACACGAACCTAACAACGGAACGAATAACATATAATATATAACATAACTTTGAAATATAACAGTTATGTATACAATAGCACTTATCAGAGTACAGCACTTACAACACAGCGGAAATAACTATAGCTATATGATTCTGAAGCCTCCTGCTCCAGCTCTTCAAGTATCTGTAAATTTCTGACTACTTGACTGTCCATACAAAATTGGGCACCCAAGAGTTTAGGGAAAACAACAAAGTAAACTCCGGGTCAGTCATGGACTGGTATGAGTAAAACAGTTTAAAACAGTTTGAACAAGTAAACGATATCTCATAAGACCACGCCGTATAACGGAACGGGTTTTCCCTTATGAGAATCCAAAATATCTTTATATCAAAAACCTTTTGATATTATAATAATGTCTATCAACCACAATATAATAACCATCTAGCAGAAACGCTTTCATCTCACGTTCTACATATAGTATACAATCAAAACCGTAAGCACGTATTGGGTAATGGATTTCCAACTATGACAAGGTATGGAACCACCTTCCGATCAGTGTACTCTAGGAACGATACACTGGAGTTCAACAAGAACATCTTGCAACTCAGCCACACATGACCGACCACTCATTTTTCTTGAGTGTATCGAATGTATATCACCAACGGTTAAGATCAGCAACCGTTTCCCGTATATATATGGGACAGCATTGATAGATTTAAGAAACAAATGAATATTCTCTAGATAGGTGATTATACACCCTACTTCGGTGCGACCGACTTAGCCATGTTGCCTGCCCGATTTCTGTCATTTACCGGATGATGAGGCTAGAAGTTACGCGTTATCATCACATCAGATTCACTTCGAACGCCACATTGTTAGATCCATCGAAAATCACTAATTGACGTCTACAACCCTACATTACGTGTCAGCTAAAAGAAGTTTCCTTCTCCGCTTCCACTATTGGTACGGTTGGAGAAATCAACGTACGTGACCTTTCTGGAAATACTCTGTCAGACATTCATTCATACAAGTCATCCTCATTCACTTAGAATGTCACATCGTCATACCCGCCAAATCACAAATTTACTTATCCAAAAATAACACGGGTATATAGCTAAGAGAAACGAATTCCTCCGCCACCAAACATGAATACGTTTGAACAGATCAACTTACGCGATCCATTGGATATATCCTGTCAGACCTTCATCCATACAAGTTGTCCTGGGACTGGACTGGACAAACCGAAGGCACTATTCAGTATATCCATCTTAGTCACTGTTATCTAAGACTTATACAACAACCCTTGCATTTTACTTTGTCTTCAATTATCTTTGGCATATATGATTCGCAACGCTTATGCCAATACAGAGTGGTTCTTTGGATAATAATACAACCGGTCTCTCCATATTAACAACGTTAAAATGGTCAAAACTTCGATAGTCTGTGATTTAACTATCAAAGAAAAACAAGTGTGCAAACAACGATATTATTTCCAGATGAAAATCATATCAATCAATCATCAATCATTATTAACTCTTAAATTTTTCTTATCATTAATTTATTCCTTTCCTTATAAATAAACATTCCATTTTCTAATTCATATTTCAATTTCCAATCTTTGATTTCATTCTGATTCTGATTTGGAAAACATTTCCAAATACTCCTTTATTTGGATTTAAATGGATGTTTAAATCCACATCACGATGGCGACCCAACCCACTATACTCATTAACTAATTCCACTTAACCTCTTTCACTTTCGAACCTTAACCATTTCTAAATTAAAAACGAAGTCAATCAAGTAGGGGTATAATTACCTCTCAGACCTTAACTGAACAACATCTTTAACCTCGAAATAAGATAAGTTCCCTTTCCTAAATCTTTAACACTTCCTTACATAATTCTCTTTCTTTCGAATAACTATATTCGATTAACTCTTTTCACTTAACTCTTTTGGATTAACTCTATTTGATTTAATCTATTTGATTAACCCTATTCACTTAACTCCTGTCGAATAAACTATATTCGATAACTCCTCTAACTCTATTTGAATATACTATATTCGATTAACTCCTTTACTCTATTCGAATAAACTATATTCGATTAACTCCTTTAATTCTATTCGATTTGATAACTCCCCTTTCGAATAACCAGTATTCGATTAACTCACTTCGAATAACCAATATTCGATTAACTCACTTCGAATAAGTGATATTCGATAACTCTACTCGATTAACTCCATTTGGATAACTCTAATTGTTTACTCTAACTCTAACTGGAAATCTCTAACTGGTCAACCCTAACTGATTTACTCTAACCGGTTAACTCTAACTGGTCAACCTAACTGGTGAATTATAACTGATTAACTCCTATCGATTTATTCTAACTCTAATTGATTATTTCTAACTCTAATCGATTTCCTTTATTCGAATAACTCCTATTTGATAACGTTTATTCATTTATAAAGATTTACTTTTAGTAACGGTTCTGCACTTTATAAATGTTCTCTTTAATAACGTTATTCCACTTATACAAGTGTTTGTATCCATTTTATTTATACTATCGGTGTTAAAACCAATATCTTTTCTCTATATAAGTTCAGCCTTATATATTTCATTTATCGAATGATAAATATTCATTTATTTTATAAACTGTTATTTATAGATTATTCCTTTCTATTTATCTGTTAAAAACAGATTTCCATTTTCTATTCACTTCTAAATATTCTTTTGATTAAATCCTATTTATTTAACAAATAAATATTCCTTTATTTAAATCCTATTTATTTAACAAATAAATATCTCCTTTATCTTTTATTCATTTCCTAAATAAATAAATCCTTTTACTCTTTATTTATTTCCTAAATAAATAATTCTTTTAACTCTTTATTTATGGTTTACCAATATATTCCTTTATATTTGCTTTCAAATATATTTCCTTTATATTTCATTAACAAATAAATTCCTTCTATATTTGATTAACAAATAAATTCCTTCTATATTTGATTAACAAATAAATCCCTTTATATTTGATTAACAAATAAATTCCTTCTATATTTGATTAACCAATAAATTCCTTCTATATTTGATTAACAAATAAATTCCTTCTATATTTGATTAACAAATAAATTCCCTTATATTCGATTAACAAATAATTCCCTTATATTTGATTTACAAATAAATTCCCTTATATTTGATTAACAAATAAATTCCCTTATATTTGATTAACAAATAAATTCCCTTATATTTGATTTACAAATAAATTCCCTTATATTTGATTAACAAATAAATTCCCTTATATTTGATTAACAAATAAATTCCCTTATATTTGATTAACAAATAAATTCCCTTATATTTGATTAACAAATAAATTCCCTTATATTTGATTAACAAATAAATTCCCTTATATTTGATTAACAAATAAATTCCCTTATATTTGATTAACAAATAAATTCCCTTATATTTGATTAACAAATATATTTCTTTTATATTTGATTTACAAATATATTTCCCTTATATTTGATTAACAAATATATTTCTTTTATAATTGGTTAACAAGTATATTTCTTTTATATTTGGTTAACAAATATATTTCTTTTATTCAAAATCATTTTTCTTTTATAATATAAAATCCATTGATTTTATATAAATAAATTATTTTCAAAATATACTTCGAAAATCCCTTTTCCTCCTTCTGGTATTTCTTATGGTTTTTAACACACCATATAACAACGATGAATATCGTCCAACACACATAATCACAACAGATTATATATATCACATCATATATCACCATATACAAATCACAGAAAAATAAATGTTGAGGAATCCATTTGGATTCCTCCAACCTGTTTTCCTGCATCACAGATGTTAAACAATATAATCAATATCACTTTCAGTTCGATATGGAATATTCTGATAGCAGAATCGACATATAAATATTTAACGGTTTATATATATATATATATATACAGATATATATATATATATAATCTCTACTAACTGACTAGCAGTTCAATCAAACGGTCAACACACAGTCAAACAGACAATTTATAATAGTTCTAAGAATACGTTGTAAAAATAGAACTATTCAGAGTTGGTGAGTTTTACTCACATTTGCGCGTTAGCCGTTAAATAACGGTTTGCGTTATTCGACTCAGTCGGACAATTTATTTCTCTATAAATTGTAACATGCTCCAATCGACTCGCGGTCAGTCCCATTGTATAGTGTCCGTCCATTCGGTCCCAATGCAACTTACGGTTCGTCAATCTGACTCCGTATGACCAAGATATTAAAGATACAAGTTAATTCATTATTTAAATTTAAATAAAACTTAATTATTTTAATAACTGGGCCTCACCCCTTAATATCAACACCGACCCATTATCCTCCTCAGGCCCAACGCTCCTTCTTCCTCAAAATGCCGTGCCAAATCCTGCTCCTCACAACCCATAGCACAGCCGCATCCTCCCATCTCCATCCTTCTCCACAACTCGTAAAATCCAACAAAAATCATCACAATTTCCCTCTTCCCGTCCTCTTTGAGTACATCTCCTCCAACCTCACTTCGATCCCCTCCCTGACATTCCCGTTCGAGCCCAAATCCAACGGTACAGTAAAGGTACCGAACATTTTTAGCACCAACATCCTCAAAAAATTGCTAACTCGAGCCACTCGTCCTCCTTAACCTCAAACCAAAATCAACAGTTTGGATTGATGCCCCAAAACCCGGTTACAGCGAACCCTAAGGCCACTGTTAAAATTTCTGAACCCAGAACTTTGCGTCGAATTCAAATTGAAGGGTACGAGCTTGAAGCTCTTTGGTTTGTGAATCGAAATATACATCTCTATGGGTTTATAGGATTTGTTTTCTATTTTCTCTTGATTTTTCTGTTGATGAAAGCTTTACTGGAAAAATGAATAATTTGTGGCGGCTCAAAATTCATGCGTTGACCAGAAATGAATTGGGAATTAGGTTTACAAGGAGTTAATCCTATATTTATAGGAAAATAAATATCTAGATATTTTCGTAAAGGGAATATTCCCGGTATATTCTCCATTGTTAACTCGTTTCTGACTTCTAAAAATTCGTGTGATCACACACGATACCCAAAAATCACGAAACTGGACATGCATCTACAGTTTGACATTACGGTCCCAATGAAACTGGTTTCGTCGAATTCCGACTTCGTATGCTCACACAGTGTATTTTTAACTGTCAAAATACTGACTGTTTTTCACTCTAAAAATCCGTACGGCCACACACTGACTCTAAAAATCACGAAACTTGACATCTAGCAATAATTTAACATTGCGAACCCAACAAAATTAGTTTCGTCGAATTCCGACTTCGTTTGCAAAAGTGGATATTTTTAAAGCTCTAGATGACCCATTTAAATATATAAATATATTTAAATATAATTAAATTTAATATTTAAAATTAAATATTATCGTCTATATTCACAGAGGAATATTGTACAGCTTCAGAAAATCCTATATTGATTTCTAACTCGATATTTCAATCTGGGTCAACTCGATATTCGATTTATATTGAAATTTCTTTTTAAAATATAAATAATTCCTTTACAATTTATAAAGGAATTCTATAGCGACTTTTCTAAAATTTTATTTGGACGTGAATCAAAATCGACACGACGATATCCCGATTTTTCTCTTCCATTAGAAAGATATACTCCACCAGCTCCACACGTTTCTTGTTTCACAGAAATCCGGCTTAAAACGAATCCTGTACATTCAGTTGAAGTTCGAATCGCCAATTTACGAACTGCAGCGCCATTTCAAGCTCGATTTTAATTATATTATATTTATACGTTCAAACTGTCGTCGATTGAATATATTCGTCAATATAATTCAACTATAAGCTGAATTAAATCTAAGGGATGACCCCGTTCACAGAATATTGTGATTTCCAATATTTTTGATTATTTCTGAATTAAATATACTATTTTATTATTTAATTTAATTAAATATTCCATATTATTTAATTAAACCTCTATTTAATTCACTACATCACGATATATATAATTAAATTAATTAATTATAATACCCCTGACAGTGCGGGTCAGTACATTCTTCCCCACTTAAAATAATTTCGTCCTCGAAATTGCTAAGTTAGAGGACGACCCTATCTATTTGGTAAAAGCTTATCGGTTTACCCCTTATCTCTGGTTTCAACTGAACCAACTAATATCGACTAAAATATTAATTCTTTCCGACTAACTAAAATTTTCGAAAATTCTGAAAATTTTCTAACACTTTAAATTCTCGGAAAATTTCGCCATAACCTCCTTTGTACAGCCCTATCGGTAAAACTCTAACTCGCCTCTCTAGGCCTTCTCCAACCCAAAAGAAAATCAAACAGCCAAGCGGCTTGCCAATTCGGCTCATAAATCTCATGCTTATGTCAAATATAAACTTGTACCTTTTTGTCGGGCATATCAACTCTATCCCTACCATCTGTTATCAACTCGGCATATACAAATGCCATCCCAATCAATTCCAACCAAGTTATTCTTAACACAACCATTCTCTTATTCAAGCCGAATTGAATTTCAAATTCGAGTTTCAAATTCTAAACTCTCAACTTATCATTTCAAATCCAAATCCAGATTATTCTCTAATCACTTCCAGTTTTTCTTAACCTATCATCTCAAGTTAAATTCTGGTTTATTATTTACTATTACCATCCCATTCGAATTAACGTCACAAGTTAAATTTTAATTTCTAGAACTTAAATTCCTAGGTAAATTTCAAATTAATTTGAAATCATACTGCCAATTCAAAATCTTTGAATTTTTAAATAACTTGTTTCCTCAAAACTATTCAAATTAAAATCTTTGGTAGTAATCCACCACTTAGAACTCGAAAATCACACCGATGATACTGCGCAGTCATCATCGGAATTATTTTCCAGCGACCCAAGTGATTTCAATACTATATCATTTAAAACCCTTACTAAATACATCCATTTTGAAAACATCTCAAAATCTCCCAGGAACTTAAAATTTCCTTATTTTAATTCCAAATCTGATTTAAATTCATATTTAATTCATCTGATTTCACGTATTTCACTTATATGAATTCTGATTGGTTATATACAACCATTTCACTTTATAATCTTACTCGATTATAATAACAACCAATATATCCAATATATTATAATTTTGATATATATATCTTCTCTATATCAAGATATACTTTGGGTAAACTTATTTTAATTTACCCTTTTTTAAAAACATATCGTGACGACCCATCGTATTCAAGTGTTTAGTAACTCCTACCGATACAGTGGATCAAACTGATCGACCAGAACTCATAAACAACTCAACCCATGAATCTCCACAATATAAAATTATTTTTATATCAAATAACAAATACGTTCACTCATATATATACACTCAAACTCAATCTAGGGTATTACTAACCCTATCTCTACCGAGTCACGCCACAGAGCCAAGTTAATTCTTAACCTAAGCTCTGATACCAACTGTAACAACCCGGATTTTCGGCGACTTTGGTTATCGACATAAGCTCGATGTCGATAACCAAAACATCGAAAAATACCGGTAATTAATGAAAGAAATTAGAGGGTGAGAATAGATAAGATATAAACTTAGAATAGAAGAAGAAGAAGAGCACAACATCAGAGTAACACGAACCTAACAACGGAACGAATAACATATAATATATAACATAACTTTGAAATATAACAGTTATGTATACAATAGCACTTATCAGAGTACAACACTTACAACACAGCGGAAATAACTATAGCTATATGATTCTGAAGCTTCCTGCTCCAGCTCTTCAAGTATCTGTAAATTCCTGACTACTTGACTGCCCGTACAAAATTGGGCACCCAAGAGTTTTGGGAAAACAACAAAGTAAACTCCGGGTCAGTCATGGACTGGTATGAGTAAAACAGTTTAAAACAGTTTGAACAAGTAAACGATATCTCATATGACCACGCCGTATAACGGAACGGGTTTTTCCCTTATGAGAATCCAAAATATCTTTATATCAAAAACCTTTTGATATTATAATAATGTCTATCAACCACAATATAATAACCATCTAGTAGAAACGCTTTCATCTCACGTTCTACATATTGTATACAATCAAAACCGTAAGCACGTATTGGGTAATGGATTTCCAACTATGACAAGGTATGGAACCACCTTCCGATCAGTGTACTCTAGGAATGATACACTGGAGTTCAACAAGAACATCTTGCAACTCAGCCACACATGACCGACCACTCATTTTGCTTGAGTGTATCGAATGTATATCACCAACGGTTGGGATCAGCAACCGTTTCCCGTATATATATGGGACAACATTGATAGATTTAAGAAACAAATGAATATTCTCTAGATAGGTGATTATACACCCTACTTCGGTGCGATCGACTTAGCCATGCTGCCTGCCCGATTTCTGTCATTTACCGGATGATGAGGCTAGAAGTTACGCGTTATCATCACATCAGATTCACTTCGAATGACACATTGTTAGATCCATTGAAAATCACTAATTGACGTCTACAACCCTACATTACGTGTCAGCTAGAAGAAGTTTCCTTCTCCGCTTCCACTCTTGGTACGGTTGGAGAAATCAATGTACGTGACCTTTCTGGAAATACTCTGTCAGACATTCATTCATACAAGTCATCCTCATTCACTTAGAATGTCACATCGTCATACCCGCCAAATCACAAATTTACTTATCCAAAAATAACACGGGTATACAGCTAAGAGAAACGAATTCCTCCGCCATCAAACGTGAATACGTTTGAATAGATCAACTTACGCGATCCATTGGATATATTCTGTCAGACCTTCGTCCATACAAGTTGTCCTGGGACTGGACAAACCGAAGGCACTATTCAGTATATCCATCTTAGTCACTGTTATCTAAGACTTATACAACAACCCTTGCATTTTACTCTGTCTTCAATTATCTTTGGCATATATGATTCGCAACGCTTATGCCAATACAGAGTGGTTCTATGGATAATAATCCAACCGGTCTCTCCATATTAACAACGTTAAAATGGTCAAAACTTCGATAGTCTGTGATTTAACTATCAAAGAAAAACAAGTGTGCAAACAACGATATTATTTCCAGATGGAAATTATATCAATCAATCATCAATCATTATTAACTCTTAAATTTATCTTATCATTAATTTATTCCTTTCCTAATAAATAAACATTCCGTTTTCTAATTCATATTTCAATTTCCAATCTTTGATTTCATTCTGATTCTGATTTGGAAAACATTTCCAAATACTCCTTTATTTGGATTTAAATGGATGTTTAAATCCACATCGTGATGGCGACCCAACCCACTATACTCATTAACTAATTCCACTTAACCTCTTTCACTTTCGAACCTTAACCATTTCTAAATTAAAAACGAAGTCAATCAAGTTGGGATATAATTACCTCTCAGACCTTAACTGAACAACATCTTTAACCTCGAAATAAGATAAGTTCCCCCTCCCAAATTTTTAACACTTCCTTACATAATTCTCTTTCTTTCGAATAACTATATTCGATTAACTCTTTTCACTTAACTCTTTTGGATTAACTCTATTTGATTTAATCTATTTGACTAACCCTATTCACTTAACTCCTGTCGAATAAACTGTATTCGATAACTCCTCTAACTCTATTTGAATATACTATATTCGATTAACTCCTTTACTCTATTCGAATAAACTATATTCGATTAACTCCTTTAATTCTATTCGATTTGATAACTCCCCTTTCAAATAACCAATATTCGATTAACTCACTTCGAATAACCAATATTCGATTAACTCACTTCGAATAAGCGATATTCGATAACTCTACTCGATTAACTCCATTTGGATAACTCTAACTGTTTACTCTATCTCTAACTAGAAATCTCTAACTGGTCAACCCTAACTGATTTACTCTAACTGGTGAATTCTAACTGATTAACTCCTATCGATTTATTCTAACTCTAATCGATTATTTCTAACTCTAATCGATTTCCTTTATTCGAATAACTCCTATTTGATAACATTTATTCATTTATAAAGATTTACTTTTAGTAACGGCTCTGCACTTTATAAATGTTCTCTTTAATAACGTTATTCCACTTATACAAGTGTTTGTATCCATTTTATTTATACTATCGGTGTTAAACCCAACATCTTTTCTCTCTATAAGTTCAGCCTTATATATTTCATTTATCGAATGATAAATATTCACTTATTTTATAAACTGTTATTTATAAATTAATCCTTTCTATTTATTTGTTAAAAACAGATTTCCATTTTCTATTCACTTCTAAATATTCTTTTGATTAAATCCTATTTATTTAACAAATAAATATTCCTTTATTTAAATCCTATTTATTTAACAAATAAATATCTCCTTTATCTTTTATTCATTTCCTAAATAAATAAATCCTTTTACTCTTTATTTATTTCCTAAATAAATAATTCTTTTAACTCTTTATTTATGGTTTACCAATATATTCCTTTATATTTGCTTTCAAATATATTTCCTTTATATTTCATTAACAAATAAATTCCTTCTATATTTGATTAACAAATAAATTCCTTCTATATTTGATTAACAAATAAATCCCTTTATATTTGATTAACAAATAAATTACTTTTATATTTGATTAACAAATAAATTCCTTTTATATTTGATTAACAAATAAATTCCTTCTATATTTGATTAACAAATAAATTCCCTTATATTTGATTTACAAATAAATTCCCTTATATTTGATTTACAAATAAATTCCCTTATATTTGATTAACAAATAAATTCCCTTATATTTGATTAACAAATAAATTCCCTTATATTTGATTTACAAATAAATTCCCTTATATTTGATTAACAAATAAATTCCCTTATATTTGATTAACAAATAAATTCCCTTATATTTGATTAACGAATAAATTCCCTTATATTTGATTAACAAATAAATTCCCTTATATTTGATTAACAAATAAATTCCCTTATATTTGATTAACAAATAAATTCCCTTATATTTGATTAACAAATATATTTCTTTTATATTTGATTTACATATATATTTCCCTTATATTTGATTAACAAATATATTTCTTTTATATTTGGTTAACAAGTATATTTCTTTTATATTTGTTTAACAAATATATTTCTTTTATTCAAAATCATTTTTCTTTTATAATATAAAATCCATTGATTTTATATAAATAAATTATTTTCAAAATATACTTTGAAAATCCCTTTTCCTCCTTCTGGTATTTCTTATGGTTTTTAACACACCATATAACAACGATGAATATCGTCCAACACACATAATCACAACAGATTATATATATCACATCATATATCACCATATACAAATCACAGAAAAATAAATGTTGAGGAATCCATTTGGATTCCTCCAACCTGTTTTCCTGCATCACAGATGTTAAACAGTATAATCAATATCACTTTCAGTTCGATATGGAATATTCTGATAGCAGAATCGACATATAAATATTTAACGGTTTATATATATATATAATCTCTACTAACTGACTAGCAGTTCAATCAAACAGTCAACACACAGTCAAACAGACAATTTATAATAGTTCTAAGAATACGTTGTAAAAATAGAACTGTTCAGAGTTAGTGAGTTTTACTCACATTTGCGCGTTAGCCGTTAAATAACGGTTTGCGTTATTCGACTCAGTCAGACAATTTATTTCTCCATAAACTGTAACGTGCTCCAATCGACTCGCGGTCAGTCCCATTGTGTAGTGTCCGTCCATACGGTCCCAACGCAACTTACGGTTCGTCAATCTGACTCCGTATGACCAAGATATTAAAGATACAAGTTAATTCATTATTTAAATTTAAATAAAACTTAATTATTTTAATAACTGGGCCTCACCCCTTAATATCAACACCGGCCCATTATCCTCCTCAGGCCCAACGCTCCTTCTTCCTCAAAATGTCGTGCCAAATCCTGCTCCTCACAACCCATAGCACAGCCGCATCCTCCCATCTCCATCCTTCTCCACAACTCGTAAAATCCAACAAAAATCATCACAATTTCCCTTTTCCCGTCCTCTTTGAGTACATCTCCTCCAACCTCACTTCGATCCCCTCCCTGACATTCCCGTTCGAGCCCAAATCCAACGGTACAGTAAAGGTACCGAACATTTTTAGCACCAACATCCTCAAAAATTTGCTAACTCGAGCCACTCGTCCTCCTTAACCTCAAACCAATATCAACAGTTTGGATTGATGCCCCAAAACCTGGTTACAGCGAACCCTAAGGCCACTGTCAAAATTTCTGAACCCAGAACTTTGCGTCGAATTCAAATTGAAGGGTACGAGCTTGAAGCTCTTTGGTTTGTGAATCGAAATATATATCTTTGTGGGTTTATAGGATTTGTTTTCTATTTTCTCTTGATTTTTCTGTTGATGAAAGCTTTACTGGAAAAATGAATAATTTGTGGCGGCTCAAAATTCATGCGTTGACCAGAAATGAATTGGGAATTAGGTTTACAAGGAGTTAATCCTATATTTATAGGAAAATAAATATCTAGATATTTTCGTAAAGGGAATATTCCCGGTATATTCTCCATTATTAACTCGTTTCTGACTTCTAAAAATTCGTGTGATCACACACGATACCCAAAAATCACGAAACTGGACATGCATCTATAGTTTGACATTACGGTCCCAATGAAATTGATTTCGTCGAATTTCGACTTCGTATGCTCACACAGTGTATTTTTAACTGTCAAAATACTGACTGTTTTTCACTCTAAAAATCCGTACGGCCACACACTGACTCTAAAAATCACGAAACTTGACGTCTAGCAATAATTTAACATTGCGGACTCAACAAAATTAGTTTCGCCGAATTCCGACTTCATTTGCAAAAGTGGCTATTTTTAAAGCTCTGGATGACCCATTTAAATATATAAATATATTTAAATATAATTAAATTTAATATTTAAAATTAAATATTATCGTCTATATTCACAGAGGAATACTGTACAGCTTCAGAAAATCCTATATTGATTTCTAACTCGATATTTCAATCTGGGTCAACTCGATATTCGATTTATATTGAAATTTCTTTTTAAAATATAAATAATTCCTTTATAATTTATAAAGGAATTCTACAACGACTTTTCTAAAATTTTATTTGGACGTGAATCAAAATCTACACGACGATATCCCGATTTTTCTCTTCCACTAGAAAGATATACTCCACCAGCTCCACACGTTTCTTGTTTCACAAAAATCCGGCTTAAAACGAATCCTGTACATTCAGTTGAAGTTCGAATCGCCAATTTACGAACTGCAGCGCCATTTCAAGCTCGATTTTAATTATATTATAATTATACGTTCAAACTATCGTCGATTGAATATATTCGTCAATATAATTCAACTCTAAGCTGAATTAAATCTAAGGGATGACCCCGTTCACAGAATATTGTGATTTCCAATAATTTTGATTATTTCTGAATTAAATATACTATTTTATTATTTAATTAAATATTCCATATTAATTAATTAAACCGCTATTTAATTCACTATATCACGATATATATAATTAAATAAATTAATTATAATACCCCTGACAGTGCGGGTCATTACACATGTCCTCCCTGATGTCCTCTCCCGTTTCTGGTTCACAACTGGGGTGTGAGGCTCGCGAATCAACGTTACACAAAGCTATGCCACACAGGCGGTGCTTTGATCATCAACCACAAGACTTTGCTTTTCAACAAAAGCCTTGATCAATTGCCACTTAGGCATGCCACACAGGCAATTCACTCCATGCGATTGATATCCATCAATATATAACCCCTGAGCTCGTGCGTCTCAGAGAAGGGCGTTAAGCAAGAGAATAAATTCTCTGCCGCCAAACAGATATATTTTTAATAGAAATCAATCACACAGAATAAAATCCAATGTCAGACACACAGTCCATTTACAAGTTCGTTCTGGGTCTGAACGACACCGGAGGCACCTTGTACCTCGCATATCCATCGATCTACAAGTATGTCTGGACGATCACCAACTGATTCCCTCCTCTTGCGTGTACAGTCCGATCAAGATCATCAGTAATCACGCAAACGATGTGAAGACCTTTGGTCTTCGACCACCGTCTTCATCCTCGACACCACGTCGAATCAGTTATTCAGAATGGGATAAACCCGGTCTTTCTGAATAACTCGCATATATAATAAACAAGTGTTACACAAACACAACATACACCTCATTCCAATTCAGAATATTCTTTTATTCAAATATTCTTATACTTTGGGAAAGGTTCCCATTAATTTTATCAAAGATAAATTCTTTAAATTTATTCTTTAATCTTCTTTGAATATCAATTCAAACTAGTGGGGATTAGCGAACCACACCGAAGTAATCATTTATTTTATTTCCCAATCCCAACCTATTCATCCCATGAAGTAAAACTGGTCATACTTCATATCTAACACCACGGTGTTATCGGTAAAATCAATTACCATTTCACGTTCAAATCTAGTTAAAGATTTAACTATCGCCTGGAGAAAAACTGGTGATACTCCATTCTCGATCATTTCAATCTAATTAAAGATTCATTAAAACTCCACTTAGTTTTAATCTTCCCAAAAATCAATATCCTATCTTTAACTGAGTTAAAGAACCAATGTCATTTAAAACACCGTTCACTATAAACCCAAAATCACATTCCATTCCAATTCAATTATTGAAACTTTGGGTTACTTTTAAAACCCTTTCAAATCCAATTTATTTATTTCAAAAATAAGTAAATTATTATTCTAGTTCAAAACTAGTTCATTTCGATAAAAATATTTTTTTATCTTTTCAAATTTGGAATTTTTCATCTCAATTCTTCACAAATCATTTATTATGATTTTACACAAATTATTACTATTTTTAATAATTTTTCAAGGCCCGTATAGTCGAATTCCATCAACGGCCATCGATCTGCACTTACAGCGACCTTTTCCAAATTTGATTTGGACATAATTCCAAATCCAACTGTTAGATTTCAAATCTCTAATATTCGTTAGAAAACTCTTTTCGATACAAAGCCAACGGTTCCGGTTTTAGGAGAATCTGATGGTCTGATCTCCCATAATATCCATTCGAAGTCAATGGTCGAAATTCGCAAACTGCCGCAGCGGGGCGTGTTCTATTCCGGCCATTTAATATATAATATTTATATTATATATATTTCGTCGATTTCCTTTTAAAATGTATTTTATAAATCGTTTTAAATTTGTTTTCGAAACGATTTCAACTTCATATTCAATTTCTAATCAAAATTGAATATTCTACATCATCGATATACAAAAGATAATATTTTCAAACGTTATATTTTGAAATTATTTCCTTTTCTATATTCATCCTAAAAACGAATATAATCGATATAAATATCGTTCACGTCAAAATGGCGCATATCTAATCAACACGGCTTTATATATTACAATAACTTCGTTATTCTATTCAACAAATGAATATTTTCTTCAACACATGAATATATATTTTATTTCAGCACATGAATATATATTTTTATTCGACACATGAATATTTTATTCTATTCAACACATGAATAGTTTATTCTATTCAACACATGAATATTTTATTCTATTCAACACATGAATTTTCTTTCTATTCAACACATGAATTTTCTTTCTATTCAACATATGAATTTTTTTCTATTCAAGACATGAATTTTCTTTCTATATTCCTTATTTTCCAAATTGGAATGAGGCCCAATCAATTAGCATATAATGTTAATTATATGGATTCCCTACAACACATGTATATAATATCAACGATAAATCATCAACCATCATCCAGAGTGCACCACACAACTGCATAAGCATTAAATATAAATAATTAACGCTTACACAATATGTCAACCCATCGATTGACATACAACTAAACAACCGGGATTAGTGTACGTCAAATATCATCCCAATACCCGTGTGGGGTTTCAATCAATCAAACACATATTTTATTTGTGTAGTTGGGCGATGTGTAAAATTTATCGTCCCAATCAATATCAGTCACATTGGTGTACATAAACAAATCGTTTGATTTGTAAATGAATATTTATTTTACTTCAACACATGAATATATATTTTATTTCAACACATGAATATATATATATTATTTCAACACATGAATATATATTTTATTTCAACACATGAATATATATTTTATTTCAACACATGAATATGTATTTTATTTCAACACATGAATATATATTTTATTTCAACATGAATATATATTTTTCACGTCACAATCAACAGTCAAATTTCACAAGACAAACAATCACACAAGTTGTTCGTGGTCTGTGTGGACAACGTGTGTCGGGTGCTAGCACCGTCTGCATCTTAGTATATATTTCAAACTAGAAATTAAAATTTAAAGTGAGGAGTTCTCACCTAGAAGCTAAACCAAACGCCGTGACTCTTCTTATGTAGAAAATCTTCGCCGTGTTTTATTCATCGCATATACGATCTGAAAATCATATTTTTATCGAGTTAAAAGTTATTCCATAACATGACTATTTTATTAATATTGTACATAGGCTAAAAAATCCTATTTTTACCTTTCTAAAATTATTTTTATGTTGTTATATATATAAAAATCACAACTTTATATGTGATTCATATAAATAAAGAAAACAAATCTTTATATCACTATACGTATAATAAAAATCATATTTTTATATATAAAAATCATATTTTTATATCGCCACTTCAAATAAAAAGATTATATTTTTATATCGTTCTCTATATAAAAATCATATTTTTAATCAAAGAAAGATCATATTTTTATTGGTCAAATATATAAAATAAAAATCATAACTTTAAAACGATGTTCCTACAATAAAGATCATATCTTTCTTTATAAAAATATAAATAAAAAGTCGAATCTTCTTATGTTAAAAAATCATAGCTTTCTCCAATAAAAAATCTTTTTCAAATTAAAAATCTAGTCTTTTACTTACAAAAATCTAGTCTTTTTTATTTTAAAAAAATAATCCTTTTCAATTTAAAAAAACTAAACTTTTTAATAAATAAAGATCTAACCTCTTTATAACTAAAAATCTAAACTTTATATTCAATAAAAATTAGTTTTTATTACAATGCATATATTTTTAAAATAATGTAAATAATAAAAAAAACTCACCTCTCACTGGAAAAGATTGGAACTTGGTTGCTGGAGGGGGGAAATGGCCGCGGTGGGGCCGCAGGTGGTAGAGGGGGTCCAGGTGGCGGCTAGGACTGGTGGCGCCGGAACTGGAAAGGGAGGGCGGAGTCTCGGTTTGGGTTCGAATGGATTGGGGGAGGGGGTTGGAGAGAGAAGAGGCGACGGGGGAGAAGGGGATTATCCCATTGGCCATCACAATACAATAAAATTAAAATCAGAAGGTTGTTAAATAGTTTCTGGTTCGTTCTGTGGAAAATAATTCAAATATCCATGGTCTGTGGACGAGGAGAATATATATATAGATATAGATATACGTATATAACTATATTTCAATTTATTTCAACGTATATATCACTTTTACAACGCATATATAACTTATACATCGAACATACAACTTATACAACGCTTATACATGAGGTGTACAATGCTTATATAACTCTTACATCGACTATATAATTTATACATCGTTGTTTTCCATATCGTTTATAAATTAGAAATATCACATTGGGTTCTACTCCACCAAAAATATTTACATCTGTTAGTGAATATCTTTCTAACGAATCTGAAAAATCGAAGTTTCATAGCGGGAGTCAAAAGTTATGGCCAAATGAATTTTCAGAAAGGTCGCTATAGAGAATATATAGCCCGTGAAAATAGACATTTTGCAAACGACCTCAAAATTCGACGAAACCACTTTTGTTGGATCCGTGATGTCAAATTATTGCTAGGTTTCAAATTTCATAATTTTTGAAGTTAATATGTGAGCGTGGCAAAGAAAAAAGTGTTTGGTTGATTTCAGTTAAATTGGATCGAATTGATCACTAAACCGACCCAGACCGTTTGAAACCCCTGATTGTTTTGAGAACACGACAAATTGAAATGCAAAAAGAAGGACATTTCATTGTTTATTACAACAATTCCATCAGAATACAAGAATATACAGAGAATGAATAAATATTATACATCAGAAAAATATCAGAGATTCAATTTACATTACGTAGCAGTGGAAAAATAATACAAAACACAACTGAAAGTAATAAACGGATACAGAGCTTTCCGAATACCGCTTCAGCTGTAAATCAGGATCCTGTGAATATAAATCTGCAAAACCAAAACTACTAGTTCCCCGTACGGAAAATAAGGGCACCCAGAGTTAAGGTTAAAAAAATAAAATTCAGGTCAGTCATGTGACTGGTGTGAGAATTAAAACAGTTATTAATCTTTATTTTAAAGTTGGGTAAATCAAGGGACCATGCCGTATAACATGGAATGGGTTTCCTCCCAAGAATACCAGTGCATAAAATAACAACGCAATGCTAAATAACGAATAATGAAGCTATTATAAGACCCAGGTCCCATCACACAATGCAACGCAAGCCGGAGGATAGGGTTTTTACCTAATAATAGCCAAGAATGCTTGGTATGTGAAATTTCATGTTTTATTATTACTATAAGTGTATAGTGTCAAAACAATTTCGATCATAAGTATCAATCATAGACGGTATAAGTGCCCCATACCACTATGTCGCCATATTAGGCTCTACAATCAAAACCGCAAAATCACGTATTGGAAGTTGGATTTCCATCTGTGAGCCAAGGCAAAAGATAGTCCTTACCGAATTCGAGATTGTCTAGCCCGAGTCTCAGGCAAGTACTCAGTCAAGCCTTTGGATCGTCAGGGCCGGTCCACCGATGTGGATTAAAATGCCTGAACACTGCGTTTCCCCGCCCTTTGTGGCGTAAATGAGTCCAATGACTCCATCGGCTCCACAGTCACTGATATATTCGAGGCGCCTCGCAACAGCAACAACCACATAAGTCAAACTCGTCAGGGGTGTAAAACCACTGACGCCACTTCTAGCTAGAAGGAAACGCATGCCCTCCCTGATGTCCTCTCCCGTTTCTGGTTCACAACCGGGGTGTGAGGCTCACGAATCAATGCTACACAAAGCTATGCCACACAGGCCGTGCTTTGATCATCAACCACAAGACTCTGCTTTTCAACAGAAGCCTTGATCATATTGCCACTTAGGCATGCCACACAGGCAATTCACTCCATGCGTTTGATATCCATCAATATATAACCTCTGAGCTCGTATGTCTCAGAGAAGGGCGTTAAGCAAGAGAATAAATTCTCCGCCGCCAAACAGATATATATTTAATAGAAATCAATCACACAGAATAAAATCTAATGTCAGAAACATAGTCCATTTACAAATCCGTTCTGGGTCTGAACGAAACCGGAGGCACCTTGTACCTCGCATATCCATCGATCTCCAAATATGTCGGACGATCACCAACTGATTCCCTCCTCTTGGGTGTACATCCCAATCAAGATCATCAGTAATCACCCAAACGATGTGAAGACCTCCGGTCTTCGAGCACCGTCTTCATCCTCGACACCACGTCGAATCCGTTATTCAGAATGGGATAAACCCGGTCTTTCAGAATAACTTGCGTATATAATAGACAAGTGTTACACAAACACAACATAGGCCTCATTCCAATTCAGAATATTCTTTTATTCAAATATTTTTATACTTTGGGAAAGGTTCCCATTAATTTTATCCAAGATAAATTCTTTAAATTTATTCTTTAATCTTCTTTTGAATATCAATTCAAACTAGTCCGGATTAGCGAACCACTCCGAAGTAATCATTTATTTTATTTCCCTGTCCCAACCTATTCATTCCATGAAGCAAAACTGGTCATACTTCATATCTAACACCACGGTGTTATCGGTAAATTTAATTACCATTTCATGTTCAAATCTAATTAAAGATTTAACTATCGCCTGGAGCAAAACTGGTGATACTCCATTCTCTATCATTTCAATCTAATTAAAGATTCATTAAAACTCCACTTGGTTTTAATCTTCCCAAAAATCAATATCAATGATTGTTTAACTTGGGAAATCATATCCTGTCTTTAACTTCTCTAGCTATAAAAATTATATACTTCTTCATTACAAAAATAAAATCAGAAAAAGAAAGGAAAAAAAATAAATTTAAAATAAACATAAACTTACAGTGTTTTTGATCGGGGGGGGGGGGGTGTGGGGGGTTGCTGCGAGGTCGGAGCGAGGTTCAAAAGGTGGCGGAAGTGGGCTACAGGCGGTGGAGGGTCGGAGTCTGAACTGCGGTGGCGGAGGTGTGTTTGATTTGAGGAATTAGGGCACAATTGTCTTCATCGGAGGGAGGAGAGAGAAACGAGGGTGGAGGGGGGCGTGGCTCGCCGATCGGAGAAGCTGGTGGTGGCGCGGCGCCGCCAGGGGGGCTGGGCGGAGGGGAATCGCAGCTACGGCTACTTCTTCTTCTTTTGCTTTTTTTTATTTCATTTTGATTTTGAACAATAGGGAGGGGTTGACTATAAAGAGAAAGAGGGGAGGGGAAATTTAATTTATATATTTAATTATATTTGATTTTCAAAAGGGTGCGTTTTTCAGAGGTCCCTATTAAGTTTCAAAATATAAAAAAAACCCGGTCATAAACTTATTGTAAATTAGGTCCCTATTTTCTGAAAATTCATCAAAAAAATATAAAAAAATCACGTAAATTCGTATTTAATTAAAACAATTAATCGTGAAAAAAATCAGATCAAAAAAACATTAAAAACAACGTCAAAATCATGAAATACAGAAAATCAACGAAATGCAGTAAATTGCATCAAAACATGCATATAAATCGATTAGTTGCATACATGTATGCATTTATTTCAAATCTGCGTCAAAACTGCAGTATAAATGCATACATGTATGCACATATTGTTAAAACGTGCATCTGCTGATGCATTTATTTAAAAACTGCATACCTACGTGCATCTTATTCACGTTTGCATATATTTTGACATATATGCACACATGTATGCAGTTATATAGAAAAACTGCATACATGTATGCAATTTTTCAAACAGGAGTGCATAAACATATGCATGTGTATTCGAATAGTTGCATAAATGTATGCAACTATTCGTAAAAGTTGCATACATTTATGCAACTTTTTTTTTTTAATTTCTGTGGACTTCCGAGAATATTTATAGATTTTAGATTTTTTTATTTTTTAAGTGATAGCGCCTGAAAATTTGGACAGAAAACGAAAGAGGCGGAGGTATGGAAAGTGGCAGGCGGAAGATTCCAGGCGGCAGCTAAAATAGGGGGCGGGTTTACAGAGAAAACATCACAGGGATGTATTGTTAATTTAAAAACTTGCAAATAGTTGCATACATGTATGCAACTTTTGCCAATAGTTGCATACATGTATGCAACTATTTCTGAAGCTGTTTTAGTTGAAAATGTATGCAGAAACTTGCATACATGTGTGCAACTATTTGAAATACTTGCACACATGTATGCAAGTATTTACATGTGAAAATAAAATGTGTGCAGAAACTTGCATACATGTGTGCAACTATTTGAAATACTTGCACACATGTATGCAAGTATTTACATGTGAAAATATAACAGAGGAATACTTGCACAGATGAATGCAAGTATTCCAAATATGTGCATGATTTGATGCAGATTACTGCATTTTTCGCTGTTTTCTGTATTTTTTTGATTTTGATGCATGTTTTGATTTTATTATGATCTGAATTTTTGTGCGAGTACATGTTTAATTTAAATACGAATTATCGTGATTTTTTTATATTTTTTTTATATTTTTTTGATGACTTTTCAGAAAATAGGGACCTAATTTACAATAAGTTTATGACCGGATGTGAGCCTAATTAAGTTTCGTTTTAGGGATGTGTGCCTAATATTCACTTTTCAAAAAGCAACTTTTTATTTCGACGTAACTTCCCCGGTAAGGAAAGAGCGGATACTTCGAGGACAAGACAGATCAGAACGCAAACAGAAGAACATTTCATTGTTAATTACAAAAATTCCATCAGAATACAAGAATATTACAGACTATGAATAAATATTACACAGAAAATATCAGAGATTTAATTACATTACATAGCAGCGGAAAAATAATGCAATACACAACTGAAAGGGATATGTGGATACAAAGCTTTCCGGATATCATTCTAGCTGTAAACCAAGATCCTGTGAATATAAATCTGCAAAACCAAAACTACTAGCTGCCCGTGCGGAAAATAGGGGCACCCAGAGTTTAGGTTAAAATAATAAACTCCAGGTCAGTCATATGACTGGTGTGAGAACTAAAACAGTTATTAATCTTTATTTTAAGGTTAGGTAAATCAAGGGAGCATGCCGTATAACACGGAACGGGTTTCCTTCCAAGAATACCAGTGCATAAAACAAACAGCGCAATGCTAAATAAAGAAAAATGAAGCTATTGTAAGACCCAGGTCCCATCACACAATGCAACGCAAACCGGAGGATAGGATTTTTACCTTATAATAGCCAAGAATGCTTGGTACGTGAAATTTCATGTTTTATTATTACTATAAGTGTATAGTGTATAAAACAACTTCAAATCATAAGTATTAATCATAGACGGCATAAGTGCCCCATACCACTATGTCGCCATATATAGGTTATATAATCAAAACCGCAAAGTCACGTATTGGAAGTTGGATTTCCATCTGTGAACCAAGGCAAAAGATAGTCCTTACCGATTCGAGAGCCTCTAGCCCACCCCTCAGGACCCAGACATAGGTGAGCCCTTGGATCATCAAGGTCGGTCCACTGATGTGGATTAAAATGCCTGTACACTGCGTTTCCCCACCCTTTGGGGCTTAAATGAGTCCAATGACTCCATCGGCTCCACACAGTCACCGATATATCCGAGGCGTCTCGCAATCCAACAACCATATAAGTCAAACTCGTCAGGGCGTGTAAGACCACTGACGCCACTTCTAGCTAGAAAGAAACGCATGCCCTCCCTGATGTCCTCTCCCGTTTCTGGTTCACAACCGGGGTGTGAGGCTCGCGAATCAACGCTATACAAAGCTATGCCACACAGGTCGTGCTTTAATCATCAACCACAAGACTTTTCTTTTCAACAGAAGCCTTGATCAATTGCCATTTAGGCATGCCACACTGGCAATTCACTCCATGCGATTGATATCCATCAATATATAACCCCTGAGCTCGTACGTCTCAGAGAAGGGCGTTAAGTAAGAGAATAAATTCTCCATCGCCAAACAGATATATATTTAATAGAAATCAATCACACATAATAAAATCCAATGTTAGACAAACAATCCATTTACAAGTTCGTTCTGGGTCTAAACGAAACCGGAGGCACCTTGTACCTCGCATATCCATCGATCTCCAAGTACGCCTGGACGATCACCAACTAATTCCCTCCTCTTGGGTGTACAACCCAATCAAGATCATCAGTAATCACCCAAATGATGTGAAGACCTCCGGTCTTCTACCACCGTCTTCATCCTCGATACCACGTCGAATCAGTTATTTAGAATGGGATAAACCCGGTCTTTTTGAATAACTCGTGTATATAATAAACAAGTGTTACACAAACACAACATACGCCTCATTTCAATTCAGAATATTCTTTTATTCAAATATCCTAATACCTTGGGATAGGTTCCCATTAATTTAATCAAAGATAAATTCTTTAAATTTATTCTTTAATCTTCTTTTGAATATCAATTCAAACTAGTGGGGATTAGCGAACCACACCGAAGTAATCATTTATTTTATTTCCCAATCCCAACCTATTCACCCCATGAAGTAAAACTGGTCATACTTCATATCTAACACCACGGTGTTATCGGTAAATTCAATTACCATTTCACGTTCAAATCTAATTAAAGATTTAACTATCATCTGGAGCAAAACTGGTGATACTCCATTCTCGATTATTTCAATCTAATTAAAGATTCATTAAAACTCCACTTGGTTTTAATCTTCCCAATAATCACTATCAATGATTACTTAGCTTGGGAAATCACATCCTGTTTTTAACTGGGTTAAAGAACCAATGTCATTTAAAACACGGTTGACTATAAACCCAAAATCACATTCCATTTATTATCGGGTTAAAGAACATGTGTTATTTAAAACACTGTTCACGATAAACCAAAAATCAATTCAATTCCAATTAAATACCATTTAATTAGTACACTTCATTAAATCTAAATAAAAAGATTTAATCTTTTTCTCTACTGGGTTTAAGAACAGTGTTAATGAAGACACAATTCACGACAAACCCAAATCACATTTGATATTAAATACAAGGCTCTGAATAGAAAACATATCGGCTTATATTCAGTATCAAATTCTACGACCAACAAATATCATATTGGAAATAACGATACAAATATATCTTTCAAATTTCCATATCAATATATGTATAATCACGAAATCCAACATCGAAATATTCCAAAGACAATTTACATTCACATCCCTTCCAATTCAATTATTGGAAATTCTGGTTATTTTCAAAACCATTTCAAATCCACTTTATTTATTTTAAAAATAAATGGGATTATAATTCTAGTTCAAAACTAGTTCATTTCGATAAAAATCTACTTTTATCTTTTCAATTATGGAATTTTTCGTCTCAATTCTTCACAAATCATTTCTTATGATTTTACACAAATAATTACTATTTTTAATAATTTTATCAAGACCCGTACAGTCGAATTCCATCAATGGCATCGAACTGCCCCCCCTCCTCCTAGGTAAGAGAAAGGTAAATAAAATTGATTTTTATTTCAGTTTCTTTGATTTATTTTTTATATGTAATATTGAAATAAAAAGGTGGTTTTTTTAGATAGAAAGTATAGATTTTTGTATAAGGAAGTATACAGATTTTTATATAAGAAAGTTTATACTTTTGTATGAGAAAGTTTAGATTATTTTTTTTACATGATAAAGCTAGGATTTATACAAAGAAAAGGTCGGATTTTAAAACATGAAAAGATTATATTTTTCAACATGAAAAGATTATATTTTTCAACATGAAAAGATTATATTTTCTACATGAAAAGACTATATTTTTCTAATGAAAAGATTATATTTTTCTATGTGATAAGATCGGGTTTTTAACACAAAAATAATAAGATGAGTTCTTTAAAAATAAAAAGATGAGTTCTATAAAAATAAAAAGGTGGGTTCTTTAAATATAAAAAGGCGAGATTTTTAAAGTTAAAAAGATAAGATTTTTATTATATGTGAAGATTAAAAATATGATTTTTATAAGATAGAAAATAAAAAATTCGATTTTTATATATATGAAGTGGAAATAAAAATATGATTTTTATATATTTAATAACCATATAAAAATGTGACTTTTATAGAAAAGGTTTAGAATAAAAAAAATATAATATTTATAATGAAAACATCGTGTTAAAGATGCTGTTTTTATCATCTTGAAAGCGAAATAAAAATGTTGTTTTGATATATGTAGCGAATACGGGCGACGAAAGTGACGAAGGGCGAGCACGGCGAAATTTTCTACATATGAACAGTCGTGACGTTTGGTTTAGCTCTTGGTGAGAACTCCTCATTTTTATTTAGATTTCTAATTGAAATATATACTAGGATGCAGACGGTGCTTAGTAGCACCCGACACCCGTCATCCACAGACCATGGATGACTTGTTTGTGTGATTGTGTTGTGAAATTTGACTGTTGATTGTGATGAGAAAAATATATATTCATGTGTTGAATAAAAATATATATTCATGTGTTGAAGTAAAATAAATATTCATTTACAAATCGAATGATTTGTTTATGTACACCGATTTGACTGATATTGATTGGGACGATAAATTTTACACATTGCCCAACTACACAAATAAAATCTGTGTTTGTTGATTTGAAACCCCACAAGGGTATTGGGATGATATTTGACGTATACTAATCCCGATTGTTTAGTTGTATGTCAATCGATGGGTTGACAAACTGTGTAAGCGTTAATTGTTTATATTTAATGCTTATGCAGTTGTGAGGTGCACTCTGGATGATGGTTGATGATTTATCGTTACTGTTATATACATGTTTTGTAGGGAATCCATATAATAAACGTTATATGGTAATTGATTGGGCCTCGTTCCAATTTGGGAAATAAGAAATATAAATTCATGTGTTGAATAGAAATATAAATTCATGTGTTGAATAGAAATAAATATTCATGTGTTGAATGGAAATGTATATTCATGTGTTGAATAGAAAAATAAATATTCATGTGTTGAATAGAAAATATAAATTCATGTGTTGAATAAAAATATATATTCATGTGTTGAATAAAATATATATTCATATGTTGAAGAAATTATTCATTTGTTGAATAGAATAACGAAGTTATTGAAATATATAAAGCCGTGTTGATTAGATATGCGCCATTTTGACGCGAACGATATTTATATCGATTATATTCGTTTTTATAATGATTATCGAAAATGAAGTGATTTCAAAATATAACGTTTTGAAAATATTATCATTTATAGATTAGTGATATGGAATATTCAATTTTGACCAGAAATTGAATATGAAGTTGAAATCGTTTTGAAAACGAATTTTATCCAACGGTTGGATTATCTGGAATGTTTAATTCAAATCTGAAGAAAAACAGCGCCAGAATCGATTATATTTATATTTATATATAAATATAATTAAATTAATTCGAATAACGACGCTGCAGTTCGTATTTTGAAATCGTAACTTCAAATGATTAGTGCGGGAGATCTGACCATCGGATTTTCCCGAAACTGAAACCGTTGGATTCGTTTTGAAAAGATTTTTCTAATGATATAAAATTTATGAAGATCCAACAGTTAGATTTTCAGATATGTGTAAATCAAATCTGAAGAAAAACAGCGCCACGACCGCGTTATGGCCAGAAGCGTAGTTTGAATGAATTGGCCATTTTTAAATAAATAAAAATAGCGATAAGTCGTGATAAAATATTATAAACAATATGGAATGAGAATAAACTGAATCTTCTCGGTTTATTAGATATTTGATGGTTGAATGTGTTTGGTGTGAAAATTTCATTGAAGAACAGAATTATTAATGTCGAATAATTTAACCATTGAAATGAATTGATTCGAAATTCTAAATATACGTGAATTATTTGAAAAGGCCGAGTTAATTCTCATTTCAAATAATTGATCGACGATTGAAAGTCGAAGATATGAAGACGGTGCAAGACCGATGATCTTCACGTCGAATGGGAGTAGCTACCTTGAAGGGGCTGAAGTAGTAGCCGTTCGGACGTACTTGTTGATTGTACGGATATGCGAGATATTGAGTGCCTCCGGTTTCGTTCAGACCCAGAACGAACTTGTAAATGGACTGTGTGTCTAACATTGGATTTTGTTCTATGCTGATTGATCTCTATTAAATATATATCTGTTTGGCGGCGGAGAATATATTCTCTTGCTTAACGCCCTTCTCTAAGACGTACGAGCTCAGAGGTTATATATCGATAGAAATCAGTCGTATGGAGTGAATTGCCTGTGTGGCATGCCTAAGTGGCAGATGATCAAGGCTTCTGTTGAAAAGCAAAGTCTTGTGGTTGATGATCAAAGCAGGGCCAACCCCAATTAAAAGTGATTTTCTTTATTTATGTGAAGTGGAGATAAAAATACGGGTTTTAAGCATAGTAAAAGTTCGATTTTTTTATATATAAAAGAATAAAAATATGATTTTTATATTATAGAAAGAATAAAAATATGATTTTTATATTATAGAAAGAATAAAAATATGATTTTTATATATGTAGTGGCTACAGACAACGAAAGTGACAAAAGGTGAGCACGACGAAGATTTCCTACATATGAAGAGTCGTGGCGTTTGGTTTAGCTAATCGGTGAGAACTCCTCACTTTTAATTTAATTTCTAGTTTGAAATATATACTAGGATGCAGACGGTGCTTAGCAGCACCTGACACCCGTCGTCCATGGACCATGGATGGCTTGTTTATTTGATTGATGTGTTGTGAAAATTGATTGGAGTTGAAATAAAATATGTGTTTGATTAATTGAAACCCCACACGGGTGCTGGGATGATATGGACGTACACTAATCCCAATTGTTTAGCAGTATGTCAACCGATGGGTTGACAGATTGTGTAAGTGTTACTTATCTATATTTAATGCTTATGCAGTGGTGTGGTGCACTCTGGATGAAGGTTGATGATTTATCGTTGCTATTATATACACTGATTTGACTGATATTGATTGGGACAATAAATTTTACACATCGCCCAACTGCACAAACAAAATATGTGTTTGATTGATTGAAACCCCACATGGGTGTTGGGATGATATGGACGTACATTAATCCCAATTGTTTAGTAGTATGTCGACCGATGGGTTGACAGACTGTGCAAGCGTTACTTATCTATATTTAATTCTTATGCAGTGGTGCGGTGCACTCTGAATGATGGTTGATGATTTACCGTTGCTATTATATACATGTTTTGTAGAGAATCCATATAATTAACATTATATGGTAATTGATTGGGCCTCATTCTAATTTGGAAAATAAAGAATAGAATGAAAATTCATGTGTTGAATAATATAAATTCATGTGTTGAATAGAAATAAATTCATATGTTGAATAGAAATAAAAATTCATGTGTTGAATAATATAAATTCATGTGTTGAATAGAGAATAAATTCAAGTGTTGAATAGAAATAAAAATTCATGTGTTGAATAATATAAATTCATGTGTTGAATAGAAAATATATTCATGTGTTGAATAGAAATAAATTCATGTGTTGAATAGAAATAAAAATTCATGTGTTGAATAGAATAAATATTCATGTGTTGAATAGAATAAACATTCATGTGTTGAATAAAAGCCGTGTTGACTAGATTGACGCCATTTTGATGTGAACGATATTTATATCGATTTTATTCATTTTTATAATGAATATAGAAACGAAAGTGATTTCAAAATATAACGTTTTGAAAATATTATCATTTGTATATCGATGATGTGGAATATTCAATTTTGATTCGAAATTGAATGTGAAGTTGAAATCGTTTCGAAAACGGATTTAAAACGATTTATAAAATACGTTTTGAAAGGAAATCGACAATATATATAATATATATTATATATATAATGGCCTGAATAGTGCGCGCCGCGCCGCGGCAGTTCGCGAATTTCGACCATTGACTTCGAATGGATATTACGGGAGATCCGACCGTCGGATTCTCCTAAAACCAGGACCGTTGGGTTCGTATCGAAAAGAGCTTTCTAACGGATATTAGAGATTTGAAATCTAACAGTTGGATTTTGAATTATATCCAAATCAAATTTTGAAAAGGTCGCCGTAAGTGCAGTTCGATGGCCGTTGATGGAAATCGACTGTACGGGCCTTGATAAAACTATTCAAAATAGTAATAATTTGTGTAAAATCATAAGAAATGATTTGTGAAGAATTGGGATGAAGAATTCCATATTTGAAAAGTTAAAAATAGATTTTTAACGAAATGAACTAGTTTTGAACTAGAATAATAATTTATTTATTTTTAAATAAATAAATTGGATTTGAAAGGGTTTAAAAGTAACCAGAAGTTTCAATAATTGAATTGGAATGGAATGTGATTTTGGGTTTATAGTGTATCGTGTTTTAAATGACATTGGTTCTTTAACTCAGTTAAAGACAGGATATGATTTCCCAAGTTAAATAATCATTGATAGTGATTTTTGGGAAGATTAAAACCTAGTGGAATTTTAATGAATCTTTAATTAGATTGAAATGATCGAGAATGGAGTATCCCCAGTTTTGCTCCAGGCGATAGTTAAATCTTTAATTAAATTTGAACGTGAAATGGTAATTGAATTTACCGTTAACACCATGGTGTTAGATATGAAGTATGACCAGTTTTACTTCATGGGGTGAATAGGTTGGGATTGGGAAATAAAATAAATGATTACTTCGGTGTGGTTCGCTAATCCCGACTAGTTTGAATTGATATTCAAAAGAAGATTAAAGAATAAATTTAAAGAATTTATCTTTGATAAAATTAATGGGAACCTTTCCCAAAATACAAGAATATTTGAATAACAGAATATTCTGAATAGGAATGAGGCGTATGTTGTGTTTGTGTAACATTTGTTTATTATATACGCGAGTTATTCAGAAAGATTGGGTTTATCCCATTTTGAATAACTGATTCGACGTGGTGTCGAGGATGAAGACGGTGGTCGAAGACCGGAGGTCTTCACATTGTTTGGGTGATTATTGATGATTTTGATTGGGCTGTACACCCAAGAGGAGGGAATCAGTTGGTGATCGTCCTGACGTACTTGGAGATCAATGGATATGCGAGGTACAAGGTGCCTCCGGTTTCGTTCAGACCCAGAACGAACTTGTAAATGGACTGTGTGTTTGACATTGGATTTTATTCTGTGTGATTGATTTCTATTAAATATATATCTGTTTGGCGGCGAAGAATTTATTCTGTTGCTTAACGCCCTTCTCTGAGACGTACGAGCTCAGGGGTTATATATTGATGGTTTTCAATCACATGGAGTGAATTGCCTGTGTAGCATGCCTAAGTGGCAATTGATCAAGGTTTTTGTTGAAAAGCAAAGTCTTGTGGTTGATGATCAAAACACCGTCTATGTGGCATAGCTTTGTGTAACGTTGATTCGCGAGCCTCACACCCCGATGTGAACTAGAAACGGGAGAAGGATCTCAGGGAGGGCATGCGTCTCCTTCTAGCTAGAAGTGGCATCAGTGGTTTTACACGCCCTGACGAGTTTGACTTATGTGGTTGTTGCTGTTGCGAGGCGCCTCGGATATATCAGTGACTGTATGGAGCCGATGGAGTCATTGGACTCATTGACACCCCATAGGGTGGGGAAACGCAGTGTTCAGGCATTTTAATCCACATCGGTGGACCGGTCCTGACGATCGAAGGCTTGACTGAGTACTTGCCTGAGACACGGGCTAGAGCGTCTCGAATTCGGTAAGGATGATCCCTTGCCTTGGTTCACAGATGGAAATCCAACTTCCAATACATGACATCTGCGGTTTTGATTGTAGAGCCTAGTATTGGCGACATGATATATGGTACCCATGTCGTCTATGATTGATACTTATGATTTGAAATTGTTTTGACACTATACACTTATAATAGTATCAAATGATTTGTTTTCAACGTACCAAGCATGTTTGGCTATTATAAGGGAAAACCCTATCCTCCGGCTTGTGTTGCGTTGTGTGATGGGACCTGGGTCTTATAATAGCTTCGTTTTTCTTTATTTAGCATTGCCCTGTTGTTTTATGCACTGGTATTCTTGGAAGGAGACCCATTCCGTGTTATACGGCGTGGTCCCTCGAGTTACCTAACTTTAAAATAAAGATTAATAACTGTTTTAGTTCTCACACCAGTCACATGACTGACCTGGAGTTTATTGTTTTAAACTAAACTCTAGGTGCCCTTATTTTCGATACGGGCAGCTAGTAGTTTTGTTTTTGCAGATTTATATTCCCAGAAACCTGGTTTACAGCTAGAACGATATCCGGAAAGCTCTGTATGCGTATCTCTTTCAGTTGTGTATTGTATTATTTTTCCGCTGCACTAATGTATATAAATCTCTAATATGTAGTAGATGTATAATATGTAATTTATACTCTATATATTCTTGTATTCCAAAGAATTGTTGTAACTAACAATGAAATGTTCTTCTGTTTGCATTCCGATGTGGCTTGTCTTCAACTCAATCCAGGATTTCCCGTAAAGGAGGATTTTGTGTTGTTAAATCGTGATACCAAACTGTTAATACCTGAACTTCCCCGGTAAGGAAAGCACGGATTGCTTTGAGGACAAGCCACATCGGAATGCAAACAGAAGAACATTTCATTGCTTATCGCAACAATTCCATCAGAATACATGAATATTACAAAGTATGAATAAATATTACATTGTCGATAAATATCAGAGATTATAATAAATTACATAGCAGCAGAAAATAATACAATACATAACTAGAAGTAATACACGGATACACAACTTTCCGAGTATTGTTCCAGCTATAAATCAGGATCCTATGAATATAAATCTGCAAAAACTAAACTACTAGCTGCCCGTGTCAAAATAAGGGCACCCAGAGTTTAGGTTAAAACAATAAACTCCAGGTCAGTCATGGGACTGGTGTGAGAACTAAAACAGCTATTAATTTTTATTTTAAAGTTACGTAAATCAAGGGACCACGCCGTATAACACGGAACGAGTTTCCTCCCAAGAATACCAGTGCATAAAACAAACAGCGCAATGCTAAATAAAGAAAAATGAAGCTATTATAAGACCCAGGTCCCATCATACAATGCAACGCAAGCCGGAGGATAGGGTTTTTACCTTATAATAGCCAGGAATGCTTGGTACGTGAAATTTCATGTTTTATTATTACTATAAGTGTATAGTGTCAAAACAATTTCAAATCATAAGTATCAATCATAGACGGCATAAGTGCCCCATACCACTATGTCGCCATACTAGGCTCTACAATCAAAACCGCTAAGTCACGTATCAGAAGTTGGATTTCCATCTGTGAACCGAGGAAAAAGATAGTCTTCTACCGATTTGAGACGCTCTTGCTCGTGTCTCAGGACCCAGACTCAGGTGGACCCTTGGATCGTCAGGGCCGGTCCACCGATGTGGATTAAAATGTCTAAACACTGCGTTTCCCCGCCCTTTGGGGGCGTCAATGAGCCAAATGACTCCATCGGCTCCACACAGTCACTGATATATTCAAGGCGCCTCGTAACAGCAACAACCACACAGGTGAAAATAATATAAATGTCAGCGCTGGTAGGTCACTGACACCACCCTAGCTAGAAGGAAACGCATGCCCTCCCTGATGTCCTTTCCTGTTTCTGGTTCACAACCGGGGTGTAAGGCTCGCGAATCAACGCTACACAAAGCTATACCACACAGGCCGTGCTTTGATCATCAACCACAAGACTTTGCTTTTCAACAAAAGCCTTGATCAATTGCCACTTAGGCATGCCACACAAGCAATTCACACCATGCGACTGATGTCTATCGATATACAACCTCTGATCCTGTACGTCTCAGAGAAGGGTGAAGTAAGGGAATGAATTCCCCTTCACCAAGGAAGATGTATATTTAATAGAGATCAATCAACACAGAGAAAAATCCAATGTCAGACACACAGTCTATACAAGTCCGTTCTGGGTCTGAACGAAACCGGAGGCACCTTGTACCTCGCATATCCATCGATCTCCAAGTACGTCTGGACGATCACCAACTGATTACCTCCTCTTGGGTGTACAGCCCAATCAAGATCAGCAGTAATCACCCAAACGATGCGAAGACCTCCGGTCTTTAACCACCGTCTTCATCCTCGACACCACTTCGAATCAGTTATTCAAAATGGGATAAACCCGGTCTTTCTGAATTACTCGCGTATATAATAAACAAGTGTTACACAAACACAACATATGCCTCATTCCAATTCAGAATATTTTTTTATTCAAATATTCTTATTCTTTAGGAAAGGTTCCCATTAATTTTATCAAAGATAAATTCTTTAAATTTATTCTTTAATCTTTCTTTGAATACCGATTCAAACCAAATTATGTTTATCCAAACTAGTCAGGATTAGCGAACCACACAAAGTAATTATTTATTTTATTTCTCAATCCCAACATATTCATCCCATGAAGTAAAACTGGTAATACTTCATATCTAACACCACAGTGTTATCGGTAAATTCAATTACCATTTCACGTTCAAATCTAATTAAAGATTTAACTATCGCTTGGAGCAAAACTGGTGATACTCCATTCTCGATCATTTCAATCTATTAAAGATTAATTGAAACTCCACTTGGTTTTAATCTTCCGAAAAATCAATATCAATGATTGTTTAACTTGGGAAATCATATCCTGTCTTTAACTGGGTTAAAGAACCAATGTCATTTAAACACGGTTCACTGTAAACCCAAAATCACATTCCATTCCAATTCAATTATTGAAACTTCTGGTTACTTTTAAAACCCTTTCAAATCCAATTTATTTATTTAAAAATAAATAAATTATTATTCTAGTTCAAAACTAGTTCATTTCGATAAAAATCTATTTTTATCTTTTCAAATTTGAAATTTTTCATCTCAATTCTTCACCAGGTATATCAAATAGTAATAAGTTTTACTAAATATATAAATATCTTTTTACTTTCATTGTATATTGTTACATTGCATAAATATGTTTTTGTTGTATATTAAACTAAAGAATAATTTAAAATAAAAATCCAATTTGTTCAAATATCATCCCATGAAATAATTCTCGCTAGCCAATAGGATTTTTATTCTTTGAATGATAAGGAAAAATATGATTTTTTTAGGAAAGTAAAAATATAATTTTTAGTTAAACAAAATTATGATTTTTCTTTGTTTGAATATAGCGAAGTAAAATATAATCTTTTCTATATATATAGCATTGTAAAATATATATTCATGTGTTGATATGAAATATATATTCATGTGTTGAAATCAAATATATATTCATGTGTTGAAATAAAATAAATATTCATTTACAAATCGAACGATTTGTTTATGTACACCGATTTGACTGATATTGATTGGGACGATAAATTTTACACATCGCCCAACTACACAAATAAAATCTGTGTTTGTTGATTTGAAACCACACACGGGTATTGGGATGATATTTGATGTACACTAATCCCGATTGCCTAGTTGTATGTCAATCGATGGGTCGACAGACTGTGTAAGCGTTAATTATTTATATTTAATGCTTATGCAGTTGTGTGGTGCACTCTGGATGATGGTAGATTATTTAACGTTGTTGTTATATACGTGTGTTGTATAGAATCCATATAATTAACACTATATGGTAATTAATTGGGCCTCATTCCAATTTGTAAAATAAGGACTATTATAAAAATAAATTCATGTGTTGAATAGAAAATAAATTCATGTGTTGAATAGAAAATATATTCATGTGTTGAAGAGAAAATAAATCCAACTTTCGATACGTGACTTTGCGGTTTTGATTGTAGAGCCTAGTATGGCGACATAGTGGTATGATTGATACTTATGATTTGAAATTGTTTTGACACTATACACTTATAGTAATAATAAAACATGAAATTTCATGTACCAAGCATTCTTGACAATTATAAGGTAAAAACCCTATCCTCCGGCTTGCGTTGCATTGTGTGATGGGACCTGAATCTTATAATAGCTTTATTTTTTTTATTTAGCATTGCGCTGTTTGTTTTATGCACTGGTATTCTTGGAAGGAAACCCGTTCCGTGTTATACGGCGTGGTCCCTTGATTTACCTAACTTTAAAATAAAGATTAATAACTGTTTCAGTTCTCACACCTGTCCTATGACTGACCTGGAGTTTATTGTTTTAACCTAAACTCTGGGTGCCCTTATTTTGACATGGGCAGCTAGTAGTTTTGGTTTGCACATTTATATTCACAGGATCCTGATTTATAGCTGGAACAATACTCGGAAAGCTCTGTATCCGTGTATTACTTCTAGTTGTGTATTGTATTATTTTCTACTGCTACGTAATTTATTGTAATCTCTGATATTTATCGACTGTGGAATATTTATTCATACTCTGTAATATTCTTGTATTCTGATGGAATTGTGGTAATAAGCAATGAAATATTCTTCTGTTTGCGTTCCGATGTGGCTTGTCCTCAAAGCAATTCGTGCTTTCCTTACCGGGGAAGTTTGGGTCATAACAGTTTCGAGAACTGCCGCAGCGCGTCGTGTTCTATTCAGGCCATTTAATATATATAATATTTATATTATATTTCATCGATTTCCTTTTAAAACGTACTTTATAAATCGTTTTAAATTCGTTTTCGAAATGATTTCAACTTCATATTCAATTTCGAATCAAAATTGAATATTCCACATCATCGATATACAAATGATAATATTTTCAAAACGTTATATTTTGAAATCACTTTCTTTTCTATATTCATTATAAAAATGAGTAAAATCGATATAAATATCGTTCACGTCGAAATGGCGTCAATCTAGTCAATACGGCTTTTATTCAACACATGAATGTTTATTATATTCAACCCATGAATATTTGTTCTATTCAACACATGAATTTTTATTTCTATTAAACACATGAATTTATTTCTATTCAACACATGAATTTATTTTCTATTCAACACATGAATATATTTTCTATTCAACACATGAATTTATTTTCTATTCAACACATTAATTTATTTTCTATTCAACACATGAATTTATTTCTATTCAACAAATGAATATATTTTCTATTCAACACATGAGTTTATTTCTATTCAACACGTGAATTTATTTTTATAATATTCCTTATTTTCCAAATTGGAATGAGGCCTATGTTGTGTTTGTGTAACACTCGTTTATTATATACGCGAGTTATTCAGAAAGACCGGGTTTATCCCATTCTGAATAACTGATTCGACGTGGTGTCGAGGATGAAGACAGTGGTAGAAGACCGGAGGTCTTCACATCGTTTAGGTGATTACTGATGATTTTGATTGGCTAGTACACCCAAGAGGAGGGAATCAGTTGGTGATCGTCCAGATGTACTTGGAGATCGATTGATATGTGAGGTACAAGGTGCCTCCGGTTTCGTTCAGACCCAGAACGAACTTGTAAATAGACTGTGTGTCTGACATTGGATTTTATTATATGTGATTGATTTCTATTAAATATATTTCTGTTTGGCGGCGGAGAATTTATTCTCTAGCTTAATGCCCTTCTCTGAGACATACGAGCTCAGGGGTTATATATTGATGGATATCAATTGCATGGAGTGAATTGCCTGTGTGGCATGCCTAAGTGGCAATTGATCAAGGCTTCTGTTGAAAAGCAAAGTCTTGTGGTTGATGATCAAAGCACCGCCTGTGTGGAATAGCTTTGTGTAACGTTGATTCGCGAGCCTCACACCCCTGTTGTGAACCAGAAATGGGAGAGGACATCAGGGAGGGCATGCGTTTCCATCTAACTAGAGTGTTGTCAGTGACCTACCAGCCCTGACATTTATATTATTTTCACCTGTGTGGTTGTTGCTGTTGCGAGGCGCCTCGGATATATCGGTGACTGTGTGGAGCCGATGGAATCATTTGGCTTATTTACGCCCCAAAGTGCGGGGAAACGCAGTGTTCAGGCATTTTAATCCACATCGGTGGACCGGCCCTGACGATCCAAGGGTCGATGCGCTCTAACCCTGAGGCTCGGGCTAGAGAGTCTCGAAGCTGGTGAGGACGATCCCTTGCCTCGGTTCATAGATGGAAACCCAATTTCCAAATGCGTGACTTTGCAGTTTTTGATTGTAGAGCCTAGCATGGCGACATGATATATGGTACCCATGCCGTCTATGATTGATACTTATGATTCGAAGTTGTTTTATACACTATGCACTTATAATAGTATCAAATGATTTGTTTTAACGTACCAAGCATGTTTGGCTATTATAAGGGAAAACCCTATCCTCCGGCTTGCGTTGCATTGTGTGATGGGACCTGGGTCTTATAATAGCTTCATTTTTCCAAAAAGCATTGTGCTGTTTTTTTATATGCACTGATATTCTTAGGAGGAAACCCGTTCCGTGTTATACGGCGTGGTCTCTTGATATATCTGATTTAAAATAAAGCTTTAAATAACTGTTTTAGTTCTCACACCAATCACATGACTGACCTGGAGTTTATTGTTTTAACCTAAATTCCAGGTGCCCCTATTTCCACACGGACAGCCAGTAGTTTTGGTTTTTGCAGATTTATATTCACAGGAACCTGTTTTACAGCTGGAATGATATCCGGAAAGCTCTGTATCCGTATATCTCTTTCAGTTGTGTATTGTATTATTGTTCCACTGCAGTAATGTATTTAAATCTCTGATAATTTTGTGATGTATATTATTTATTCATACTATGTATATTCTTGTATTCTGATGTAATTGTTGTAATAAACAATGAAATGTTCTTCTGTTTGCGTTCTGATTGTCGTGTTCTCAAAGCAATCCGGGCTTTCCTTCACGGGGAAGTTCGGGTTGTCTCAGTTGGTATCAAACGACGCTTCAGGCCATAACGCGGCCGTGGCGCTGTTTTTCTTCAGATTTGATTTACACATATCTGAAAATCTAACCATTGGATCTTCACAAATTTTATATCATTAGAAAGATCTTTTCAAAACGAATCCAACGGTTTTAGTTTTGGGAAAATCCGACGGTCGGATCTCCCGGTACAATCGTTTGAAGTTACGATTTCAAAATACGAACTGCAGCGACGTTATTCGATTTATTTTATATATATATATAATCGATTCTGGTGCTGTTTTTTGTAACAACCCGTAAAATCTGGGCCAGTTTAAAATTTTTATTTTGGCTATTTTAGCGAATTTTGATATTTAAAATATATTATTTTAAATAATATCGACGAGAAATTTATTTAGAATATAATTCGAGCGTATATATTATATACGTCGTCGTTAGAATATAAATATTTATATATATAATTATAAAAGGAATTGAAAATGGCGCGGTAGTTCGATAATTCGATTTCAAACTTCAATTGAATGTACCGGGTGCAAAACAATCCGGATTTTAGTGAAACCAAAAATGATAGGATCTAATTGATAATATATTTCTATCGAATCCGAATGATCAAAATTTCTTAGCGGGAATCAAAAGATATGTCCAGTTGAAAATTCTGAATAGTCGCTATGGAATTCAGGCCCTTAAAAATGGACATTTTGCAAACGACCTCGGATTTCGACGAAACTAGTTTTGTTAGGACCGTATCGTCAATACGAAGCTAGAAAATATTTTTCGAGAATTTTTAGAGTTCGTATGTGACCCCGGTAATTTGAAATGTGCGTTTAAAATTCAATATAGTGATTTAAATGAAAATTCAAAAGGAAACTGATTCAAACTATCAATTCAGCTTGCGGTACATATCCCATTGTGTTCGGAATGGGGGTGAAACGCTAGGGACGACAGGTGGTGGGCCTCGTTTAGAGGTCGTATGCGAAAGTCAACTTTTTAATAATTAAATAATATAAAAAAAAAAAAAAAATATCTCTTCCTCCTATATGTTTCTGGCCCCCCCCCCATTTCTTCGTTCGCTCAGACAAAAAAAAAAAACGACGAGAGAAGAAGGGGGAGGAGCCGCCGCTCCTCCCACCGTCGCGCCCACCCAAGGGGGCGCTGACCACCGCAGCCCCCACCCGATGCAGATCGACGCACCCCTCCCCCAAAACCCGCTGCAGCCCTATCACCCCCCCCCCCCAATCCTGTGAGCGCCGCCGCCGATGTGGAGAATCCCCCCCCTCCGACGAAGCAGAAGACCCCCCCCCATTCAACCGATCTTCTGTAAGTTCCCTGATGTTGTTTTTTTTATTTATTTTTTTTATTTACTTGAAAACTGTTTTTTTTATTATTTACTTTTACTTTTTTTTTAAAAGTAATTTAAAACTGTAATTTTTATAAAAGAATTTAAAACTGTAATTTTTATAAAAGATTTTAAAACTGTAATTTTTATAAAAGATTTTAAAACTGTAATTTTTATAAAAGATTTTAAAACTGAAATTCTTAGAAAAGATTTTAAAACTGAAAACATATTTATTTTAAACATAAAACTTGTTTATTTTAATTTAAAAAGCTATGATTTTTATATGTAGAGAATAAAAAGATTAGATTTTTATTTTATATATGAAGCGACAGAGAAGATTGAACTTTTCATATGAAGTGATATAGAGGTAGAAATTCGATTTTTAAATATATGAAGTAATAAAAATATGATTTTTATATTTTTAAAGAATTAAAAATATGATCTTTATATTTTTAAAATATTAAAAATATAGTCTTTACTATATAGATAATGTCAAAATCTAATCTTTGCCTAGTAGGAACTATAAAAAATCAAATCTTTATTTTTGAAAAAGGTAAAATCTTTATAGTTAAAAAGGCGAGATTTTTATATATTGAATAACGATAGAAAAATGGAATTTTTATATATTGAACTTCGATAGAAAAATATGATTTTTATATATGGAATAGCGAAGTAAAAATTCGATTTTTACATATGTAGTGGCTACGGGCAACGAAGAGGACAAAAAGGCGAAACGACGAAGACTTCTGCAAAAGAAGAGTCAAGATGATTGGATAGCTAATTGTGAGAATTTCTCACCTTTCAATTTATTTTTCTAGTTATATATATACTAGGATGCAGACGGTGCTTATTAGAAGCACCCGACACCCGTCCACATACCATGGACTTGTTTGTTTGGTTGTGTAGTTAGTTAGATTATTTGATTGGGATTTGATTGATTGGTTGAATTGGAAATTGATTAGGATTGATGTGTGAATGGCGTGGGCCTTCACTAGACCGGGGATAAGGCTAGGCCTTGTCCCGTTTCTAGTATCGTGCCGTTATGCCGCCGAAATTTTCTAAAATATGTTGGAAAATAAAAAAATATCATTTTATTGTGTAAATGAATTGAATAGAAATTCATAGGTTGAAATAAAATGTTTTATCGTTAAAAATATAATTTTTAACGTGAATGTGAATAAATAAATATTCATTTACAAACCAGACGGTTTGTTTATGTACACTTATTTGAATGACATTGATTGGGACGATAAATTTTACACATCGCCCAACTGCACAAATAAAATCCGTGTTTGTTTGTTTGAAACCCCACACGGGTGTTGGGATGAAATATGAATTTCACTCATCCTGATTGATTAAATATGTCGATCGATGGATTGACAGGCTGTTATAAGCGTTGAATATCTATATTTGATGCTTATACAGTGTAGTGCACTTTGGTTGATGGTTGATTATTTTTCAATGCTATTATATACATGTGTTGTATGGAAATCCATATAATTAATTTTATATGGTAATTGATTGGGCCTCATTCCAATTTGAAAAATAAAGAAAATTTGAAAATAGAAATTATGAAGCCGTGTTGATTAGATTGACGCCATTTTGACGTAAACGATATTTATATCGATTTTATTCATTTCGAAATGAATTGAATTGAAAACGAATTCAAAATGAATTGAATTGAAAACGAATTCAAAATGAATTGAATTGAAAACGAATTCAAAATGAATTGAATTGAAAGTGATTTCGAAATGAATTGAATTGAAAACGAATTCAAAATGAATTGAATTGAAAGTGATTTCGAAATGAATTGAATTGAAAACGAATTCAAAATGAATAGAATTGAAAGTGATTTCGAAATGAATTGAATTGAAAACGAATTCAAAGTGAATTGAA
Organism: Allium sativum; assembly: GCA_030737875.1. Classification (NCBI taxonomy): domain Eukaryota; kingdom Viridiplantae; phylum Streptophyta; class Magnoliopsida; order Asparagales; family Amaryllidaceae; genus Allium; species Allium sativum. The sequence continues at coordinate 130,938,826 of CM060916.1, read as the reverse complement.
TTGAAAGTGATTTCGAAATGAATTGAATTGAAAGTGATTTCGAAATGAATTGAATTGAAAGTGATTTCGAAATGAATTGAATTGAAAACGAATTCAAAATGAATTGAAAGCAAATTGAAATGAATTCAAATTGAATTGAAATTTGAATTGAATAGAAATGAATTTTAAAACGAATTTATAGAGAAGAATTCAATTTTGCTTTGAATTGAGATGGAAGTTGAAATAGATTTTGAAACGAATTTTAAAACTATTTATATAATTCGTTTTAAATAGAAATCGACGAAGTATATATTATATATATAATATAATGGCCTGAATAGAACGCGCCGCGCCGCGGCAGTTCGCGAATTTCGACCATTGATTTCAAATGGACGTTACGGGAGATCCGACCGTCGGATTCTCCTAAAACCGGAACCGTTGGGTTCGTATCGAAAAGAGCTTTCTAGCGAATGTTAGAAGTTTGAAATCTAACGGTTGGATTTGGAATTATGTCCAAATCAAATTTGAAAAAGGTCGCTATAAGTGCAGTTCGATGGCCATTGATGGAAATCGACTGTACGGGCCTTGATAAAATTATTAAAAATAGTAATAATTTGTGTAAAATCATAAGAAATGATTTGTGAAGATTTGGGATGAAAAACTCCATATTTGAAAAGATAAAAATAGATTTTTATCGAAATGAACTAGTTTTGAACTAGAATTATAATTCTATTTATTTTTAAATAAATAAATTGAATTTGAAAAGGGTTTTGAAAATAACCAGAATATCCAATGATTGCATTGGAGTGGAATTGAATCGAAATTGTCTTCGGAATATTTCAATGTTGGAATTCGTGATTATACAAGTGTTGTTATGGAAATTTGAAAGATATATATTTATATCGTTATTTCCAATACGACATTTGTTAGTCGTAGAATTCGATATTGAATATAAGCCGATATATTTTCTATTCAGAGCCTTGTATTGAATATCGAATGTGATTTGGGTTTGTCGTGAATGGTGTTTTCACTAACACTGTTCTTGAACCCAGTTGAGAAAAGATTAAATCTTTTTGTTTAGATTTAACGAAGTGTACCAATTAAAGGATATTTAATTGGAATTGAATTGGTATTGATTTTTGGGTTTATCGTGAACAATGTTTTAAACAACACTCGTTCTTTAACCCGATAATTAATGAATGTGATTTTGGGTTTATCGTGAACTGTGTTTTAAATGACACTGATTCTTTAACCCAGTTAAAGATTAAAACTAAGTGGAGTTTTAATGAATCTTTAATTAGATTGAAAAGATCGAGAATGGAGTATCACCAGTTTTACTCCAAGCGATAGTTAAATCTTTAATTAGATTTGAACGTGAAATGGTAATTGAATTTACCGATAACACCGTGGTGTTAGATATGAAGTACTACCAGTTTTACTTCATGGGATGAATAGGTTGGGATTGGGAAATAAAATAAATGATTACTTCGGTGTGGTTCGCTAATCCCGACTAGTTTGAATTGATATTCAAAGGAGATTAAAGAATAAATTTAAAGAATTTATCTTGGATAAAATTAATGGGAACTTTTCCCAAAATATAGGAATATTTGAATAAAAGAATATTCTGGATTGGAATGAGGCGTATGTTGTGTTTGTGTAACACTTTTATAATATATACGCGAGTTATTCAGAAAGACCGGGTTTATCCCATTCCGAATAACTGATTCGACGTGGTGTCGAAGATGAAGACGGTGGTCGAAGACCGGAAGTCTTCACGTCGTTTGGGTGATAACTGATGATCTTGATTGGGCTGTACACCCAAGAAGATGGAAACAGTTGGTAATCGTCCAGACGTACTTGGAGATCGATGGATATGCGGGGTACTAGGTGCCTCCGGTTTCGTTCAGCCCCAGAACGGACTTGTAAATGGACTGTGTGTCTGACATTGGATTTTAGTCTGTGTGATTGATTTCTATTAAATATATATCTGTTTGGCGGCGGAGAATTTATTCTCTTGCTTAACGCCCTTCTCTGAGACGTACGAGCTCAGGGGTTATATACTGATGGATATCAAACACATAGAGTGAATTGCCTGTGTGGCATGCCTAAGTGGCAATTGATCGAGGCTTCTGTTGAAAAGCAAAGTCTTGTGGTGATGATCAAAGCACAGCCTGTGTGGCACAGCTTTGTGTAACGTGAATTCGCGAGCCTCGCACCCCGGTTGTGAACCAAAAACGGGAGACGGACGTCAGGGAGGGCATGCGTTTCTTTCTAGCTAGAAGTGGCGTCAGTGGTTTTACATGCCCTGACGAGTTTGACTTATGTGGTTGTTGCTGTTGCGAGGCGCCTCGGTTATATCGGTTCCGGCCGATGCATTCTGGTCGGCAGACGGACCAGACTTACACCCCATAGGGTGGGGAGACGCATGTTCAGGGTTTAAGTTTAATCCACATCGGTGGACCGGCCCTGAGGATCCAAGGGTCGATGCGCTCTGACCCTGAGGCTCGGGCTAGACAGTCTCGAAGACGGTGAGGACTATCTTTTGCCTCGGTTCATAGACGGAAATCCAATTTCCAAATACGTGACTTTTGCGATTTTGATTGTATAACCTATATATGGCGACATAGTGTTATGGGGCATTCATGCCGCCTATGATTGATACTTATGATTTGAAGTTGTTTTATACACTATGCACTTATTATAGTATCAAATGATTTGTTTTAAACGTATCAAGCATTCTTTGGCTGTTATAAGGGAAAACCCTATCCCCCGGCTTGCGTTGCATTGTGTGATAGGACCTGGGTCTTATAACAGCTTCATTTTTCTTTATTTAGCATTGCGCTGTTTGTTTTATGCACTGGTATTCTTGGGAGGAAACCCGTTCCGTGTTATACGGCGTGGTCCCTTGATTTACCTAATGATTTAAAATAAAGATTAATAACTGTTTTAGTTCTCACACCAGTCACATGACTGACCTGGAGTTTATTGTTTTAACCTAAACTCTGGGTGCCCCTATTTTGACACGGGTAGCTAGTAGTTTTGGTTTTGCAGATTTATATCCACAGGATCCTGGTTTACAGCTGGAATGATATCCGGAAAGCTTTGTATCCGTATATCTCTTCTAGTTGTGTATTGTATTATTTTCCGCTGCGATGTATTTAAATGTAATTTAAATCTCTGATATTTCTGTGTAATATTCGTTTATACTCTGTATATTCTTGTAATCTGATGCATTGTTGTAATATACAATGAAATGTTCTTCCGTTTGTCTTCTGTATGCGTCCTGTTGTGGTTTGTTCTCGAACTATCCGACGCTTTCCTTTACGGGGAAGTTGCGGGTCGTCACACGTGGTATCAGAGCTTTGGTTTACAAAGCTTAGAGAACAAGACACATTAGAACCATACGAAAGAATTCATCAGATATTGGATTAGCAATATCCAATGGGAATGACTCGTTAGAGATAGGATCAGTAGTATCCTAGGACGAGTGTGAAGAGTATATTTTTCAAATGAAAACAAAATTTGTTTTGAAAATTTAAATCAATTATTCGTATTTGATTATCTATTTATATTGATGTGGACAATCCAGTATATATAGGTTTTGCGTATACGTCTGATCCGCGTGTATTCAAAGTTTTAATATATTGGGTAGATATAGAATCACATTCTAGTTGCCCGGGGATGATTCTGATAATGCTGCAGCGTTACCAGTATTTATTTTCGAGTGACGAAGGTGTGATATCTATATATTTCCATTAGGCTGGTGTGAGAACCAAAATTAGATAGGGCTTATTGTTGTGAATTGGCATCAAAAATCTGATTTTGACTATATATCAAAATTATGAATTTGCAACTCTAATTCACTAATAGATTGATGTTTGTGTTGTTTGTTTATTTGTTTGATAATTTTGAACCATTATGCCTAATTGAACCAATTAATGAATTGTATTGAAATTTGGTCGCATTTGCTTGCATATACATATACTTACATTGAACAGGTCATAGCAAGGAGGCTAGAGCCAGAGAATAAAATTTGTTTGCCCGACAAATAGGTACATGTTTACTACATAATTTCCTGTTTTGTTTGGGTGATGATGATTTTGTGAGCCTATTGGCTAGCCGCTTGGCTTTTTCTTTTTCTTTTTGAGATCTGAAGGACCGGGGAAGCTATTTGAAATTCCCCGATGCTCCCATTGCAGGGGAGGTTATGGCGAAATTTTTCAAAAATTTAGGGTGTTAGCCAAATTTTTGAAGTTTTGAAAATTCTCAGAAACTAAAGAGTTGGAGAATGGAAGCCAGATCGAACGTAGAGTTGATTAATCAAACCACTTTCGACTTTGTTCCTTTTCGGGGACGAAAAGTTTTAAGTGGGGGAGATTGTAACAACCCGTAAAATCTGGGCCAGTTTAAAATTTTTATTTTGGCTATTTTAGCGAATTTTGATATTTAAAATATATTATTTTAAATAATATCGACGAGAAATTTATTTAGAATATAATTCGAGCGTATATATTATATACGTCGTCGTTAGAATATAAATATTTATATATATAATTATAAAAGGAATTGAAAATGGCGCGGTAGTTCGATAATTCGATTTCAAACTTCAATTGAATGTACCGGGTGCAAAACAATCCGGATTTTAGTGAAACCAAAAATGATAGGATCAAATTGATAATATATTTCTATCGAATCCGAATGATCAAAATTTCTTAGCGGGAATCAAAAGATATGTCCAGTTGAAAATTCTGAATAGTCGCTATGGAATTCAGGCCCTTAAAAATGGACATTTTGCAAACGACCTCGGATTTCGACGAAACTAGTTTTGTTAGGACCGTATCGTCAATACGAAGCTAGAAAATATTTTTCGAGAATTTTTAGAGTTCGTATGTGACCCCGGTAATTTGAAATGTGCGTTTAAAATTCAATATAGTGATTTAAATGAAAATTCAAAAGGAAACTGATTCAAACTATCAATTCAGCTTGCGGTACATATCCCATTGTGTTCGGAATGGGGGTGAAACGCTAGGGACGACAGGTGGTGGGCCTCGTTTAGAGGTCGTATGCGAAAGTCAACTTTTTAATAATTAAATAATATATAAAAAAAAATATAATATCTCTTCCTCCTATATGTTTCTGCCCCCCCCCATTCCTTCGTTCGCTCAGACAAAATAAAAAAAAATAAAAAACGACGAGAGAAGAAGGGGGAGGAGCCGCCGCTCCTCCCACCGTCGCGCCCACCCAAGGGGGCGCTGACCACCGCAGCCCCCACCCGATGCAGATCGACGCACCCCTCCCCCAAAACCCGCTGCAGCCCTATCACCCCCCCAATCCTGTGAGCGCCGCCGCCGATGTGGAGAATCCCCCCCCCCCCTCCGACGAAGCAGAAGACCCCCCCCATTCAACCGATCTTCTGTAAGTTCCCTGATGTTGTTTTTTTTATTTATTTTTTTATTTACTTGAAAACTGTTTTTTTTATTATTTACTTTTACTGTTTTTTTTTAAAAGTAATTTAAAACTGTAATTTTTATAAAAGAATTTAAAACTGTAATTTTTATAAAAGATTTTAAAACTGTAATTTTTATAAAAGATTTTAAAACTGTAATTTTTATAAAAGATTTTAAAACTGAAATTCTTAGAAAAGATTTTAAAACTGAAAACATATTTATTTTAAACATAAAACTTGTTTATTTTAATTTAAAAAGCTATGATTTTTATATGTAGAGAATAAAAAGATTAGATTTTTATTTTATATATGAAGCGACAGAGAAGATTGAACTTTTCATATGAAGTGATATAGAGGTAGAAATTCGATTTTTAAATATATGAAGTAATAAAAATATGATTTTTATATTTTTAAAGAATTAAAAATATGATCTTTATATTTTTAAAATATTAAAAATATAGTCTTTACTATATAGATAATGTCAAAATCTAATCTTTGCCTAGTAGGAACTATAAAAAATCAAATCTTTATTTTTGAAAAAGGTAAAATCTTTATAGTTAAAAAGGCGAGATTTTTATATATTGAATAACGATAGAAAAATGGAATTTTTATATATTGAACTTCGATAGAAAAATATGATTTTTATATATGGAATAGCGAAGTAAAAATTCGATTTTTACATATGTAGTGGCTACGGGCAACGAAGAGGACAAAAAGGCGAAACGACGAAGACTTCTGCAAAAGAAGAGTCAAGATGATTGGATAGCTAATTGTGAGAATTTCTCACCTTTCAATTTATTTTTCTAGTTATATATATACTAGGATGCAGACGGTGCTTATTAGAAGCACCCGACACCCGTCCACATACCATGGACTTGTTTGTTTGGTTGTGTAGTTAGTTAGATTATTTGATTGGGATTTGATTGATTGGTTGAATTGGAAATTGATTAGGATTGATGTGTGAATGGCGTGGGCCTTCACTAGACCGGGGATAAGGCTAGGCCTTGTCCCGTTTCTAGTATCGTGCCGTTATGCCGCCGAAATTTTCTAAAATATGTTGGAAAATAAAAAAATATCATTTTATTGTGTAAATGAATTGAATAGAAATTCATAGGTTGAAATAAAATGTTTTATCGTTAAAAATATAATTTTTAACGTGAATGTGAATAAATAAATATTCATTTACAAACCAGACGGTTTGTTTATGTACACTTATTTGAATGACATTGATTGGGACGATAAATTTTACACATCGCCCAACTGCACAAATAAAATCCGTGTTTGTTTGTTTGAAACCCCACACGGGTGTTGGGATGAAATATGAATTTCACTCATCCTGATTGATTAAATATGTCGATCGATGGATTGACAGGCTGTTATAAGCGTTGAATATCTATATTTGATGCTTATACAGTGTAGTGCACTTTGGTTGATGGTTGATTATTTTTCAATGCTATTATATACATGTGTTGTATGGAAATCCATATAATTAATTTTATATGGTAATTGATTGGGCCTCATTCCAATTTGAAAAATAAAGAAAATTTGAAAATAGAAATTATGAAGCCGTGTTGATTAGATTGACGCCATTTTGACGTAAACGATATTTATATCGATTTTATTCATTTCGAAATGAATTGAATTGAAAACGAATTCAAAATGAATTGAATTGAAAACGAATTCAAAATGAATTGAATTGAAAACGAATTCAAAATGAATTGAATTGAAAACGAATTCAAAATGAATTGAATTGAAAGTGATTTCGAAATGAATTGAATTGAAAACGAATTCAAAATGAATTGAATTGAAAGTGATTTCGAAATGAATTGAATTGAAAACGAATTCAAAATGAATAGAATTGAAAGTGATTTCGAAATGAATTGAATTGAAAACGAATTCAAAGTGAATTGAATTGAAAGTGATTTCGAAATGAATTGAATTGAAAGTGATTTCGAAATGAATTGAATTGAAAGTGATTTCGAAATGAATTGAATTGAAAACGAATTCAAAATGAATTGAAAGCAAATTGAAATGAATTCAAATTGAATTGAAATTTGAATTGAATATAAATGAATTTTAAAACGAATTTATAGAGAAGAATTCAATTTTGCTTTGAATTGAGATGGAAGTTGAAATAGATTTTGAAACGAATTTTAAAACTATTTATATAATTCGTTTTAAATAGAAATCGACAAAGTATATATTATATATATAATATAATGGCCTGAATAGAACGCGCCGCGCCGCGGCAGTTCGCGAATTTCGACCATTGATTTCAAATGGACATTACGGGAGATCCGACCGTCGGATTCTCCTAAAACCGGAACCGTTGGGTTCGTATCGAAAAGAGCTTTCTAGCGAATGTTAGAAGTTTGAAATCTAACGGTTGGATTTGGAATTATGTCCAAATCAAATTTGAAAAAGGTCGCTATAAGTGCAGTTCGATGGCCATTGATGGAAATCGACTGTACGGGACTTGATAAAATTATTAAAAATAGTAATAATTTGTGTAAAATCATAAGAAATGATTTGTGAAGATTTGGGATGAAAAACTCCATATTTGAAAAGATAAAAATAGATTTTTATCGAAATGAACTAGTTTTGAACTAGAATTATAATTCTATTTATTTTTAAATAAATAAATTGAATTTGAAAAGGGTTTTGAAAATAACCAGAATATCCAATGATTGCATTGGAGTGGAATTGAATCGAAATTGTCTTCGGAATATTTCGATGTTGGAATTCGTGATTATACAAGTGTTGTTATGGAAATTTGAAAGATATATATTTATATCGTTATTTCCAATACGACATTTGTTAGTCGTAGAATTCGATATTGAATATAAGCCGATATATTTTCTATTCAGAGCCTTGTATTGAATATCGAATGTGATTTGGGTTTGTCGTGAATGGTGTTTTCACTAACACTGTTCTTGAACCCAGTTGAGAAAAGATTAAATCTGTTTGTTTAGATTTAACGAAGTGTACCAATTAAAGGATATTTAATTGGAATTGAATTGGTATTGATTTTTGGGTTTATCGTGAACAGTGTTTTAAACAACACTCGTTCTTTAACCCGATAATTAATGAATGTGATTTTGGGTTTATCGTGAACTGTGTTTTAAATGACACTGATTCTTTAACCCAGTTAAAGATTAAAACTAAGTGGAGTTTTAATGAATCTTTAATTAGATTGAAAAGATCGAGAATGGAGTATCACCAGTTTTACTCCAAGCGATAGTTAAATCTTTAATTAGATTTGAACGTGAAATGGTAATTGAATTTACCGATAACACCGTGGTGTTAGATATGAAGTACTACCAGTTTTACTTCATGGGATGAATAGGTTGGGATTGGGAAATAAAATAAATGATTACTTCGGTGTGGTTCGCTAATCCCGACTAGTTTGAATTGATATTCAAAGGAGATTAAAGAATAAATTTAAAGAATTTATCTTGGATAAAATTAATGGGAACTTTTCCCAAAATATAGGAATATTTGAATAAAAGAATATTCTGGATTGGAATGAGGCGTATGTTGTGTTTGTGTAACACTTTTATAATATATACGCGAGTTATTCAAAAAGACCGGGTTTATCCCATTCCGAATAACTGATTCGACGTGGTGTCGAAGATGAAGACGGTGGTCGAAGACCGGAAGTCTTCACGTCGTTTGGGTGATAACTGATGATCTTGATTGGGCTGTACACCCAAGAAGATGGAAACAGTTGGTGATCGTCCAGACGTACTTGGAGATCGATGGATATGCGGGGTACTAGGTGCCTCCGGTTTCGTTCAGCCCCAGAACGGACTTGTAAATGGACTGTGTGTCTGACATTGGATTTTAGTCTGTGTGATTGATTTCTATTAAATATATATCTGTTTGGCGGCGGAGAATTTATTCTCTTGCTTAACGCCCTTCTCTGAGACGTACGAGCTCAGGGGTTATATACTGATGGATATCAAACACATAGAGTGAATTGCCTGTGTGGCATGCCTAAGTGGCAATTGATCGAGGCTTCTGTTGAAAAGCAAAGTCTTGTGGTGATGATCAAAGCACAGCCTGTGTGGCACAGCTTTGTGTAACGTGAATTCGCGAGCCTCGCACCCCGGTTGTGAACCAAAAACGGGAGACGGACGTCAGGGAGGGCATGCGTTTCTTTCTAGCTAGAAGTGGCGTCAGTGGTTTTACACGCCCTGACGAGTTTGACTTATGTGGTTGTTGCTGTTGCGAGGCGCCTCGGTTATATCGGTTCCGGCCGATGCATTCTGGTCGGCAGACGGACCAGACTTACACCCCATAGGGTGGGGAGACGCATGTTCAGGGTTTAAGTTTAATCCACATCGGTGGACCGGCCCTGAGGATCCAAGGGTCGATGCGCTCTGACCCTGAGGCTCGGGCTAGACAGTCTCGAAGACGGTGAGGACTATCTTTTGCCTCGGTTCATAGACGGAAATCCAATTTCCAAATACGTGACTTTTGCGATTTTGATTGTATAACCTATATATGGCGACATAGTGTTATGGGGCATTCATGCCGCCTATGATTGATACTTATGATTTGAAGTTGTTTTATACACTATGCACTTATTATAGTATCAAATGATTTGTTTTAAACGTATCAAGCATTCTTTGGCTGTTATAAGGGAAAACCCTATCCCCCGGCTTGCGTTGCATTGTGTGATAGGACCTGGGTCTTATAACAGCTTCATTTTTCTTTATTTAGCATTGCGCTGTTTGTTTTATGCACTGGTATTCTTGGGAGGAAACCCGTTCCGTGTTATACGGCGTGGTCCCTTGATTTACCTAATGATTTAAAATAAAGATTAATAACTGTTTTAGTTCTCACACCAGTCACATGACTGACCTGGAGTTTATTGTTTTAACCTAAACTCTGGGTGCCCCTATTTTGACACGGGTAGCTAGTAGTTTTGGTTTTGCAGATTTATATCCACAGGATCCTGGTTTACAGCTGGAATGATATCCGGAAAGCTTTGTATCCGTATATCTCTTCTAGTTGTGTATTGTATTATTTTCCGCTGCGATGTATTTAAATGTAATTTAAATCTCTGATATTTCTGTGTAATATTCGTTTATACTCTGTATATTCTTGTAATCTGATGCATTGTTGTAATATACAATGAAATGTTCTTCCGTTTGTCTTCTGTATGCGTCCTGTTGTGGTTTGTTCTCGAACTATCCGACGCTTTCCTTTACGGGGAAGTTGCGGGTCGTCACACGTGGTATCAGAGCTTTGGTTTACAAAGCTTAGAGAACAAGACACATTAGAACCATACGAAAGAATTCATCAGATATTGGATTAGCAATATCCAATGGGAATGACTCGTTAGAGATAGGATCAGTAGTATCCTAGGACGAGTGTGAAGAGTATATTTTTCAAATGAAAACAAAATTTGTTTTGAAAATTTAAATCAATTATTCGTATTTGATTATCTATTTATATTGATGTGGACAATCCAGTATATATAGGTTTTGCGTATACGTCTGATCCGCGTGTATTCAAAGTTTTAATATATTGGGTAGATATAGAATCACATTCTAGTTGCCCGGGGATGATTCTGATAATGCTGCAGCGTTACCAGTATTTATTTTCGAGTGACGAAGGTGTGATATCTATATATTTCCATTAGGCTGGTGTGAGAACCAAAATTAGATAGGGCTTATTGTTGTGAATTGGCATCAAAAATCTGATTTTGACTATATATCAAAATTATGAATTTGCAACTCTAATTCACTAATAGATTGATGTTTGTGTTGTTTGTTTATTTGTTTGATAATTTTGAACCATTATGCCTAATTGAACCAATTAATGAATTGTATTGAAATTTGGTCGCATTTGCTTGCATATACATATACTTACATTGAACAGGTCATAGCAAGGAGGCTAGAGCCAGAGAATAAAATTTGTTTGCCCGACAAATAGGTACATGTTTACTACATAATTTCCTGTTTTGTTTGGGTGATGATGATTTTGTGAGCCTATTGGCTAGCCGCTTGGCTTTTTCTTTTTCTTTTTGAGATCTGAAGGACCGGGGAAGCTATTTGAAATTCCCCGATGCTCCCATTGCAGGGGAGGTTATGGCGAAATTTTTCAAAAATTTAGGGTGTTAGCCAAATTTTTGAAGTTTTGAAAATTCTCAGAAACTAAAGAGTTGGAGAATGGAAGCCAGATCGAACGTAGAGTTGATTAATCAAACCACTTTCGACTTTGTTCCTTTTCGGGGACGAAAAGTTTTAAGTGGGGGAGATTGTAACAACCCGTAAAATCTGGGCCAGTTTAAAATTTTTATTTTGGCTATTTTAGCGAATTTTGATATTTAAAATATATTATTTTAAATAATATCGACGAGAAATTTATTTAGAATATAATTCGAGCGTATATATTATATACGTCGTCGTTAGAATATAAATATTTATATATATAATTATAAAAGGAATTGAAAATGGCGCGGTAGTTCGATAATTCGATTTCAAACTTCAATTGAATGTACCGGGCGCAAAACAATCCGGATTTTAGTGAAACCAAAAATGATAGGATCAAATTGATAATATATTTCTATCGAATCCGAATGATCAAAATTTCTTAGCGGGAATCAAAAGATATGTCCAGTTGAAAATTCTGAATAGTCGCTATGGAATTCAGGCCCTTAAAAATGGACATTTTGCAAACGACCTCGGATTTCGACGAAACTAGTTTTGTTAGGACCGTATCGTCAATACGAAGCTAGAAAATATTTTTCGAGAATTTTTAGAGTTCGTATGTGACCCCGGTAATTTGAAATGTGCGTTTAAAATTCAATATAGTGATTTAAATGAAAATTCAAAAGGAAACTGATTCAAACTATCAATTCAGCTTGCGGTACATATCCCATTGTGTTCGGAATGGGGGTGAAACGCTAGGGACGACAGGTGGTGGGCCTCGTTTAGAGGTCGTATGCGAAAGTCAACTTTTTAATAATTAAATAATATATAAAAAAAAATATAATATCTCTTCCTCCTATATGTTTCTGGCCCCCCCCCCATTTCTTCGTTCGCTCAGACAAAATAAAAAATAAAAAAAAACGACGAGAGAAGAAGGGGGAGGAGCCGCCGCTCCTCCCACCGTCGCGCCCACCCAAGGGGGCGCTGACCACCGCAGCCCCCACCCGATGCAGATCGACGCACCCCTCCCCCAAAACCCGTTGCAGCCCTATCACCCCCCAATCCTGTGAGCGCCGCCGCCGATGTGGAGAATCCCCCCCCCTCCGACGAAGCAGAAGACCCCCCCCCATTCAACCGATCTTCTGTAAGTTCCCTGATGTTGTTTTTTTATTTATTTTTTTATTTACTTGAAAACTGTTTTTTTTATTATTTACTTTTACTGTTTTTTTTAAAAGTAATTTAAAACTGTAATTTTTATAAAAGAATTTAAAACTGTAATTTTTATAAAAGATTTTAAAACTGTAATTTTTATAAAAGATTTTAAAACTGTAATTTTTGTAAAAGATTTTAAAACTGAAATTCTTAGAAAAGATTTTAAAACTGAAAACATATTTATTTTAAACATAAAACTTGTTTATTTTAATTTAAAAAGCTATGATTTTTATATGTAGAGAATAAAAAGATTAGATTTTTATTTTATATATGAAGCGACAGAGAAGATTGAACTTTTCATATGAAGTGATATAGAGGTAGAAATTCGATTTTTAAATATATGAAGTAATAAAAATATGATTTTTATATTTTTAAAGAATTAAAAATATGATCTTTATATTTTTAAAATATTAAAAATATAGTCTTTACTATATAGATAATGTCAAAATCTAATCTTTGCCTAGTAGGAACTATAAAAAATCAAATCTTTATTTTTGAAAAAGGTAAAATCTTTATAGTTAAAAAGGCGAGATTTTTATATATTGAATAACGATAGAAAAATGGAATTTTTATATATTGAACTTCGATAGAAAAATATGATTTTTATATATGGAATAGCGAAGTAAAAATTCGATTTTTACATATGTAGTGGCTACGGGCAACGAAGAGGACAAAAAGGCGAAACGACGAAGACTTCTGCAAAAGAAGAGTCAAGATGATTGGATAGCTAATTGTGAGAATTTCTCACCTTTCAATTTATTTTTCTAGTTATATATATACTAGGATGCAGACGGTGCTTATTAGAAGCACCCGACACCCGTCCACATACCATGGACTTGTTTGTTTGGTTGTGTAGTTAGTTAGATTATTTGATTGGGATTTGATTGATTGGTTGAATTGGAAATTGATTAGGATTGATGTGTGAATGGCGTGGGCCTTCACTAGACCGGGGATAAGGCTAGGCCTTGTCCCGTTTCTAGTATCGTGCCGTTATGCCGCCGAAATTTTCTAAAATATGTTGGAAAATAAAAAAATATCATTTTATTGTGTAAATGAATTGAATAGAAATTCATAGGTTGAAATAAAATGTTTTATCGTTAAAAATATAATTTTTAACGTGAATGTGAATAAATAAATATTCATTTACAAACCAGACGGTTTGTTTATGTACACTTATTTGAATGACATTGATTGGGACGATAAATTTTACACATCGCCCAACTGCACAAATAAAATCCGTGTTTGTTTGTTTGAAACCCCACACGGGTGTTGGGATGAAATATGAATTTCACTCATCCTGATTGATTAAATATGTCGATCGATGGATTGACAGGCTGTTATAAGCGTTGAATATCTATATTTGATGCTTATACAGTGTAGTGCACTTTGGTTGATGGTTGATTATTTTTCAATGCTATTATATACATGTGTTGTATGGAAATCCATATAATTAATTTTATATGGTAATTGATTGGGCCTCATTCCAATTTGAAAAATAAAGAAAATTTGAAAATAGAAATTATGAAGCCGTGTTGATTAGATTGACGCCATTTTGACGTAAACGATATTTATATCGATTTTATTCATTTCGAAATGAATTGAATTGAAAACGAATTCAAAATGAATTGAATTGAAAACGAATTCAAAATGAATTGAATTGAAAACGAATTCAAAATGAATTGAATTGAAAGTGATTTCGAAATGAATTGAATTGAAAACGAATTCAAAATGAATTGAATTGAAAGTGATTTCGAAATGAATTGAATTGAAAACGAATTCAAAATGAATAGAATTGAAAGTGATTTCGAAATGAATTGAATTGAAAACGAATTCAAAGTGAATTGAATTGAAAGTGATTTCGAAATGAATTGAATTGAAAGTGATTTCGAAATGAATTGAATTGAAAGTGATTTCGAAATGAATTGAATTGAAAACGAATTCAAAATGAATTGAAAGCAAATTGAAATGAATTCAAATTGAATTGAAATTTGAATTGAATAGAAATGAATTTTAAAACGAATTTATAGAGAAGAATTCAATTTTGCTTTGAATTGAGATGGAAGTTGAAATAGATTTTGAAACGAATTTTAAAACTATTTATATAATTCGTTTTAAATAGAAATCGACGAAGTATATATTATATATATAATATAATGGCCTGAATAGAACGCGCCGCGCCGCGGCAGTTCGCGAATTTCGACCATTGATTTCAAATGGACGTTACGGGAGATCCGACCGTCGGATTCTCCTAAAACCGGAACCGTTGGGTTCGTATCGAAAAGAGCTTTCTAGCGAATGTTAGAAGTTTGAAATCTAACGGTTGGATTTGGAATTATGTCCAAATCAAATTTGAAAAAGGTCGCTATAAGTGCAGTTCGATGGCCATTGATGGAAATCGACTGTACGGGACTTGATAAAATTATTAAAAATAGTAATAATTTGTGTAAAATCATAAGAAATGATTTGTGAAGATTTGGGATGAAAAACTCCATATTTGAAAAGATAAAAATAGATTTTTATCGAAATGAACTAGTTTTGAACTAGAATTATAATTCTATTTATTTTTAAATAAATAAATTGAATTTGAAAAGGGTTTTGAAAATAACCAGAATATCCAATGATTGCATTGGAGTGGAATTGAATCGAAATTGTCTTCGGAATATTTCGATGTTGGAATTCGTGATTATACAAGTGTTGTTATGGAAATTTGAAAGATATATATTTATATCGTTATTTCCAATACGACATTTGTTAGTCGTAGAATTCGATATTGAATATAAGCCGATATATTTTCTATTCAGAGCCTTGTATTGAATATCGAATGTGATTTGGGTTTGTCGTGAATGGTGTTTTCACTAACACTGTTCTTGAACCCAGTTGAGAAAAGATTAAATCTTTTTGTTTAGATTTAACGAAGTTTACCAATTAAAGGATATTTAATTGGAATTGAATTGGTATTGATTTTTGGGTTTATCGTGAACAGTGTTTTAAACAACACTCGTTCTTTAACCCGATAATTAATGAATGTGATTTTGGGTTTATCGTGAACTGTGTTTTAAATGACACTGATTCTTTAACCCAGTTAAAGATTAAAACTAAGTGGAGTTTTAATGAATCTTTAATTAGATTGAAAAGATCGAGAATGGAGTATCACCAGTTTTACTCCAAGCGATAGTTAAATCTTTAATTAGATTTGAACGTGAAATGGTAATTGAATTTACCGATAACACCGTGGTGTTAGATATGAAGTACTACCAGTTTTACTTCATGGGATGAATAGGTTGGGATTGGGAAATAAAATAAATGATTACTTCGGTGTGGTTCGCTAATCCCGACTAGTTTGAATTGATATTCAAAGGAGATTAAAGAATAAATTTAAAGAATTTATCTTGGATAAAATTAATGGGAACTTTTCCCAAAATATAGGAATATTTGAATAAAAGAATATTCTGGATTGGAATGAGGCGTATGTTGTGTTTGTGTAACACTTTTATAATATATACGCGAGTTATTCAGAAAGACCGGGTTTATCCCATTCTGAATAACTGATTCGACGTGGTGTCGAAGATGAAGACGGTGGTCGAAGACCGGAAGTCTTCACGTCGTTTGGGTGATAACTGATGATCTTGATTGGGCTGTACACCCAAGAAGATGGAAACAGTTGGTGATCGTCCAGACGTACTTGGAGATCGATGGATATGCGGGGTACTAGGTGCCTCCGGTTTCGTTCAGCCCCAGAACGGACTTGTAAATGGACTGTGTGTCTGACATTGGATTTTAGTCTGTGTGATTGATTTCTATTAAATATATATCTGTTTGGCGGCGGAGAATTTATTCTCTTGCTTAACGCCCTTCTCTGAGACGTACGAGCTCAGGGGTTATATACTGATGGATATCAAACACATAGAGTGAATTGCCTGTGTGGCATGCCTAAGTGGCAATTGATCGAGGCTTCTGTTGAAAAGCAAAGTCTTATGGTAATGATCAAAGCACAGCCTGTGTGGCACAGCTTTGTGTAACGTGAATTCGCGAGCCTCGCACCCCGGTTGTGAACCAAAAACGGGAGACGGACGTCAGGGAGGGCATGCGTTTCTTTCTAGCTAGAAGTGGCGTCAGTGGTTTTACACGCCCTGACGAGTTTGACTTATGTGGTTGTTGCTGTTGCGAGGCGCCTCGGTTATATCGGTTCCGGCCGATGCATTCTGGTCGGCAGACGGACCAGACTTACACCCCATAGGGTGGGGAGACGCATGTTCAGGGTTTAAGTTTAATCCACATCGGTGGACCGGCCCTGAGGATCCAAGGGTCGATGCGCTCTGACCCTGAGGCTCGGGCTAGACAGTCTCGAAGACGGTGAGGACTATCTTTTGCCTCGGTTCATAGACGGAAATCCAATTTCCAAATACGTGACTTTTGCGATTTTGATTGTATAACCTATATATGGCGACATAGTGTTATGGGGCATTCATGCCGCCTATGATTGATACTTATGATTTGAAGTTGTTTTATACACTATGCACTTATTATAGTATCAAATGATTTGTTTTAAACGTATCAAGCATTCTTTGGCTGTTATAAGGGAAAACCCTATCCCCCGGCTTGCATTGCATTGTGTGATAGGACCTGGGTCTTATAACAGCTTCATTTTTCTTTATTTAGCATTGCGCTGTTTGTTTTATGCACTGGTATTCTTGGGAGGAAACCCGTTCCGTGTTATACGGCGTGGTCCCTTGATTTACCTAATGATTTAAAATAAAGATTAATAACTGTTTTAGTTCTCACACCAGTCACATGACTGACCTGGAGTTTATTGTTTTAACCTAAACTCTGGGTGCCCCTATTTTGACACGGGCAGCTAGTAGTTTTGGTTTTGCAGATTTATATCCACAGGATCCTGGTTTACAGCTGGAATGATATCCGGAAAGCTTTGTATCCGTATATCTCTTCTAGTTGTGTATTGTATTATTTTCCGCTGCGATGTATTTAAATGTAATTTAAATCTCTGATATTTCTGTGTAATATTCGTTTATACTCTGTATATTCTTGTAATCTGATGCATTGTTGTAATATACAATGAAATGTTCTTCCGTTTGTCTTCTGTATGCGTCCTGTTGTGGTTTGTTCTCGAACTATCCGACGCTTTCCTTTACGGGGAAGTTGCGGGTCTTTACATTTTTCTTCAGATTTGAATTAAACATTCCAAACAATCCAACCGTCGGATCTCCCGGAATAATCATTTGAAATCAGTCGCATGGAGTGAATTGCTTGTGTGGCATGCCTAAGTGGCAGATGATCAAGGCTTCTGTTGAAAAGAAAAGTCTTGTGGTTGATGATCAAAGCACCGCCTGTGTGGCATAGCTTTGTGTATAATGTTGATTCGCGAGCCTCACACCCCGGTATGAACCAGAAACGGGAGAGGACATCAAGGAAGGCATGTGTTTCCTTCTAGCTAGGGTGGTGTCAGTGACCTACCAGCCCTGACATTTATATTATTTTCACCTGTGTGGTTGTTGCTGTTGCGAGGCGCCTCAGATATATCGCTGACTATGTGGAGCCAATGGAGTCAAAGGACTCATTTACACCCTAAAAGGTGGGTAAACGTAGTGTTCATGCATTTTAATCCACATCGATGGATCGGCCCTGACGATCCAAAGGCTTGACTAAGTACTTGCCTGAGACTCGGGCTAGACAGTCTCGAATTTATTAAGGACTATCTTTTGCCTTGGTTCATGACGGAAATCCAATTTCCAAATACGACACCATGCGGTTTTGTTTGTATACTTATATATTGCGACATAGTGGTATGGGGGCATTAATGCTATGTATGATTGATACTTATGATTTGAAATTGTTTTTCAAACATATAAACACTAGTAATAATATCAAATGCTTTGTTTTATTCGTATCAAGCATATTTTGGCCATTATAAGGTAAAACTCTATCCTCCGGTTTGCGTTGCATTGTGTGATGGGAACTGAGTCTTATAATGGCTTCATTTTTATAAATAGCATTGCGATGTTTAAAAGATTTACTTGTTTTAAAGCACTGGCAATCCAATGGAGTAAACCCGTTCCACGAAAGTGGCGTGATCCTATGATTAGCCATATTATAAGATATGTTAGGTAGATTTCTCATACCAGTCCCATGACTGACTCGTAGTTTGTTTCACTTGCAAACTCGGGTGCCCCTTTTTCTACATGGGCGACCTTGTATTCAGGTTTTAGCAGGCTCTTTCTGGATAGCTGGAGCTGAAGATGGATTCTACCATTTATCTCTTTTTATGCTGTTCAGCTCCTATTGTACATATTATGTTTTGTTTTCCGCTGTAGACATTTATGTATAGCTGAACTGTATTTTGTACTAAGTATGATCCTGTATACTGTTTAACTCTGATGATTATGTTTATCCAGTGTATTCTATTGTACATTATCTGGTGCATTTAATTATTTCTGTTCTGCTGTTGTCTGTTTATGTGTTATATTATAAAGATTACCCTTGCCACCGTCGTAGGGGGTTTTGGGGTCGTCATAACGTGGCCGAAACGACCCGAACTTCCCCGGTAAGGAAAGCGTGGATTGCCTTGAGAACAAGCCACATCAAAACGCAGACAGAAGAACATTTCATTGCTTATTACAACAATTCCATCAGAATACAAGAATATACTGAGTATGAATAAATATTACACAGAAAATATCAGAGATTTAAATTACATTTAAATACATCGCAGCGGAAAATAATACAAAACACAACTGGAAGTAATACACGGATACAGAGCTTTCCGAATATCTCTTCAACTGTAAATCAGGATCCTGTGAATATAAATCTGCAAACCAAAACTACTAGCTGTCCATGTCAAAATAAGGGCACCCAGAGTTTAGGTTAAAACAATAAACTCCAGGTCAGTCATGTGACTGATGTGAGAACTAAAACAGTTATTAATCTTTATTTTAAAGTTAGGTAAATCAAGGGACCACGCCGTATAACACGGAACGGGTTTCCTCCCAAGTATACCGGTGCACAAAACAACAGCGCAATGCTAAATAAAGAACAATGAAGCTAATATAAGACCCAGGTCCCATCACACAATGCAACACAAGCCGGAGGATAGGGTTTTACCTTATAATAGCCAAAGCATGCTTGATACTCTAAATTTCATCTTTTATTACTATAAGTGTACAGTGTCAAAACAATTTCAATCATAAGTATCAATCGTAGACGGCATAAGTGCCCCATACCACTATGTCGCCATATATATGTATACAATCAAAACCGCAAAGTCACGTATTGGAAGTTGGATTTCCATCTGTGAACCAAGGCAAGGGATCGTCCTTACCGAATTCGAGACTCTCTAGCCCGAGCCTTAGGAACAGAACGCATCGTCCCTTGGAGCCATAGGGCCGGTCCACTCGATGTGGGTTAAACAAAACCCTGAACACTACGTCTCCCCGCCCTATGGGGCGTATATAAGCCAAATGACTCCATCGGCTCCACATAGTCACCGATATATCCGAGACGCCTCGCATTCCAACAACCACATAAGTCAAACTCGTCAGGCCATGTAAAACCACTAACGCCACTTCTAGCTAGAAAGAGACGCACGTTCTCCCTGGATCCTTCTCCCGTTTCTGGTTCACACTGGTGTGTGAGGCTCACGAATCAATGCTACACAAAGCTATGCTACACAGGCCGTGCTTTGATCATCAACCACAAGACTCTGCTTTTCAATAAAAGCCTTGTTCATATCCCACTTAGGCATGCCACACATGTAATTCACTCCATGCGATTGATATCCATCAATATATAACCTCTGGGCTCGTACGTCTTAGAGAAGGGCGTTAAGCAAGAGAATAAATTCTCTGCCGCCAAACAGATATATATTTAATAGAAATCAATCACACAGAATAAAATCCAATGTCAGACACACAGTCCATTTACAAGTTCGTTCTGGGTCTGAACGAAACCGGAGGCACCTTGTACCTCGCATATCCATCGATCTCCAAGTACGTCTGGACGATCACCAACTGATTCCCTCCTCTTGGGTGTACAGCCTAATCAAGATCATCAGTAATCACCCAAACGATGTGAAGACCTCCACTATAGTAACCCGTAATTTCCCCGGTAAGGAAAGAGCGGATACTTTGAGGACAAGACAGATCAGAACTCAAACAGAAGAACATTTCATTGTTAATTACAACAATTCCATTAGAATACAAGAATATTACAGAGTATGAATAACAGAAAATATCAGAGATTTAATTACATTACATAGCAGCGGAAAAATAATACAATACACAACTGAAAGAGATATACGGATACAGAGCTTTCCGGATATCATTCCAGCTATAAACCAAGATCCTATGAATATAAATCTGCAAAACCAAATCTACTAGCTGCCCGTGCGGAAACTAGGTGCACCTAGAGTTTAGGTTAAAACAATAAACTCCAGGTCAGTCATGTGACTGGTGTGAGAATTAAACAGTTATTAATCTTTATTTTAAGGTTAGGTAAATCAAGGGACCACGCCGTATAACACAGAACGGGTTTCCTCCCAAGAATACCAGTGCATAAAACAAACAGCGCAATGCTAAATAAAGAAAAATGAAGCTATTATAAGACCCAGGTCCCATCACACAATGCAACGCAAACCGGAGGATAGGGTTTTTACCTTATAATAGCCAAGAATGCTTGGTACGTGAAATTTCATCTTTTATTATTACTATACGTGTATAGTGTCAAAACAATTTCAATTATAAGTATCAATCATAAACGGCATAAGTGCCCCATACCACTATGTCGCCATATATAGGTATACAATCAAAACCGCACGGGGTCATATTTGGAAATTGGATTTCCATCTATGAACCGAGGCATGGGATCGTCCTCTACCGAATTTGAGACACTATAGCCTGCCCCTCAGGCAAGCGCGCAGGCAAGCCTTGGATCGTCAGGGCCGGTCCACCGATGTGGATTATAATGCCTGAACACTACGTTTCCCCGCCCTTTGGGCCGTAAATGGCCAAATGACTCCATCGGCTCCACACAGTCACTGATATATCCGAGGCGCCTCGCAACATCAACAACCACACAGGTGAAAGATAATATAACTGTCAGGTGTAATAACCCGGAAAATCTGGGCTAGTTTAAAAATTTTATTTTGGCAATTTTAGCGAACTTTGAATATTTAAAATGATTTATTTTAAATATTATCGGCGAGAAATTTATTTTGAATAGAATTAGAACGTATATATTATATACGTCGTCGTTAGAATATAAATAATTATTTATAATTATAAAAGGAATTGAAAATGGCGCAGTAGTTCGATAATTCGATTTCAAACTTCAATTGAACATACCGGGTGCAAAACAAACCGGATTTTAACGAAACCAAAAATATTAGAATCTAATTGTGAATATCTTTCCAACGAATCCGACAAATTGAAATTTCAAAGCGGGAATCAAAAGATATGTCCAGTTGAAAATTCTGAATAGTCGCTATGGAATTCAGGCCCTTAAAAATAGCCATTTTGCAAACGACCTCGGATTTTGACGAAATCACTTTTGTTGGGTCCGTGATGTCAAATTATTGTTAGATTCCAAATTTCATAATTTTTCGAATCAATATGTGAGCGTGGCAAGGGAAAACGCGTTTGACCAGTTTTAGTTGATTTTAATCTACTGGAAAATGGCCATTTTTCTAACGGTCTCAGAATTCGCCGAAACTAGTTTTGTTAGGACCGTATCGTCAATACGAAGATAGAAAATATTTTTTTGTAATTTTTAGAGACTGTATGTGGTCTCGGTAATTTGAAATGTATGTTTAAATTGAATATACAAAGAATTATACTTTGATTTAAATGAAAACTGATTGTAACAGCCGAATCAGCCTACGATACATATCCCATTGTGTTCGGAATGGGGGTAATTAGCTAAGGACGACAGGCGGTGGGTCTTGGTTGGAGGTCGAAATGAAAAGTTGCTTTTTGGGGATTAAATTAAATAAATAAATAATATAAAGGGAAGTCAAACCCCCTTATCCATCGTTCACAGTCAAAACCGAAGCCCCCTTTACCTTTCTCCATCAATTCGATTTCCAAATTAAAAAAAAACTCGATGTCGACGGAAACCGCCACGCCCCCACCCTCGTTCAGCCGTCGACCACCGCATCGATTCCCCCCCGGCTCCGGCCGACTGAGGCCGCACACCCCCTCTTCTCTCCCCCTCCGTCGATGGAGACCCTAACCCCACATTTTCCTGAAGGCCGTCGCCTACCCCACTCCTCAGACCGCCGCCGCGCCCCTGCCCTACCACCAGTCCTCCGGCGACTCCCAACCCTGCCTCCTCGGTGCGCAGCAGTCCCCCCCTCCACATAATTCCAGCTGTAAGTTTTTTTTATTTAATTTGTTTTATAAAATTCGTTTAGTTTAATTTAAAAAGAATTGTTAAAATCAGTTTTTACCTATGATGTTGGTGAATAAAAGTTGGATTTTTATTTACATGTTAATGTATAGAAGATTCGATTTTTATTTATGGAAAAGGGTGGATTTTTATAAATAGGAAGGTCGAATCTTTATTTTAGAAAAGATAGGATTTTTAAAACAGAAAAGATAGGATTATTAAAACAGAAAAGATAGGATTTTTAAAACAGAAAAGATAGGATTTTTAAAACAGAAAAGATAGGATTTTTAAAATAGAAAAGATAGGATTTTTAAAATAGAAAAGATTAGATTTTTAAAATAGAAAAGATTAGATTTTTAAAATGGAAAAGGCGAAATCTTTATATAAAGAAAAGCGAAGTAAAAATTCGATTTTTATATATTGAATAGCAAAGTAAAAATTCGATTTTTATATATTGAATAGCAAAGTAAAAATTCGATTTTTATATATTGAATAGCAAAGTAAAAATTCGATTTTTATATATTGAATAGCGAAGTAAAAATACGATTTTTATATATTGAATAGCGAAGTAAAAATATGATTTTTATATACATAGCAACAATATAAAAATGTGATTTTTATATATGTAGTGGCTACGGTCAACGAAGGTGACAAAAGGCGAAAACAGTGAAGATTTCTACATAAGAAGAGTCATGGCATTGGATTAGCTATCTGTGAGAACTTCTCACTTTAAATTTCCTTTTCTAGTTATAAATATATACTAGGATGCAGACGGTGTTTAGTAGCACCCGACACCATTGTCCACAGACCATGGACTTGTTTGTTTGGTTGTGTAGTTGGTTAGATTATTTTATCTAAATTTGGTTGTTTGGTGAATTGAAATTGGTTTGATTGATGTGTGAATGGCGTGGGCCATCACTAGACTGGGGATAAGGCTAGGCCTCGTCTCGTTTCTAGTATCGTGCCGTTATGCCGCCGAAATTTTCTAAAACAAGTTAGAAAAATAAAGATATCATTTTATTTGATAAATGAACTGAATGGAATATTCATAGGTTGAATAAAATAATTTGGTCGTTAAAAATATAATTTTTAATGTGAAAGTGAATAAATAAACATTCATTTACAAACCGGACGGTTTGTTTATGTACACCGATTTGAAGGACATTGATTGGGACGATAAATTTTACACATCGCCCAACTGCACAAATAAAAATATGTGTTTGTTGATTTGAAACCCCACACGGGTATTGCGATAATATATGACATACACTAATCCAAATAATTAGTTGTATGTCGATCGATTGATTGACAGGCTGTTATAAGCGTTAGATATCTATATTTGATGCTTATATAGTGTAGTGCACTTTGGATGATGGTTGATTATTTATCGTTGCTATTATATACATGTGTTGTATGGAATCCATATAATTAACTTTGTATGGTAATTGATTGGGCCTCATTCCAATTTAAAAAATAAAGATCATTATAAAATAAAGGTTCATGTGTTGACCGTACTCATCCGTTGAGATTAGTCATGTGTTGAACGAAATATTATAACAATAAAGTTTACATCTTTATCATTATAAAATAAAGGTTCATGTGTTGACCGTACTCATCCGTTGAGATTAGTCATGTGTTGAACGAAATATTTTAACAATAAAATTTACATCTTTATCATTATAAAATAAAGGTTCATGTGTTGACCGTACTCATCCGTTGAGATTAGTCATGTGTGGAACGAAATATTTTAACAATAAAATTTACATCTTTATCATTATAAAATAAAGGTTCATGTGTTGACCGTACTCATCCGTTGAGATTAGTCATGTGTTGAACGAAATATTTTAACAATAAAATTTACATCTTTATCATATATAAAATTAGAAACTAATTGGAAAATAGATAAGATGAGTGGTCTCTGGGATATTGATCTGATGTTGGTTTCGGCCTTCGAGGTTAATATTCAGGGAATCATTCTCTTACTAATTTACGGTTGGAGTCTGATTTAAATCAAACGATAGATATCATAATTTTATAAAATATATTGAATAACAAAAATAGTCACACATGGACAGTACTCATTCGTTGAGATTAGTCAGGTGTTGACAAAAATATAGATTCATGTATTGAATAAAATAAATATTCATTTGTTGAATAGAATAACGGAATTATTGTAATATATAAAGTCGTGTTGATTAGAGATGCGCTATTTTGACGCGAACGATATTTATATCGATTATATTCATTTTTATAATTGAATTGAATATATAATGAATTCAAATTGAATTGAAATTTGAATTGAGTTGAAATGAATTTAAAACATATTTAAAAGGAAAAATTCAATTTTGATTTGAATTTGAAATGGAAGTAGAAATTGTTTTTGAAACGAATTTAAAACTATTTATAAAGTTCGTTTTAAATAGAAATCGACGAAATATATATATTGTATATATATAATATAATGGCCTGAGTAGAACGCGCCGTGCCGCGGCAGTTCACGAATTTCGACCATTGACTTCGAACGGACATTACGGGAGATCCGACCGTCGGATTCTCCTAAAAATGGAACCGTTGGGTTCGTATCGAAAAGAACTTTCTAACGAATATTAGAAATTTGAAATCTAACGGTTGGATTTGGAGATACGTCCAAATCAAATTTGGAAAAGGTCGTTGTAAGTGCAGTTCGATGGCTGTTGATGAATATCGACTGTACGGGCCTTGATAAAATTATTAAAAATAGTAATAATTTGTGTAAAATCATAAGAAATGATTTGGAAAAAAAATTAGGATGAAAAACTCTATATTTGAAAAAAATAAAAATAGGTTTTTATCGAAATGAACTAGTTTAGAACTAAAGTAAAAACCCATTTATTTTAAATAAATAAATTGGATTTGAAATGGGTTTTAAACAGAATTGATTTGTGGGTTTATCGTGAACGGTGTTTTAAATAACACTAGTTCTTTAACCCGATAATAAATAGAATGTGATTTGGGTTTGTCGTGAACTGTGTTTTAAATGACATTAGTTCTTTAACCCTGTAAAAGGAGTTTTAATGAATCTGTAATTTGATTGAAATGTGAATTGATAATCTAAATTATCAAATTTGAAAAATGAGCGAGAATGGAGTATTACCAGTTTTGCTCTAAAGCGATAGTTAAATCTTTAATTAGATTTGAACGTGAAATGGTAATAATTTTACCGATAACACCGTGGTGTTAGATATGGAGTATTACCAGTTTTGCTTCATGGGATGAATAGGTTGGGATTGGGAAATAAAATAAATAATTACTTCGGTGCGGTTCGCTAATCTTGACTAGTTTGGAAAACCATAATTTGGTTTGAAATGACATCCAAAGGAAGATTAAAGAATAAATTCAAAGAATTTATCTTGGATAAAATTAATGGGAACCTTTCCCTAAGAATATGAAATTTAGAAACTAGCTGTAGGTTAGTTAAGAAGAATGGTTTCCTGGATATTGATCTGATGTTGGTTTCGGCCTTCGGGGTTAATATTTGGGAAATTGTTCTCTTGCTAATTTGCGGTTAGTGACTGCTGAATTGGAATGAGGCGTAAGTTGTGTTTGTGTAACATTTGTTTTTAATATACGCGGGTTGTTCGGAAAGGCCGGGTTTATACCCATTTTGAATAACCGATTCGACGATATGTCGAAAATGAAGACGGTGGTTTAAGACCGGAAGTCTTCACATCGTTTGGATAATTACTGATGATCCTGATTGGGCTGTACACCCAAGAGGATGGAAATAGTTGGTGGTCGTCCGGACGTACTTGGAGATCGATGGATATGCGAGGAAAGTGCCTCCGGTTTCGTTCAGACCCAGAACGAACTTGTAAATGGATTGTGTGTCTGACATTGGATTTTATTCTGTATTGATTGATTTCTGTTAAATATATATCTGTTTGGCGGCGGAGAATTTATTCTCTTGCTTAACGCCCTTCTCTGAGACGTACGAGCTTAGAGGTTATATATCGATAGATATCAATCGCATGGCATGAATTGCCTGTGTGGCACACTGAGTTGCATGGATCAAGGCTTCTGTTGAAAAGCAAAGTCTTGTGGTTGATGATCAAAGCACGACCTACGTGGCATAGCTTTGTGTATAGCGTGGATTCGCGAGCCTCACACCTTGGTATGAGTTAAAAATGGGATACGGACCGTTGGGAGAACACGACGTTTCTTTCTAGCTTTGGTGGTGTCAGTGACTTACCAGCCCTGACATTTATATACTTTTCACCTTTGTGGTTGTTGGAATGAGGCGCCTCGATTTTAGGTCTGTAAGGACCGGGAAACGTGTGTTTAGGAATTGCCAATCCTCAAACGTAAGAGAGGACCGGCCCAGCCGATCCAAGGGTTACCCAGAGTGCGTAGTCCTAAGACATTTGCTAGAGTGTCTCGAAGCAGAGAGGATCTTGCCCCTTGCCTCGACTCATGACGGAAATCCAATTTCCAATACGTGTATTTCGGTTTTATTTGTAGAACCTAGTATGGCGACATGATAGATGGTACCCATGCCGCCTAGGATTGATATTTATGATTGAAAATGTTTTGACACTATACACTTATAATAGTATCAAATGATTTGTTTTAAACGTACCAAGCATGTTTGGCTATTATAAGGGAAAACCCTATCATCCGGCTTGCGTTGCATTATGTGATGGGACCTGGGTCTTATAATAGCTTCATTTTTCGAAAAAGCATTGCGTTGTTTATTCTAAGCACTGGTATTCTTGGGAGGAAACCCGTTCCGTGTTATACGGCGTGGTCCCTTGAATTACTCTCTTTTAAAGTAAAGTTTTAAATAACTGTTTTAGTTCTCACACCAGTCACATGACTGACCTGGAGTTTATTGTTTTAACCTAAACTCTGGGTGCCCCTATTTTCGACACGGGCAGCTAGTAGTTTTGGCTTTGCAGATTTATATTCACAGGATCCTGGTTTATAGCTGGAATGATATCCGAAAAGCTCTGTATCCGTATATCACCTTCAGTTGTGCTTTGTGTTATTTTCCGCTGCTATGTAATTTATTGTAATCTCTGATATTTATCGAATGTAATTTATTCATTTATACTTTGTATATTCTTGTATCTGATGGAATTGTTGTAATAACAATGAAATGTTCTCCCGTCTGCGTTCATTTGTGTGTTGTTCTCAAAGTATCCGCTCTTTCCTTCACGGGGAAGTTACGGGTTCTTACATTTGGTATCAGAGCTTTGGTTTACAGAGCTCGAGAACAAGACACATTAGAACCATACGAAAGAATTCATCAGATACTGGATTAGTAATATCCAATTAGAATGACTCGTTAGAGATAGGATCAGTAGTATCCTAGAATGAGTGTGAAGAGTATATTTTTCAAATGAAAAAAAATTTTGTTTTGAAATTTAGATCGTTTTATACGTATTTGAATATTTTATTTGTATTGAATTTGGACAATCCAATATATAAAGATTTTGCATATACGCGTCATGAACGTATATTCGAAGTTTTAATATATTAGATAGATATAGAATCACATTCTAGTCGCCCGGAGATGGTACTGATAATTGTCATGACATCATCAGTATTTATGTTCGTGTGACGAAGGTGTGATATCTATATATTTCCATTTAGGCTGGTGTGAGAACCAAAACTTAAATAGATAGATTTATTGTTGTAAATTGGCATCAAAAACAAGATTTTCAGTATATATATCAAAGTTATGAATTTGAAACTCTAATCCACTAATTGATTGATGTTTGTGTTGTTTGTTTATTTGTTTGATAATTTTGAACCATTTAGCCTAATTGTACCGAATATTGTGTTGTATTGAAAATTGGTCACATTTGCTTGCATATACATGTACTTACATTGAACAGGTCATAGCAAGGAGGCTAGAGCAGAGAATAAAATTTGTTTGCCCGACAAATAGGTACATGTTTACTATAATTTACTGTTTTGTTTGGGTGATGATGATTTTATGAGCCTATTGGCTAGCCGCTTGGCCTTTTCTTTTTCTTTTTGAGATCAGAAGGCCTATATGGCAATTTCGGGATTTTCCCGTGGCTCCCGGTGCAGGGGAGGTTATGGCGAAAATTTTCGGAAATTTAGGGTGTTAGCCAAATTTTTGAAAAATTTGAAAAGTTCTTAGAAACAGAAAAGTTGAAGAACTTAGGTCATAATAAAAATAAAGGAAGTTGATTTGAATTGTTAAACAACATTCGGCTTCGTTCCTTTTCGGGGACGAAAAGTTTTAAGTGGGGGAGATTGTAATAACCCGGAAAATCTGGGCGAGTTTAAAATTTTTATTTTGGCAATTTTAGCGAACTTTGAATATTTAAAATGATTTATTTTAAATATTATCGACGAGAAATTTATTTTGAATAGAATTAGAACGTATATATTATATACGTCATCGTTAGAATATAAATAATTATTTATAATTATAAATGGAATTGAAAATGGCGCAGTAGTTCGATAATTCGATTTCAAACTTCAATTGAACATACCGGGTGCAAAACAAACCGGATTTTAACGAAACCAAAAACATTAGAATCTAATTGTGAAT
Organism: Allium sativum; assembly: GCA_030737875.1. Lineage (NCBI taxonomy): Eukaryota > Viridiplantae > Streptophyta > Magnoliopsida > Asparagales > Amaryllidaceae > Allium > Allium sativum. The sequence goes on along the minus strand of CM060916.1, from coordinate 130,909,068 downwards.
ATCTTTCCAACGAATCCGACAAATTGAAATTTCATAGCGGGAATCAAAAGATATGTCCAGTTGAAAATTCTGAATAGTCGCTATGGAATTCAGGCCCTTAAAAATAGCCATTTTGCAAACGACCTCGGATTTCGACGAAATCACTTTTGTTGGGTCCGTGATGTCAAATTATTGTTAGATTCCAAATTTCATAATTTTTCGAATCAATATGTGAGCGTGGCAATGGAAAACGCGTTTGACCAGTTTCAGTTGATTTTAATCGACTGGAAAATGGCCATTTTTCTAACGGTCTCAGAATTCGATGAAACTAGTTTTGTTAGGACCGTATCGTCGATACGAAGCTAGAAAATATTTTTCTATAATTTTTAGAGACTGTATGTGGCCTCGGTAATTTGAAATGTATGTTTAAATTGAATATACAAAGAATTAGACTTTGATTTAAATGAAAACTGATTGTAACAACCGAATCAGCCTACGATACATATCCCATTGTGTTCGAAATGGGGGTGATTAGCTAGGGACGACAGGTGGTAGGTCTCGGTTGGAGGACGAAATAAAAAGTTGCTTTTTGGGGATTAAATTAATTTAATAAACAATATAAAGGGAAGTCAAACCCCCTTATCCATCGTTCACAGTCAAAACCGAAGCCCCCTTTACCTTTCTCCATCAATTCGATTTCCAGATAAAAAAACTCGATGTCGACGGAAACCGCCACGCCCCCACCCTCGTTCAGCCGTCGACCACCGCATCGATTCCCCCCTCCCCCCCGGCTCCGGCCGACTGAGGCCGCACCCCCCTCTTCTCTCCCCCTCCGTCGATAGAGACCCTAACCCCCCATTTGCCTGAAGGGCGTCGCCTACCCCACTGCTCAGACCACCGGACCGCCGCCGCGCCCCTGCCCTACCACCAGTCCTCCGGCGACTCTGAATCCTGCCGCCTCGGTGCGCAGCAGTTCCCCCCTCCACATAATTCCAGCTGTAAGTTTTTTTTATTTAATTTGTTTTATAAAATTCGTTTAGTTTAATTTAAAAAGAATTGTTAAAATCAGTTTTTACCTATGATGTTGGTGAATAAAAGTTGGATTTTTATTTACATGTTAATATTTAGAAGATTCGATTTTTATTTATGGAAAAGGGTGGATTTTTATAAATAGGAAGGTCGGATCTTTATTTTAGAAAATATAGGATTTTTAAAACAGAAAAGATAGGATTTTTAAAACAGAAAAGATAGGATTTTTAAAATAGAAAAGATTAGATTTTTAAAATAGAAAAGATTAGATTTTTAAAATGGAAAAGGCGAAATCTTTATATAGAGAACAGCGAAGTAAAAATTCGATTTTTATATATTGAATAGCAAAGTAAAAATTCGATTTTTATATATTGAATAGCAAAGTAAAAATTCGATTTTTATATATTGAATAGCAAAGTAAAAATTCGATTTTTATACATTGAATAGCAAAGTAAAAATTCGATTTTTATATATTGAATGGCGAAGTAAAAATATGATTTTTATATATTGAATAGCGAAGTAAAAATATCATTTTTATATACATAGCAACAATATAAAAATGTGATTTTTATATATGTAGTGGCTACGGTCAACGAAGGTGACAAAAGGCGAAAACAGTGAAGATTTCTACATAAGAAGAGTCATGGCATTGGATTAGCTATCTGTGAGAACTTCTCACTTTAAATTTCCTTTTCTAGTTATAAATATATACTAGGATGCAGACGGTGTTTAGTAGCACCCGACACCATTGTCCACAGACCATGGACTTGTTTGTTTGGTTATGTAGTTGGTTAGATTATTTGATCTAAATTTGGTTGTTTGGTGAATTGAAATTGGTTTGATTGATGTGTGAATGGCGTGGGCCATCACTAGACTGGGGATAAGGCTAGGCCTCGTCCCGTTTCTAGTATCGTGCCGTTATGCCGCCGAAATTTTCTAAAACAAGTTAGAAAAATAAAGATATCATTTTATTTGATAAATGAACTGAATGGAGTATTCATAGGTTGAATAAAATAATTTGGTCGTTAAAAATATAATTTTTAACGTGAAAGTGAATGAATAAATATTCATTTACAAACCGGACGGTTTGTTTATGTACACCGATTTGAAGGACATTGATTGGGACGATAAATTTTACACATCGCTCAACTGCACAAATAAAAATATGTGTTTGTTGATTTGAAACCCCACACGGGTATTGGGATAATATATGACATACACTAATCCCAATAATTAGTTGTATGTCAATCGATTGATTGACAGGCTGTTATAAGCGTTAGATATCTATATTTGATGCTTATACAGTGTAGTGCACTTTGGATGATGGTTGATTATTTATCGTTGCTATTATATACATGTGTTGTATGGAATCCATATAATTAACTTTGTATGGTAATTGATTGGGCCTCATTCCAATTTAGAAAATAAAGATCATTATAAAATAAAGATCATTATAAAATAAAGGTTTATAAGTTGACCGTACTCATCCGTTGAGATTAGTCATGTGTTGAACGAAATATTTTAACAATAAAATTTACATCTTTATCATTATAAAATAAAGGTTCATGTGTTGACCATACTCATCCGTTGAGATTAGTCATGTGTTGAACGAAATATTTTAACAATAAAATTTACATCTTTATCATTATAAAATAAAGGTTCATGTGTTGACTGTACTCATCCGTTGAGATTAGTCATGTGTGGAACGAAATATTTTAACAATAAAATTTACATCTTTATCATTATAAAATAAAGGTTCATGTGTTGACCGTACTCATCCGTTGAGATTAGTCATGTGTTGAACGAAATATTTTAACAATAAAATTTACATCTTTATCATATATAAAATTAGAAACTAATTGGAAAATAGATAAGATGAGTGGTCTCTGGGATATTGATCTGATGTTGGTTTCGGCCTTCGGGGTTAATATTCAGGGAATCATTCTCTTACTAATTTACGGTTGGAGTCTGATTTAAATCAAATGATAGATATCATAATTTTATAAAATATATTAAATAACAAAAATAGTCACACGTGGACAATACTCATTCGTTGAGATTAGTCATGTGTTGACAAAAATATAGATTCATGTATTGAATAGAATAAATATTCATTTGTTGAATAGAATAACGGAATTATTGTAATATATAAAGCCGTGTTGATTAGAGATGCGCTATTTTGACGCAAACGATATTTATATCGATTATATTCGTTTTTATAATCGAATTGAATATATAATGAATTCAAATTGAATTGAAATTTGAATTGAGTTGAAATGAATTTAAAACAAATTTATAAGGAAAAATTCAATTTTGATTTGAATTTGAAATGGAAGTAGAAATTGTTTTTGAAACGAATTTAAAACTATTTATAAAGTTCGTTTTAAATAGAAATCGACGAAATATATATTATATATATATATATAATATAATGGCCTGAGTAGAACGCGCCGCGCCGCGGCAGTTCACGAATTTCGACCATTGACTTCAAACGGACATTACGGGAGATCCGACCGTCGGATTCTCCTAAAACCGGAACCGTTGGGTTCGTATCGAAAAGATCTTTCTAACGAATATTAGAAATTTGAAATCTAACGGTTGGATTTGGAGATACGTCCAAATCAAATTTGGAAAAGGTCGTTGTAAGTGCAGTTCGATGGCCGTTGATGAATATCGACTGTACGGGCCTTGATAAAATTATAAAAAATAGTAATAATTTGTGTAAAATCATAAGAAATGATTTGGAAAAAAATTAGGATGAAAAACTCCATATTTGAAAAAAATAAAAATAGGTTTTTATCGGAATGAACTAGTTTAGAACTAAAGTAAAAACCCATTTATTTTAAATAAATAAATTGGATTTGAAATGGGTTTTAAATAGAATTGATTTGTGGGTTTATCGTGAACGGTGTTTTAAATAACACTAGTTCTTTAACCCGATAATAAATAGAATGTGATTTGGGTTTGTCGTGAACTGTGTTTTAAATGACATTAGTTCTTTAACCCAGTAAAAGGAGTTTTAATGAATCTGTAATTTGATTGAAATGTGAATTGATAATCTAAATTATCAAATTTGGAAAATGAGCGAGAATGGAGTATTACCAATTTTGCTCCAAAGCGATAGTTAAATCTTTAATTAGATTTGAACGTGAAATGGTAATAATTTTACCGATAACATCGTGGTGTTAGATATGGAGTATTACCAGTTTTGCTTCATAGGATGAATAGGTTGGGATTAGGAAATAAAATAAATAATTACTTCGGTGCGGTTCGCTAATCTCGACTAGTTTGGAAAACCATAATTTGGTTTGAAATGACATCCAAAGGAAGATTAAAGAATAAATTCAAAGAATTTATCTTGGATAAAATTAATGGGAACCTTTCCCTAAGAATATGAAATTTAGAAACTAGCTGTTGGTTAGTTAAGAAGAATGGTTTCCTGGATATTGATCTGATGTTGGTTTCGGCCTTCGGGGTTAATATTTGGGAAATTGTTCTCTTGCTAATTTGCGGTTAGTGACTGCTGAATTGGAATGAGGCGTATGTTGTGTTTGTGTAACATTTGTTTTTAATATACGCGGGTTGTTCGGAAAGGCCGGGTTTATACCCATTCTGAATAACCGATTCGACGATATGTCGAAAATGAAGACGGTGGTTGAAGACCGGAAGTCTTCACATCGTTTGGATAATTACTGATGATCCTGATTGGGCTGTACACCCAAGAGGATGGAAATAGTTGGTGGTCGTCCAGACGTACTTGGAGATCGATGGATATGCGAGGAAAGTGCCTCCGGTTTCGTTCAGACCCAGAACGAACTTGTAAATGGATTGTGTGTCTGACATTGGATTTTATTCTGTGTTGATTGATTTCTGTTAAATATATATATATCTGTTTGGCGGCGGAGAATTTATTCTCTTGCTTAACGTCCTTCTCTGAGACGTACGAGCTTAGAGGTTATATATCGATAGATATCAATCGCATGGCATGAATTGCCTGTGTGGCACACTGAGTTGCATGGATCAAGGCTTCTGTTGAAAAGCAAAGTCTTGTGGTTGATGATCAAAGCACGACCTACGTGGCATAGCTTTGTGTATAGCGTGGATTCGCGAGCCTCACACCTTGGTATGAGTTAAAAACGGGATACGGACCGTTGGGAGAACACGACGTTTCTTTCTAGCTTTGGTGGTGTCAGTGACTTACCAGCCCTGACATTTATATACTTTTCACCTTTGTGGTTGTTGGAATGAGGCGCCTCGATTTTAGGTCTGTAAGGACCGGGAAACGTGTGTTTAGGAATTGCCAATCCTCAAACGTAAGAGAGGACCGGCCCAGCCGATCCAAGGGTTACCCAGAGTGCGTAGTCCTGAGACATTTGTTAGAGTGTCTCGACGCGGAGAGTATCTTGCCCCTTGCCTCGACTCATGACGGAAATCCAATTTCCAATACGTGTATTTCGGTTTTATTTGTAGAGCCTAGTATGGCGACATGATAGATGGTACCCATGCCGCCTAGGATTGAAATTTATGATTGAAAATGTTTTGACACTATACGCTTATAATAGTATCAAATGATTTTTTTTAAACATACCAAGCATGTTTGGCTATTATAAGGGAAAACCCTATCCTCCGGCTTGCGTTGCATTGTGTGATGGGACCTGGGTCTTATAATAGCTTCATTTTTCGAAAAAGCATTGCGTTGTTTATTCTATGCACTGGTATTCTTGGGAGGAAACCCGTTCCGTGTTATACGGCGTGGTCCCTTGAATTACTCTCTTTTAAAGTAAAGTTTTAAATAACTGTTTTAGTTCTCGCACCAGTCACATGACTGACCTGGAGTTTATTGTTTTAACCTAAACTCTAGGTGCCCCTATTTTCGACACGGGCAGCTAGTAGTTTTGGTTTTGCAGATTTATATTCACAGGATCCTGGTTTACAGCTGGAATGATATCCGGAAAGCTCTGTATCTGTATATCACCTTCAGTTGTGCTTTGTGTTATTTTCCGCTGCTATGTAATTTATTGTAATCTCTGATATTTATCGAATGTAATTTATTCATTTATACTCTGTATATTCTTGTATCTGATGGAATTGTTGTAATAACAATGAAATGTTCTCCCATCTGCGTTCATTTGTGTGTTGTTCTCAAAGTATCCGCTCTTTCCTTCACGTGGAAGTTACGGGTTCTTTCATCAGGACTGGTAGGTCACTGACAACACCCTAGCTAGAAAGAAACGCATGTGCTCCTTGATGCCCTCTCCCGTTTTTGGTTCACAACCAGGATGTGAGGCTCGCGAATCAACGTTATACACAAAGCTATGCCACACAGGCCGTCCTTTGATCATCAACCACAAGACTTTGCTTTTCAACAGAAGACTTGATCAATTGCCACTTAGGCATTCCACACAGGCAATTCACTCCATGCGATTGATATACATCAATACATAGCCCCTGAGCTCGTGCGTCTCAGAGAAGGGCGTTAAGCAAGAGAATAAATTCTCCGCCGCCAAATAGATATATATTTAATAGAAATCAATCACACAGAATAAAATCCAATGTCAGACACACAGTCCATTTACAAGTTCGTTCTGGGTCTGAACGAAACCGGAGGCACCTTGTACCTTGCATATCCATCGATCTCCAAGTACGTCTGGACGATCACCAACTGATTCCCTCCTCTTGGGTGTACTGCCCAATCAAGATCACCAGTAATCACCCAAACGATGTGAAGACCTCTGGTCTTCGACCACCGTCTTCATCCTCTACACCACGTCGAATCAGTTATTCAGAATGGGATATTCCTGAATAACTTGCATATATAATAAACAAGTGCTACACAAACACAACATACGCCTCATTCCAATTCAGAATATTCTTTTATTCAAATATTCTTACACTTTGGGAAAGGTTCCCATTAATTTTATCAAAGATAAATTTTTTAAATTTATTCTTTAATCTTCCTTTGAATATCAATTCAAATTAGTCAGGATAGGCGAACCACACCGCAGTAATCATTTATTTTATTTCCCAGTCCCAACCTATTTATCCCATGAAGTAAAACTGGTAATACTTCATATCTAACACCACGGCGTTATCGGTAAATTCAATTACCATTTCACGTTCAAATCTAATTAAAGATTTAAATATCGCCTGGAGCAAAACTGGTGATACTCCATTCTCGATTATTTCAATCTAATTAAAGATTCATTAAAACTCCACTTGGTTTTAATCTTCCCAAAAATCAATAATAATGATTGTTTAACTTGGGAAATCATATCCTGTCTTTAACTGGGTTAAAGAACCAATGTCATTTAAAACACGGTTCACTATAAACCCAAAATCACATTCAAATTCAATTCCAATTAAATACCATTTAATTCGTACATTTCATTAAATTTAAACAAAAAAGATTTAATCTTTTTCTGAACTTGGTTTAAGAACAGTGTTAATGAAGATACCATTTCCCAAATCCCATTTGATATTAAATACAAGGCTCTGAATAGAAAATATATCGGCTTATATTCGTTATCAAATTCTACGACCAACAAATATCGTATTCGAAATAACGATATCAATATATCTTTCAAATTTCCATAACAATATCTGTATAATCACGAAATCAAACATCGAAATATTCCAAAGACAATTTCGATTCAAATCCATTCCAATTCACTTATTGGAAATTCTGGTTATTTCCAAAACCATTTCAAATCCAATTTATTTATTTTAAAAATAAGTGGAATTATAATTCTAGTTCAAAACTAGTTCATTTCGATAAAAACCTATTTTTATCTTTTCAAATATGGAAATTTTCATCCCAATTCTTCATAAATCATTTCTTATCGATTTAAAATTATGGGAGGAAGGAGAATTGGTAATGGCGTTACCTGGAAGCTCGCGATCGAAATTGGTTGGAGGGAGATAAAGCACTGTTCATGTGGGTTGCTGGTTTCTTTGTTGGGTATGGGCCGAAGTGTGTGGTGAGCTCAATTAGGTAATAAAATGGATTTAAATAATATAATTACTTGTTTAAAATTATAAATGTTATAACTTTTCTATACGTAATTAGAATTCAGCGAAACAAGATCTGTTGAGATCATATGGACGAGAGCTACACGATGGAATTGACTAGGAGTGAATCAGAGCTCGTTACATTTTATAATAAAATAAATTGTCTGTCTGAATCAACCGACAGTCATCGTTATTTAACGATGATCGTCCAAGGTTAGTAAAACTCACTAACTCCGTTTAAATTATATTTTTATAAATATAATCTAGTACGGATAAATGATGATTAATTTCTATGTGATGATTGTTTGGTTGAATTGTTGTTTGGTTGGTTGAAATTACAGTTAACGATATACACGCATATCGTTAAACAAACATTTATTCTGTTCATCAGAATATGTTATATTGAATTGGAATTGATATGAATTATACTGTGTAACATCTGTGGATGCAGGGAAACAGGTCAGAGGGATCCAACTGGATTCCTCAACATTTATTTTATTGTTTTCATATGTTGTGATATATGATGTGATATATAATCTGTTGTTGATTTTATGTGTTTGGATGATATTGATCATTGTTATATGGGATGTTGAATAATATAAGAAATACTGAAATGTAAAAAGGTAATTTTCAAAGTGTATTTTGAAAATAAAATATTTATATAAATTCAACGGATTTTATATAAAAGGAAATATTTATATGAAATAAATATAATTATAACGGTAATATATTGGAAAATAAATAAAACTAGAAAAGGGATTATATATAAAATAAATGGAATTATATAAAGGAAATATTTATATAAAATAAATAGAATTTTATAAATGAAATATTTATATGAAATAAAGAGAATTATATAAAGGGAATATTTGTAAACATTTACAAATAGAATTGAAAAGGAAATATTTGGGATCATTATAAATAGAATAATAAAGGGGATATTTATTCAGAAAATAAATAGGAGTTATAAAAGGGAGTATTGTATAAAATGAATAGAATTTTATAAAAAGGAAATGAGTGGAAAATAAATATTAAATGGAAATCTGTTTTAACAGATAAATGGAAAAGATTAATTTAAAATAGACTTGAATAGAAATCTGTTCTAACAGATAAAATGGAGGAGATTGATTTTTAAATAATGTTTTATAAATTAAGTAAATTATTTATCATTGGATAAATTAAATATATAAGTCTGAATTTATATATGGAAGTAAAATCGGTTTTAACATCGATATTTGAGATTGACATTGAATGTAGCAAATATAAAAGGATTTATAAACGAGATTTAAGTGTTAGAAATAAAAAAGAGATTTCGTATGAATAATTCTATAAATAAAAGTATAAATAGAATTTGGAAATAGGATATTATTTAAAAATACGAAATCAAACTTAATGGATCGTATAAAGGGAATATTTTTGCATTCGATGTGAACAATGGATTAAAATAAATATTTTATAATTTAAAACATTTATAAAGAAATTGGGTTTTGAATAGGAATTCAAATGGGAATGGAATTAGAGTTAATCGAATATTAGTTACTTGAATTAGAGTTAATCGATTAGAGTTATGCGAATTAGAGTCAATCGAATACTGGTTATTGGAATAGAGTTATCGAATATAGTTATTCGAAGGGGAGTTATCGAATATAGTTTACTCGAAGGAGAGAGTTATCGAATATAGTTTATTCGAAGGAGAGATTATCGAATGTAGTTTATTCGGAAGAGAGTTATCGAATATAGATTATTCGAGAGAGGATTATACATTTAAATTCGCCTATATCGAATGTAGGAAAGTACTTTTTACTTTCCGATTTTTAAATCAAGATTTATTTATGTAATAAATTAGTTATTTAATTATTTGTCCAAATTAAATAAATAAAAGTTATATTTAAGTTATTATATATATATCGGAAGTATGGGATTATAAACCTATTATTATAATCAAATGAATTCTATAAAGGAAGTGGATTCATAAATAGAATCCGAAAGTTACGTAAGGAAGTTTGTTGAAGATTTAAAAGGCGAACTTTGTCTATTTCGAGGTTAATAATGTTTTTTAGTTAAGGTCTGAGAGGTAATTATACCCCAACTTGATTGACTTCGTTTTTAACTAAGGAACGGTTAAGGTTCGATAGTGAACGTTGGTTAAGTGAATTTAGTTAATAAGTGTAATGGTTTGAGTGGGCATAGCGATGTTTTATTTAAACATCTGTTTAAATCCAATGAAGGAGTTTTGGAAATGTTATCCAAATAAGAATCAGAAATGTTTGTTAATATAGAAAATAAGAAATGGGAGTAAATATGGAAATATTTTCCAATGATTAATAACGTATATTTTCAAATATATGGAAACGGAGGTAGGAAAATAAATAATTGAATGGAAAATTAAATTAAAGGGGTCAGTGTTGATTGATGATTGATCGGTAAGTTTTCCATTTGGAAATACAACCGTTCTTTGCACACGTGTTTTTCTTTAATAGTTAAATCACCGACTATCAAAGTTTTTGACCATTTTTCCGTTGTCAATACGGAGAGACCGGGATCAGATATATTATCTGAAAACCACTCCGTATGGCATTAGCGTTGCAAATCAAATATGATGAAGATAATTGAAAACAGAGTTATGCAAGGGCTGTTCAGTAAATCCTAGGTAGAAGTTGCCTAACATGGATATACAGAATAGTGCCTTCAGTTTGTCCAGTCCTAGGACAACGTGTATGGACGAATGTCTGACAGAGTATATCTAATGGATCACGTAAGTTGATCGCTTCAAACGTATCCATGTTTGGTGGCAGAGGAATTCGTTTCTCTTAGCTTTATACCCGTGGTATTTTTGTGGAAATCAATTTGTGATTTGGCGGGTATGACGATGCGGCATTCAAAGTAAATTGGAGGAGTGATCTGTTAAAAGATACGTTATGACCTCAAGCCTCATCAACCGGGAAATGACAAAAATCGGGCAGGCAGCATGGCTATGTGGATCGCCCCAATTAGGGTGTATTATCACCATCTAGAGAATATTCATATTTGTTACTTCTTTTCGCTTCTGTATCTCCCGGGAACGGTTATGTTGCTAGCAACCATAGGTGACAATATATTCGATACACTTAAAAGAAATGAGTGGTCGGTCATATGTGGGCCAGATTGCAAGACGTTCTTGTTGAACCCAGTGCATTCCACTCTAGAGATACACTATCGGTAGGTGGTTCCATACCTTATCATAGTCGGAATCCAATCTCCAATAAGCGCCTGCGGTTTTGATTGTATGTTATATATATGTAGAGCGTGAGATGCAAGCGTTCTTCTAGATTGTTAATTATTTGTGATTAGACATTATTATAATATTAGAAAAGTATTGATTTTGAAAATGTTTTCGGTTATCGTAAGGTAAAAACCATCCGTGTTTATGTGTGGATCGGTCTTATGATTATCATTTCTTTGAAAAGGATTTTGAAAAGTTAAACCAAATGGTTGGAGTTTACTCACACCAGTCCCATGAATGACCCAGAGTTTTATTTTGTTTTGTTTCCCTAAACTCTTGGGTGCCCAAATTTGTACGGGCAGTCAAGTAGTCGGGATTTACTGATACACTAGATGGAGCTTAGAGTAGGAAGCTTTAGCAGCATTTTATAGCTATTGTTTATTTTCGCTGCGATGCAAGTGTTGTGCTCTAATATACTAAAACGGATTTGTGTTTCAATGTTATTTTGTATACTATATTTTATTCGTTCCGCTGTGAGATTCGTGTTACTCTAATGTTGTTGTGTTCTTCTTCTTCTTCTTCTATTCTAATTTTCTGTCTTATCTATTCTCACCCTCTAACTTCTTTCTATTAACTATCCGGTATTTTCGATGTCTGAATAGTCGACATTGGTATTTGTGTCTATTTTTGGAGTCGAAAATCCCTGGGTCGTTACAACACTGTTCACCCCCTCTAGTGTTAGTCGTGCCTTAAGCTCTGCATTCCGCGTTCCCTAACAAAACATATATGGTTTAACTTATATATTTGTCACATAATTTCATAAAATTTTTGAGTTATATTACCACAAATACTATTTGTAATTTAATACTAATTTTGATTCCTTATTTTATTAAGATTTATAAACTTGTATATTTAACTTAATATTATATATATATGATTTTTATGTCTTAAATATGTAGTTTAAATATAAGAGGTTATAGTTTAATAGTTTACTTTATATTACCAGATTTCATCAATATAATAGTGTTATAACTATAGATTTCTTTTAAAATTTTAACATATAAATAATTCTTTAGAAAATTAATATGTTTTGATTTCTAAAGTTTAAATTTAAATTTAATTCGTAGCAAAAGATTTATGTATATCTCATAATAAATTAAATTTTATGTCCTTTTAAAATTAGTTCTTATACATACAATTATCAATATATGTTTTACTTCACTGATAACAATTTTATATTCCCTTTAATACGATCTTAAATATTTACTATATTACTTTTAAAGAAGCAATCTACTAAGATTATTTAACTCCATATTTTTTATAATTCTAAATATTTTACTATCTATCATGAATATATTTTTAATCAACATTAAACTCTTAATTCATTAGTATCTTTAACCTAAGTCTAGAAATTAATGTATATTACATTTGTTGGACTCAAATAATTTATAGTATACATGTATATGCATAATAGTTAGATACTACTTTAAATATCTTTTGCAGAAATACATACCATCATCAATTCTTTCTACATACTATCATAATTTCATATCATACTTCATTTATTATAATACATGTCAAAATAAAATCATTCACATCACAAGTTTCATATCATTCAATATATCATCTCATATTGATTTGCATATGACATATTGTTCATACTGCATTATAACCAACATACTACACGCACTGCACTGCATGTTAACTTTTATCGCCACACATAACAAGTATATTGTATGAAGAGTTTTTGTCTAATTAGAAATATATAGGACTATTAATCAAATACGTGACATATTTATTTTGACTTGTTTGAATTGTTTAAATTGACTTGTCTGATTTGTTTGACATGAATAACTTGATTGACTTGTTTGACATGGTTGAATTTCATTAGTGGTTGATAGATATACATATGCACTTGTGGTTGATAGGAGTTTTATAGGTTTTTAGGATAAACAAACAGAAATATTTGGCTTTATGTTTGAATTTATTTGAATTGATGTTTTGTTACAACAAAACTTAAATTAGTTGATTGTTTGGATTAAAAAGCTTAAATATTGATTTGTCATTACTTAACTTATATCATATTTTTAAGGATCAGAATTATTTCTTAGTCTAGATTAAAATCTTATTATAGTTTTAAGGAAATTAGAGTTTAGGCTAGGTTTAGTCTTTTGTTATATTAAGGGGAGTTTTATAAGTTTCTAGGTTTAGTTGAAGGTTCAAGAAGTGTTCTTGAATTTACATATATTATTTTTATTTGGTTAATTTGGTCTGGATTGTTGATTTAATTAGAAAGTCTATAATAAGTAACATAATTAAAAATGATATAGACAAAAAGGATAAATATGTAAATCTAGGAAAGATGAATATGCCTAACTCGAGGTTAGATTGAGTTATGGTATAAGACTGCCTGGAACCGCCCGGCAAATCCAGCAACCATAACAGTACCTATCTAATGTGGGTGGTTACAGCATTGAGCCCAAAAAGGACCCGAGGTTAGACTGAGTTGCGGTGTAAATCTGCCCGGAACCGACCGGCACATCCAGTGATCGCAACAATATCTGTCTAATGTGAGTGGTTGGTGCTTTAAATGAATAATTTAAAGCTAAGAAACAGTTAAGCTAGAATGGGAGGGTTAAGTCCATAGGAACACTTAACCAACTTAACATGTTAACAAGACAAGATTTGTAGGGGTTAAATAACTGTTATAACATGTTGACTAGACAAGTGGGTGAGGTTAAGAAAAGTTTTAACCGTTATAACATGTTAACTAGACTAGAAGGTGGGGTTAAGTAAAATACACTTAGCCAATTTAACATGTTAACTAAACTAGAAGGTGGAGTTAAGTATACTTAAAACACTTAGCCATCATAGTGTGACAAATGAATAAGGTTAAGTTAAAACATGAAGGGACAATACTTAACCATTAGAACATGTGAATTAAACAGATGTTAGGGGTTAAGTTAACTATGGGAACACTTAAATAATACAAGATGAAGGTGTGGGGTTAAGTAATAAGAAATATTTAACCAATATAACTTGATTTGTGGTAGGGTTAAGTCAACATGAACTACTGATAACACTTAACTAGATTAACATGACAAATGAATGGGTTATGTTAACTTGAATTGACTAATGACACTTAACCAATCCAACTTGATGAGAAAGAGAACTAAGTAGTAAACCTTAGTTTAGAGGACTAAGTTGTAAACCTTAGTTAAGAAAATGACGGTTCATGAAACTAAGTATTAAACCTTAGTTAAGAGAACTAAGTAGTAAACCTTAGTAGAACACGAGAAGGAGCGAACGTACATCTGATCTTAAAGAAGGCTCCAACAAACTGGGTTACGAAGCACGCGGCTTCGAGGGGACGTGAGGGTACTCTTGGTATCCCTCTGTGAGGCTGCAGATGATCCGCCTGGGCTCACAGAGGTTAAGGTCTACATTAGAAGAACCAAGGGTATGCCTTGTTTGCAATATAAGGCAACCTAAATACTAGGATGGACCAGCGTGATTCGGCGAGACCAGTAGCCCTGTGATAGCAACCTGTCGTCTACCTACCATCTTTAGTCAGTCGAGATACGTACAGCGGAAAGGCGGAGAACTCCAAAAGACCATATACTTGCTATCTAGTTATGGGTGCGGATGGCCATAGGTTAGTGGGGCATAGAGGGCCTGCGTATAGTTCTCATTTTTCAAGGTGTGCCTTTCATTAGTTGGGGGAGGGGTCAAGTGGGACCATAGCCACTGGGAAAAACAGACCTTAGCATCTGCATCGGCAGATATCTAAAAGCACCCGACTGAGTTCCGTGTTTCTTGATTTGTCCTGCCACGAGACTCGGGTCGCACATATAGAGGACATGTGCATTTAGACAGCGATAACGATCCACGACACATACGTGGGGAAAGTCTAGGAACATATACCACTCTGGGTAGTGTGTCCTAGATTAGGGGCGACGTTCGATTGGTAGTGTAATCCCTAGTTGGACCTAGGTCGCGTAAACCCTAAAATCCGAGAAATGTTCAATAGGTAGCATAAACCCCAGTAGCCCTGAGTAGCGTTAACCCCAGTTGGATCTAGGAAGCATTCGATAGAAAACCCTAGATTAGATCTAGGTAATAAATAATAGATGTACACCTGAAAACAACCACAATTTCGGGGTTTGGATCACGTTATTGTTTTATCAGTTTATACAGATTACTAGTTGGACACTAGTTAGGTGGTGCAGAGATATAAAAACCAGAATAATAAAGTAATCGCGAAGCAGAGAAAAGTATGGAAGCATATTCAGTTTATCAGTATATTCAGCTTGTCGATAGATCCAGTTTATCAGTGCATTCAGTTTTATCTTGCCTTAGCATAGCATGTGTTATCTCATTAACCCTATCATCATGGTAGTGTCTTATATTCAGTTAATTCATGCCATGTTGCTTTTTACCTGTTCACATGCTGAAAGTTACTGAACTTACCAGACTTTATGTCTGACTCTGTTTTCTTTCGCTTTCTTGTCTTCCGTTCCCCCCCTCGGTTTGCATGGAGGGAATATTACTACTTAGCCCAGTTTTCTTTCCAACCTGAAGATTAGTCGAAGTTTTGCCCAGATTCTCTTTTCCATTGCTATGGCTGGCTCACGCTACATTGGGGAATATAAATGTTATTTTATGTTTCTTTATTTTGTAAGACAGTTATTCTGGTATTGGAAAATAATTGGTGTACAAACTATTTGATCAATAAAGTAAAGTTCTATTTTCCACTGTTTTAATTTTGTCTGTCTTGTAATTTATCTGTATCTTTTACCTATAACTCTCCACCGAAGTTAAGGTATTCCCTTTATGAGTAACCTTAACAGATATGGGGTGTTACACGTAGTATCAGGACTGAAGGTTACCGGACTAGATAAAAGATTTGAAAATAAAATAAAATTCAAAACGGTTTTTAAAGAAGCATTTTTTAAAAGAAAAGTTCTGTTTTAAAGGCATATTCGCCAAAAGCCACACGCACTATCTTCTGTTCCTATGTTTGAATATTTGTCCCCTTCTTTCTTGAGTCTTCGGGGCTCCTGGCTTTCTGGGAGGTAACCTCATCGCGGCACGGTTCCGTAGGCTTGATAAGACTACGATACCTATCGAAGGGCAAAGTAGTGCCCGACTTCCATCTATAGCCAAAGTAGTTTCACCTGCAGCTAGTTTTCTTTCAAGCTTTGGAGGGTTTTCCGTGCGATGGAGGCAGCTTTTGAGAAACTTGTCAATATGATTACACAAGGACGGTAAAGATGAGGATGAGGGAGTTTGGCTAGGGAGCTCAACGCAAGGATGAGAAGTTCATGGATATAAACTCGACTCACGAAGAAAGAAGGAATTATAAAACCTAAGACAAGAGGAAGTATCTTTTCCATGGTATAATAGGGCATATAATTAAGGACAAGGGCAAGGATGAGGGACAGGATTTTCAGAAGGGCGAGTACATGCTTTCACCGCCAGAATACCTGAGAGAGATAGTAAAAGTCTCTGTTGGAAAAGTTTAGCTCTTCATTTTGATCCACCAGTTAGTACTCTTTTGATCTTAGTGCTTCACATTTGTTCATATCTACTTCCATAGTTGAGTCTCTGCACCTTAGTACTTGTATAGTAGAAGATCCCAGTATTGTCTCAAATCCAATTGGTGGTTCGGCCCGTTTACCTTTGGTTTGTAGGGATTTGAGAATAACTATATTAAGTGTTGAGTTTAAGCGTAATGCTTATGTTTTTGGTTCCATGGGCTATGAGTTGATTCTAGGCATGGGTTGGTTGGCTAGTAATTCTGAAAGGAGGGTAGTTAGACTTTTGACTGGCCTTGGAAATACCCTCGAGATTCCGTGTAAAGAATCAGTTAGGCTTAGCTAGCTAGAATCACTTAATGCATTTATCGACGATTTGCAATCCGTTAGGGTAGTCCATAAGTACGTAGATGTTTTTGATTAGGTTAGGAGTTTACCCCTAAAACGCGAGATAGACTTCCGCATATATCCAGTTAACAATGCAAAACCAGTTATCCGATCAACGACAGTTTTGGAAATGAAGGTCAAGA
Source organism: Allium sativum (assembly GCA_030737875.1). Classification (NCBI taxonomy): domain Eukaryota; kingdom Viridiplantae; phylum Streptophyta; class Magnoliopsida; order Asparagales; family Amaryllidaceae; genus Allium; species Allium sativum. The sequence continues at coordinate 130,891,783 of CM060916.1, read as the reverse complement.
AGCTTCGCAATCGTGAAGATTAATTAGATAAGGTACAGAATAGTGAAGCTGAAGAAGATGCGACTTAGAAGACTGAAGACTAGATACACGCATCATACCCTTTTTCTTAAGGGTAAATCCTTGATCTCCTTTTTATAGGAATTTTATGCATACTTTCTAGATTTTAAGGTATATCCTCTAGGGCGTATCATCGATCCTTAGGTAGAAGCCAATAGATGTAAACATGTATTTGAAACACGTATTTGAAACATGTATTTGAAACATGTTATGATTGATGGTTGCAAATGGTTGCTCGTGGATGCATATACACACCATAGGCGCTAGAACGACTCAGTCACTTTCATATTGCATTCGCATGTATGTATTTGCTTAACGGATTTAACTTGATATGTTATCATATGGATGTTGCATATGGATGAATGGCTATGCACACATGTAGTATTTACATAACTAGGGATGCTTGCATACATGATTGGACGCATGGCACTGACATAATTCACATTAAGGAGGTCAACTGAATCAGTAGACCGCCTGATTTTGCATGAGATAAAGACATATACACACACTAAGCATATGAACATGAACGCATTAGAAATCTTTTTAAGGACAATGAATGCCTGTAATTGAATGGTTGAGTAGATGCGTGACTAGATGGTAGGATACATTCTTCCTAACTTGAAGATTTCGGGGACGAAATCCTTTTAAGAGGGGGAGAATGTAACACCCCGTAATTCTGTAACATTAAGTTTCACAAATTAAAGTATAATTAAATTTTAAAATAAGAATCAAGGGAAACGGGTTGCGCCATTGCGTTCGTCTTGAAATTCTGCTTGGAAGCGAGTCCGAGTTTTCGAGAAACGAAGTCCGTATGAGGGAGATATGACCCTCCGAAGTTTCAAGGATTTTCAGAACAGAAAAACAGCTCGAAATTCGAATTCAAATTCGAATTCAAAACCCAGAACAGGCTGGGCGGGAAATTTCCCGCCCAGGACCAGGTCGACCTGGGGGTCGACCATAGTGTCGACCTCCCAGGGACTAGGTCGACCATAGTGTCGACCTGGTGCCGAATCCCAGTTTTTGAACCTGATGCATTGCGATGTATTTAGACATGTTTTCAGTCTAGATTCGTCCGCCTAATCCTATATAAACAGCCCCCTAGCCCCATTCTCTTTACACCATTTTATTCTCTCCTTATGTTGCCATTGGAATATTTGAAATAAATAAATTAAAATAAAACACGAAGACTATTCTTGAAGACTACAGCTAGGAATTGCATATTGAAGATTCAGATAAAGTTAAAGCTTTAAGGAAAGAAGCAAGGGCTGATTCAATGGCTTCGGGCAACGTCACACAAATCATGGAAAATCATCTCAACGCTATCTGATTTTCTTTTTCTAAAACCGATCAATGTAAGTCAGTTACTTTTTAGATTTGAACGTTTAGATTTATTTGTGGCATGACATTAAGTGAATACAAGAATATGTCTGATCCTCTCATTTGAATCTGTGCTTGTATATGCATTTGGATCTAATTAAGAACTATTGTGATTAATTACCGATGAGACTGTGCCTATGCCTATGACATTGAAAACTATTGTTAATGGCCTAAGACTATGACTGTGAACATAAGACTATGCCTATGCCTATGACTATGAACAGAAGACTAATGCCTACGACCATGATTTATGGCTATGAGACTATTTCCTATGACTACGAACATAAGACTATTGTCTATGACCATGACTTTGAAATTATTACAGTTAATTGCCTATGACTATTTAGGATAATTGCCTAGGACTATTTTGGTTAATTATCCATGACTATTATGGTTAATCGCCAATGATTCATAAATATGAGATTTCTACCTATGAACATGACTATGACTATTGTGGTTAATCGCCTAAGACTATTATGGTTAATGGTTTATGCCCATAACATTATAGTTACAAACCATGTTGTACACCGAGCTGGCATTTTGTTGGATCTCATACGTAGAGTGTGACTTGCTTAGTTTATTCCTATTCGCTGTTATGTACACCAAAACCATTGGATCCATTATCCTTGTATTTGGCTCGCTTTTGCATGCCTATTCTTTTATGTCAATTCTCGTGTTTATCCTCTATTCCCTTTTTAGATTCATTTCATGAGTATTTAGAAAACTTGTGAAATCATGGTATACGAACGTTATGAATGCGGGGTTATTTGGGTATAACATGAAATCTACATTATTTGGCATAATTTAGAGCATGTATTATAACATGACTATTAGATGCAAATTGGGGCAATTTGACGTGAATTATAGAAAATGTAATTTGATATATTGAATCTAGTATTGGCAAGTAACCTAAGCTTTAGGCATAAATTGTAAATTAGAGTGTCAAATCTAGTTTTGACATGAACTGCAAATGGGAATACTAGATCTAAATTGGCATAGAACTGCAGGTTAGGTTAAACGATAGGTAAATCAAGATTTGGGCCTCGAATATAGGTATGTGAGTGGGCATGACAAATGAATATGATATAGGCCAAATTTGTTTAAAAGAGTTGTTAGCAATTTACATGTAGACAAAAAGGATAAATATGTAAATCTAGGAAAGACGAATATGCCTAACCCGAGGTTAGATTGAGTTACGGTATAAGACTGCCCGAAACCACCCGGCAAATCCAGCAACCGTAACAATACCTATCTAATGTGGGTGGTTAGAGCATTGAGCCCAAAAAGGACCTGAGGTTAGACTGAGTTGCGGTGTAAATCTGCCCGGAACCGACCGGCACATCCAGTGACCGCAACAGTATCTGTCTAATGTGAGTGGTTGGTGCTTTAAATGAATAATTTAAAGCTAATAAAAAGTTAAGCTAGAATGGGAGGGTTAAGTCCATAGGAACACTTAACCAACTTAACATGTTAACAAGACAAGACTTGTAGGGGTTAAATAACCGTTATAACATGTTGACTAGACAAGTGGGTGAGGTTAAGAAAAGGTTTAACCGTTATAACTTGTTAACTAGACTAGAAGGTGGGGTTAAGAAAAATACACTTAGCCAATTTAACATGTTAACTAGACTAGAAGATGGAGTTAAGTAAACTTAGAACACTTAGCCATCATCGTGTGACAAATGAACAAGGTTAAGTTAAAACATGAAGGGACAATACTTAACCATTAGAACATGTGAATTAAACAGATGTTAGGGTTAAGTTAACTATGGGGAACACTTAACCAATACAAGATGAAGGGGTGGGGTTAAGTAATAAGAAATACTTAACCAATATAACTTGATTTGTGGTAGGGTTAGGTGAACATGAACTACTGATAACATTTAACCAGTTTAACATGACAAATGAATGGGTTAAGTTAACTTGAATTGACTAATGACACTTAACCAATCCAACTTGATGAGAAAGAGAACTAAGTAGTAAACCTTAGTTAAGAGGACTAAGCTGTAAACCTTAGTTAAGAAAACGACGGTTCAGGAAACTAAGTATTAAACCTTAGTTAAGGGAACTAAATAGTAAACATTAGTAGAACACGAGAAGGAGCGAACATCCATCTGATCTTAAAGAAGGCTCAAACAAACTGGGTTACGAAGCACGCGGCTTCGAGGGGACGTGAGGGTACTCTTGGTATCCCTCTGTGAGGCTGCAGACGATCCGCCTGGGCTTACAGAGGTTAAGGTCTGCGTTAGAAGAACCAAGGGTATGCCTTGGTTGCAATATAAGGTAACCTAAAGACTAGGATGGACCAACGTGATTCAGCGAGACCAGTATCCCTGTGATAACAACTCGTCATCTACCTACCATCTTGAGTCAGTCGAGATACGTACAGCGGAAAGGCGGAGAACTCCAAAAGACCATATACTTGCTATCTAGTTATGGGTGTGGATGGCCATAGGTTAGTGGGGGCATAGAGGGTCTGCGTATAGTTCTCATTTTTCAAGGTGTGCCTTTCATTAGTTGGGGGAGGGGTCAAGTGGGACCATAGCCACTGGGAAAAGCAGACCTTAGCATCTGCATCGGCAGATATCTGAAAGCTCCCAACCGAGTTCCGTGTTTCTTGATTTGTCGTGCCACGAGACTCGGGTCGCACATATAGAGGACATGTGCATCTAGACAGTGATAACGATCCATGACACATACGTGGGGAAAGTCTAGGAACATATACCACTCTAGGTAGTGTGTCCTAGATTAGGGGCGACGTTCGATTGGTAGCGTAATCCCTAGTTGGACCTAGGTCGCGTAAACCCTAAAATCCGAGAAATGTTCAATAGGTAGCATAAACCCCAGTAGCCCTGAACCCTGGTTGGATCTAGGAAGCGTTCGATAGAAAACCCTAGATTAGATCTATGTAATAGATGTACACCTGAAAACAACCACAATTTCGGGGTTTGGATCACGTTACTGTTTTATCAGTTTATACAGATTACTAGTTGGACACTAGTTAGGTGGTGCAGAGATATAAAACCAGAATAACAAAGTAATCGCGAAGCAGAGAAAAGTATGGAAGCATATTCAGTTTATCAGTATATTCAACTTGTCGACAGATCCTGTTTATCAGTACATTCAGTTTTATCTTACCTTAGCATAGCTTGCGTTATCTCGTTAACCATATCATCATGGTAGTGTCTTATATTCAGTTAATTCATGCTATGTTGCTTTTTACCTGTTCACATGCTGAAAGTTACTGAACTTACCAGACTTTATGTCTGACTCTGTTTTCTTTCGCTTTCTTGTCTTCCGTCCCCCCCCCCCCCCCGGTTCGTAGGGAGGGAATATTACTACTTAACCCAGTTTTCTTTCCAAGCTGAAGATTAGTCGAAGTTTTGCCTGGATTCTCTTTTCCACTGCTATGGCTGGCTCATGCTACATTGGGAAACATAAATGTTATTTTATGTTTCTTTTTTTTGTAAGACATATATTCTGGTATTGGAAAATAATTGTTGTACAAACTATTTGACCAATAAAGTAAAGTTCTATTTTCCGCTATTTTAATTTTGTCTGTCTTGTAATTTATCTGTATCTTTTACCTATAACTCTCCACCGAAGTTAAGGTATTCCTTTTGTGTGTGACCTTAACGGATGTGGGGTGTTACAGCAAGGCCATCATATAACCGTAAAATCGATATTTGATACATTGACATTATGGATAATAATACTAGCATTAGCAATAACATCGGATATTCTGAAGTCCAATCAACTGCTAGACCACCCTTCTTTAATGGAATGAACTATAGTTACTAGGCTTCTCGAATGAGAATATACATGCAACTTAATAGCTATGATGTGTGGAATATTATTAAAAAAGAGTATACATCACCTACTACTGCATACACTGAATGGTCAAATATTGAGAAAAATGAAGCTACTGCAAATGCTAAGGCCATGAACATGCTACGTTGTGCTCTAGATAGAAATGAGTTCAATAGGATTTGTATGTGCAACACTACATATGAAATCTGGAGAACACTTAAGATTACTCATGAAGGCACTAACAAAATTAAACAAAGTAAAATATCCATGCTCAAGAATCAGTTTCGAAATTTTAAGATGAATGAAATCGAATCCATAAATGATATATAGTCATGTTTTCAAAATATTTACCATTCTTTATTAGGACTAAGAGAAATATATTCTGACTTTGACATAGTTTCAAAAATCTTGAATTCTTTAACGGATGAACGAGAGAGAAAAGTATTAGCAATCGAAGAAGCTAATGATCTCACTGCCATGAAATCGGAAGAATTGATCGGCGATCTAATGTCTTATGAAGTAAATTTGCAAGCAAATAAAGCACAGGTACAAGATAAGAAAATTTTAGCTTTCCATGTAGAAAAAGAAGATTGCGATTCAGATGAAGAAGATATAGCATTTGTTGATAAGAATTTTAGAAAATTTCCAAAATACCAAAAGAGTTAAAGCAAGAATATAAAGAAGACTTCATCAAAAGAACCTGATTCGGCTCTAGTAGAATGTTTCAACGGTCATAAGACCAGACACTACCAAAAGAATTGTCCAAAGCTAAAAAGAAATTGCAAAAATGAAAAATCAAAGAAACGAGCTTTTTCAGTCACTTGGGACAACTCGGATTCATTTTATGAAAGTGATAGTGACAGCGATAATGAGCAAGCAAACGTGTGTTTTATAGCTAAGGACAACGATGTAAGTGATTTTACTTTTGATGAATTAGTAGAAATTAATACTGAAATCTTAGAATTTAGGAAAATGTTTAAAAGAAAAATTAAAAAAGCTAACGAAGATAATAACAAACCCGAATTTGAGAGAGACCCTTTGAAAGATGAAAAATAAATCGTAGAAGAAGAAGTTAGAAAATTACAAGATTCTCTTTCAAATGCAAATTCCATTTCTTTGTTTAGTCAATTAGAAATTTAAAAGAATAAAAATGATTTATTGGTTTCTAAAAATCATTATTTAAATAATAAAGTTAAAATTATAGAGTTAGGAAACTCTAGTTTGAAAACTAAGTTAGAAAATATTTCTAAAAATGTAAATAATTTTAACAAGGGTAGAGAGAATTTATCTAAAATTTTAGAAAATTCTTAATTGGATTTTAATCAAAAAGGACTTGGATATAATAATAAAATAAATTCAAAAAGAAAATCCAATTTTAGAAATTCTAAAATTAAATCGAAAATTTCTAGTAGTAAAATAAATATTTCTACTAAGAAAAAATATTCGGATAATATTAGTATATGGATTCCAAAGACAAATAATATTCTTATTAGGAGTAAATATATTAAAAACTTTTTATTTTCTGTTCATTTTAATAATAATTATTTTTTTCAAATAGGAATCTAAGCCCTCTTGGGTTTGGCTTCCTAAGACTTAACCCTTAGGACCTAAACAGAGGAAGTGGGTACCAATGAAATTTGTTGATTTATTTTTTGCAGGTCCCACTCGACAGAAACAGAGGAAAATGGATGCTAGACAATGGTTGCTCAAAACATATGACAGGAGACAAAAAAATGCTATCAAATATTACTCACTCAAAAGGAGGTATTGTCACATTTGGAGATATTCCAAAAGATACACATCGGCAAAGGCGATGTGAGCAATTACGGTAAATCTAATTCACCTCTTATTTTGGATGTTTTATTAGTTAAGAATTTAAAACACAATTTATTAAGTATAGGTCAATTATGTGATAAAGGTTTTTAAATAACATTTTCTAAAAATAAATGTGGTATATTTGATTCCAATCAATATCTTATTTCTAAAAGAAATCGAGACAAAAATATTTATATTTCAAATATGGCAATTAATAATAATCCGAGCATGTGTTTATTAGCCAAAGATAATGATCCTTGGTTATGGCACAAGCGATTTTGTCATATTAACTTTAAAACAATAATCAGTTTATCTAAAAATGATCTTGTAAGAGGATTACCCAAAATAAAATTCAAAACTGAAATTTATGTGATGCTTGTCAACTCGGAAAGTTAACAAAATCCCCTTTTAAATCTAAAAAGGTTATATCAACCCTACAACTACCTGAGTTACTACACATGGATTTATTCGGACCAACCCATGTTCAGTCCAAAAATCATAGTAGATATGTGTTTGTAATTGTTGATGATTTTTCAAGATACACTTGGACTATGTTCTTAAAGAATAAAAGCGATACTTTTTATATTTTTAAGAATTTCATCAAACAAATTCAAAATCTAACTAATTTAAAAATAAAGAACATACGAAGTGATCATGGAGGAGAATTTGAAAATGAGAAATTTGATTTATTTTGTCAAAAGAAAGGAATTTTTCATAATTTTTCATGTCCTAGAACTCCACAACAAAATGGAGTTGTAGAACGTAAGAATAGAACTTTATAAGAATGTGCGAGAACATTATTAAACGGAAGTACACTACCAAAACATTTTTGGGCTGAAGTAGTTGTAACAGCTTGTTATGTTTTAAATCATGTTTCCATTCGCCTCTTACTAAAAATACTCCATACGAGCTTTTTACTGGCAGAAAACCAAATATATGTTATTTTAAAGTTTTTGGATCAAAATGTTTTATTTTAAATACCGAAGATCAACTTGGAAATATGATTCAAAATCTGACGAAGGAATATTCTTAGGATATTCTGAACAAAGCAAGGCTTATTGTATTTTCAATAAAAGAACAAGTAAAATAAAAGAATCACTTCATGTTTTGTTTGATGAAAAATTTATTCAAAATTATTTAAAAACAGATATTATAATAAGTAACTCTTCTTACGATGATGATTTAATAATAAATAGAGAAGATGAAAACATTGTTCATAATAACACAGAGAATAATACTATATAAATTCAAGATAATAATCATGTTAATGAAGTCGGATCTCCACCCCGAATATTACGAGATCATCCAACGCAAAATATTATTGGAGAAATAACTTCAAACATTATAACAAGAAGTCAACTTAATTTGATAAGTAATGAAGCCTTCTTATCAAATATCGAACTCAAAAATCCTAAAGAAGCATCAACAGATGAAAATTGGATAATTGCCATGCAAGAAGAATTAAACTGTTTGAAGGTAATGAAGTCTGGGAATTAGTTCCAAGACCAAGTGATCAAACTGTCATTGGAAAGGTTTACAAAAATAAAGCAGATGAATTGGGAAATATCCCTAGAAATAAAGGTAGACTTGTTGCACAAGGTTAATCAAGAAGAAGGCATAAATTATGAAGAAACTTTTTCTCCAGTTGCACGACTAGAAGCAATTTGAATATTATTAGCATACGCTTGTCATCATAAATTTAAACTATATCAGACGGATGTTAAAAGGGCTTTCTTAAATGGCTACGTTAAAGAACGTGTATATGTTGAACAAGCTCCACTATTCGCTCATGAAAAATATACTGATCATGTTTATAAACTGAAAAAGGCATTATATGGTTTGAAACAAGCACCTCGTGGTTGGTATGATCATTTCAAAACTTACCTGTTAGATTCAGGATTTCAAATTGGAAAGGTTGATCAAACACTGTTTACCAAAGATATTCTAGTAGTTCAAATATATGTAGATGACATTATCTTTTGATCAACAAATGATCAATTATGTCAAGAATTTTCAAAAACAATGACCAATGAATTTGAAATGTCACATATGGGAGAACTTTCTTACTTTTTGGGATTACAAATTAAGCAATTGCCAGATGGAATTTTCGTTAATCGAGAAAAATATTGTACTAATTTAAAAAAACGTTTTTGGAATGGAAAACACGTCAAGTAAACCTACGCCAATGAGTACATGGACGCATTTAGAAAAAGATGAAAAATGTAAAAGTGTCGATCAAAAGTTATATCGAAGCATGATAGGTTCACTTTTATATCTAACAGCAAGTAGACTGGACATTATGATGAGTGTTTGCGTATGTCCAGATTTCAAGCTAATCCAAAAGAATCACATTTAAGAGCAGTTAAACGAATATTATGATATTTAAGTAGTACCAAAGACTTTGGACTTTCCATCGAAAAGACCGTTCCTTTGAATTAGTTTCATATAGCAATGCGGATTTTGGAGGATCACGAACGGATCATAAAAGTACAAGTGAAACATGCCACTTTATTGGTAAATCACTTATATCTTGGTTTAGCAAAAAGCAGATTTGTGTTTCGTTATCAACATGCGAAGCTGAATACATATCTGTTGCACTAGCTTGTGCTCAGGTATTGTATATGTAGCAAACACTAAAGATTTCAATATAAATTTGTCAAATTCCATCATCTATTGTGACTATACAAGTGCAATAAATTTATCTAAGAATCCGGTAAACCATTCCAGAACTAAACACATTGGCATCAAACATCATTTCTTGGGAGATAATATTGAAAAACAAACAATTAATCAGAATTCGTTAACTCGGAAAATCAAATTGCATATATCTTTACTAAACCCCTTTTAGAGAATCATTCATTAAACTCCGACAAGAACTAGGAATTGTATCATTCAAAGATCTCTAAACAGTTCTTCGAATATCATGTGCTTATAATGTCTTACTCTCTTTCTAATCGATGACAAAGGGGGAGAAATATCTCTCATGCTATCCATGTTATATACCATTATTATGCTTTTATATTTTCCATACTATTGGAACTTGTGCTAACATTTAAATACAGTAATCAAATGGTAAGGTTATAAAATTTATGAACTAACAAATTTGTGCAGAAATTCAAGGGGAGCTATACATTCGGGGGAGGGGGGAATCCAAAGTATTGTCATCAATCAAAAAGGGGGAGAATGTTGAATAACAAGATTTTGATCGATGCCAACAAATAAAGCTACAATGGGAATCGAATCGTAAAGATAAGGTTATATATATACACTGAGTCGCGTTAGAATTATGTTAAAATCTATCCTCAAGTATACATGAATGTGCTAATCAATTTTTATACATACACACACACACACACACACACACATATATATATATATATATAATTAAAGCCTTAAAAAGCGAGATATGTGCAGAAACTGGCCTACCAGTCGACTGGTAGGAAATATACCAGTCGATTTGTCATGCTGTTTTTGCACATAACAGCTAGTTTTAACAGTTTTAATTAAATAATTTAATTCTACCAGTCAACTGATGATTTTTAACCAGTCGACTGATTCGACCCAGAAACTATTTTATAAAGAGTCATCAATCTTCATGAAGAGATTCCTCTTCATTAATCATAGGAAATGGACATAACTTTTTATGGAAACTATTCATGAAGGATTGCTACTCTTATACTACTATATAAACAAGTTTAATCATGTTTTACAACCACCTAACCTTTCCGAATTTTACCGATTTTCTGATCATCATTCTATTCTCTGCATTTACATTCTTTGCATTTAAAAAGCTCTCCAATTCAAATACTTGTTGAATCCGTGAATCAGTTTAATATCATTTGTTTCAACAAGCAATATTCTTCTTTAAATCTTCGCATTCAAAGCATATACTCGAGGATCAGATTATAGAAGGTTGTACTTAAAATATTGGCTATGCGTGTTGATTCAAGAACACAAATCAGAAGTCAAACACTTGTAATTTTTGAAGACCTGTGTAGTTGCTCAGGCGAGAGGCATCCTTGTTGGGGCTCGAGTGTACTAACCTATTCCTCCGGGCTAAGAGAGGGCGTTGTTAATGAATTCCGAAGAGGAGTTTCGGAAATGGACGTAGTGCGGGAAGTCTGAGCCAGTATAAATTTCCTGGTGTCACTTTACTTTACTTCCCGCATTTACTTTGATTGTGATATATCTCCGTAGTTTAGATTTTATTTAACTATTGCATATCACTTAACTAGCATATCACATATATTTCCGCTATATCCATATAGATCCTTTAAGTCATACATATCGACTCTTTTCAGCTAACACTGCACTTGAGTCTGCTTTAAACTTTCAAGTCCAACATGATGTAGAGACCCGAGAGCTTAAGACGAAAGTAACCAAACTAAAAAAGGTGCAAGAAGCTTTTGGCAACCAAGTGCTTTCATTTTATACCCAAGTTCTCTGATATCGGGTCTTATCATGGGTTGTTGATTACCCGCAAATGCTAGCCGACATCTTGGAATTGTTTGTGGATGAAAAGAGGAAGGCTTTTTCATAGGGTGTGGTGAATGAGGAGACGAGGACCTAATTTTTGAGGGGCTATAAGTTGGAATTCCTTGTTGAGTGTAGGTGGCTTTTGAAGGAAAAGGAGGATGCAGAGTAATTGAGGCTAAGGGGAAAATTGATTATGGATGGGGAACCTGTCATGGGTAAGGGAGATGAAACTTCCATGTAATCAGCCAGTCGACCACCCCTACAGTAGATCCTCCTATTATAGAAGCAATCATTCTGCCTCCTCTTGCTATGTCTTTAGAGATAGTCTAGGAGTACAATCCTGATGAATTACAATGCTTCGTACGAAACCGCTAACTCCTGTTCCTGAGGCCAAAACTCCCGCTACTCTTGGGGACGCTTCAACTGAGTATATTTCTCTTCTCTCTCCTCAACTTCAGAAAGTGATCATAACATGTTGTCTAGAAGTCGGGCTTCCTGTCGAGAGCCCCGTTACTCCACCAAGATTGACTATTGCTCTTTCTACTTCACATACACCTTTGGCGAAGACAACCTATGAGGCAAAAACTAATATAGCTGAAGAGCAACAAGTTCCCCCGGTAGGGAAGAAGGAAGAAATGATAGACAAGCTCAAAAACTTGGACAACAAAGAGAATCCGGCCGAACGCAATGATGATGTTGTATACACTAACGAGTCAGGGAAGACCGGTTCTTTGAGCATCACATAAATGAAGGCCCAAGATGAAGGAAAGCTCCTAGATCTCAAATTTGAGTCATCCTCTAGAATTCTTATCATCATGCTACTACAACTTATTTCTCCTTCCAACATAGACACGCCAGTCCAACAAACCAAGCCTTTGATGCTGGGCAAGCACCATAGGAAGAAGTAGATAATCCTACATCAGGGGCTAAGGAGTCCCCTACTGAGAAATCATCCCGGAAGTGCATTCCAATTGAGGGGAGCGGACTGGAATGAATAATTCCAAGACAAATGATAAGCCATCGAAGCCATAGTAGGCTAATCTTTTATTTTGTCCTTAGGCCCTTTGTTGTTGTTGTGAGTGCGACCCTCGCGTTTTTTCTTGTAATCTTGTACAAAACCTAAAATATTAATAAAGCAATGCTTTTTTCAAGCATGATTATGTCGCTTTCTTTTCATTGTACTTTAGATTTTAATTTTTGTAAGTCAAGTATAAGTCATAAGAAATTATAAATTGAAATTATTGTCAAGTGTCAAGTTTTGTGACACTAAGTGTCATGGTACTAGGTGACATAGTACCAAGTGTCGTACTTCGGATGTATAGTGTACATGCTTCCAATTAACTTTGAATCATGAGTTGCTTCCGAGACGTGTTCAAAGTTAATTCATAATTCTAAACTTGTACCCCCAACGTCGGTGGGTTCAAGCTAAGTCAATTGGACATCTAGTCCTTAAGTCTTCTACACTTCTACCACCACTTAGAGTTTGATGGAGTTGGCGCGGATGTCATAGAATCATCCTTTGTACTCTCCCAAAGTCGACATGGGTTAGAGTTGCAAGTTTAGCAGTCTAAAGTTGTGGTGCACCATTCACGCCAACCCTAGTTGTTTTATACTCTTTCTCAAGTCGTGAGAGTTAGAGTTATTCATGTGAATGGTTGTATAATATTCGCTTTGGCCTTGTTCCTACACTTTAGTTCCTAAAGTGCGGATCATCATTCCAAGCATTGACGTCAAGCTCGAATTTAATCAACTCTTATCTGACTAGTCGTGGAGGTAACTTAGCTCGTCAAAACTTGAGCCGATGAACGTCATTTTGGGAATTAGTCATTCCCTTCGTTCAAACTTTGGCATAGGTTAGTCGAATCACAAAACATAGGCAAATTAGTAAACGCGTACATTGAGCACGGAAAGGAGCTTTTGTTTATAAACAATTGGCGAGTCATACTTTATTACATAGTTGGAAAATGAAATAACAATTTGAAAAGAAATAAATGCCTAAGTAAAATAAGGCTGCAAGTGCTCAGCGTTCCATGCTCTTTGGAGATCATTACTATCAATAGTTATTAGCTTGAAAGTTCCATCGAATGACGTAAGGTCCTTCCTATCTTGGGCCTATGTGAACTGGAGCCGGGAATATGCACTTCTATATGAGGTCGCAAGGCTTAAAGGTTCTGAGCTTAACCTTCTTGTTGTAATATCGGACGACTTGTTGTTTATGCGCTGAAGCACGCAAGTTAGCCTCCTCTTTTTTCTCGTCAATCTTGTCAAGTGATTCTAGGATAAGTTCCTTATTAGTCAAAGGATCATAGTACAATGTACGATGAGAGGAGACTTCGAGCTCCACAGGTAACATCGCCTCAGAGTCGTAGGATAGCGCGAATGGAGTGTGACCAGTCGTAGACTTATCGGTTATTTAATATGCCTAAAGGGCTAATGGTATCTCGTCAACCTACTTACCTTTAGCCCGCTCCGATAGCTTCTTTCGGATGGACTTTATGATCTTATTCATAGCTTTGATGTGTCCATTGAATTACAGGTGTGAAACTGTGGAGTGTTTCTTTTTAATGTGTTGTCATCGACAGAAATCCCTAGACTATTGAATTGGGCCTTTATCAGGAATGATAGTCGTAGGTAGTCTAAGTCGATATATGATGTTTTTAATGATGAAGTTAATCACCTGCTTTGTCGAGATCATGGGTAGTGGTTCAGCTTCGGCCTACTTCATGAAGTAGTCAACTACCACGATCGCATACTTTACTCTACCCTTGAAAATTGGAAAGCTTCTGATGATATCTATCCCTCAAACTACAAATTGCCAAGGACTAATCATCTGGGTGAGCTGAGTTAGTGGAGATCGTGGAATTTTTGCAAACCTCTAACACTTGTCGCAACATCATGAATAATCATCCGCATCTTGATTCATGGTAGGCCAAAGATAGCCATATCTGAGTATCTTCTTTTCCAGAGTTTGACCCCGGTGTAGTCGCCACATTCGCCTTCATGAACTTCTTGCAACACGCGCTTTGCATCGTCGTTAGCAAGACACTGGAGTAAAGGACTTAGAAGCCTTACAAAGTGTCTCCCTAGTTGAAAGATCTCAAAGCTTTGTGTAACATCCCGGATTTTCTACAATTTAATAATTAATTAATTTAATTATTTTAATATAATGGCTTGGTAATTTAATTAGCTTAAACTAAATAATTGTGATTTATATTTATTTAATGTAAATATTGGGATAATAATATATTTATTTCCAAAGTAGTCGAAAATAGTTGAATTGGCAATATTGGGTAAAGTGGATAATTTAAGATATTTGATTCAGTTTAGAATTGAATTATAATAACAAATATATTATTTAAATGACAGTTGAACGTATTAATTATAATATAATTATAATCGAACTCGTAACGTCACGGTAGTTCTTAAAAATGAGTTCTGAACTTCAAACGATTATACAGGATTCGTTTTAAGTCAGATTTCTTGAAAAAAGAAATATTGGAATCTATTATGCTATATTTTTCTAATGGAAGTGGAAAATAAAGATTTCATCTTGTAGATTTTGAGTTATGTCCAAATCAAATTTGCAAATAGTCGTTATGGAATTTTTTATAAGCCATAATGGTATATTTAATTATAATTAAATATTGGTTTCGAACTTGGACAACATTTTTGAGACGTATACTTAATTTAATTTATAGATTTTTCTGCAATTTTTATTTTGGAAAAAATAAGCTATTTTTCGTTTAATGTATTTTTCACCATATATCAGCATTTTTGAAATTTCACAAAATTAGTTAATTTGTTTATTTTATTAGAGATTTAGAATCATGACACAATACTTGACCCAACTGTAATTTCATTTTTGTCTATAACGGCTCGTACGCAAACGGAATGTTATGTAACTAGGTACACTTTTCCTTAGCTAAAAAGCCATGGTTGATTCTATATATACGTCCAGTCACGTACGCATCGCAGCTCATAGCTTTTCATTAAATACTCAGCCGTCATTGCATCTACAAACCTAGCAACTGGGTACTGCCATCCTATTCTCTAGCCTATGTTCAATTTATCTTCCTCACATTGGCACATTTGTTTGCTATTTTATTCCTTAGTTTCCAAGTATATGCCCAGTATACATATCGTTCACGCCTGAAACAAAAGAGAGACTATAGCTAGAATAAAAAACACACCAGATATGAGCCATCCTATGTTATTTACATTCCGAACTGTCACCTAAAATGTACAGCTGCCCTAAGTTAAAAATGTGCAAACAAAGTAAATGTTAAACAAGTGCACACCTAGGCGCGTACATATTCAGAAAAGGAAATGAAAACATAATGGGGTTGGTTCAAATCAAATAACACGTCTCCCGACCTACTTGCCTATATGAGAATACAGTGCCTATTACTTAGTCACCAAGATTATACAAACCTTAACCTAATAAACTCTGCCTAATGTACTGCCTACATCCATCACAACACGTATTATCCCCGACCTACACTTGTAGTCAACTCAGCTATACTGTGCACTCCTTGGCCACCACGTATTGAAATCTATATAAACATACATCTTCTCTACCTTTTTCTTCTTCTGGAAAATAAACAGAGAACTTCATTTTTAATTTAAATTCTTACTACATTTTTATAAATTAATTCGTGCAGCCTAAAATCATGAAAACTATATTCTCGACATCTATGAAGCAAGCACTTCAAGCTCGTGTCTGGTTTTTGCAACTCGACGTCATATATGGAATGTTGAAAAGAGTTAGTAAATCCAGGGTTTGAGTTTTTGAGTGTTTGAAGCATTAAGGAGAGAAAAGAATTCCGTTTATGGATTCACGGGATCGAATGGCAAGTACTGGCAAAGTTTTGGGGAGTTCGATGACAAAAAAAAATCGGAATTTTTTCCTCGGCAGCTCACGTACGGTTCGGAAACCATGAGGAGCAGGCATGCTTCAAGCTGGGTATGAAGGGGATGAGGACGGAGAGCATTGAAGGAGATGAGTTGCGGTGATTCTCGTTTGCATTTTCATGGAGTAAGGGGGAGGAACGGGAGCTGTGAAGTTTTGGAAATGGTGAGATATTGGTATACCAGAGTGCGGTTTTAAATAGGTGTAACAACCCACATCCGTTAGTGTCACTCACAAAAGGGAATGCACTAAGTTCTGTGGAGCATTTAGGGTAAAAGATGCAGATAAATTACAAGACAGATAGAAATTAAATAGCGGAAAATAAAACTTTGCTTTATTGATAAAATAGTTTGTACAATGATTTCTTTACAATATCAGAGTATCATCTGTCTTACAAAATAAAGAAGCATAAAACAACATTTATATTCCCCAATTTTAGCAAGAGCCAGCCATAGCATCTGAAAGAGAATCCAAGCAAAACTTCGACAAATCTTCAAGCTGGGAAAGAGTGACAGTCCAACTTAACCTGAGCTATACTATTCCCTCCTTTACTACCTGGGGGGGGGAACGGAAGAAAAGAAGACGAAAGAAAAACAGAGTCAGACATAAAGCCTGAGTAAGTTCAGTAACTTCTAGCATGTGAACATGGAAAAACAAAACGACATGAATTAACTGAATACAAGATAACACCATGATGATAGGGTTCGCAAGATTAGACAAGATTAACACAAGATATGCTAAGATAAGATAAACTGGATATGTTCTAATATTTTCGCCGCTTCGCTATTTCCTTGTTATATTGATTTCTATATCTCTGCACCACCTAACTAGTGTCCCAACTAGTAACGATAACGTGATCCCAATCCCTGTATTTTCCGTTGCCTTCAGGCATACATTTATTATTTATTACCTAGATCTAATCTAGGGTTTTCTATCAAGTGCTTTCTAGATTCAACTAGAGTTTACGCTATTTGCTGAACGCTTCTCGGATTCAGGGTTTATGCCACCTAGTCCAACTAGGAATTATACTACCTCTCGAACGATGCCCCCAAGTCTAGGACACACTACCTAGAGTGGTATATGTTCCTATACTTCCCCACGCATGTATCGCGAATCGTTGTCGCTTGTCTAGATGCACATGTCCTGTAATGTGCGGCCCGAGTCCTGTGGCAGGGCAAATCGAGAAACACAGAACTCGGTTGGGAGCTTTCAGATATCTGCCGATGCAGATGCTAAGGTCTGTTTTTATTCCAGTGGTTATGGTCCCACTCGACCCCTCCCTCAACTAATGGAAGGCACACCTTGAAAAATGAGAACTATACGCAGGCCCCCTATACCCCACTATCCTATGGCCATCCTCACCCATAACTAGATAGCAAGTATATGGTCTTTTGGAGTTCTCCGCCTTTCCGCTTCACGTATCTCGACTGAATCAAGATGGATGGTAGACGACGAGTTGCTATCACAGGGCTACCGTTTTCTCGCCGAATCACGCTGGTCCATCCTAGTCTTTAGATTGCCATATATTGCAACCAAGGCATATCCCTGGTTCTTCTAACGCAGACCTTAACCTCTGTGAGCCTAGGAGGATCATCTGCAGCCTCACAGAGGGATACCAAGAGTACCCTCACGTCCCCTCAAAGCCTCGGGCTTCGTAACCCAATTCGTTGGAGCCTTCTTTCTACTCAGACGGACATTCGCTCCTTCCCGTGTTATACTAAGAATTACTACTTAGTTTTACTAACTAAGGTTTACCACCTAGTATCCAGAATCGTTGTTTTCTTAACTAACGTTTACTGCTTAGCTCCTTTTAACTAAGGTTTACGACTTAGTTCTCTTTCCCGTCAATTTGGATTGGTTAAGTGTCATTAGTCAATTCAAGCTAACTTAACCCTCTTCATTTATCCTGTTAAATTGGTTAAGTGTTATCAGTAATTCATGTTGACTTAACCCTACATGTTCATCCTGTATTGGTTAAGTATTCCTTTTTAACTTAACCTTGCCCGTCTGTTTTAACTAACATGTTATTAATGGTTAAGTATTATCCCTTCATGTTTTAAATTTAACCCTTTTCCTTTATCACAATCTGATGGTTTAAGTGCTCAAGTTTACTTAACCCTACGTTCTAGTCCAGCTAACATATCAAATTGGCTAAGTGTATCAAATTTTACTTAACCCCAACCTCTAGTCTAGTTAACATGTTAATTTGGCTAAGTGTATTAACTTTACTTAACCCCACCTTCTAGTCTAGTTAACATGTTAATCTGGCTAAGTGTTTTCTGAGTTACTTAACCCCCACAAATCTTGTCTTGTTACCATGTTAAGTTGGTTAAGTGTTCCTATGGACTTAGCCCTCCCATTCTAGCTTAACTGTGTTAAGTTAGTTAAGTGTTCGTATGGACTTAACCCTCCCATTCTAACTTAACTGTGTTAAGTGTCCGTATGAACCTAACCCCACCCACTGGTCTGGTTATCATGTTGAATTGGTTAAGTGTCTTAGTTAACTTAACCCTACCATTCTTGTTCTAGCTTTAACTAAATAAATTAAAGCCGCGACCACTCACATTAGACAAATATTGTTGCGATTACTGGATGTGCCGGTTGGTTCCAGGAAGGTTTACATCGCAACTCAGTCTAACCTCGGGTTAGGCATATTCGTGTTTTCTAAGTTCAAAAGGGTTTTGATTAATTTTCAAATCAGGTTTTGAAAGTAACCATCCCGTCCGTCGGATCAGTTAGGGATAGCCAGGGAGAGCAGGAAACTTGTATTTTCCAAACCCAAGCCTAGACACTATCCTTTCTGTCACCCTAGAACTTTCTAGTGTGTTATTAAAAGAGATGTCGTTAATAAACCTTTAATTTGTCTAAATTTTCATTTTCTCCTTTAGGACAAATTCTATAAGTAAATCATTCCTAATTTACTTATTTCCTAATTACTCTTTTAATGTAAATTGTCAACATTTATTCTTATGGCCCATTTTCCCCTCTATATCATATTTATGCTTTTTGGTATGTAAACTATACCAAATTAAGTGTCACTAACCATGATTTTTGCCAAACATGACAATTACTCGCAATTATGGCCAATTTCAAATTTATGCCAATATACTTATTATGCCAAATTAGCTAATCCAATTCTGATTTAACATTCTAATTACAGTTCATGTCAAACTAGACTTGTTATTCTAGTTCACAGTTCATGTAAATGCTAGATTTACAAGTCAATACTAGATTCAAATTACACAACCTATAATTCATGTCAAATTTATCCAATTTGCATTTCTATGAACATGCCATAATACATGTTCCCAATTTATGCCAATTTCCAAGTTTATAACTATGTTTTTAGTAAATTTCATATTTTGCCCAAATCGTATTCCCGCCGTTCGTATAATCGTGATTCAATCTAGATTATAGATAAATCTAGATTTGTAGAAAATAGGGAATGAACCAAAGATGCTATGAAAAAGATAGACACAATAACTGGCATAAAATGATAATTTACTAATTACAGACCTAACGAATTTCACTGAAATTGATCTAAAACATCGAAGGCCTATAGGTCTGAAAATCTTATGACATAAAAAGGGTTGAATAATGACGTAGGTTCAAGAATATGGGTAGACCTAACTTAATAGGAAAATTCCCAAGGTCTAAACCCAAAGAAAACCAAGAATAGACAGAATAGATAATCATGTTTAGACCCAATTTCACAGTCACAAAACTTAAGTAACACTTTCCTAGTCATGAATCATAGGTGTTTAATCACAGTTG
Source organism: Allium sativum (assembly GCA_030737875.1). Lineage (NCBI taxonomy): Eukaryota > Viridiplantae > Streptophyta > Magnoliopsida > Asparagales > Amaryllidaceae > Allium > Allium sativum. The sequence continues at coordinate 130,871,565 of CM060916.1, read as the reverse complement.
TCCTTGTTATGTCATAGGCAATAGTTTATGTTTCCTAATCAAAGGCATAGGCTTGTGTTCATAGTCAAGGAAATAATTCTCATAGTCACAGTCACAGCCATAGGCAACGTTCATAGTCATAGGCAATGTTCATAGTCAAAGAGGCATATGGTTTTAAGGTCCATAGTTTCATAGTCACAGTCTTATTGGTCATCGAATCATAATAGTTCTTAATTAGGTCCAAAGATACAAGCACTGATTCGAATAGAGAGAGATTTGGCATATTCTTTTATTCCTTTAATTTCATGTCACGAATAGAGAAAACGTTCAAGTCTAAAAAGTAACTGACTTACAGAGATTAGATTAGATTCGTAGAAAAACAGTCGTTGAAGTCGTTTGAATCTTCACTTGAATCCTAGCTTGACTTGAATCTCCTCTTGAAAGTCTTGAGCAGCATTTCCTCGTCTTGATTTATTTTATATATTATTTATTTATACATTTTCTCAGAGGCAGCATAAGGATAGAAAAGAATTGTGAATAGAGAAGGAGACTAAGGCTGTTTATATAGGATTAGGCGGACGAATCTGGTCAGAATGGCGTTCGGATAAAGAAGAACGAACCAGACTGCAGATCTGGAAAAAGCAGGGGGTTCGACCCCCAGGTCGACTACCCAGTCGACCTGGGTGCCCCAGGTCGACTACCCAATCGACCTGGGTCTTGGGCGGGAAAATTCCCGCCCAGCCCAATCTGGGTCCGATTTTGAATTTTGAACTCGTTTTCTGACCTGTTCGAATTTTAAATCGAATTCTGAAACTTCTGAAGACCATAACTCCTTCATACGGAGTCCGATTAATGCAAACTCGGACTCTATCTCATGCAAAATTCCGAGACGAACGCAATGGCGCAGCCCATTTCCCTTGATTTTGACTTTAAAATTTAATTCTGCCTTGATTTTGTGAATCCTAGTGTTGCAGAATTACGGGGTGTTACAATAGGATATGATATTGTTGATGTGGGTGGCGGGTTTGGGCTCCAATAAGTGTGAACGTGGGCCAATTTATATATATAAAGCCATTAGAAAAAAAATAGAAGAAGTACACAAGAAAAGGATGGACGTGATAATGTATGGCAGGAAGAACATGGCTTGCGGATTTTGTTGGGGAAGCTGAAGTCCATGCGGGTAGTCTAGGGAAGTTGGGCTGGGGTTTTCATTAGTAAAGCCCATTTTTATATTATTAAGTTTAAATTAAAATATATTAGTTTACTAACTTTAAATAATCATATTGTTCTTATATGCTATCCAAAATCAACAAAGCAGGACTCGTTAGAATCGTACAAACGCAGACTACGTGATAAAGTTGGTCTGGAGCGATTTGGGAATTGTTACAATTTTAGATGAAATTAAACACCTCATATGATCAATCAAACGTTAACCATTATTTAACGATTAACACCAAGGTGAGTAAACTTACTAACTCTATTGTGACGAAATGGAATTTCGCTCAGTCCGAACCAGTCGCTAAACCGATCCAGGCCGTTCGAAACGCCCTATCGTTGAGAACAGGACAAAACAGAACACATACAGAAGAACATTTCATTGTATATCACAACAATGCATCGGATTACAAGAATATACAGAGTATAAACGAATATTACACAGAAATATCAGAGATTTAAATTACATTTAAATACATCGCAGCGGAAAATAACACAATACACAACTAGAAGAGATATACGGATACAAAGCTTTCCGGATATCGTTCCAGCTGTAAACCAGGATCCTGTGAATATAAATCTGCAAAACCGAAACTACTAGCTGCCCGTGTCAAAAATAGGGGCACCCAGAGTTTAGGTTAAAACAATAAACTCCAGGTCAGTCATGTGACTGGTGTGAGAACTAAAACAGTTATTAATCTTTATTTTTAAAGTTAGGTAAATCAAGGGACCACGCCGTATAACACGGAACGGGTTTCCTCCCAAGAATACCAGTGCATAAAACAAACAGCGCAATGCTAAATAAAGAAAAATGAAGCTGTTATAAGACCCAGGTCCTATCACACAATGCAACGCAAGCCGGGGGATAGGGTTTTCCCTTATAACAGCCAAAGAATGCTTGATACGTTTAAAACAAATCATTTGATACTATTATAAGTGCATAGTGTATAAAACAACTTCAAATCATAAGTATCAATCATAGGCGGCATGGGTACCATATATCATGTCGCCATACTAGGCTCTACAAATAAAACCGCAAATGTCACGTATTTGGAAATTGGATTTCCGTCTGTGAACCGAGGCAAAAGATAGTCCTCAACCGATTCGAGACGCTCTAGCCCGTGTCTCAGGAACAGCCGCAACTGCCTCTTGGATCGTCAGGGCCGGTCCACCGATGTGGATTATTATGCCTGAACACTACGTCTCCCCACCCTATGGGGTGTAAGTCTGGTCCGTCAGCCGACCAGAATGCATCGGCCGAAACCGATATAACCGAGGCGCCTCGCAACAGCAACAACCACATAAGTCAAACTCGTCAGGGCGTGTAAAACCACTGACGCCACTTCTAGCTAGAAAGAAACGCATGCCCTCCCTGAGGTCCGTCTCCCGTTTTTGGTTCACAACCGGGGTGCGAGGCTCGCGAATTCACATTACACAAAGCTGTGCCACACAGGCCGTGCTTTGATCATCACCACAAGACTTTGCTTTTCAACAGAAGCCTCGATCAATTGCCACTTAGGCATGCCACACAGGCAATTCACTCCATGCGTTTGATATCCATCAATATATAACCCCTGAGCTCGTACGTCTCAGAGAAGGGCGTTAAGCAAGAGAATAAATTCTCCGCCGCCAAACAGAGATATATTTAATAGAAATCAACCACACAGACTAAAATCCAATGTCAAACACACAGTCCATTTACAAGTCCGTTCTGGGTCTGAACGAAACCGGAGGCACCTAGTACCCCGCATATCCATCGATCTCCAAGTACGTCTGGACGATCACCAACTGTTTCCATCTTCTTGGGTGTACAGCCCAATCAAGATCATCAGTAATTACCCAAACGACGTGAAGACTTCCGGTCTTCGACCACCGTCTTCATCTTCGACACCACGTCGAATCAGTTATTCAGAATGGGATAAACCCGGTCTTTCTGAATAACTCGCGTATATATTATAAAAGTGTTACACAAACACAACATACGCCTCATTCCAATTCAGAATATTCTTTTATTCAAATATTCCTATACTTTGGGAAAAGTTCCCATTCATTTTATCCAAGATAAATTCTTTAAATTTATTCTTTAATCTCTTTTGAATATCAATTCAAACTAGTCGGGATTAGCGAACCACACCGAAGTAATCATTTATTTTATTTCCCAATCCTAACCTATTCATCCCATGAAGTAAAACTGGTTATACTTCATATCTAACACCACGGTGTTATCGGTAAATTCGATTACCATTTCACGTTCAAATCTAATTAAAGATTTAACTATCGCCTGGAGTACAACTGGTGATACTCCATTCTCGATCTTTTCAATCTAATTAAAGATTCATTAAAACTCCACTTAGTTTTAATCTTCGACTGGGTTAAAGAATCAGTGTCATTTAAAACACGGTTCACGGTAAACCCAAAATCACATTCCATTAATTATCGGGTTAAAGAACAAGTGTTATTTAAAACACTGTTCACGATAAACCCAAAAATCAATACCAATTCAATTCCAATTAAATATCATTTAATTGGTACACTTCATTAAATCTAAATAAAAAGATTTAATCTTTTCTCAACTGGGCTCAAGAACAGTGTTAGTGAAGACACCATTCACGACAAACCCAAATCACATTTGATATTCAATACAAGGCTCTGAATAGAAAATATATCGGCTTATATTCAATATCAAATTCTACGACTAACAAATGTCGTATTGGAAATAACGATATAAATATATATCTTTCAAATTTCCATAACAACACCTGTATAATCACGAATTCCAACATCGAAATATTCCGAAGACAATTTCGATTCAAATCCACTCCAATGCAATCATTGGAAATTCTGGTTATTTTTAAAACCCTTTTTAAATTCAATTTATTTACTTAAAAATAAATAGAATTATAATTCTAGTTCAAAACTAGTTCACTTCGATAAAAATCTATTTTTATCTTTTCAAATAGGGAGTTTTTCATCCCAAATCTTTCTAAATCATTTCTTATGATTTTACACAAATTATTACTATTTTTAATAATTTTATCAAGGCCCGTACAGTCGATTTCCACCAATGGCCATCGAACTGCACTTACAGCGACCTTTTTCAAATTTGATTTGGACATAATTCCAAATCCAACCGTTAGATTTCTAATTTCTCACATTCGTTAGAAAGCTCTTTTCGATACGAACCCAACGGTTCCGGTTTTAGGAGAATCTGACGGTCGGATCTCCCGCAATGTCCGTTTGAAATAAATGGTCGAAATTCACGAACTGCTGCGGCGCGGCGCGTTCTATTCAGGCCATTATATTATATATATAATATATATAATATATATTTCGTCGATTTCCTTTTAAAACGAATTTTATAAATCGTTTTAAATTCGTTTTCAAAACCATTTCAACACTACATTCAATTTCAAATCGATTTGATTTCAATTCAATTTCAAATTCTAATCCGTTTCAATTCAATTCAATTTGAATTCATTTTCTATTCAATTCGAATTCAAATTCACTTTCTATTCAATTCGAATCGAATTCATTTCGAAATCGTTTTCAATTCAATTCATTTCGAAATCGTTTTCAATTCAATTCATTTCGAAATCGTTTTCAATTCAATTCATTTCGAAATCGTTTTCAATTCAATTCATTTCGAAATCGTTTTCAATTCAATTCATTTCGAAATCGTTTTCAATTCAATTCATTACGAAATCGTTTTCAATTCAATTCATTTCGAAATCGTTTTCAATTCAATTTAAATATCGTTCTCGTCAAAACGGCGTCAATCTAATCAACACGGCTTCATATATCCCTTTATTTTCAAATATTCTATTTCAAATATTTCTTTTTCAAATATTTCTATTTCAAATATTTCTTTTTCAAAACTGGAATGAGGCCCAATCAATTACCATATAAAATTAATTATATGGATTTTCATACAACACATGTATATAATAGCATTGAAAATAATCAACCATCAACCAAAGTGCACTACACTGTATAAGCATCAAATATAGATATTCAACGCTTATAACAGCCTGTCAATCAATCGATCGACATATTTAATCAATCAGGATGAGTGAACTTCAAATTTCATCCCAACACCCGTGTGGGGTTTCAAACAATCAAACACAGATTTTATTTGTGCAATTGGGCGATGTGTAAAATTTATCGACCCAATCAATATCCTTCAAATAGGTGTACATAAACAAACCGTCGGGTTTGTAAATGAATATTTATTTATTCACATTCACGTCAAAAATTATATTTTAACGATAAAACATTTTATTTCAACACATGAATTTCTATTCAGTTCATTTCTTCAATAAAATGATATTTTATTTTTCTAACATATTTTAGAAAATTTCGGCGGCATAACGGCACGATACTAGAAACGGGACAAGGCCTAGCCTTATCCCCGGTCTAGTGAAGGCCCACGCCATTCACACATCAATCAAAATCACCAAACAATTTCCATTCAATCAAATATTCTAACTAACTACTCAACCAAACAATTTAACAAACAAGCCATCCATGGTCTGTGGATGACGGGTGTCGGGTGCTACTAAACACCGTCTGCATCCTAGTATATATATATAACTAGAATAATTAAATTGAAAGGTGAGAAGTTCTCACAGATAGCTATCCAATTATCTTGACTCTTCTTTTGCAGAATTCTTCGTCGACCTCGCCTTTTTGTCGCTTTCGCCCGTATTCTCTACATATGTAAAAATCGAATTTTTACTATGTTATTCAATATATAAAAATCGAATTTTTACTTCGTTACTCAATATATAAAAATCATATTTTTTTTCGAAGTTCAATATATAAAAAAACATATTTTTATTTCGAAGTTCAATATATAAAAATCCTATTTTTCTACCGAAGTTCAATATATAAAAATCCTATTTTTACAATCGAAGTTCAATACATAAAAATCCTATTTTTCTATCGAAGTTCAATACATAAAAATCCTATTTTTCTATCGAAGTTCAATATATAAAAATCCTATTTTTCTATCACGCTCTATATAGATAAAGATTATATTTTTATCACCCTATTCTTCATATAAAGATTTCGCCCTTTCAAAAAAATAAAGGTTTCGCCTTTATAAAAATAAACACTTCATTTCAACGTATATAAAATAAAAATCAGATTTTTATTTTGCTACATACACAAAGATGATATTTTTATGTTCTCTATCCTATAAAGATTATATTTTTAATACTTTACAACATAAATAAAAACCAGTTTTTAAAGTAAATAAAATTCCGTTTTTAAACAAAATAAATTTCAGTTTCTAAACTCTTTAAAATTCAGTTTTTTTTCTATTTATATAAAATAAAAATAAAACAAATAAATTAAAAACGACTTACAGGGGGGGACTGTCGGGGAAGGGGCCCTTTGGCCTGGGGTGGCGCCGCCTTGGTCGGAGCAGCACTGGGGTGGTCGGAGGACGAGCAGGAGGCGGCGACAGGGCTTCAGGTGGCGGCGGCTACTCGCGTTCGCGAGGCAGGGGGTGGGGGGGTTTGGGTCTGGGCGGCGGCAGCGGTCATCGGGGGGGCGCGTGGTGCGGTGCGGCACCGATCTGAGGGGCGGCGCGATAAATTAGGGCATCAGTTTTTTTTTTCTTCTTCTTGTTTTGAAATGAACGAGGGGGGGGGTCGGCTGTTAAAAAGGAGAAGGGATTTATTATATATATATTTTTTTTAATTTAATTATTTAATTCATTTTAAAGTTGACTTTTATAAACGAACTCGAAACGAGGTCCACCGCCTGTCGTCTATAGCGTTTCACCCCCATTCCGAACACAATGGGATATGTATCGTAGGTTGATTCGACTGTTTGAATCAGTTTCCGTTAAATTTACATTTAAATCACTTTATTGAATTTTAAACGTACATTTCAAATTACCGGGGTCACATACTAACTCTAAAAATTCCAAAAAAATATTTTCTAGCTTCGTATTGACGATACGGTCCTAACAAAACTAGTTTCGTCGAATTCTGAGGCCGTATGAAAAATGGCCAATTTCCAGTCGATTAAAATCAACTGAAATGGTCAAAACACGTTTTCCTTTGCCATGCTCACATATTGATTCGAAAAATTATGAAATTTGAAACCTAACAATAACTTTACATCACGGACCCAACAAAACTGGTTTCGTCGAAATCCGAGGTCATTTGCAAAATGTCCATTTTTAAGGGCCTGAATTCCATAGCGACTATTCAGAATTTTCAACTGGACATCTTTTGATTCCCGCTATGAAATCTCAATTATTCGGATTCGTTGGAAAGATATTCACTATTAGATTCCATTATTTTTGGTTTCACTAAAATCCGGATTGTTTTGCACCCGGTACATTCAATTGAAGTTTGAAATCGAATTATCGAACTACCGCGCCATTTTCAATTCTATTTATAATTATATATAAATATTTATATTCTAACGACGACGTATATAATATATTCGTTCGAATTATATTCAAAATAAATTTCTCGTCGATATTATTTAAAATAATCTATTTTAAATAATCAAAATTCGCTAAAATTGCCAAAATAAAAATTTCAAACTGGCTCGCATTTTACGGGTTGTTACACTATCCATTTATATAATTTTATAAACGTTATTTAATATTGACAAAAATGACCGAATGTTGTGTATGATGGTTGTTTGGATGATTACTTATTTATCGGTTGAAATTATATACATAGTCATATATATAAACAGTTGACTGAATACTAATCTATTTATTTTAATATCTCATATTGTTATGAAATTAGTGTTAATATCTCATATTGTTATGAAATTAGTGTTATTTATACTGATTAACATCTGTAGATGCAGGGAAACAGGTTGTAGGAATCCAACTAGATTCCTCAACAATTATATTGTTGTTTTTCATATATTTCATTATATGATGTAACAAATAATCCGTGGTTGATTATTGTGTGTTTGGGTGTTTTGAATAACATCAACCCTAAAATAATTGGTATTTAAATAACATAAATATATTGGAAAAGAATTCGAGTTTTAAAGAAAGGAATTTCTATTTTATTAAAATAGAAATAAAATTTCGATTGGATAGAATGTAATAACATGTTTAATTATATAAAACAAGTAACTTGATTTATAAACGATATGTATAAATGAAGCGAAATGATTATTATTAAATAGTTTTGAAATATAAATTCAAGAAATGAATTTACTTAAAAGGAAAAGGGAAGTTGTTATATTATTCTGACACTCGAAATATGAATAAAGCTAAAAACCATAAGGATTTGTAACTATAATTCGACGATGTCGAATATTATTAAAATTATTTATTTTAGAATTTATATATTACATAATTTGGAATTGGATAAGATAATTAAAATTTGGTTTAGAACCAATAGATGATAATAGAATATGAAGTCAAGATTTAGTTATAAACTTGATTTATAATTAACAAGAAGTTTACTTGGAAATAGAATTTATAAAGTGGGATACGAATTTATGAAATAACTCGATAAGTGGAATTTAAACCTATATAGGTATGTATAAATATAAACCAGGATTTGATTTGATATAACGAGTCCAGTTTTCGGTAAAGAAATAATATTCACGCTTTGAAGTGAATAATGATTTGAAAGCAAACGTTTTGCAAATTTGAATGGTGATAAAGAAATTGGTGATGTTTGGAAGCAATAAATTCACAAATGAAATTAGAAATGGAGTTCACTGAAAATGGTAAATTATTCCGGAGTTCGGAACAATAATCGAATAGAAATTTTTCGAAGGAGAGTTAGACGTCAAATTTAGGAAAGTACTATTTACTTTCCGTTTTAAATGAGGATTATTTATTTAATTAATTTATAAAATATTATTTAATTATTCAAAGTAGCAAATCAAAGTTATATTTTAAAGTTAAATATTTTGGAAACATGAATTATAGTGTTATCGTTATAATCAATATTTCTGTAAAAAAAGTGGATTCATAAACTGAATCTGAGAGTTGCATAAAAAATGATTTGATAAGAAACTAAAAGAAGGGATTAAGGAAATTAGAAACTAACCAGAGATTAGTTAAGTTGAATGGCTTTCTTGGTGTCGATCTAATGTTGGTTTCGGCCTTCGGGGTTGAAACTTGGGTAATTGTTCTCTTACTAGTTTATAGTTAGATACTGATGAATGGAGAAGAATAGTGATGCGTGAATAAGTAATGTAAATGTTTTCCGATGTTAATAATGTATATTTTCTAAATATAGAAAATAACAGTTGTGAACATATGGAATTAATTCCTGATGTTAAAAAGAGATATTTTCTAAATGTAGAAAATAAATAGTTTAAAATAGATGGATACATTTTGCAAGGATCGAGTGAGGCAAAATGGTTTTTGAGAAGTATTTGGGAAAATATGGGAAACAAGAAATTAGGGAAATGAATAAATTATTGATAAATTAATTTAAGGGGCTCAGTGTTGGTGGATGGTTGGTCGATAAATTTCCATTAGGAGATAAGATCGTTGTTTGTATGTATGTTTTTCTATGATAGTTAAATAACCGACTATCAAAGTTTTTGACATTTCCGTTGTCAATACGGAGAGATCGGGATCAGATTTATTATCTGAAAGCCACTCCATATGGGCATTAGTGTTGTGAATTAAATATGATGAAGTTAATTGAAGACGGAGTTTATGCAAGGGTTGTTCTGGCAATCCTCGGTAGAAATTGCCCAAGATGGATTTATAGAATAGTGCCATCGGTTGTTCCAGTGCCAGGACAACTTGTATGGACGAATGCTGACAGAGTATATCAAATAAATCACGTAAGTTGATCTCTTCAAATGTATTTACGTTGGTGGTGGAGGAATTCATTTCTCTTAGCTTTATACCCGTGGTATTTTTGGGGAAATCAATTTGTGATTTGGCGGGTATGACGATGTGGCATTCCAAGTAAATGAAGATGTGATCTGTCAAAGATACATTATGAACTCAAGCCTTATCAACTGGGAAATGATAAAAATCAGGCAGGCAGCATAGCTAAGTGGGTCGCACCTAATTAGGGTATATTGTCACCATCTAGAGAATATTCATATTTGTTACTTCTTTCATTTCTGTATCTCCCGGGAACGGTTATGTTGGTATACCAACTGTAAGGTGACAATATAATCGGAACGTTCAAGCGAAATGAATGGCAGTCATGTGTGGCTGAGTTGCAAGATGTTCTTGTTGAACTCCAGTGTATCCCCTCTGGAGTACACTGATCGGAAGGTGGTTCCATACATTGTCATATTTGGAAATCCATTACCCAATAAGAGCCCGTGGTTTTTTTATTGTATATTATATATATGGAGCGTGAGATGCAAGCATTCTGCTAGATTGTTATTTACTTGTATTAGACACTATTATAATATCAAAATAATATTGTTTTAAATTAATGTTTTGGGTTATCGTAAGGTAAAAGCCATCTGTATTTATGTATGGATCGGTCTTACGATTATCCTTTCTTTTGAAAGGGATTTTGGAAAGTTAAACCGAATAGTTGGAGCTTACTCACACCAGGACCATGACTGACCCAAAGTTTATTTGTTTTGTTTTCCCTAAGCTCTTGGGTGCCGAAGTTTTTATGGGTAGTTAAGTAGTTAGGATTTTATAGATACTTTGAAGGAGCTTAGAGCAGGAGGTTTCAACATTAGTTATATGTAGAGTTTTATTTCCGCTGTGATGTGTTATGTGATAATGGTATGTATATACAGTACAACTTTGTATTTCAAAAATTGTTACATAATATATTTTATCCATTCCGCAGTGAGATTCATGCTTACTCTGATTTTGTTGTATTCTTCTTCTTCTATTCTAACTTTCTTTCTATTTCTCACCCTCTAACTTCTTTCTATTAATGATCTGATATTTCTGATACTTAGATATTCAACATTGTGTTTGGTCTCGATTTTCGGAGTCGAAAATCCGTAGGTGTTGCACTTTGCGCACAAGAGCACACCTTTCATTTTTCCGTTCAGAAAGGGCTACAGTCGTGAGAAAGTTTTTGATTTGAGTCATCCATGATCCTTTTCAAGTTCAATGTCCGATGCCTCATCAACTTCCATTTGACCTATGTTGGGTATTGCTAATGTCTTTAGCAGGATCAACTCCTCCTATACCGGATCGTCGAAACTAGCCAATTTCGCTAAATAGTCAGCTTTCTTGTTTTTGTTTTGTGGAATGTGAAAGATGTTGTAGTAGTAAGACCAGTCTAAAAACTCTTTAACCAAGTTAAGATAGGCAGCAAATCATGCTCCCTTCGTTTGGAACTCCTTCCTAACCTGAATTCCAACAATATGTGAGTTAAAAAATTCATCTTATTTAATTCGCAGTGCCCTTGTGAGTTTCAGCCCGTCAATCAGGGCTTCCTACTCGGCTTCATTGTTCATTGCTGGAAATTCAAGCCTTAGTTCATAATAGATACAATGTCCCTTAGGAGTTAATAAAACCATTCTGATGCCATAATGTTGATCGTTTCGTTCTCCATCGATGAACAATTTCCATTTGTTAGTCAATTGGTCAACTCTTACATCCCCCCTCATCCTATGTAGCAGTAAATTCAACTATGAAGTCCGCCAATGCTTGATCTTGAATAGCCCGTCTAGGAATGTATGCAATATCAAACTGATTGAGTTCAATATTCCACTTCAGTAACCTTCCAAAAGCCTTAGGTTGCTGAAGGACCTGTCGTAGCGGCTGGTCAGTGTATACTTTGATAGGATAGGCCTGAAAGTATTGACGGAGCTTCCTTGAGGTTATTAGCAAATTGTACGCAAATTTCTCAATCTTTGGGTAATTGCACTCTTCCCCCGTCAACTTCTTGCTTACGTAATACACTAGTCGCTGGACCTGGTCATCTTCATAGACTGGTGTTGAGCTCATGGCATGTGGAGAGACCATTAAGTATATAAACAAGTCTTTGTGATCCACTGGTTTTAAATGATAGGAGGATTTTCCAAATGATCCAATACATTCGGAAACGCTTTGACATAGTCAGGTGTCCAAGAAAAATTGAGCTTCCCCCAAAGTCAAAGAAGGGTATGCACTTATCAGTTGCTCTGGATACAAAAGCATCCACCTTCCAAGCTAGACTTTCTACATCCTTGATTTTCCGAAGTACCCAGATACCTCACTTTAATCTTCTTAGGATCAATCTTGATTCCTCGAGAATTGACGATGAAGCCCAAAAATTTCCCCGATGCAAGATTGAAAGAGCATTTCAAAGGGTTGAGCTTCATCCTATATTGTTGGAGAATGCCAAACATCTTAACTAAGTCCCTAACATGGTTGGTTGATTGCTTCGACTTCACAAGCATGTAATCTACATAAACCTCCATCGATCTCCCGATTTGGTTTTAGAACATGCGGTTGACCAACCACAAATACATCGCTCCGGCGTTCTGTAGTCCGAACGGCATGACCGCATGACAATACAACCTAAGATCCATTATGAAGCAGGTATTTTCATAGTTCAGAACATACATTGCTATCTGGTTATATCCAGAGTTAGCATCCATCAAAGAAAGAAGTTCATGTCAAGCTGTTGAGCCAACGAGCTGGTCAATCCGAGAAAGCGGGAAGCTGTCTTTTGGGCATGCCTTGTTCAAGTTTCAAAAGTCAATGCATGTTCGCTACTTCCCATTGGCCTTCTCATGAGAATTAAGTCGGATATCTACTTAGGATATATCGAACCCCAAATAAACCCGTTGTTCTTTAGCCTTTCAACCTCTTCCTTTATTTTTTTCGATCTTTCTGGATAGAGCATACATCTCCTTTACTTCACTAGGACGTATTTTGGGTCAGTATTGAGTGAAAGACTCATGATCGACAAGTGTAACACCCCGAATTTTCTGTTAACAATAAATTAACAAATTAAAGTATAATTAATTAAAAATGAAAGAATTAAGGGAAACGGGTTACGCCATTGTGCTCGTCTCGGAATTCTGCTTGAGATAGAGTCCGAGTTTGCATAAATCGGACTCCGTATGAAGGAGTTATGGCCTTCCGAAGTTTCAAAATTCAATTTAAAATTCAAAAAGTTCAAAATTCAGTTTAAAATTCGAAAAACAAACCCAAATTGTGCTGGGCGGGAAAATTCCCGCCCAGGACCCAGGTCGACCTGGGGGTCGACCTACCCAGTCGACCTGGTCAGGTCTTGGCTGGCCTGGTCGGGTTCTGAGCGATTTTTTGAGTTCTGGTGTGTCACTAGGGCTGATTTGTCACTTTCTGATTGGCTCCTCTTGGTGTGTATGGTCTGGATTCACTCTATGATCATCTGACGGCTCAAATCAATATGAAATTCTATAAATACAACCCAACACTCAACCTAAATTCACATAAATAAAATAGAGCTAGAGCCGTCATGCTGCCGGGAGGAAACTAAGAGTAGCCGCCAGTTGGAGAAAGCATAGAAACGAGAAAAACTAAAGTAAAAACAAGATTCAAACAACATTTATCTACCCAAAGGAAAGCATTGCAAATTCAGAACTCAGAAACCAGAAAATCAAGATCGTCGTTTGTTGTAAGTATAGTGATTTTTCCGATGAGAATAAAAATTAAGACTTGATTCGATGTAAAGTGGAAATGGAATTTTACTATTGTATAAAGACGATGCTAATTCATATCTGTGTATTGCAATGATTGTATTGTGAATGGGATTGGAATGTTTGTGGTATAATTGACTTGATGTTGGTCTTATTGTACATTTAGAATGAAAGCAACATCATATACAAGTATATGGTTGATGTTAGAATTTACACCTATATGTTTATATGTTTAACATAGGTTGTATACATTTTTCTAAGTCCAAGTTAAGACTTATATACACATGTTCTATGTTAAGACCATTATGCCTACATAATAAATCCCATGTATATGTTCTTATGTTCTTTACAAGTTTGTAATTGGGTCCATGCCAAGTACCATTTAGTTTCACACGATTATTACGAGTTTCATGTTATAATAGGATACATGATTTGATCTAGTTCACGCTTTTGGGTTAATGTCAAAAATAGACATTTTTATGGACATGTAATAACTTTGTCACATGCTAGTTTCTGTTTGAAGTTATGCCTAGATAAAAATATGTTTAGGCTTATGTTTTATGCAAGTCTAAATTATTCCATTCCATGTGACACCTATTTAATTAGATTCTTATTTGAATGCAGGTTCACATGACAAGTTGAAACCCATGATTTATGTTAATTAGATCGCAAAGTTGCAAGTTCATATGTCATACACCCTTTATGTTATTTAGAGTATTTCATGTTCTGGGGTTTTCCTTCTATGTTTATAAGTTGGGCTGAAATATCTAGCCCAACATTCATTATAATCTTGCGAACGTACAAACGGGGGAATATCGTTGGGATTAAACATGAAAAATATATGTGTTGGCATGTTTGGCACATTCCAATAATTGGTGACATTTAAATGGTATGAATTGCCATGCCTAAAAAAATAACGAACTTGGAAAATGGGCCATAACATTTACATATAACAAGTAAAAGAGACAAATATGTAAATTTAGAAAATACGAATATGCTTAACCCGAGGTTAGATTGAGTTGTGATGTAAACCTGCCTGGACCCGCCCGGCTGTCCAGTAATCGCAACAATACCTATCCAATGTGGGAGGTTAAGGCATTAAGCCCAATAAGGACCCGAGGTTAGACTGAGTTGCTGTGTAAACCTACCCGGAACCGACCGGCTGTCCAGTAACCGCAACAATACCTGTTTAAGGTGAGTGTTCGGTGCTTTAATGAATAAATTAAAGCTAGAATAAGGATGGTAGGGTTAAGTTAACTAAAACACTTAACCAATTCAACATGTTAACTAAACTGATGGGTGGGGTTAGGTTAATAAAAACACTTAACCACTTAACATGTTTGACTAGAAAACCCTAGTAACGGGGACCCATTTCAGCAGTAACCCAATTAGGTATCATGGTACCCTGAAACTAGGCAGGGTGGGGCATGATTACTGGGCTTATTGTAAGCGGTCAAAAGCGACGGCGGTTAGTGCAGCAGTGTAGGCTTTAACGGGGTGCGGGCATGCACACACTTCAAAGCAGATAAATAGGGCACTGGGCATCAGTAGTATACACTATGCATTCTAGAATTGTGTCGGGCCGCCACCATGGGACTTGATACACCCCGTGGTGGGACCAGCATAGGTATCTACAATCATTGGGGGGCGTATGGCACATATGATTTTGCGAGTAGGAGCCAATCTTTAGAAAGGGGATCACTTCACCCCGATCATGGGGCGCCAATCGGAACAAATACAAGTAGTGCAGAGATATAGTGTGGGGTGCAATAGTATATTCGGTTCAAAACTGCTTTATCTTAGTTAATGATACTTTCCTGTTTCCAGTTTATACCTATCATGCCCTTTTTCTTATTCTCATACTGAAGATTCACTAGACTTACCAGGTTTTATGTCTGACTCTATTTTTCTTTCGTCTTCTTTTCTTCTGTTCCCCCTCCCTCCCCAGGTCCACAGGGGGGAAACAACCCAGCTTAGTCAGACTATTTGCAAGCTTCAAGATAGTAGATGTATGGTTTGGACTCTCTTTCCTTGGCTATGGCTTTTAGACACGTTCTTTAGGGATTTATGCAGCTTTAATTATGTTTTATGCTTCTTTATTTAATAATCAAGACAGAAATGATGATGTAATGTTTTGGAAGTTATTGTGAGACAATTATGGAAATGTTTTGTATGAACACGTATTTATGAAATGAAAGTCTGTCTTTTTTCCGCTACTTATATATATATATATATATATGTGTGTGTGTGTGTTTATATATGTCTTGTGTTTTATCTGTGACTTTTACTTATAAACCTCCACCGAAGTTAAGGCATTCCCTTTATGAGTGACCTTGATGGAGGTGGTGTGTTTCACTTGGTATCAGAGCACAGGTTTACCAGATTAGATAAAGGTTTTTGAAACTATTTTCAAAAAGAAGTCTAAAGAAGCATTTTTTTTCAAGAAAAAGCGTTGTTTTTAAAAGGCATAATCCCCCAAAGCCATATGCACTATCTTTCTATCCTTTTGTTTTGAATCTTTCTTTCCTTTTTCGTTTCAGCATGTCTGGGGACCTTACTCCCCAGCTACAGACGCTTTTACTCCTCCTCCTCTACGTGAACCAGCAAGCGGAAGAATCGCAGAACAAGAAGACGGATAATAGTCAAGGAGGAAAGGACCACAACAATAATAACAAGACATGTGAGAAAAGGAAATGTTATTTCTGTGGCATTCTTGGACATCTGGAGAGAGACTGCAGAAAGACGAAGAGGAAGATGAGTGCTACTTGCTTCCATTGTGGCGAGACTGGACAAATGGCTAAGGATTGCCCAAAGAAGGGAGGGCAGGGACAGAGGACTGGATCCACTTCAGGGGACACGTTCACGCGCTGGTGGCACCTCCGCAGGAACGAGGTAGAAATAATTCTGTAGAAAGCTTAGTTTATCTCTATGATCATCCAGTTCGCACTCTCTTTGATTCTGGCGCATCACACTCCTTTATTTCATCTGCTTTAGTAGAATCTTTGCACCTAGACACTAGTATGATAGAAGATCCCTTGGTTGTTTCAAATCCAATTGGGGACTCAGCTTATTTGTCAATGGTTTGTTTGGATTTGAAAATCTCTATTCTAAGCGTTGAGTTTAGATGTAGTGCCTTTGTTTTGGATTTCTCGGGATATGGATCGATCTTAGGCATGGACCGGTTTTCCAGTAATGGTGCCATTCTCGATTGTGAGAAGAGAGTGGTTAGACACTTGACTCGGCTCAGTAACACTCTAGAAATTTCTTGTAATCCCTTGAATGCTGTTATGCTTAGTTATCTAAAGTCGCTTGATGCCTCTGTTGAGAATTT
Organism: Allium sativum; assembly: GCA_030737875.1. Classification (NCBI taxonomy): domain Eukaryota; kingdom Viridiplantae; phylum Streptophyta; class Magnoliopsida; order Asparagales; family Amaryllidaceae; genus Allium; species Allium sativum. The sequence goes on along the minus strand of CM060916.1, from coordinate 130,854,485 downwards.
GCAGTTGGTTAGAGTGGTCCGTGAATACCCAGATGTCTTTGAAGAGGTGAAGGGCTTACCTTCGAGGCAGGAAATAGACTTCCGCATATATCTTGTTGATAATGCAAAGCCCGTAGCTTTACCTGTTAGACACATGGCTTCAAAAGAGAGAAAGGAGCTCAGTAAGCAAGTTAAGGGCGTCTCGAGAAGGGGTTTATAAGGCGGAGTATCTCGGAATGGGGTGCTCCAGTGGTGTTCGCCACCAAAGCAGATGGCTCACTACATCTTTGTGTGGACTATAGGGAGCTAAATATGCTGACTAAGAAGAATAGACACCCGCTTCCCAGAATAGATGATTTGTTTGATCAGCTTGTAGGTGTGTTGGTTTTCTCCCAACTTGATCTGGCTACTTGGTTCCATCAGCTAAGGGTAGCTGAAGATAGCATTGATAAGACGACATTCAGAACCCCAGACGTTTTCTTCGAGTGGCTTGTCATGCTTTTCGTCTTGACAAACGCGCCCGCTTATTTCGTAGACCTAATGAGCAGGGTGTTCAGAGAATTCCTCAATAATTTCGTGGTGGTCTCCGTAGACAATATTTTGATCTTCTCAAAGAATGAGGAAGAACATGCTCAGCATCTGAAGGAGATCATGGAAACTCTTCGAGTTCATCAGTTGAAAGCCAAATTCTCCAAGTGCCATTTTTGGAGAGAAGAAGTAAGGTTTCTTGGACATGTAGTGTCCAAAGAGGGGTTAGCTGTGGACCCCGCGAAAGTGGTGGCAGTGCAAGATTGGAAGACACCAAGAAATGCAACCAAAGTCCGAAGCTTTCTCGGGCTAGCAGGTTTTTACCGAAAGTTCATTAGAGATTTCGCGAAAATCTCAGCTCCACTCACAAGGCTAACAAAGAAGAATCTAGCTTTTGCTTGGGATTTGGATTGTGATATTGCTTTCCAACACTTGAAAAGGGCTCTCACAACAACCCCAGTTCTTACATTGCCAGATGGAAACAAGATGTTTACAGTATACACGGATGCTTGTGGTACGGGACTAGGCGTTGTTCTGATGCAAGAAGGGAAGGTAGTAGCTTATGGTGGAAGACAATTGAAAGTTCATGAAAAGAACTACCCAACCCACGATCTTGAGTTAGCCGCCATCGTCTTTGCGCTTAAGTCTTGGCGCCAATATCTCCTAGGTGAGAAGTTCGAATTATATACTGACCAAAAATCATTGAAGTATCTTTTCTCGTAGAAAGATCTTAACTTAAGACAACAAAGGTGGATGGAGTTTCTTGCCTCGTATGATTTTGAGATTTCCTATACTCCTGGCATGGGCAACGTAGTAGCAGGCGCCTTGAGTACAAAGAAGCTGACCTTAAGCCCTCTCTTTGTAGAAATGCAAAGCTTGGAGTATATAGCCAGTTTTGACTTTAGGCCCTCCTCTGATTTTGTACCTGGTTTGTTGGCATCACTAGAAGTACGACCCACTCTTTTAGACTCAATAGGGTCCGCACAACGCGAAGACCCTCAGCTTGTTGATGTGATTGATAAGCTAATTAGGGGTGAAACTTCCAGTCACCTCAATAGGTACTCCATCGATGATAAGGGTTGGCTGAGGCAAGATGGAAGATTATGCGTCCCACAAGCAAGGGATTTGATAAAGATGGTTCTCGAGGAAGCACACCATTCCAAGATGACAATACACCCAGGTGGAGACAAGATGTACAAGGACGTAAAGAGAGTTTTCTTTTGGAGCGGCATGAAGAAGGATGTGGCAGATTTCGTTTCTAAGTGCATGATATGCCAACAGGTCAAGGCGGAACAAAAGAAGCCTGGAGGACTGCTTCATCCTCTAGAAGTCCGGTAATGGAAGTGGGATAGCATTTCAATGGACTTCATTGATGGGTTGCCTAGGTCAAGAAGGGGCAATATTAGCATTTAGTTAATAGTGGACTGGCTCACAAAAAGCGGCCACTTTATACCTGTCAAGATTAGAAGGATTGCCACATCTCTAGCATCTCTTTATCTCAAGGAAATAGTTCGACTCCATGGAATACCCTCGAGCATATTGAGTGACCGAGATCCTATCTTTACGAGCAAGTTTTGGCGGAGTCTGCAAGAAGCTGTAGGCACACAGTTATGCTTGAGCACGGCCAAACTGATGGTCAGACGGAAAGGGTGAACAGAGTATTAGAAGATCATTTGAGACTGTGTGTTCTTGACTTTGGAGGGACATGGGAGGATCATCTTCCTTTAGTTGAATTCTCCTACAACAACAGCTACCAAGACACCATCGGCATGGCGCCCTTCGAAGCTTTGTATAGAAGACCGTGCCGATCACCAACTTGTTGGTGGGAGTCTACAGACAAGCTTATACTTGGGCCAAACATGATTAGAGAGACTTCCGAAAAAGTGGACTTGATACGAAGGAGAATGAAGACTGCCCAAGATAGACAGAAATCCTATGCAGACAAAAGAAGGACTAACCTTGAGTTTGAGGTTGGGGACAGGGTTTTCCTTAAGGTATCTCTTTAAGGAACGTCGTTCTCTTTGGATCCGCAGGAAAGCTAGCACCAAGATTTGTAGGACTGTTCCCTATCATCGAGAAGATTGGGAAGATGGCTTATAGAGTAGAGCTGCCTGAAGGGTTGGCTGGAATTCACAATGTCTTTCACGTTTCTCATCTCCGGAAATGTTTACATGAGTCTGCGGAAGTGGTGGAGCCAAGCATTCTAGAAGAAGTTGAAATAGAACGAGAAACAACTGTGAGGAGAGTTCCAACTCGAATCGTATGAACTGAAATCAAAAAGCTACGCAACCATGAAGTCAGGCTTGTTAAAGTTCAATGGAGCAATGTCGAGGAAGACGCGACTTGGGAAACCGAGGACAAAATACGCGCTGCCTACCCTTTTCTTTTTGAGGGTACATCTTTGACCTCTTTTTTTCCATAAGTTTATGCTTGTATCTACCTTTTAGTGTATCTTCTCGGTCCTTTTTCTCTTAACCCCTTTGGTAGAAACTAATGGATGCAAACATGTATTTGAAACATGTTATGATTGATGGCTGCAAGCAGTTGCTAGTGATTGCTCGTGGATGCATATACACACACCCTAGGTATTAGATCGGCTTAATCACTTCCATATTGCATATGCATATATGTATTCATATTTGTATGTGGTTGAAACTTGATATGTTGTCATATGGATGTCACATTTGTATGAATGGTTGCGCACTCATGTAGAATTATGAGTAGGGAAAAATTTTCATACATAATTGATTCATGACACTCACATGATTCACATTAAGGAGGTCAACTGAATCAGTAGACCGCCTAATTTTTGCATTAGATAAGGACATATACACACACTATGCATATGATTATCAAGCATTAGAAGTCTTTTAAGGACAATGGACGCCTGTGTTTGTTGGTTGAGTAGATGGACGATTGGATGTTAGGATACACGTTCTTCTTGAAGATTTTGGGGACGAAATCCTTTAAGGAGGGGCAAATGTAACACCCCGAATTTTTTGTTAACAATAAATTAACAAATTAAAGTATAATTAATTCAAAATGAAAGAACTAAGGGGAACGGCTTACGCCATTGCGCTCATCTCGGAATTCTTCTTGAGATAGAGTCCGAGTTTACGTATATCGGACTCCGTATGAAGGAGTTACGATCTTCCGAAGTTTCAGAATTCAATTTAAAATTCAAACAGTTCAAAATTCGAAAAACAGACCCAAATTGGGCTGGGTAGGAAAATTCCCTCCCAGGACCCAAGTCGACCAGGGGATCGACCTGGGGGTTGACCTACCCATTCGACTTGGTCAATTCTTGGCTGGCCTGGTCGGGTTCTGAGCGATTTTCTGAGTTCTGGTGTGTCACTAGGGCTGATTTGTCACTTTCTGATTGGCTCCTCTTGTTGTGTATGGTCTGGATTCACTCTATGATCATCTGACGGCTCAGATCAATCTTAAATTCTATAAATACAACCCAACACTCAACCTAAATTCACACAAATAAAATAGAGCTAGAGCCGTCATGCTGCCGGGAGGAAACTAAGAGTAGCCGTCAGTTGGAGAAAGCTTAAAAATGAGAAAAATTAAAGTAAAAACAAGATTCAAACAACGTTTATCTACCCAAAGGAAAGCATTGCAAATTCAGAACTCAGAAACTAGAAAATCAAGATCGTCGTTTGTTGTAAGTATAGTGATTTTTCCGATGAGAATAAAAATTAAGACTTGATTCGATGTAAAGTGGAAACGGAATTTTACTATTGTATAACGACGATGCTAATTCATATCTGTGTATTGCAATGATTGTATTGTGAATGGTATTGGGATGTTTGTGGTATAATTGACTTGATGTTTGTCCTATTATACATTTAGAATGAAAGCAACATCATATACAAGTATATGGTTAATGTTAAAATTTACACCTATATGTTTATATGTTTAACATAGGTTGTATACATTTTTCTAAGTCCAAGTTAAGACTTATATGCACATGTTCTATGTTAAGACCATTATGCCTACATGATTAAATCCCATGTATATGTTCTTGTGTTCTTTGCAAGTTTGTAATTGGGTCCATGCCAAGTACCATTTAGTTTCACACGATTATTACGAGTTTCATGTTATAATAGGATACATGATTTGATCTAGTTCACGCTTTTGGGTTAATGTCAAAAATAGACATTTTTATGGACATGTAATAATTTTGTCACATGCTAGTTTGTGTTTGAAGTTATGTCTAGATAAAAATATGTTTAGGCTTATGTTTTATGCAAGTCTAAATTATGCCATTTCATGTGACACCTATTTAATTAGATTCTTATTTGAATGCAAGTTCACATGACAAGTTGAAACCCATGATTTATGTTAGTTAGATCACAAAGTTGCAAGTTCATATGTCACACACCCTTTATGTTATTTAGAGTATTTCATGTTCTGGGCTTTCCCTTCTATGTTTATAAGTTGGGCTGAAATATCTAGCCCAACATTCATTATAATCTTGCGAACGTACAAAAGGGGGAATATCGTTGGGATTAAACATGAAAAATATATGTGTTGGCATGTTTGGCACATGCCAATAATTGGCGATATTTAAATGGTATGAATTGCCATGCCTAAAAAAATAACGAACTTGGAAAATGGGTCATAACATTTACATATAACAAGTAAAAGAGACAAATATGTAAATTTATAAAATGCGAATATGCTTAACCCGAGGTTGGATTGAGTTGTGATGTAAACCTACCCGGACCCTCCCGGCTGTCCAGTAATCACAACAATACCTATCCAATGTGGGAGGTTAAGGCATTAAGCCCAATAAGGACCCGAGATTAGACTGAGTTGCAGTGTAAACCTGCCCGGAACCGATCGGCTGTCCAGTAACTGCAACAATACCTGTTTAAGGTGAGTGGTCGGTGCTTTAATGAATAAATTAAAGCTAGAATAAGGATGGTAGGGTTAAGTTAACTAAAACACTTAACCAATTCAACATGTTAACTAAACTGATGGGTGGGGTTAGGTTAATAAAGACACTTAACCACTTAACATGTTTGACTAGAAAACCCTAGTAACGGGGACCCATTTCGGCAGTAACCCAATTAGGTATCATGGTACCCTGAAACTAGGCAGGGTGGGGCACGATTACTGGGCTAATTGTAAGCGGTCAAAAGCGACGGCGGTTGGTGAAGCAGTGTAGGTTCTAACGGAGTGCGGGCATGCACACACTTCGTAGCAGACAAACAGGGCACTGGGCATTAGTAGTATACACTATGCATTCTAGAATTGTGTCGGGCCGCCACCATGGGACTTGATACACCCCATGTTAGGACCAGCATAGGTATCTACAATCATTGGGGGCCGTATGTGTCATATGATTTTGCGAGTAGGAGCCGATCTTTAGAAAGGGGATCACTTCACCCCGATCATGGGGCGCTAATCGGAATAAATACAAGTAGGTGCAGAGATATAATGTGGGGTGCGATAGTATATTCGGTTCAAAACTGCTTTATCTTAGTTAATGATACTTTCCTGCTTCCAGTTTATATCTATCATGCCCTTTTTCTTATTCTCATACTGAAGAGTCACTAGACTAACCAGGATTTATGTCTGACTCTATTTTTCTTTCGTCTTCTTTTCTTCCATTCCCCCTCCCCCCCCCCCCCCCCCCCCGCGGTCCACAGGGAGGAAACAACCTAGCTTAGTGAGACTCTTTGCAAGCCTCAAGATAGTAGATGTATGGTTTGGACTCTCTTTCCTTGGCTATGGCTTTTGGACACGTTCTATGGGGATTTATGCAGCTTTAATTATGTTTTATGCTTCTTTATTTAATAATCAAGATAGAAATGATGATGTAATGTTTTGGAAGTTATTGTGAGACAATTATGGAAATGTTTTGTATGAACACGTATTTATGAAATGAAAGTCTGTTTGTTTTCTGCTGCTTATATATATATGCGTTTATATCTGTCTTGTGTTTTATCTGTGACTTTTACTTATAAACCTCCATCGAAGTTAAGGCATTCCCTTTGTGAGTGACCTCGATGGAGGTGGGGTTTTTCAACAAGGATATCCCATACATGTCAGCATGCGTCCATACGAACACATCAAGGTTCGCACAGAGAAAATCAGTCGACTCCCTCTCTCGAAGTGGGTCTAGATGGGATCTAATCTTCAAGACCTTAATCCGGTCATTGTTATTGACCAGAATCTCCACAATAGTCTCCTTAGGTGCCACCCTTTTACATCTTGGTTCCTCGTCCTAGCTTGGATCAATATCCTCAAGTTGGCAACTGCACGGTCTTGACCTGTATGTTTTCTTTATTTGCTATGCAACCGCATCATTGGCAGGAGGAGGAACATCTTCAGGCTCCCCACTTTCTTTGATGCTGATTTATTTCCATTCCGCAATTGATAACCACCTCCTCAGAAATCTTATCCACGTCATCTCCAGCCCCCTCTCCACTGAAATCTAACCACCTAAAACCCTGTAAATCATCAAAATCAACTCTTTGACCTACAGCCTCGACATCACCAGCCCCATTTAAATTACAATCAATCGTGAAAATCGAAAACAACAACCAAACTCCAACACCTAATTCCAATCTTTCAAAAACAAATTCAACGACCCAGTTGTGCATTCGAGCCAGTTTTCAATCGGTTCAGGAATATTTTTGTTTTAAGTTTACATTTTTAAGGCGGTCGCATTTTTAGTTTGATAAAGAAAATAATCGAGTGCTAGTAAATCATGTGTTTGGTCATCCTTTTTAGTTTTAGTCTTCGCTCATACAAAAATGTGAATGAAGCGTGTATATCGCAAAAAACAACCGTTTTAGCAAATGAGCTTAACAAACAAAAAAGAAAGCAACTTTTATTAGTTTTTCTTATTTTGTAAATTAATTGATGAATGAAAGATAATTTATCATTCTGCCATTCTTCTTTCCTTCCTATGGTACCCTCCATCTCCCTTTCAATGTGTAACACCACACACTTTTTTGCGCCCAAATTTCAACAAAAATAGAAACTCAAACACACCTAAGCATGGAGCGTGTAATTCTGGTACCTGCAATAAATGAGCATGAGCATAATCAGAGTACGATAAGATAACTCGCACCGGAAACAAAATAGGATAAACAAGTATTAACTCAAGTAACTACCTTTTTCAAAGTAAGTCACTTTGCCAGTACCGAGCATGAGACGAGAACCGAAAGCCAAACATAAACATCTATGAGAACACGGCCTTCTCTAGAAAACCTGTGTGGCTGTAATGAGGAGGGGATCAGAACAACAAGATTCTAGTGAACATGAAATGTACAACACATATTATAATACACGGGTGTATCCTTTTGGTTCAACCCAAGATGTATGCCTACCTAGGTTAGTGATCCTAGCCTAACATGGTAAATTATTATGCACGACTTTACTACTTTTCCCAAAGTATCAATCCCAAAATATAATACCGAGATAGGACGTTTACGAACACATTCATGAGGACTTTATACCAGAGCAAGGCTGGTTATTTAATCGAGGTTAGAACCCTAGTTACAGAGTTTCCATACATAAATACTTTCATTCATCCCTTGTTATTTAATGCCTCACTATCATTGATAAATAGGGTGGGTTATTCTTGATCGTTTAAGACCCTAGGCGGACCTATTAGTCACTTATTAATTCTCGAAGATTTATTTGACATTAACATAAACAAGAGGGCACTAGCTACGGGCCCTACTAGTTAAGGCTTCTGTCATTCACGCAGATACCCTTGTCCACGTAAGGTGAGAGATGGTACTTTATCGCTCATTATACCATCTAGCTGACCTTATTAGATAACTTCCTTAGTCGCTTATTACTTCTCGTATGATAGGTAGTCATATCTGACGTTCTAGTTTCTAGGTTTGGGTAGACCCACACATACCTGCCATTTAAGACCCCTAAACTGAAAGATCTGTTCCCAGGTGGACTCTTTAACCCCAACCGCTTAAGATCCAGGAAGCAGACTATACGCAAGGGCTATTATTTTCGTACCCCATTGGCCTTTAATACTTTACCCTTGTTGGGATAAAGTGGGCTACCTTATTAATTCATTCCCGTCTAGTCCCTCTACACGGAAATACTATACGCGCACGATTAGTTATAGCCACGGGTTCCTATGGTTAATAATGTTTTACAGTACTAACATACCAAGCCCAATTCTAGCTTTTATTTAAAAGCTATATATTAACTAATTGTAAATAAGGAAAGTTATATCCTTTTTACCCTAGGATACTTAATTAAATATTTCCCTAATTGGACTTAGTGTTTAAACGGCAATTCAATACCCATAATCCCCATTCCTTCTTATCCGTGAGTTTATTGCCATTTATGACCATAACGGTCATATTTTTCCTAAGGCAACCCTTAACTCTGGATATCTTTATTTTACCAGTCTCGAAATGTCTATCTGTTGTACCCTAATAAACAATTACGATTCTTATTTATTTATTGGTTGACTGTTATATTTATTTATTTATGCACCAGGCCTATCACATTAAGTTGACTACCTGTGGATGCTGGATTTGCCAGTCGGTTCCGGACAGACTTCTACCATAAGTTGAACTTAACCTTGTGCCTAGGTATGTTTATATTTATGCATTAGACCCCTCACTACCTGTGGATGTTGTATTTGTTGGTCAATTCCAGGCATATTTCTACTATAAGTTGAACTCAACCTCGTGTCTAAATGCGGTTATAATTCAAATTTCCTAATTGGGGTTTACAACATTTGTAACACACCATATTTTCTATGAATATTAAAGTAACGAATTAAAGAATAATTAATTTTAAAAGTGGGAATTAAGCGAAACGGGTCACACCATTGTGTTCATCTCGGAATTCTGCTTGAAATAGAGTCTGAGTTTGCATAAATCGGACAGTGTATAAAGAAGTTATAAGCCTTAGAAGTGTGTATACGTGTAGGGGAGAATATGTATATATATATCTATATATATATTGGGTTCAGTACTTCAGAAATAGGTCAAGAAAGTCAAAAATGGGTTCGAAATTCAAAACTAGCCAAAAACAGGCTGGGCGGGAAAATTCCCGCCAGAGGGTGTCGACCCCCTTAAAGGGTGTCGACATAGGTGTCGACCCCCCCATAGGGGTGTTGACTCCCCCAGATCTGGGCGAAACACTTCGTTTTTTATCTAGCTGACGAGGCAGTGATGAATTTCTGAGTTGTAGGGCTACGTAGCGACTTCTGATTGGCCTGATGACGCATTCTCTTGGACTGGATGGTTTGGATGGACCCTTTGTTGATCTAAAGACTCTTAATAATCCTAGACATATATATACACACTTATAACCCAACCCTAATTCTATTGCTCAAAGGCTATGGCACCGTCATGCTATTCTTCCCCAAACAAGCCGAGCCGTCGTTCTTCAAACTAAATTCAAGAAGAAAATTAGAGAGCCTCAAAATCAAATTAGAAGATTAGTTTTGCTACAGCAACAACGATTAAATTATCTTTTCTTAATCCTAGCAATATAAGTTCACGTTATTTTCAGATTTGAATACCTGATTGTAATCTTGACATGTAATAAAATGAATCGAAGTCTATGCCTGATTGTAAGATAATCTTTTCAGATTTATCCCTATCCTTCTATTGAATCTATGTCTTTACATGCCTTAGAGGTTATTTTTATTAATTAAATCAGGCATATCTTTGTTGTACATTAGGTTTATAATCCTCTTTGGTTCGTGATGTTATTCTTATGCCTGCGATAAAGATTGTATCAGTTTATTCAAGAATCTATCTTTGTTGGATCTAAATCTCTCGTATTAGGTCTGTTGTTACATGCCTATTTCTATGCCTATTCTTATTTTATGCTCCTTCTCTCTCTTCACCTGTTTTCTTTTTCTTTTATGAACCTGGGTTACCATCGTACCTAGGCTGAAATCGCGAAATACGAACGATTGGAATACGGGGAATATTTTGGGTAAATATTGGGCACAATGCATTTGGTGAAATAATTGGGCATAACATATTCGGTGAAATTGTTGGACATAATTTGTAACTTGTGATTTGGGGTATAAATGTTATTGTTGCGAACTTGGGGTAAATTGAAATATTAAATCTAGATTGGGCGGAAACTGTAAATTGGAATATTAAATCTAGATTGGGCATAACTATTGGTTGGGACACAAAGCATAATGTATACTGCGATTTTGAGGCATGACTATTATTGCAAATTTGGGAAGATTGAGTGTAACCTATTTTGAGTAATAACTTGTAATTGAATTTTTTGGGCATAACTTGGGAATTGGAACATGACTAGTTTGGTGAATTTGGGATAATTAGCATATAAAATCTAGACTTGGACATGTATAGTAAATATGTAAATTGGCTAAAGATAAACGTGCCTACCCCGAGGTTAGATTAAGTTGCGGTGTAAGACTGCCCGGAACCGCCCGGCACATCTAGCGACCGCAACAATATAGATCTAATGTGAGAGGTTAGCGCATTAAGCCCAAAACCTGAGGTTAGAATGAGTCTGCGATAGAAGTCTACCCGGAACCGCCTAGCACATCCAACAACCGCAAACAACAGTACTAATGTGAGAAGTTGAGGCATTAATGAATGAATTAATGCTAATGAACGGACATGCTAAGAATGGTAGGGTTAAGTTAACACAAGAGGGCAACAATTAACCAATGTAACATGACAAGTGGTAGGGTTAAGTTAACATAAGAGGGCAACACTTAACCAATATAACATGATGAATGAGTGGGGTTAAGTTAATGGGACACACTTAACCATTATAACATGATGAACGAATGGGGTTAAGCTAAGGGGAAACACTTAACCAATAAATATGATGAATGAACAGGGTTAAGTTAATAGAAAACACTTAACCAATTACAACATGATGAATGAGAATGGCTACGTTAATAAGAAACACTTAACCAACATGACATGACATGTGGATGGGTTAAGTTAACTTGAATGGATAGATAACACTTAGCCAATTTGGGGGGGTATACGAATAGACCCTAGGAAACCCTACTAACGGGGACACATTTCAGCAGTAACCCACATAGAAGTATCACGGTACCCTGAACTAGGCAGGGTGGGGCACGATTACTGGGCTGATTATAAGAGGTCAAAATAGCGGTAGGGGTACGTTAGTGTAGGTTCCAACGGATTACGGGTGTGCACGTACTCCGGAGTGGAAAAAGCAGGCACTGGGTACCAGTAGTTATACACTGTGCAACTTGAATTGTGTCGGGTTGCTATCATAGGGATTCATACACCTTATGGTGGGACCAGCATAGGGTATCTACACGCAAGAGAGGGCCGATTGACACAGACACAAGGAAAATTAATACAAGTAGGGAGCTGATCGATAGGGTAGTAAGGGTACATCTAACATCTTCATGGCAATTTGGATGATTGAGGTAAGATCCTCATACTAGATGCACATCTGAAGGCTACCACAATTGCGGGGTTGGGATCACCTTATTATATAACATAGGATACTAGTTGGGACACTATTAGGGGATACATATCCTTTTTCATAGGATACTAGTTGGGACACTAGTTGGGAATACGAATCGTTCTATAAAAGACACTAGTTAGGATGCTAGTTGGGTGGTGCATAGAAAATAGGAAATCAGAGAAAGAACCGAAGCGCATTCAGTGTATTTTACCTTGTGATATCTAACGATCATCATTTGTTGTCTTGCTATGCTTATTATCATGGTTATGACTGATATCCAGTTTATTCATGTCATGATGCTTTTACCTATTTACATGCTGAAAGTCACTGGAGTTACAAGGCTTTATGTCTGACTCTGTTTTGTTTCGCTCTCTTTTCTTCCATTCCCCCCTAACCAGGCTCACAAGGAAGGAATATTACCACTTAGCTCGGTTTTCTTTCCAAGCTCGAAGATATACGATGTATTTCTTTGGACTCTCCTTTCCATAGCTATGGCTACCTCATGCTTTATTGGGGAATATCATTGTCATGCTTCTTTATTTTGTTAAACAAGACAGATGCTTTGTTGTAATGGTTATTGGTGTTTTGGTGCTGGAAAACAATCTTTGTACAAGCTGTTTTACCAAGTTGCTGTTTTATAAATAAAGTAAAGTTTTATTTATTTTCCGTTGTTTAAATTTTGTCTATTTTGTAATTTATCTGTTCTATACACTTATGACGCTCCACTGAAGTTAATGCATTCCCTTTGTGAGTGACCTTAACGGAGGTGGGGTGTTACACGTGGTATCAGAGCTAAAGGTTATCAGAACAGAAAAAAGATTTCTCAAAAGCATATTTTAAAAGGAGTGTTTTCTAAAACATGTTTTAAAGAAGCGTTTTTCAAGAGAAAAGTATTGTTTTTAAAAGGCATATTGCCTAAAGCCATATGCACTATCTTTCGATTCTCTATTTGAATCCCTTCTTCCTTTCTTTTCTCCATAGTTTCATAGGCATACGACACATGTCGAGGGCGAAGTAGTGCCCAACCTCCATCTGTAGTCGTAGTAGTTTCACCTGCGGCTAATCTCCTTTTCAAGCTTTGTAGGCTGCCATGCGATGGAGGTAGTTTCGAGAAGCTAGTCAACAAGCTACACAAGGATAGTAAGGATGAGAATAAGGGAGTCTGGGCTAAGGAGCACAGGCCCAAGGATAAGAAGCTTGTTGATATGGCTTAATCCACGCAGGAGGAGAAAGGTGAAAAGAAAGAGGCCAAAGTGGAAGAATCACAAAACAAGGGATTGGAATATAAGAAGGGTGAAAGAAATAATAGATCCCGCGACAAGAGGAAGTGTATTTTCTGTGGTATAGCGGGTCATTTAATTGTAGGAAGAAAAAGACAGGTGGTTGTTTTCGGTATGGTGAAGCAGGGCGTCTTATCAAGGATTGCCCGAAGGACAAGGACAAGGGCAAAGGACATAATCTTCTAGAGGGCAATTGCATGCTCTCATTGCTAGTGTACCTAAGAGAGGTAGGAACGTTTCTGTTGAAAGTTTAGTTTTTCTTTTCAATCATCCCGTTAGAACTTTATTTGATTCTGGCGCCTCACATTCTTTTCTATCTGCTTCCATAGTTTAGTCTCTGCACCTTAGTACTAGTAGGGTAGAGGATCCCATTGTTGTCTCAAATCCTACTGGGGGTTCGGCTCATTCATCTATGATATGTTTGGATTTGGGAATATCTATACTAAGCGTTGATTTTAGATGTAATGCTTACGTTTTTGGTTTCATGGGCTATGGGTTGGTTCTAGGGATGGATTGGTTTATCTAGTAATGGTGCCATTCCTAATTGTGAAAGGAGGGTAGTTAGACTTTTGACTCGCCTCGATAATACCCTCGAAATCTCATGTAACCCTAAGAGTTCTGTCATGCTTAGTTACCTCGAATCTCTCGATGCATTTGTTGGTAATTTGCAATTCGTTCAAGTAGTCCGTTAGTATCCCGATGTCTTTGATGAGGGTTTACCTCCAAAGCGTGAAATAGATTTCCGCATATACTTGGTTGATAACGCCAAACCAGATGCATTATCCATATAAACACATGGCTCCTAGGGAGAGGAAGGAGCTCAGTGAGCAAATTAAAGAGTTGCTTGAAAAGGGGTTCATAATGCGGGGTATTCCTGAAATGGGGTGCTCCCATAGTGTTCGCAACCAAAGCAGGTGGTTCACTTCGCCTATGTGTGGATTATAGAGAATTAAACAAGCTGGCTAAAGAAAAATAGGCACCCACTTTCAAAAATAGATGATTTGTTTGACCAGCTTATAGGTGCGTCTGTTTTCTCCCAACTAGATTTGGCTACAGGGTTTCATCAGCCAAGAGTAGCTGAGGACATTATAGAAAATACTACTTTTAGGACCCTTGACGGTTTCTTTGAGTGGCTCGTCATGCCTTTCGGTTTGACGAATGCACCCACTTATTTTGTTGACTTGATGAGTAGGGTGTTTAGGGAGTCCCTTAATAAAGTTTGTAGTAGTCTTCGTGGACGATATCTTGATTTTCTCAAAGAACGAGGAAGAACATGCTTTGCATTTAGAGAAGTCATGGATACACTTCGAGAACATCAACTTAAGGCGAAGTTCTCCAAAATGTCATTTTTAGAGAGAAGAAGTAGGGTTTCTAGGACATGTGGTGTCCAAAGAAGGGATAGCAGTAGATCCCACAAAAGTAGTTGTGGTGCAAGACTGGAAGGTCACAAGGAATGCAACAGAAGTAAGAAGCTTTCTTGGACTAGCGGGCTAATATAGGAAGTTCATTAAGAACTTTGCGAAGGAATTAGCCCCACTTACTAGATTAACGAAGAAGAATTTAACCTTTGCTCGGGGTATTGATTGTGATGTCGCTTTCCAACGATTGAAGAGGGCTCTTACAACGACCCCAGTTTTGACTTTTACCTTATGGTAGTAAAAGGTTTACGGTATACACGAATGCATGCGGCACAGGACTAGGTGCCATTTTGATGTAAGAAGGAAGGGTAAGGTCGTAGCGGATGCCTTAAGAAGAAAAGGCTGACTTCAAGTACTCTTTATGTGAAAAGGAAAAGTTCAGAATATATATCAACCTTTGATTTTAAAACCTTCGGTTAAGTTAGTAGTTGGGGTCGCTAGGAGTAAGACATACGCTTTTGGATCAAATAGGGACTTCACAAAGAAAAGACTCTCAGATAGTTGACGCAATGGATAATTTAAGTAGAGAAGAGACCTCTAATCACCTTAATAACTATACCTGGTAACATGGTTAGCATCTGTTTATTTTCAAGAGATAGTTCTTCCACATGGAATACCCTCTAATGAATTTTGGAAGACATTTCGGAAGACCTTTTTAGCATGACACAGCAGAAGTTGTAGTGCCGAATATACTAGAAGAAGAAGGGTGGAACGAGAGGCGACAGTGAAATGAGTTCCAACTCATATTTTGGAAACAAAAATTAAGAAGCTACGCAATCATGAATTTAAGACAGTCATAACACAACTGGGTGAAGCTCAAGAAGATGCGACTTAGAAGGCTGAAGACTAGATATGTGCAGCATACCCTTTTTGAGGATATATCATTGATCTCTCTTTTTCTGTAAAGTTTATTTGCATGCTTGTCTTTATCTTTTAAGCATATCCTCTCGGTCCTATCCTCGATCCTTAGGTAGAAGCCAATGGATGTAAACATGTGTTTGAGACATGTTATGTTTGGTGGATGCAAGTGGATGTAAGTGTTTGCTAGTGGTTTCTCATGGATGCATATACACACACATTAGGCACTAGATCGGCTCAGTCACTTTCATATTGCATATGCATATATGTATTTATATATGGATTGAAACTTGATGTGTTATCATATGGATGTTGCATTTGTATGAATGATTGGGCACTCATGTAGAAGTTATAAAATACGATTAGGAGTAACTGCATACATGATGGACTCATAGCACTGACATAATTCGCATTAAGGAGGTCAACAGAATTAGTAGACCGCCTGATTTTGCATTAGATAAGGGCATGTACACACACTATGTACATGATCATGAAAGCATTAGAAATATTTTTAAGGACAATGGATGTGTGTGATTGATGGTTGAGTAGATGGATGTTGGATGTTAGGATACATTCTTCTTAACTTAGAGATTTCGGGGACGAAATCCTTTAAAGGAGGGGAGAATGTAACATACCGTATTTTCTGTGAATATTAAGGTAACGAATTAAAGAATACTTAATTTTAAAAGTAGGAATTAATGAAATGGGCTACGCCTTGGCGTTCGTCTCGGAGTTCTGCTTGAAATAGAGTCCGAGTTTGCATAAATCGGACACTGTACAAAGAAGTTATAAGCCTTAGAAGTTTGTATACGTGTAGGGGAGAATATATATATACATATATTGGGTTTAGTACTTCAGAAATAGGTCCAGAAAGTCAAAAATGGGTTCGAAATTCAAAATCAACCAAAATCAGGTTGGGCGGGAAAATTCCCGCTAGAGGTTGCCGACCCCCCTCCCCATCTGGGCGAAATACTTCGTTTTGTATCTGGCTGACGAGGCAGTGACGAATTTCTGAGTCGTAGGGCTACGTGGCGACTTCTGATTGGCCTGATGACGCATTCTCTTGGATTGGATGGACCCTGTGTTGATCTAAAGGCTCTTAATAATCCTAGACATCTATATACACTCATAACCCAACCCTGATTCTATTGCTCAAAGGCTATGGCGCCGTTATGCTGTTCATCCCCAAACTAGCCTAGTCGTCATTCTTAAACCTAAATTCAAAAAGAAAATTAGAGAGCCTCAAAATCAAATTAGAAGATTAGTTTTGCTACAACAACAATGATTCAATTATCTTTTCTTAATCCTAGCAATGTAAGTTCACGTTATTTTTAGATTTGAATACCTGATTGTAATCATGACATGTAATAAAATGAATCGAAGTCTATACCTGGTTGTAAGATAATCTTTTCAGATTTATCTCTATCCTTCTATTGAATCTATGTCTTTACATGCCTTAGAGGTTATTTTTATTGATTAAATCAGGCCTATCTTTGTTGTACATTAGGTTTATAATCCTCTTTGGTTCGTGATGTTATTCTTATGCCTGCGATAATGATTGTATCAGTTTATTCAAAAATCTATCTTTATTGGATCTAAATCTCTTGTATTAGGTCTGTTGTTACATGCCTATTTTTATGCTTATTCTTATTTTGCGCTCCTCTCTCTCTTCCCCTATTTCCTTTTTCTTTTATGAACCTGGGTTACCTTCGAACCTAGGCTGAAATCGCGAAATACGAACGATTGGAATACGGGGAATATTTTGGGTAAATATTGGGCACAATGTATTTGGTGAAATAATTGGGCATAACACATTCGGTGAAATTGTTGGACATAATTTGTAACTTGTGATTTTGGGTATAAATGTTATTGTTGTGAACTTGGGGTAAATTGAAATATTAAATCTAGATTGGGCGGAAACTGTAAATTGGAATATTAAATCTAGATTGGGCATAACTATTGGTTGGGACGCCAAACATAATATATATTGCGATTTTGGGGCATGACTATTATTGCAAATTTGGGAAGATTGGGTGTAACCTATTTTGAGTAATAACTTGTAATTGAATTTGTTGGACATAACTTGGGAATTGGAACATGACTAGTTTGGTGAATTTGGGATAATTAGCATATAAAATCTAGACTTGGACATGTATAGTAAACATGTAAATTGGCTAAAGATGAACGTGCCTAACCCGAGGTTAGATTGGGTTGCAGTGTAAGACTGCCCGGAACTTCCCGGCACATCCAGCGACTGCAACAATATAGATCTAATGTGAGAGGTTAGCGCATTAAGTCCAAAACCCGAGGTTAGAATGAGTTTGCGGTAGAAGTCAGCCCGAAATCGCCCGGCACATCCAGCAACCGCAAACAACAGTTCTAATATGAGAGGTTGAGGCATTAATGAATGAATTAATACTAATGAACGGACATGCTAAGAATGGTAGGGTTAAGTTAACACAAGAGGGCAACATTTAACCAATGTAACATGACAAGTGGTAGGGTTAAGTTAACACAAGAGGGCAACACTTAACCAATATAACATGATGAACGAGTGGAGTTAAGTTAATGGGAAACACTTAAACAATATAACATGATGAACGAATGGGGTTAAGCTAAGGGGAAACACTTAACCAATATAATATGATGAATGAATAGGGTTAAGTTAATAGAAAACACTTAACCAATTACAACATGATGAATGAGAAAGGTTAAGTTAATAAGAAACACTTAACCAACATGACATGACGTGTGGATGGGTTAAGTTAACTTGAATGGATGGATAACACTTAGCCAATTTGGGGGGGGTATACAAATAGACCCTAGGAAACCCTACTAACGGGGACACATTTCAGCAGTAACCCACATAGATGTATCACGGTACCCTGAACTAGGCAGGGTGGGGCACGATTACTGGGCTGATTATAAGAGGTCAAAATAGCGGTAGGGGTACGTTAGTGTATGTTCCAACGGATTACGGGTGTGCACGTACTTCGGAGTGGAAAAAGCAGGCACTGGGTACCAGTAGTTATACACTGTGCATCTTGAATCGTGTCGGGTTGTTATCATAGGTATTGGTACACCTTATGGTGGGACCAGCACATGGTATCTACATGCAAGAGAGGGCCGATTGACATAGACACAAGGAAAATTAATACAAATAGGGAGCCGATCGATAGGGTAGTAAGGGTACATCTAACATCTTCATGGCAATAGGCTGATTGAGGTAAGATCTTCATACTAGAAGTACACCTGACGGCTACCACAATTGTATGGTTGGGATCACCTTATTATATAACATAAGACACTAGTTGGGACACTAGTTGGGGATACGGATCCTTTTTCACAGGATACTAGTTGGGACACTAGTAGGGAATACAAATCGTTCTATAAAAGACACTAGTTAGGATGCTAGTTGGGTGGTGCAGAGAAAATAGGAAATCGGAGAAAGAGCCGAAGCGCATTCAGTGTATCTTACCTTGTCATATCCAATGATCATCATTTGTTGTCTTGCTATGCTTATTATCATGGTTATGACTGGTATCCAGTTTATTCATGTCATGATGCTTTTACCTATTTACAAGCTGAAAGTCACTGTACTTACCAGGCTTTATATCTGACTCTGTTTGTTTCGCTCTCTTTTCTTCCGTCCCCCCTCTCCCCCAGGTTCACACGGAGGGAATATTACCACTTAGCTCAGTTTTCTTTCCAAGCTCGAAGATAGACGATGTATTGCTTTGGACTCTCCTTTCCACAGCTATGGCTAGCTCATGCTTTATTGGGGAATATCATTGTCATGCTTCTTTATTTTGTTAAACAAGACAGATGCTTTGTCGTAATGGGTATTGGTGTTTTGGTGCTGGAAAACAATCTTTGTGCAAGCTGTTTTACCAAGTTGTTGTTTTATAAATAAAGTAAAGTTTTATTTATTTTCCTCCATTTAAATTTTGTCTGTCTTGTAATTTATCTTTTCTATACACTTATGACGCTCCACTGAAGTTAATGCATTCCCTTTGTGAGCGACTTTAACGGAGGTGGGGTGTTACAACATTTATCCTAATTAATTTAGGAATTATAACCATTATCCTATTATATTTACTTTCCCCTGTCAACATTGGTTACAATTGTTATTTATTGATTTGCGGTCCTATTTATAGAAATTAATTATATTGATTGCTACCAACAGTCATCATAAATTTATTAATTCAACATGGATTACATTTACGTATAATTCCATAATTGATCCTTGTCAAAATAGCCAATACAGTGTATATTTTACCGTTTTACGCCGACTTGGATGAATAATATGTATATATTTATTTATATTTTATGTTTTCGTTCGATCTAGGTAGTTATTATTATTATTGTTTAAATTTACTGATTTGGTTAAGTTAATAACCAAACATTCCTTTTTGCATTCAATCTTGCCAAAAGTTTCAATCTTACAAAACGACCATTAGCTGTAATTATTGTAAATTATGCCTGATTAGTAAAATAGACATCTCAAATTCACAAGAAATATATGTGTGTGTGTGTGTGTGTGTGTGTGTGTGTGTATATATATATATATATTTGAAATAGTCGATGCAAACTACGCACAAATATGTATATTTATACATACCTTTGCACTACTTTTCCTTTTTAAATCTTTTTGTCATAACTCTTGTGAATTCAAAAGACATCTTTTTGTTCAAAAAGAGGAAAACGACATATTTACAACAATTAAGCCAAAACCCAACAATATTGAATACAAATAGATATAATTCTTTTAATAGTGCAATCATGTAATTTACCAATCGTACCTTTTTACCTAAATTCGCATACTTTATTATTTAACACTGAACTAGAGATCTGGAATGTAACCACATCTAATTGGTGTTTAATGAGACTGATTTCCATATCTACAGTGTTATGCATTGTCCACAATACGTTTTACAATATAATTGTAGGAGTAGGTATGAAAAAATTTAAGAATCCTACAATTAACGTTATGTAATCATAATTCATATATCCAAGTTTTAACAATGTTTATAATAAGATATGATGGGTGTCAATCCAATTACAATAATTTAGAGAAAAAATCTGATAGAAATAGGCATAAAAATTTATATCTAATTCAAACGAAATAGATAAGTTATTATTATCGTATTCATAAATTTCCCACTCACCTTAAAGCATCCAAATCCAAAGTTTGAACCTTTTAGGCGTACAATTCCCAAATTCTTATAAATCTACAGTTTATTTAAAAAGGTGATAATTTCAGATGTATAGAGATGTAAGAAAATAAGAAGAGAGGAGAGAATCTGATTTGGAGTGTCACTTTGCATTATTTTCCATTAGATCTAATAATCCTCTCAATTCTATATGAATTGGATTTGATTTGTTGTGTATGAATATATTTTTATTTTAGAAATTAGGTTTGGAAAAGGTGGAAAATAGCAGAGCTCCGCTGACGCTACAGATTTGTATGGAAAAGAATGAGGCCTTACCCCTTTATTTATAGGGGTGCTATTGGCTTTGAATCGTTGGATTCATTTTAATTTATATCCGTCCATTCATTTTTTATATATTATAAACTAAACCTACGAAACCTAGCCATCACTAGGCGTTGTGACGCCTAGTGGATCAACCGTAGTGGTCGACCCCGGTCGACCGCTAGGGTCGACCGCATGGGACTCAAACTCCCAGTCAGGCTGATCAAATAAGGTATAATATATATATATATTCTGATTAATTTATTTTCCGTCCATTTTCGTATTTCGTCCGTAACTTTTTCATACGGACTCCATTCGTGGAACTCCAAACATGAAAGTTGACCAAAATTCCGAAGCGAACGCATTGGTTAAAGATTTGTTGCCAAATCCCAATGTATGCAGGAATTTTTATGTTTGAAATTCAAATAATAAATTAATATTGCCAAAATTCTAGGTTGTTACATTCTTCCCTCCTTAAAAGGAATTTCGTCCCGAAACTTTGACACCTATAGTCCTATTCTACACAAACAATTTGTGTACATCCACTTTGCAACCATGTGTATATGTGCATGGTGTACATAATGCAATTCAACCATAAAATATGCATGCAAGGTGATTCTAAATCGGATCCTCCTATATGTTGCATTAAATTTTTGATATACTCTTGAAAGCATGATGCAAAACATCCTAAATATACTGGCTGTTCTATATGAATGCAAATTTTAAAAGCTCTTTTTCATCCATTACCTTCACACAATTACGAATAAAAGTGCGAAGCAACCAATTTTGCATCCAAACCCTACCATCCAAAATGTCACGCAATCTAATTGTTTCCTATTTAATTTCTCCTAAATGGGAAAAAGGAAATTAAAGCAAGAATTTTTTAACATTTTCCCACTTACAACTTCCCCATTTCCCGTCCTATAGTGGAATTTTCACCTCAACTACCCAAAACACTCAAAAAAATTCCATCTGTAGACTGTAAAGGAGGCTTAAAACAAGCTCTAAAACGTAGAGCGAGTTAATTAATAACCCGCGCGCATCGTTGATAAGGTATGGAAACAACGTTTTGAAGGCCAAAACAGTCTTTTCCTTGTTATCGTTAAAGTTTTCATCGTATCGTTGGCCCTATTGCACTGCTAAAAGCGCACACAAAGCATCCAAAAATCTTCCTTACACCGTTCATGTGATCAAAAATCGAAGTTTTTCATAAAATTAAATTTCTGCTTCAAAAATTCTTATATTTATTTTGAAAAATTTTCTTTTTAAAACCATTTCACTTTCCTATAAAATAAGAAAATGACAAAAAGTTTTTTTTTCAACAACGTTTTCCAAAATTTTCAAAAATGTAATTTGCGTAAATTTAAACGATTCAAGTCATATGTTGGCGAAATAGGAAGTAATTCGCACAAAAATTGCGAAAATTGAAATCATCGAAAAGATAAAAATAAATTTTAGCTTTTAATAAGGAATGGTGATTTATTTATTTATATACCCAGGACGTAGAACCGGCCCTTTACTAAAATTTATCTAACACATAATTCTATTCTTTCTAGCTTTAGGGCAAGTGCTAGTAAATAAATAAGATTTCATTCAAATAAACATGCATGAATGACAAAACATTTTCAAACGTAGAAATCTCATTATCTAAAGTTATGCAATTTTCAATAGTAGCAGTTACAAACACTACAACAACAACAAAGAAAAAGAAAAATGCTGGAAAGGGAAACATATGATACAAGATACAATATGCTCGAGGCATGTACTAACAATAACTACGACTACCCACTGTAGGTTGGTCTCCCTCCGCGGCTGGAGGCGATCCATTACCATGCCTGCACCATGAGCGTAATATGGCGGAGATGCAACTAGTCTCACGCGCCTGTCTGCGCAGCTCATCACGAACATCACGGAGCTCAGCCTGCATTGCGCAGACGGCGGTGAGCTCGGGGCTTTCATAACAGGATACTGGGGCTGCTGAGCTGGAGCAGGTGGTGCAAAGGTAGGAGCATCGGGCAGCTGAATGCCCTTCTTCCAGGGAATGGCGTGGCTAATGCGGTCGGCCCCTTCTTCACTACCGCCTCCCCAGAAAGTCTCACCTGAAAGTGTCGGAAGACGAAGGTGAGAAGATGGCTATTGGGAAAATGGCACCATGGGGTGCCGACGAAGGGCTCATAAAGATGGATCATAAGCACGAGTACCCAATTGACAGCTATGCCGCCCAGAGTAACATAGGTGGCGCGGCGAACAGAAAGATAAATCTGCTCTAAGCTTCCCGTCTTTGGGATGATGTTGTGTTGTATGATGCGCACAGCTACACGAGCGTTGGGTCGTCGATTAACAGTGGTCTAGGCTCCAGGCTCTCCAAGAAAGATATGCTAAAGGATCTGAGGATCATCCATCTCAATAGCATCAACCTTGGCTTCGATTGTAGAGGTGCCCAAAATCTGAGCTAAGTGGTCGTCGGTGAACTCGATGGGGGTGGCCATAACCTTAATTTGATGACGCAAGACTCATCATTGATGTTGGCATCCATTTGGGCATCAAATTGACGGAGGCAGCGCGGATACAGGTCGCTCACAAAAATGTTGAAGCGTAGGTTTTGTGCAAGGCCTGTGACGATAAAAGGCACCTCCAACCCAAAAGCGGTGAAGTTAGCGAACTTCACTGGTCGACTAACCTGAAACTTGAAGCTGGCCGAGACTCCTCATTGCGATCTAACCAAGCGGCTTCCTAAGGTGTGAGACCGGGGTGTTGGTTGCGAGGTGCCATGGAGGAACCAGTGAATTAGGCAAGGGAAATTACAAATCTGGAGTATAATTGGGTAGAGACCTGCGCGAGAAATATTATGGTGGTAATTAGGGATGAAACGGAGCGGGGGTTGCTCAGATTGGAGCTTGGGAAGGAGAAGGGTTAGGGTTTTCGGTTGAATCGGGATGGGTAGAAAGAGTCGGCTGAACGATATTATATCGTTTTAGTTGATTCGGATCGGGTCAGACCACGCTCACCATAGGAGAGTGGTCGTCCACTTGTCTGATAGTGGCGCGGTTTGAACTTCGGCCCAATGGCCCAATTATAATATATTTAAAAATAAAAATAAAATTTCTATTACGTCGAAACAACTTCTACTCCCAAGCAATCCTCGTATCGACTCCCACCATCGTCGAGTTAAGAATTTTAGTTATTCCAACGCCCTTTTCCGCTGCCTCCAAAAAGGTTGTGACCACCGAATCAAAACGACTTAAAACAAAAAATCAGCTAGAAATCTGAAATAAAATTAAAACGGATTTTCCTCTTACTAGCCGACAAAACTAAACGACTCAAAATCAAATACCCATATATCTGAACGAAGGATTTTCCTCAGCCTTTTCGAAGAAAAATTAAAAGTTTTTCAAAAAATGGAATGTTATTATAAACTAACGATTTCGCATTTATAAACCCAACTTATTTTTACTATTTATATTCTAGTTTATATTTCAAACTGGAAAACCCTTTCGAGTTCAAAAAAGTTGGAGCTTTAAAATCTTAAGGATTAATTGTGATAAATTCAATAAATTACCCAATATATATAGGAAGAGGGATACTAAAAATCACAAGGAATAGATGTTTATTATTCTTAAGTTTAGTGGTATATTCCTTGTCGTTTCTAATTCCTTCCTTCGCACCAATCGGATTATATATTTATTAAAATTACACAAAAGCCCCAAAATTTTTGAACCATAAATAAATTAAAATTTTAAAAACTATATCTTTATAAAACTAGGCCTTTATAAAACCATTTTCTGAAATCGTAGTCAAAATTCATTTTTATTCTTTCCAAATAATTTTTATAAAAATTCCTCGAATACCAGGCCAAGAACTCAAATGAATATTTCAACAAAGGTAGATGAGAAATTCAACGAAGTGGCAGATGTATATACCTTGTAATTATATTTCCGAAATAGGCATGACATATGTAACAACCTGGCGATTTTCGGCCCAGAAAATCGACATATCAACATATCAAATATTCAAGAATTGAAAATATCGAATTATTATTAGAAAGAAGTTAGAGGGTGAGAAATAGAAAGAAAGAAAGTTAGAATAGAAGAAGAACACAACTGAGAGTAAACACGAATCTCACAGCGGAACGAATAAAATATAATATATAACATAACTTTTGAGATACAAACTTATATCTGTATATACATACCATTTCAGAGTACAACTCATAACATCACAGCAAAAATAATTTCGTATATAACTAATGTTGAAGCCTCCTGCTCCACGCTCCTCTAGGTATATCTGAAAAATCCCAACTACTTGATTGCCCATACAAAATTGGGCACCCAAGAGTTTAGGGTAAAACAAAACAAAATAAACCATGGGTCAATCATGGGATTAGTGTGAGTAAACTCCAATCATTTGGTTTAACTTATCAAAATCCTTTTCAAAAGAAAGTATAATCGTAAGACCAATCCACACATAAACACGGACGGATTTTACCTTACGATAACCCAAACTATTTTTGAAATCATAATTATTCTGATATTATGATAGTGTCTAAATACAAATAAATAGCAATCTAGTGGAACACTTGCATTTCATGCTGCATATATATAGTATACAATCAAAACCGCGGGCGCTTATTGGAGATTGGATTCCGACTATGACAAGGTATGGAACCACCTACCGATAGTGTATCGCTAGAGAGGAATATACTGGGTTCAACGAAAACATCTTGTAACCCGACCACTCATTTCTCTTGAGTGTATCGAATACATTGTCACCTACAGTTGCTAGCAACATAACCGTTCCCGGGAGATACGGAAGTGAAAAGAAGTAACGAATATGAATATTCTCTAGATAGTGACAATACACATTAATGGGGGCGACCAACTTAGCCATGCTGCTTGCCCGATTTTTGTCATTTCCCGGTTGATGAGGCTTGAGGTCATAACGTATTCTTTGACAGATCACACCTTCATTTACTTTGAATGCCACATTGTCATACCTGCCAAATCACAAATTGATTTCCCCAAAAATATCACGGGTATAAAGCTAAGAGAAACGAATTTCTCCACCACCAAACGTAAGTATGTTTGAAGAGATCAACATACGTGATCTATTAGATATACTTTGTCAGACACTCGTCCACACAAGTTGTCCTGGGACTGGACAAACCGAAGGCACTATTCAATAAATCCATCTTAGGCAATTTCTACCTAGGATCGCCAAAATAGCCCTTGCATAAAGTCTGTCTTCAATTATCTTCATGATATTCGATTTGCAAAGCTAATGCCCATGCGGAGTGGTTTCCAGATAATAAATCTGATTCCGGTCTCTCCGTATTGACAACGGAAAATGGTCAAAACATTGATAGTCGGTGATTTCACTATCCAAAAAAACATACATACAAATAACAGTCGTATTTCCAAATGGAAATCCTACCTATCAATCATCAATCAACATTGAGCCCCTTTATATAGATTTATAAATCATCATTCCATTTCCCAATTTCCCTTTAATACCTTTGTCGAATGTTTTTCCAACTTGCTTACCCTCTCACAATTTCTTGGAATACATTTCCATCTATTTTAAACTATTTATTTTCCATTTTTAGAAAATATCTTGTTTTAACATCGGGAATTAATTCCATATATTCGCAACTCCTTTATTTTTCATATTTCAAAAATATACGTTGTTGACATTGGAAAACATTTTCATATTTTATTCTCGCATTACTATCCCTTCAGTCCCTAACTGTAAACTGGTAAGTGAACAATTCCCTAAGTATCAATCCCGAGGGCCGAAACCATCATCAGATTAATACTCAGAAAGCCATTCAACGTAACTAATCTCTAGTCAGTTTCTAATTTCCTTAACTCCATTCTTAACTCCAAAATTATTTCATTTTATGTACTTAGAAAGCATCTCTGGTTACATTTAAAAATAAACATTTCCAAAATTCCTTTTTTATAGACTGAAATGAAAGTTTGAATAAAATATTGATTATAACGATAGCGTTATAATACCTGCTTCCAAATATTAAAAATATAACTTTTATTCTTTATTTAATAATAAATAAATAATATTTGTTAAATAAATAATTCTTAATTAAACGGAAAGTAATTAATACCTTCATGGATTCGATATAATTGAATTTCAACTTATAACTCTCTCTTATGAATAAATCTCTACTTAGTTGACGTTCCTACTTCGGAATAAACTCACCGTTTCAGATGAACCCAATTTTTAAATTCATTTTGAAATTATCACTTCCAGCATTTACCAATTTCCTTTTGTCTTCATTCCAATTGGAAAAACATTTGCTTTTAAACCATTATCTACTTAAAATTTGAATATAATTACTATACTAAAACTTAGACTCGTTTTATCAATAAATCTTGAATTATATATGAAAATATCATTGCAGTTTTAAAATTACACATATCTAGTTATTTTAATAGATCATATTAATATCCCACTTTGTGGACTCTGTCTATGAGTCAACTCCTTGCTTAGTATGTATCAAGTTTATAGCTTTATCTCGCTTACACATTCCGTAGTAGATAATTGGTTTAAACCAATATTAATTTCCTGTACATCTCCAGATTGTATAATACATATTTTCAAAAAAAAATTATTTTAATAACATTCAACCTTGTTAAGTTATAATTACAAAACCTTTATAGTTCTATTCGACTCATATTCATATCTCGAACCTCGAAATAGATTCAACAATTTCTCTTTCCATTACCCATTTAAAAATAACATTCACGGATTATTTAATAATAATTATTTAAAAATAATTATTTCATTTTGTTTCTAAATATTTTTTATAAATCATACTTCTTGTTTCTAATATCATAGCCAATCGAAATTCAATCTCTATTTTAAAAATAGAAATTTCCTTTTCAAAATCCCAATTCCTTTTCAATACGTTCCAATATAATTTACGGTATTTACATACCAATATTTCGGGTTAATGTTGGTCAAATATTCCAAAACACACAATATTCAACACCAGATTATCTGTCACATCATATAATGCAATATATGAAAATCAACAATAAAATTGTTGAGGAATCCAGTTAGATTCCTCCAACTTGTTTCCCTGCATCCACAGATGTTATTATAATAATAACAAAATCAATATTCAGTCAATATAACTGTATATATATTACTCAACCAATAATTACCCAATCATCCAATCAATCATCACACACAGCATTAAATCATTTTTATCAATATTAAATAATGTTTGTAAAATTATAGAATTGAACAGAGTTAGTGAGATTACTCACCTTAGTTGTTAATTGTTAAATAATGATTTACTATCCATTGATCACATCAAGCGTTTTAATTTGCCATAAATTAAAACAATCTCCAAATCTACCCAGACTAGTTTCGCTGCATAGCCTGCGTCCATATGATCCTAATGGACCCTGTTTTGTTGAATTTCGATAAAGGACATTCAAGATATTACGATTACAAATTTGTGTATATAATTAAATAAAACTTAATTTACTTTTAAGGCAGGCCTTACCCATTAAACTCTGAGCCCATTTAAAGCAATCCGCCAGCCCACAATCGTTCATGCTACCGGTTCATCCTTCATGGTTCCAAAAACATAAGCTACTCCTTTGTAAATTCTTTTTTGCTTCACCATGCGTTTTTATTTCTTACTGGGCCTTACACTATAGACTGACCCACTTCAACGTCGGCTCGATCAGTAAAACAACCCCCCCCCCCCCCCCGGCACGTTCTCCATCTCCCTCCCTTGGTTGGAGAAACCTGTTGCTGCTCCATTTAACCCCGTGGCTCAAGTTCCTTTTCTTTTTTCTTTATCCAAATATATTTCCATACAAACTCTTCTGTATGGCCCAAGCTTTTGTATGCATAATGTTATAACAACCCAGACCAACTTCAATTTGACCGTGACTTCTCCTTCTTTCCAGGATAATGTCGTCGCACCCATATTTCCCCATCACACCCCACTCCTTCTGTATCTGTTATTCTTTATGCTATTTGCTGCTTTTGTTGTCTTTCAAATTCTCTAACATTTGCGTCCAACTCCTTCCAATAAACAACTCCACACTGCTACTATATAGTAGCATCTTCTCCTCTCCGAAAATAAACATCACCACTTCAGTAAAAGGTACAAACCACCAGCTTTCTTCTACACTTTGCAAGTCAATGTTGAGGCTTTTTCTTGACAGCTGTGCCCGAAGTCCACTACCCACACTCGCCATTCACTCTCTCTAAGTTCAAAACAGCCAACATGATTACCGGATACCCTCTTTATGCTATATCATTTTTCATCAATCTCGTAAGCCCCTCTTGAAATGCGGTGAACAGGGCATGCGTGAACCATAGAACAAAACGGGAAGACAAAAGATTGGAAAGAAGGCACTATTCATGCTAGTGCATATATATGATTTTTTTTTTGAGTAAAATGGAATAATTACTTGTTTGAAGCCATGAAAGCTTCGCCGTATTCTATTTGCTGAAGCGAAAACATAATAAAAACCGAGCTTGCTCGTTTATATTTATAAATTAATTTACTTGGAAGCCATGGAATAAATAGTTATAGCACATACACCCTTCAACCTAGGTTTGCAGAAGTATTTTCCTTTCATAGCACAGTTGGATTGAAGGCATAGCCGTGGACTAAAGCATAGGCCTGCATTTCTAATTTCTTAGCCTGCGCAATATATGTTACTTGGATGCTAAGTTATACATTTTATTTGTTCTAAGATAATCAGTTTGCGTCTTTAGGGGGAAACAATAGACTAGTAGGAATGCAGTGTATAATTTCTTTACCATGTGCGTGAGTCTGTAAATTTCATATATCAGCTCGTGATATGAATGGTAAAGCTTTGTGTTTTCACTTCCTACTGTCTGTATTGATTTTGAAAGTATAGGCTAGGTGAGTAGATCTGCAGAAGTATGTAGACAATAGGGTAGGCACGAGTTGTTCGTTTTAGCAGGAACGCATACACTACTGAATTGGTATGATCAGCTGTTGCTATATTTTGTTAGAAGCCTAATGATATAGTTATATTATCCATCATGATATTATCTTAGTTGTTGTGTTTTAATGCGTTGTAACACCCCGCCTCCGCTAGGGTCACTCGCAAAGGAATGCACTAGCTTTAGAGGGGCATTATTGGTAAACATGCACAGAAATATCACAAGACAGAACATATAAAATAGCGGAAGCAAAATCAAACTTTCATAACATGAATAAATAAGGTCTAAAGCCTTTTACATCAGAGTACATCAAAACCTGTCTTGCAATAGTAAAGAAGCATAAAGACATTTTCAAAAATTATTCCCCAAGTAAAACAGTAAGGTAGCCATAGCCAAGAAAAGTCCAAGCCATCCATGATGACCTTCAAGCAGAAGAAGTTCGAATTAAACAACAGTATTTCCTCCTTGTAACCTGGGGGGGAAACGGAAGACAAGAAGAGAAACAAAACGGGTCAGTCAAAAAGACTGAGTAAGCCCTATCTACTATCAGCATAAAAACTAGTAAAGTTAACTGACATGAGAAACTGAGAAGAACATAAGCATGATGACAAGATAGATAAGCTAAATCAAAATAACAGGATGAACTACTGAACTCAGATAAACTAAGGTGTCATGATAAATTACGATGTCAAGATAAAACAAGGTATCCCATCGTCAGGTTCCTGTCAAGTATAATATCCCCAAGATATCTATCACGTATAACGTCCCATAGTATCTATCCTGTATTTTAGCTCTGCACCTACCATACTAGTATCCCCACCGTATCATGTGTTAACCATGAATGACCCTTACTCAAAAGTCGTGTAATGGTTCATGTCAACCTAATATATCGCATTTATAGGTTACTCAACTCGTATGTTTCTTTCCATGTAAATGTTCAGTTCCTTGCCGTAGACCGTACGGGCTTTCCCATGAGGTTCTATACTACTCCAATGTAATTCCATGATCCTTAAGCTCGTTTGGACTGTTACCCTAGACCTAGCTAGGCTTTCCCAACATGAATCATCGTTTGTGCAACTAGGACTTATGTCACCTAGGACCACTAGTGATTATGCTTACCTATTGCACGTTTTCGTATTTCGGTTTGGGTTCAACCACCCAGGGCCACTAGGAATTACGCTAACCGTCAACCGCGCCCTTTTTCCCACGCATTCATCGTGAATCGTTTTTCCATGACTGTATGCACATGTATCACATCGTGCCACCCGAGTCCTGTCACAGGGCGGATCAAGAAATACAGGACTCGGTCGGGAGCTTTCGATTTATCTGCCGATGTAGATGCTAAGGTCTGTTTTTCCTATACGTGGCTATGGTCCCACGAGACCACTCCCTCAACTAGTGAAAGACAAGACAGGATAAATCCTGTATGAGAACACACTACTGGCCAACCCACAATCTAGCCTTACCGCAACCATAATTAGATAGCAATTATGGTCTTTTGGGTGTTCTCTGCCTTTCCGTGCGTACACGCTTGACCAAAGATGGTAGGTAGCCTGACGAAATGCTATCTAGGGCAACCGTGTATCGTCGACTATCCCCTATCCATCCCCGTCTTTAGGTCGCTCGTATAGCAACCAAGGCATACTCTTGGTTCTTCTAACGCAGACCTTAACCTCTCATGAGCCTAGTGTGATCACCTGGCAGCTCACAGAGGGATACCAAGAATATCCTCACGTTCCCCGAAGCCGCTGCTTCGTTACCCAGTTCGCTGGAGCCTTTACCTAAATCAGATACTTGCTCCTACTCGTATACTTAAACGATGACCTACCGTATCAGGTTACTCATCTATCTATGAACTGGTCCAAATCTCCTTGACTAAGAATTATTACTTAGCTATTCTTCAACTAAGGTTTACCACTTAGCCTTATTCCCGTTATTCTTGTTAATTACGGTTATCCACCTAATTCTCCGAATTAGGGTTTATATAATGGATTAAGTGTCACTTAAGTTCATGACTTAATCCCGTCTACAAATCATGTCAAAATTGGCTAAGTATCCAAGTCCAAGACTTAACCCTACAAACCATGTTCAAGTTGGTTAAGTATGTTAAGCAATTCACGACTTAACCTCGTCCAATTACCATTCTAGATTGGTTAAGTATATATTAACTTGACCCTATCAATTTACTTAGTCAAATCGGTCAAGTGTATTCAAGCGATTCGTGACTTAGCCTTATCATGTTATCACGTTAGATTGGTTAAGTATTGGTTAACTTAACCTTATCAAATAACCGAGTTGGAGTGTTTAGGTATAGGTTACTTAATCACTTCAAAATTACCGAGTTAGATTGGTTAAGTGTTGGTTAACTTAACCACTTCAAAATCACCGAATTGGATGGGTTAAGTCTAGGTTAACTTAACCACATCCCCTAACTGTATTATACGGTTAAGTGTAATTAGGAAAGCTTAATTAACCGTATCAAATTCACGTGTTGGTTTGGTTAAGTGTTGGTTAACTTAACCCCGTCCACTAGTCGTATAAAAATGGTTAAGTGTCATTAGGCAAATCAAGTTACTTAACCTACCCAACCTTGTCATGTTTTGTTAAGTATCATTAGCCTAATCAATTTACTTAACCCATTTGTCCATGTCATATTTGGTTAAGAGTCATTAATCGAATTAACTTAACCCTATCATGTGGCATTAATTACTTAATGCACCTCAACCTCTCACATTAGACTTTGTTGTGGTTACTAGTTAAGCCGGTCGGTTCCGGGTAGCTTTACACCACAACTTGGTCTAACCTCGGGTTCAAGCACAACATGACCAACTTCTCACATTGGGTCCTATTGTTTGCAACTACTAGTTAGGCCGGTCGGTTCCGGGTAGCTTTATGTTGCAAACTCAACCCAACCTCGAGTTGGTCACTTTCATGTTTAGTCTAGTGTCATGTTCATATTCAAGTTTTCTTAAGAATATGGGTAGACCTAACTCAATAGGTAAATTCCCAATTCCATAGTATGGGTAGACCTAACTTAATAGGTAAATTCCCAATTTCATATTTTCAAGCATACTTACATGTCAACTTCCATGTTATATTTCAAGTCATGTTTTTAAGTTATATTTTCATGTCATTAGAAATTACCCATAACATAACCCAACGCTTTTAAACTCGCATATACGTTCGCAACAACGTAATGGATTAAAAGAAGAGACTTGGCAAAGGCAAGACAAAAATGGATGTTAAGCCACAAGTTAATCATGGTGGCAAATGAGGCACAAATGTGTTCATTAACTTGCATGTTACATTCTTAAGCCTCAAAAACATGCATAAACCCAAACTTGGCACATAAGCGAATCATGGTGACAAAAGACATGGAATGATGACTAGTAACTCGCATATATCATCATATAAGGGTTATGACTTCATATGCAAGTTGACATAAAGGTTATGAGGGTTCTCATGTTGCATAATGCAACATTTCAACATAAAGGTTGTAGCTTTTAGCCCACAAGATCAAGATAATGACTTCATAAACTTGCATGACATGATAGCATGTATCATACTTAATGATCAAACCCAAACTTGCAACATGAACATTTAACTTCATAGTTAATATCTAAGAGTAGGGAAAGGGCTTACATTGCTATGAAGGCACAAATCGAAATGCAAAACAAAGATTGAGACGAAGCTCTTATGCAATCAAATAAACCCAATATGAAAGCTCCAAATCAATAAAAACCCTAGCTTTGAAATAGAAATGTTGCAACTTGACTTGAATGCAAGCTAACAACATCCATTCATGCTTGAAAACACTTGAATGAACATGAATCTCTCATAGGAATTTACTTAGGAATTTTAGAATGAGAGTGGAGGCCAAGAGAGTAATAATTTTGCCATAGTTTAGTTGCATGAATGAATAATGAGGATTTACGGGAGGGTTAGGGGCTTATTTATAGAGATTAGGATTAGTTAGGACCCTTAGATTAACCCTAGGATCAACCTGAACCATCAGATTTCGAACCAGGCCAAAAAACCTAGCCAAAACAGAAAACAGGTGCACCAGGCAAAACTGCCCGGCCACCATAAGTCGACACCCAAGTCGACAGGGCTGTCGACTTGGGTCATGCCATGTCGACTCCCAAGTCGACAGCCCTGTCGACTTGGGGTGGCTGGCGGGAATTTTCCCGCCTAGCCTTCTAGGCCAAATTTTCGAAATTAGAACTCGTTTTTGAACTTGAATTTTCTGAAAACTTCGTCGGACCATAACTTGGTCATACGGACTCCGATTCTCGAAAACTCAGACTCTTTTTCGCGTATTTTTCCGAGACGAACGCAATGGCATAGCCCGTTTTACTTGATTCAGAATTTAAAATTAAATTCTGCCTTAATTCTCGTCTTAACATGTTATCGAAAAATACGGGTTGTTACATTCTCCCCACCTTTTAGGATTTCGTCCCCGAAATCCCCAAGTTAGGAAGAACGTATCCTACCATCCATCAACCATCTACTCAAACCATCATCCACAAGCAAACATGGTCCTTAGAAGACTTCTAATGCTTTATGAATGTATGCAAAACGTGTGTGTACATGTTCCTTAGCTAATGCTAATGATCAGGCCTGAGTGATCTTTCTAATGCAAAATATGTTTAGTGCCATGAATCCAACATGTATGCAAATAGTCCTAGTCATATAAATACTATATGCGTGCACAATCATTCATTCATATGCAACATCCGCATGATAACACATTCGATTTCATCCATAAACAAGCGTAAATATGCATATGCAATATGAAATGAGGCTGAACCGTTCTAATGCCTAATATACATTCAAGCATCCACGAGCAACTACTTGCAACCACTTGCAACCATATCAATCATAACATGTTTCAAATACATGTTTACATCCATAAAATTCTACCTAAGATCCTCAAAATAGGATCTAGAAGATAAGCGAGATAAACTCCTTACGGGGTTTGCAACAAAAACAGGACCGAGAGGATATTCACAAAAGATAGCCTACAATTAAGCTCTACAGAGAACAGGGATCAAGGATATACTCCCAAAAAGAGATATCATGCGCGTATCTAGTCTTTGACCTTCAAAGTCGTATTTCCGTGAGCTTAATTCCATTGTGCTTTAACCATCCTTTAACTTCATGGTTTCGTAGCTCCTTATTTTTCCTGTTTCCATAACATGAGTTGGAACTCATTTCCTCGTCGCCTCTCGTTCCACTTCCACTTATTCTTAATCTAGAATACTTGGCTCAAACCTTCGTACTCATGATTCCATTCGAGCCCTCCAAAATTCACTAGTGAATCTTGGGCCTCGTTTACATACTTAAAAGGTATTCCACGTAGAAGAACTTTCTCTTGAAAGTAAACAGATGCCAACCAGGTTATCAAGCGCACTTACTAGGGTGATTTCTATAACCCATGCATAAGTGAAATAAACCATCCGTCTTATCGGCGAACACCACTCGGTCGGGCTTCAAATTTCCAATAAAGGCATCAAGGGATTCTAAGTAACTAATCATGACCGAACCCAAAAAGGTTACACGATACTTCGAGGGTATTACCAAGGCTAGTCAAAAGGTCTAACTACCCTCCTATCAAAACCGAGAGTGGCACCCCCTACTGGATAACCACTTCATCCCTAGAATCCATCCATAGCTTATAAACATAAGCATTATTTCCAAACTCAACACTTGGCATAGACATTCTCAAATCCAAACAAGTCATGTATAAATGGACTGATTCTCCAATAGGACTTTGAGACAAAAATGGGATTCTCTATTACGCTAGTACTTAAGGTGCAGAGACTCAACTATCGAAGCAGACTTAAATGATACGAAAAACGAAGTCCTAACGGGATGATAGAGAAGAAAAGCTAAACCTTTAACAAGATCGTTACCCTCCTTCCGAAGTACCCTAGAAATGAGAGCATACTATTGCCCTCCCGATGATCTTGTCCTTGTCCCATAATACTTAACTATCCGCCCCGTTTTACC
Source organism: Allium sativum (assembly GCA_030737875.1). Classification (NCBI taxonomy): domain Eukaryota; kingdom Viridiplantae; phylum Streptophyta; class Magnoliopsida; order Asparagales; family Amaryllidaceae; genus Allium; species Allium sativum. Next base: position 130,818,527 of record CM060916.1, on the reverse strand, counting down.
ATGCCAAAGTACTCTCTCGTCATGGGTTTCATTGTTCATCTTTCTCCCTCCTTTGAGGACTAAGCCATACCAACAAGTTGCTCATCCTTAAGCTCGTATCCTTTATCCTCTTTCTCACTATCCTTTCTTATAACGCGGCCATTGGTCTCTCGAGAACCACCTCCATCGTATGGAAAGCACTTTCGTAGATAGAAAAGACTAGTCGCAGTTAAAACCACTGTGACTACAGATGGAGGAAAGAAAGGAAAAGAGATTCAATTAAGGAAACAAGGATAGTGCTAATGGCCTTTGGAGGATTAGCCTTTTTCTTTTAAAAGAAAATTTTCTTGAAAAATGCTTCTTTGTAAACGATTTTAAAATAGTTTTCAGAAGGTTTTTTTTTAAAACTTTTGCCCAGTCTGGTAACCTTCTGCTCTGATACCACGTGTAACACCCCGCCTCCGCTAGGGTCACTCGCAAAGGAATGCACTAGCTTTAGAGGGGCATTATTGGTAAACATGCACAGAAATATCACAAGACAGAACATATAAAATAGCGGAAGCAAAATCAAACTTTCATAACATGAATAAATAAGGTCTAAAGCCTTTTACATCAGAGTACATCAAAACCTGTCTTGCAATAGTAAAGAAGCATAAAGACATTTTCAAAAATTATTCCCCAAGTAAAACAGTAAGGTAGCCATAGCCAAGAAAAGTCCAAGCCATCCATGATGACCTTCAAGCAGAAGAAGTTCGAATTAAACAACAGTATTTCCTCCCTATAACCTGGGGGGAAACGGAAGACAAGAAGCGAAACAAAACGGGTCAGTCAAAAAGACTGAGTAAGCCCTATCTACTATCAGCATAAAAACTAGTAAAGTTAACTGACATGAGAAACTGAGATGAACATAAGCATGATGACAAGATAGATAAGCTAAATCAAAATAACAGGATGAACTACTGAACTCAGATAAACTAAGGTGTCATGATAAATTACGATGTCAAGATAAAACAAGGTATCCCATCGTCAGGTTCCTATCAAGTATAATATCCCCAAGATATCTATCACGTATAACGTCCCATAGTATCTATCCTGTATTTTAGCTCTGCACCTACCATACTAGTATCCCCACCGTATCATGTGTTAACCATGAATGACCCTTACTCAAAAGTCGTGTAATGGTTCATGTCAACCTAATATATCGCATTTATAGGTTACTCAACTCGTATGTTTCTTTCCATGTAAATGTTCAGTTCCTTGCCGTAGACCGTACGGGCTTTTCCATGAGGTTCTATACTACTCCAATGTAATTCCATGATCCTTAAGCTCGTTTGGACTGTTACCCTAGACCTAGCTAGGCTTTCCCAACATGAATCATCGTTTGTGCAACTAGGACTTATGTCACCTAGGACCACTAGTGATTATGCTTACCTATTGCACGTTTTCGTATTTCGGTTTGGGTTCAACCACCCAGGACCACTAGGAATTACGCTAACCGTCAACCGCGCCCTTTTTCCCACGCATTCATCGTGAATCGTTTTTCCATGACTGTATGCACATGTATCACATCGTGCCACCCGAGTCCTGTCACAGGGCGGATCAAGAAATACAGGACTCGGTCGGGAGCTTTCGATTTATCTGCCGATGTAGATGCTAAGGTCTGTTTTTCCTATACGTGGCTATGGTCCCACGAGACCACTCCCTCAACTAGTGAAAGACAAGACAGGATAAATCCTGTATGAGAACACACTACTGGCCAACCCACAATCTAGCCTTACCGCAACCATAATTAGATAGCAATTATGGTCTTTTGGGTGTTCTCTGCCTTTTCGTGCGTACACGCTTGACCAAAGATGGTAGGTAGCCTGACGAAATGCTATCTAGGGCAACCGTGTATCGTCGACTATCCCCTATCCATCCCCGTCTTTAGGTCGCTCGTATAGCAACCAAGGCATACTCTTGGTTCTTCTAACGCAGACCTTAACCTCTCATGAGCCTAGTGTGATCACCTGGCAGCTCACAGAGGGATACCAAGAATATCCTCACGTTCCCCGAAGCCGCTGCTTCGTTACCCAGTTCGCTGGAGCCTTTACCTAAATCAGATACTTGCTCCTACTCGTATACTTAAACGATGACCTACCGTATCAGGTTACTCATCTATCTATGAACTGGTCCAAATCTCCTTGACTAAGAATTATTACTTAGCTATTCTTCAACTAAGGTTTACCACTTAGCCTTATTCCCGTTATTCTTGTTAATTACGGTTATCCACCTAATTCTCCGAATTAGGGTTTATATAATGGATTAAGTGTCACTTAAGTTCATGACTTAATCCCGTCTACAAATCATGTCAAAATTGGCTAAGTATCCAAGTCCAAGACTTAACCCTACAAACCATGTTCAAGTTGGTTAAGTATGTTAAGCAATTCACGACTTAACCTCGTCCAATTACCATTCTAGATTGGTTAAGTATATATTAACTTGACCCTATCAATTTACTTAGTCAAATCGGTCAAGTGTATTCAAGCGATTCGTGACTTAGCCTTATCATGTTATCACGTTAGATTGGTTAAGTATTGGTTAACTTAACCTTATCAAATAACCGAGTTGGAGTGTTTAGGTATAGGTTACTTAATCACTTCAAAATTACCGAGTTAGATTGGTTAAGTGTTGGTTAACTTAACCACTTCAAAATCACCGAATTGGATGGGTTAAGTCTAGGTTAACTTAACCACATCCCCTAACTGTATTATACGGTTAAGTGTAATTAGGAAAGCTTAATTAACCGTATCAAATTCACGTGTTGGTTTGGTTAAGTGTTGGTTAACTTAACCCCGTCCACTAGTCGTATAAAAATGGTTAAGTGTCATTAGGCAAATCAAGTTACTTAACCTACCCAACCTTGTCATGTTTTGTTAAGTATCATTAGCCTAATCAATTTACTTAACCCATTTGTCCATGTCATATTTGGTTAAGAGTCATTAATCGAATTAACTTAACCCTATCATGTGGCATTAATTACTTAATGCACCTCAACCTCTCACATTAGACTTTGTTGTGGTTACTAGTTAAGCCGGTCGGTTCCGGGTAGCTTTACACCACAACTTGGTCTAACCTCGGGTTCAAGCACAACATGACCAACTTCTCACATTGGGTCCTATTGTTTGCAACTACTAGTTAGGCCGGTCGGTTCCGGGTAGCTTTATGTTGCAAACTCAACCCAACCTCGAGTTGGTCACTTTCATGTTTAGTCTAGTGTCATGTTCATATTCAAGTTTTCTTAAGAATATGGGTAGACCTAACTCAATAGGTAAATTCCCAATTCCATAGTATGGGTAGACCTAACTTAATAGGTAAATTCCCAATTTCATATTTTCAAGCATACTTACATGTCAACTTCCATGTTATATTTCAAGTCATGTTTTTAAGTTATATTTTCATGTCATTAGAAATTACCCATAACATAACCCAACGCTTTTAAACTCGCATATACGTTCGCAACAACGTAATGGATTAAAAGAAGAGACTTGGCAAAGGCAAGACAAAAATGGATATTAAGCCACAAGTTAATCATGGTGGCAAATGAGGCACAAATGTGTTCATTAACTTGCATGTTACATTCTTAAGCCTCAAAAACATGCATAAACCCAAACTTGGCACATAAGCGAATCATGGTGACAAAAGACATGGAATGATGACTAGTAACTCGCATATATCATCATATAAGGGTTATGACTTCATATGCAAGTTGACATAAAGGTTATGAGGGTTCTCATGTTGCATAATGCAACATTTCAACATAAAGGTTGTAGCTTTTAGCCCACAAGATCAAGATAATGACTTCATAAACTTGCATGACATGATAGCATGTATCATACTTAATGATCAAACCCAAACTTGCAACATGAACATTTAACTTCATAGTTAATATCTAAGAGTAGGGAAAGGGCTTACATTGCTATGAAGGCACAAATCGAAATGCAAAACAAAGATTGAGACGAAGCTCTTATGCAATCAAATAAACCCAATATGAAAGCTCCAAATCAATAAAAACCCTAGCTTTGAAATAGAAATGTTGCAACTTGACTTGAATGCAAGCTAACAACATCCATTCATGCTTGAAAACACTTGAATGAACATGAATCTCTCATAGGAATTTACTTAGGAATTTTAGAATGAGAGTGGAGGCCATGAGAGTAATAATTTTGCCATAGTTTAGTTGCATGAATGAATAATGAGGATTTAGGGGAGGGTTAGGGGCTTATTTATAGAGATTAGGATTAGTTAGGACCCTTAGATTAACCCTAGGATCAACCTGAACCATCAGATTTCGAACCAGGCCCAAAAACCTAGCCAAAACAGAAAACAGGTGCACCAGGCAAAACTGCCCGGCCACCATAAGTCGACACCCAAGTCGACAGGGCTGTCGACTTGGGTCATGCCATGTCGACTCCCAAGTCGACAGCCCTGTCGACTTGGGGTGGCTGGCGGGAATTTTCCCGCCTAGCCTTCTAGGCCAAATTTTCGAAATTAGAACTCGTTTTTGAACTTGAATTTTCTGAAAACTTCGTCGGACCATAACTTGGTCATACGGACTCCGATTCTCGAAAACTCAGACTCTATTTCGCGTATTTTTCCAAGACGAACGCAATGGCATAGCCCGTTTTACTTGATTCAGAATTTAAAATTAAATTCTGCCTTAATTCTCGTCTTAACATGTTATCGAAAAATACGGGTTGTTACATGCGTCATCTACTTGTTCAGATGTGGAGCTAGGAGAGTTTTGATTGTTGTTTTAAGCATTCTGATATTAGGCATTTTATTAGCTTGTATTTGAGTTAGTGTTATCATGCTACACATTTTTTATATTTTAGTGCAGTGTGTAGTTTACATGGTACTAATGTCATGTTACACTTGTAATTTCAAGGTACCTTAAGCGAATGTATGCTATCACATAGGTAGACAGTTACCAGCGGTGCATATATGTTTTAAATCACAACATTTTGTGTACTCTGTTACACAAAATTTTGTTCACGTCCGAACCGCTATAGCCAAAAAAAATGAAAATACTGTTGTATTCAGCAATGTGTTACGATCCCAAAAATATAATAATATATACAAATTAATTTATTTTGCAAAATCCCAAAATGTTGATAGAGGGCGTAAAATACTTCAAATAAAAAAAATCGCTTAATTTCCAGAATAAAAATTACAGAATTTTTTTATAAATTAAATTATAACTACGTCTCAAAAATCTTTTCCAAATTCGAAACCAATATTTAATTATATTAAATAAACTGTTATGACTTATAAATGGTTCCATAACGACTATTTGAAAATTTGATTTGGACATAACTCACCATCGATAAGACGAAATCTCGATTTTTCACTTCCATTTGAAAAATATAGCTCAATAGATTCAAACGTTTCTTGTTTCACAGAATTCCGACTTAAAATGAATCATGTACACTCTGTTGAAGTTTAAAACTCAATATTACGAACTACCGCGACGTTACGAGCTCGATTATAATTTATATTATAATTAATACATTCAACTTCATTTAAATAATATATTCATTACTAATATTCAATTCTTAACAGAATTAAATCTTTTATTATCCAATTCACTCATTATTGCGAATTCAACTATTTTTGACTGTCATGGAAATAAATATATTATTCCATTATTTATATTAATAAATATAAATCAGGATTATTTAATTTAAGACAAATTAAATTACCATACCATTATTTAAACAAATAAATAAATTAATTATTATATCGTTAAAATATACAGGATGTTACATTTCTTCCCCCTTAAAAGAATTTCGTCCCCGAAATTACTAAGGCAAGAAAAATGCTATAAACTCAATTACAGGTCAAAAATTACTTGTTTTAATTTTTAACTTCAGTTTTTAACTGAACCACTAAATTTTCAACTAAAATATAAACTTGTTCTTATTAACGAAAATTTTCAAAAATTCTGAAAATTTTCTAACATATTAAATTCTCGTAAAATTTTGCCAGCGTCTACTTTGCACGGCACAATCGGTACAACTACAACTCGCCTATTCAAGCTCCTTTCCAATCCAGAAGAAAATCAAATAGCCAAGCGGCTTGCCAAACATGCTCATAAATCTCATACTCAAATAAAACATAATCTTGTACCTTTCTGTCGGGCCTCCAAATCTAATTCTTCCATTTGCAACCCATTTCAGCATATATCAATGAGTTCCCAATTGATCTCCAATCAGTTCATCCTCCAACCAATCACTCTTATATCCAAACCGAATTCCATTTCAAAATTTCAATTCCAATCTCAATTCCAAAAACAATCCAATTTTATTCCAGATTAATTCTAATCAAATCCAATTTTATTTCAATATCATTTTCAACTAATTTAGTTTCAACCAAAACTGGTATCGGTTAAATTTCCATTTGCTTTCACAATCTTTATTTAATTTGTTTAAGTTAAATTCTTATTTATTTATTCACTTTTCCTAGTTCAAACTATTTAACTTCATAAGTTAAATTCTAAACTTCAGAATTTAAATTCCTGGGTTTATTTCAAATTAGTTTGAAATCATATATATATATATATATATATTAATAACAATTCAAAATATTTGAATTTTTAAACTTATTTCCTCAAACAGTTCAAAACAAAACTTTGGTAGTAATCCATCACTTGTACACTCGAAAATGAACACTGATGATGCGACCGTCATCATTAGAATTATTTTCAAGGTATCAAGTGAGTTCAATACTATATCATCTTCGAACTTGTCTTCAAACATTTCCATTTTGAAATCACTTCAAAATATACTTCATAAAACTTGGAAAATATTTTAATATTTGCCCAGGATCTTAAAATTTCCTTATATTCAAATCTAAAATTCATTTTCTAACCTTTTCCAAAATTCCATATTTTTAATCCCAAATCCTGACTTAATTCCAGATTTAGTTCATCTGATTTTGTAAATTATATCTATATGAATTTTTGATTGGTTAATTGCCATTTCAATTATAATCTTATTCGATTATAATAACAACCAACATATCCTATATTATAATAATTCCAAGGAATATATTACTTTTATATCAAAATATAGTTTGTGTAAATTTATTTCATTTACCCAACTTTTAAAACAATATTGTGTCGAATTACTCTGTCCAAGAGTTTAGAAACGCCTATTGACATAGTTTGCATTACTGTATCGATCAGAATTCATAAACTACTCGAAAAATGATTCAACACAATATAAAATAATTTTTATATCAATTTACAAATACGCGCTCATATATTTACACTCAAAACTCAATCTAAGGCATTACTAACCCCATCTTTATTGAGTCAGGCCACAAAGCCAAGGGAATCACTTAACCTTAAGCTCTGATACTATTGTAACAAGCTGGCGATTTTCGGCCCTGAAAATCGACATATCAACATATCAACTATTTAGGAATCGAAAACACCGAATCATTATTAGAAAGAAGTTAGAGGGGGAGAAATAGAAAGAAAGAAAGTTAGAATAGAAGAAGAAGAAGAACACAATTGAACAGAATCAGACAAAACACAAATCTCACAGCAGAACGAATAAAATATATTATATAACATTACTTTTGAAATACAAACTTATATCTGCATATACATACCTTTTCAGAGTACAACTCATAACATCACAGAAGAAATAATTCTGTATATAACTAATGTCGAAGCCTCCTGCTCTACGCTCCTCCAGGTATATCTGAAAAATCCGGACTACTTGACTGCCCGTACAAAATTGGGCACCCAAGAGTTTAGGGTAAAACAAAACAAAATAAACTATGGGTCAGTCATGGGACTGGTGTGAGTAAACTCCAACCATTTGGTTTAACTTTTCAAAATCCTTTTCAAAAGAAAGGATACTCGTAAGACTAATCCATACATAAACATGGACGACTTTTACCTTATGATAACCCAAACCATTTTTGAAATCATAATTATTCTGATATTATGGTAGTGTCTAAATAAAAATAAATGGCAATCTAGCGGAATGCTTGCATCTCACGCTCGACATATATAGTATAGAATCAAAACCGCGGGAGCTTATTGGAGATTGGATTCCGACTATGACAAGGTATGGAATCACCTGGCGATAGTGTATCTTTAGAGAGGAATGCATTGGGTTCAATAAGAACATCTTGCAACCCGGCCACACATGATCGACCACTCATTTCTCTTGAGTGTATCGAATATATTGTCACCTATGGTTGGTAGCAACATAACCGTTCCCGGGAGATACAGAAGCGAAAAGAAGTAACAAATATGAATATTCTCTAGATGGTGACAATACAACCTAATGGGGGCAACCCACATAGCCATGCTACTTGCCCGATTTTTGTCATTTCCCGGTTGATGAGGCTTGAGGTTATAACGTATTCTTTGACAGATCACACCTTCATTTACTTTGAATGCCACATTGTCATACCACCAAATCATAAATTGATTTCCCCAAAAATATCACGGGTATAAAGCTAAAAGAAACGAATTTCTCTGCCACCAAACGTAAATATGTTTGAAGAGATCAACTTACACGATCTATTAGATATACTCTGTCAGACACTCGTCCATACAAGTTGTCCTAGGACTGGACAAACCGAAGGCACTATTCTATAAATCCATCTTAGGAAATTTCTACCTAGGATTGCCATAACAGCCCTTGCATAAACTCCGTCTTCAATTATCTTCATGATATTCGATTCGCAGCGCTAATGCCCATACAGAGCGATTTTCAGATAATAAATCTGATCCCAATCTCTCCCTATTGACAACGAAAAATCATCAAAACTTTGATAGTCGGTTATTTAACTATAAAAAAACATACATACAAACAACAGTGGTATTTCCAAATGGAAATCTTACCGATCAATCATCAATCAACACTAAGCCATTTTATATAGATTTATAAATCATCATTCCATTTCCCAATTTCCCTTTAATACATTTTCCATATGTTTTTCCAACTCGTTTAGCCTCTCAAAATTTCTTGGAAAACATTTACATCTATTTTAAACTATTTATTTTCCATATTTAGAAAATATCTTGTTTTAACATCAGGAACTAATTCCATATATTCGCAATTCCTTTATTTTTCGTATTTCAAAAATATACGTTATTGACATTGGAAAACGTTTTCATATCTTATTGTCACATCACTATCCCTTCAGTCCCTAACTGTAAACTAGTAAGTAAACAATTCCCTAAGTATCAACCCCAAAAGCCGAAACCAACATCAGATTAATAATCAGAAAGCCATTCAACGTAACTAATCTCTAGTTAGTTTCTAATTTCCTTAACTCCATTCTTAACTCCAAAATCATTTCATTTTATGTACTTAGAAAGCATCTCTGGTTACATTTAAAAAGAACATTTCCAAAATTCAATTTTTATATACTGAAATGAACGTTTGTATAAAATATTAATTATAACAATAACATTATAATACCTGCTTCCAAATATTAAAAATATAACTTTTATTCTTTGTTTAAGAGTAAATAAATAATATTTGTTAAATAAATAATTCTTAATTAAAACGGAAAGTAATTATTACCTTCCTGGATTCGATATAATCGAATTTCAACTTATAACTCTCTCTCTCTCTCTCTCTCGAATAAATCTCTATTCGATTGACGTTCCTACTTCAGAATAAACTCACCGTTTCAGGTGAACCCAATTTCTAAATTCATTTTTGAAATTATCACTTCCAGCATTTACCAATTTCCTTTTATCTCCATTCCAATTTGCAAAACATTTGCTTTTAAACCATTATCCACTTTAGAATGTGAATAACTTTTCTATACTAAAACTTAGACTCGTTTTATCAATAAATCTTGATTTGTATTTGAAAATATCATTGCAGTTTTAAAATTACATATATCTAGTTATTTTAATAATTCATATTAATATCCCACTTTGGGGACTCTGACTACGAGTCAACTCCTCGCTTAGTATGTATCATGTTTATAGCTTCATCTCTCTTACACATTCCATAGTAAATTATTGGTTTAAACCAATATTAATTTCCTGTACATCTCCAGATTGTATAATATATATTTTCAAAAAAACAAATTATTTTATTAACAGTCGACCTTGTCAAGTTATAATCACAAAACCTTTATAATTCTATTCGACTCATATCCATATCTCGAACCTCGAAATAGATTCAACATTTCTCTTTCCATTACCCATTTTTAAATAACATTCACGGATTATATAATTATAATTATTTAAAAATAACTATTTCATTTCATTTCTAAATATTGTTTATAAATCATACTTCTTATTTAATATTATAACCAATCGAAATTCAATCTCTATTTTAAAAATAGAAATTTCCTTTTCAGAACCCCAATTCCTTTTTCAATATATTCCAATATAATTTACGGTATTTATATACCAATTATTTCGGGTCAATGTTGTTCAAACATTCCAAAACACACAATAATCAACACCATATTATCTGTCACATCATATAATGCAATATATGAAAATCAACAATAAAATTGTTGAGTAGTCTGCGCGTAGCGGTTCTATAGTGGCAGAGGTGCAAAAAGGTGTCGCGGGGATAAAGCGAGGAAGTAGCGGGGATATAGCGGAGGCACAAAAAGGTTCATTAGATGTAAAACCAAATATTTAAAAATTATTTTATCATCTTTCTCACATTATATGTGTACAAAAAATTAATATTAATTATTCTTATATAACAAAATTATGGAATATCATAGTTTTGCATGCTAATTTTTATGAGTGTTATTGATTGTTACCATATGTTAGGTGCACATGCCTTAAATTTTGCCCTTTATGCTAAATTTACTGAATTTTGTAAAAAGAGAACTCGTCAAATCAAGCTCTATATGTTAATACTGCTAAAGCGGACGCTAAAAAGCGTTGATTTAGCGGATGCAGCGGAAAATAGCCGGGCTAGAAGCAGATCTACTGTTCATCAGTGCTAAATTGAAATAGCATAGCGGTTGAAGAGCGCTATGGGCTATAGCGGGGATATTTCGGGGATTTAGCGGGGCTTTAACTGCATAGAACTCCAGTTGGATCCCTCCAACATGTTTCCCTGCATCCACAGATGTTAATATAATAATAACGGAATCGATATTCAATCAATATAACTGTATATACATCACTCAACCAATAATTAGCCAATCATCCAATCAATCATCACACACAGCATTAAATCATTTTTATCAATATTAAATAACGTTTGTATAATTATAGAACTGAACGGAGTTAGTGAGATAACTCACCTTGGTCGTTAATTGTTAAATAACGATTTATGGTCGATTGATCACATCAAGCATTTTAATTTTCCATAAATTAAAACGATCTCCAAATCTCTCCAGACTTGTTTCGCTACATAGCCTGCGTCCATATGATCCTAATGGACCCTGTTTTGTTGAATTTCGATAATGGACGTTCAAGATATTACGATTACAAATTTGTGTATATAATTAAATTAAACTTAGTTTACTTTTAAAGCGGGCCTTACCCATTAAACTCTGAGCCCATTTATAGCATTCCGCCAGCCCACAATCGTTCATGCTACTGGTTCATACTTCATGGTTCCAAAAACATAAGCTGCTCCTTTGTAAAAAAAATCGCTTCACCATGCATTTTTATTTCTTACTGGGCCTTACACTATAGACTGACCCACTTCAACGTCGGCCCGATCAGCAAAACAAACCCCCCTGCATGTTCTCCATCTCCCTCCCTTGGTTGGAGAAACCTGCTGCTCCATTTAACCCCGTGGCTCACGTTCTCTCTTTTTTTCCTTATCCAAATATATTTCCATGTAAACTCTTCTGTATGGTCCAAGCTTTTGTGCGCATAATGTTATGACAACCCAGACCCACTTCAATTTGACCGTGATTTCTCCTTCTTTCCAGAATAATGCCGCCGCACCCATATCTCCCCATTACACCCCACTCCTTCTGTACATATTATTCTTTATGCTATATGCTGCTTTTGTTTTGTTTCAAATTCTCTAACATTTACGTCCAACTCCTTCCAATAAACAACTCCACACCGCTACTGTACAGTAGCACCTTCTCCTCTCCGAAAATAAACATCACCACTTCAGTAAGATGTACAAACCGCCAACTTTCTTCTACACTTCGCAAGTTAACGCTGAGGCTTTTTCTTGACAGTTGTGCCTGAAGTCCACTACCCACACTCACCATTCACTCTCTCTCCAGGTTCAAAACAGCCAACATGATCATCAGATACCCTCTTCATGCTATATCATTTTCACCAATCTCGGAAGCCCCTCTCGAAATGCGGTGAACAGGGCATGTGTGAACCATAGAACAAAACGGGAAGGGAAAAGATTTGAATGAAGGCACTATTCATGCTAGTGCATATACATGAATTTTTTTGAGTAAAATGGAATACTTTACTTGTCTGAAGCCATGAAAGCTTTGCCATATTCTATTTGCTGAAGCGAAAACATAATAAAAACTGAGCTTGCTCGTGTATATTTATAATATAATTTACCTTGGAAGCCAAGGAATAAATAGTTATAGCATGTACCCCCTTCAACCTAGGTTTGCAGAATTATTTTCCTTTCATAGCACAGTTGGATTGAAAGCATAGCCATGGACTAAAGCATATGCCTGCATTTCTAATTTCTTTGCCTACGCAATATATGTTGCTTGGATGCTAAGTTATACATTTTATTTGTCTAAGACAATAAGTCCGCGTCTTTTAGGGGAAAACTGGAGACTAGTAGGAATGCAGTGTATGATTTCTTCGCCATGTGCGTGAGTCTATAAATTTCGTATATCAGCTCGAGATATGAATGGTAAAGCCTTGTGTTCTCGCTTCCTACTGCCCGTATTGATTTTGAAAGTATAGGCTAGGTGAGTAGATCTGCAGATGTATGTAGACAATAGGGTAGGCATGAGTTGTTCGTTTCAGCAGGAACGCATACACTACTAAATTGGTATGATCAGTTGTTGCTATATTTTGTTAGAAGCCTAATGATATAGTTATATTATCCATCATGATATTATCTTGGTTGCTGTGTTTTAATGCGTCATCTACTTGTTCTGATGTGGAGCTAGGAGAATTTTGATTGTTATTTTGAGCGATTTGATATTAGGCATTTTATTAGCTTGTATTTGAGTTAGTGTTAACATGCTACACATTTTCTATATTTTAGTGCAGTGTGTAGTTTACATGGTACTAATGTCGTGTTACACTTGTAATTTCAAGGTACCTTAAGCGAATGTATGCTGTCGCATAGGTAGACAGTTATAAGCGATGCACATGTGTTTTAAATCACAACGTTTTATGTACTCTGTTACACAAAATTTGTTCACGTCCGAACCGCTATAGACAAAAAATGAAAATAACGTTGTATTCAGTAATGTGCTACGATCCAAAAAATATAATAATATAGACAAGTTAATTTATTTTGCGAAATCCTAAAAAGTTTATGTGGGATGTAAAATATTTCAAATAAAAAATCGTTTATTTTCCAAAATAAAATTACAGAAAAATTCTATAAATTAAATTATAACTACGTCTCAAAAATCTTTTCCAAATTCGAAATCAATATTTAATTATATTAAATAAACCGTTATGATTTATAAATGATTCCATAGAAACTATTTGAAAATTTGATATTAGGCATTTTATTAGCTTGTATTTGAGTTAGTGTTAACATGTTATGCATTTTCTATATTTTAGTGCAGTGGTAGTTTACATGGTACACATTTAACACTGTTAATAAATACACATGTTAGTTTGTGTATTATGGATAACTTGAAATTTTGTTTAAGTAATATAAACGATTAGTTAAATGTTATAATGTAAACATAAAAACCAAAGGGCAAATTGGGTAATTAGCCTAATTACAGTAAATAAAAGAAAAAAGGGGAGCCCACGATTCATTTTATCTCCTCGTTCAAAAGGGGATTATTAAAGGGACTTCACATTTGGTTAAGGGGAGGACCAATTTTTATTTATTGTGTAATTGTTATGGGGAGGACAAAATGAATTAGCCTCCCCTTAAACATATAAATTAAAATTCCAATATTAACCCACTATAATCCTCATTAATATAAACTATAAAGCCTACACCTTAATTAATGGTTACAATTTAATGTTGCACATAAAAATAAACAATGGATATAGTTAATGTTATAGAGACACAAGAAAATTTCATGGGTAATCAGAAAGCATCGGATTAGGTAATTAATTATAATTTCAAATTGGAATTGATATGATTAATTTTAAATGCAAAAACGAAAATTTTGTTCTAATATGTTGTATCGAATTTTTGTAAGGCAAATTCTATTCAAACACCGAAAATTACTTCATGTATACCATTATTTTGCTAAAAATATATATAACTAAATTACCTTTCTTTTTTATTGCTTTTTTTTATACTTTTTTAGTTAATAACCCATCAAACTAAAAAATTGTAATTAATGATATTTGATTAAATCTATGTAAAATAATTTGAAGAACATAATGTATTTTTAAACATGAAACCTAAAATTTGAATTACGATAACTTTTACAAGTAGGTGATAATTTAGAGTTATTTAATATAAAAGCAGGGTCTCTTTTGCTGAAATTAAGAATTTTTTATAGCATAATAAATTGTATACCATACGATCAAAAAAATTAAAATCCATTTTACTAAATTTAAACTTTATTTAGTATTATAGGTTTCCAATTTTATGTAAATAACTTTAAAGTTTTAGAGAGGGAAGAGGAAGAAAAAAATAAGGCTAATTTTGTAAAAAAACGGTGTATGAAAAGTAATTTTTAGTGTATAATAGTTTATTTTATTTTATGGTGTATGTAAAGATGTTATTGATGTATGAATAGAATTAGCCTTTTTGTAATTGAGATGTTTTGTAATTTGCATGTTTGTTAGTTGCGCTGAATTTAGTAAGTTAGTGTTCAATATAAGTGACGAATCAATGGTAGTTAAGTCTTTTTTTTTCTTTTTTTAAAATAAATCTGACCCCCTTAACAAAAAAATACTAAGCTGGAGTTCCCTTAAAATTATCCTCCCCTTAGCCAAATTTGGAGTCCCTTTAACGATTCTCGTTCAAAATAAAGAGAACTAAAAATGGTCGAGCCCTAGTAGAAAATTAGGGGAAATCCGAAGTAAAGGATCTCACATCAGGTTTGGGTCGGATTCGTGATGGAGACGAACTAGAGGGCAAGAATAGCGAGTCTAGGAGGATCTCGCAACTAAATCGAGATCTCAAAAGGGATAAAAGCGAGATTAAACCCACAGTGAGTTATTTCCTTTTTCTTGGTAATAAGTCCTTTACAAGCAGCCTTATCATCCACCCCTTTTGCCAGTTTTAAAATTGGAAAGGAATTTTATAATGTAGAAATGTTTAGCTAGTTTCAGAGATTATGACATACCTGATACCTCTAATAATTCTGACTAAGGTACACTATATAAATATGTGAATCAGATGTACATCAATGAAGTGAGTAATCAAGTATAGATTTATGTAGTTGAATGTTTGGGTGGCACGCTTGTGATGTTTGACATTGGATAAAACACTGGTTGCCTTGTGGTTCGATACTTGGTTGCTACTGAATGATATACCTTGTATATTTGACCAACAACAGATTTATATAAAAACTTGTTTTGGTTTACCAGCTAGTAAATGTGAAGCATAGCAGTCATTGAATGGTCGCAATGTTGTGTATATTGGAGATTTTGTAGGAATCTAGTAACCGTGGGCGTGGGTGAATGCTTTTGTAGGACTGTAACATTAAGTAGAAATCAAGTCGATGTAATCTGGTTTAAGTGTTTCCAGTATGTAGTAATCATAACATTATATGTAAACAGAAACAAAATGTACGTTGTTCGGCTATTTTTGTACACTCAGATTGATATTTATATGTACTCAAAGAGGAAGACTGAATAAAAAATTTCTTGGTATTCTGTAAATTTCAAGTAGTGTTGGCTTTACTTGTGCATACTTGTAACTGACACAAGAATGCTCACCGAAGCGTAGAGGTTAGCAGAATAGTTTGAATATTGATAGGCATCTCTATGTTTATATTCATCTAAGAAATGCATGCCCATATTGTTATAAGTAAAGATGTCCTGTATTAAAAGTACAGCGGGTTTTATGCTGAGGATGTAATAGTCTAAATGATATACATATACACACACACATATATATATATATATATATATATATATATATATATATATATATATATATATATATATATATATATATGCGTGTAGACAGTTTTTAAATATGTTTTAAGGAATGTGTTATTCAAAACTGTATAACAAAATAGAAATTTGTATACTGTGCATTATATAGTATAAATATAAACCAGTATTCAATTGTTAAATGATTCACAAGATACACTCACACCGGACGTTTCAAGTCTGACCCTGTTCAAGGGAAATTGTATTTCAGGTATGAAGATTATTTTCGGCTGCACTAATGGATTAAAAGAGGATGTTAGATGCTTTGAGAAGTCAGTAAATGGTTGCTGTAGTGCACATATGTTTGAGACACGTATTGCCTGATAATTTGTACGAGAACCACATTTACATATATACTAGGTCAAGTAAACCTTATGGTTGTAACAAACAGAATCATTTTTTTTATAGGCCGAGTTGTACACAGTGAATGATCTGTCTATAATCAGTGTATACTATTAAGTTGTAAACTGATTTTAAATGGTTTAAATATATTTAGTTGAGAATAAAAGGTTGAATGATTTGAATGCATTTATAAATGAAGGTGCTGGTTTATGATTTGTTCTTGGGTCAACGGAAGTTTGTATATTTAATACAGTAGCTGACATGCAGTTCGACTCATATAGTCAAAACTGTGTTGATCACGTTATGTGTGAATTTTAAGACACGACTGTGGTATGAGTCCGTTTAAAGTAATTCTATGATTTCTTATTTTAATGACCTTATTAAACCTGTGCTAATGAGATGTGTATAATATTCAAATTGATGAATATGCGTATCCAGCTCACTACACAGATGAACTCCCAGTTTTGCATATAAATGTTTACTGAATTATATGGTTGAAGCCACTTTTAAATAAGATGCATAAAGCAGTATATATATATAGAGGTAAAATGCTTGTATATTGCGTTTATATAAGAAATGGTATTAGACCTTATAAAAATTGTTTACTGGAACTTTCATAAACACTTTCCTATGTGCACAGGGCACTGTAACAAACAGTTTACGTGTTATTCATTATGGAAATGTATTGTTTAGTTATGGCCTAGAACACCTTATAGTAAATAATATAGTAGAAGCATATATATGGTTATGACTTAGAATTTGGAAATCAAACCTTACAAAATGTAGATCTATGTATCTTTGTACGTGATTCTAATGACTATATATGCTAATTTGTGAAAGGTATGATCATAAACAAATGTTATGTTAATCTTATAAACTGCAAGGTTATGTTAATTATATATTGTCAGAACAAGTTATTTTTAATCTTGTTTGTGTTGTGTGATGATTAATTATTTTTAATTAGTCTATTGTCCTTTACTATTTAATTAAACTCTGATATAAGTGAAGGTATATGAAAGTTATAATTTTGAGTTGTACTTATATTTTCATATTGGTTAAGGTACGATCCTGGATATGTTTTGATTGTTAAAAGAGGTTGACCCTGTTGTTTATATAAATATTAAATAAAAATGATTTTAAATTTGGTGAAAATTAGTGAGTCGTTACACCTTGCCCACATAAGGTGAGAGATGGTACTTTATCGTTCGTTATACCATCTAGCTGACCTTATTAGATAACCCCCTTAGTCGCTTATTACCTCCCGTAGAATAGGTAGCCATATCAGATGTTTTAGTTTTCAAATTTGGGTAGATCCACACACACCTGCTATTTAAGACCCCTAAACCGAAAGACCTATTTCCAAGTGGACTCTTCAATCCCAACCGCTTAAGACGCAGGAAGCAGACTATACGCGAGAGTTATTTGTTTTGTACCCCATTAGCCTTTAATACTTTTCCCTTATTGGGATAAAGTGGACTACGTTATTAAGTCATTCCCGTTTAGTCCCTCTACACGAAAATACTATACGCACACGATTATTTATCGTCACGGGTTCCTATGGTTAATAATGTTTCACATTACTAACCTACCAAGTCCAATTCTAGCTTTTATTTAAAAGTTCTATATTAACTAATTGCAAATAAGGAAATTTATATCCACCTTACCCTAGGATACTTATTTAAATATTTCCCAAATTGGACTTAGTTTTTAATTGACAATTCAATACCCATAAATTCCCTTTCTTTCTTATCCATAAGTTTATTGTCATTTATGACCATAACGGTCATATTTTCCTAAGGAAACCCTTAACTCTGGGTATCCTTATTTTACCAGCTCCGAAGTGCCTATTTGTTGTACCCAACAGACAATTACGATTTTTATTTATTTATTTATTGGCTGACTATATATATATATATATATATATATATATATATATATATATATATATGCTCCAGATCTCTCACATTAAGTTGACTACCTGTGGATGCTGGAATTGCCGGTCGATTCCGTGAAGACTTCTTCCACAAGTTGAACTTAACCTCGTGCCTTGGTACGTTTATATTTACTCATTAGAACACTCATATTAAGCTGACTACATGTGGATGCTTGATTTGTCGGTCGGTTCCGGAAAGACTTCTACCACAATTTGAACTTAACCTTGTGTCTAAATGCGGTTATAATTTAAATTTCCTAATTGGGGTTTACAACATTTATCCTAATTAATTTAGGAATTGTAACCATTATCCTATTATATTTACTTTACCCAATCAACATTGGTTACAATTGTTATTTATTGATTTGCGGTCCTATTTTTTAAAAACAAGGATGGTGATATACCCCGATTTTTCAATGCCTTCACACTACCTAGGTAGCACCAATAGAAATTGGCAGAGATAGCCCTCGAACCTGAGACCTATGTATTATCCCAATTCACCCACCTCTAGCCAACTGAGCTAGGAGTGTCGGGTGATTTGTGGTCCTATTTATAGCAATTAATTATATTGATTGCTACCAATGGTCACCACAAATATATTAATTCAATATGGATTACATTTACATATAATTCCATCATTGAACCTTATCTAAAACATTCAATACAATGTATATTTTTACGTTTTACGCTGATTTGGACAGATAATGTGTATATATTTATATTTTATGTTTGCGGTCAACGTAGTTATTATTATTGTTTAAATTTAATGACTTGGTTACGTCAATAACCAAATATTCCTTTTTTCATTCAATCTTGCCAAAAGGTTTCAATCTTACAAAAAGACCGTTAGCTGTAATTATTGTTAATTATGTCTGATTAGTAAAATAGGCATATCTCAAATTCACACGAAATATATATATATATATATATATATATATTGCCACAGTCGATGCAAACTACACACAAATATGTGTATTTATATTTATACGTACGTTTGCACCACTTTTCCTTTTAAAATCATTTTGTCATATCACTTGTGAATTCAAAATGACATCTTTTTGTTCAAAAAGAGGAAATGACATATTTACAACAATTAAGCCAAAATCCAACAATATTGAATACAAATAGGTATAATTCTTTTAATATTACAATCACATAATTTACCAATTGTACCTTTTTACCTAAATTCGCATACTTTATTATTCAATACTGAACTAGAGAACTGGAATGTAACAACCTTTAATTGGTATTTGGTGGGACCAATTCCCAGATCTATAGTGTTATGTAATGTCCACAATACATTTTACAATATAATTGTAGGAGTAGGTATGAACAAATTTAAGAATCCTGCAATTAACATTATGCCTAACCATAATTCATATTTCAAGTTTTAACAATGATTACAATCAGATCTGATGTCTGTCAATCCAATTATAATAATTTAGAGAACAAATCTGATAGAAATAGGCATAAAAATTTAGATCTAATTCAAACAAAATAGATAAGTTATTATAACTATATTCGTAAATTTCACACTCACCTTAAAACATCTGGATCCAAAGTTTGAACCTTTTAGGCCTACAATTCTCAAATTCTTATAAATCTACAATTTATCTGAAAAGGGGATAATTTCAAATGTGTAGAGATGTAATTAAGAAAATAGGAAGAGAGGAGAGAAACTGATTTGGAGCGCCACTTTGCATTCTTTTCCATTAGATCTGATAATCCTCTCAATTTTATATGAATTGGATTTGATTTGCTGTGTATAAAGGTTTGGAGGAGGAAAATGGCAGAGCTCCGCTACCGCTATAGATTTTTGTGGAAAAGAATGAGGCCTAACCCCCTAATTTATAGGGGTGGAATTGGCCTTGAACTGTTGGATTCATTTTAATTTATATATGTCTATTCATTATATATATATATATATATATATATATATATATGTATATATATATTATAAACTAAACCTATAAAACCTTGCTGTCACTGGGACTTTTGACGCCCAGTGGGTCGACCATAGTGGTCGTCCATCGGTCAACCGCTAGGGTCGACTGCCTGGGCGTTAAACTGCCCAGTTAGGCTGGTCAAATAAGATATGTGTGTATATATATATATATATATATATATATATTCTGATTTATTTGTTTTCCATTCATTTTCGTATTTCATTGGTAACTTTTTCATAGGACCTCGTTTATAAAACTCCAAACATGAAAGTTGACCAGAATTCTGAGAAGAACGCATTGGTTAAAGTTTTGTGCTCAAATCCCTTCTTTTGCAGAAATTCTTATTTTTCAAATTCCAATAATAAATTTTTATTGTCAAAATTCTGGGTTGTTACACGATCCCTCCACTAACCACTGACTCATTTTATGTTTTATAATTAACATTAAAAACTCAAAACACAAAACATGATTTAAACCATGTAGATATGTGGATACTATAGCTGCTAGAGTCCATGATCGAAGATGCTCTGGAGACTAGTTTGTTGCTGATGTGGTGGAAGGATTAACAGTGCTGCCATACTTTTGTGTTCTTTTGATAGTATTATGTATTATGTCTATGTTGTCTATGCTTTTGTTCTTTTTGGGTGCACTGTTGTATTTTCATGCTGTCTATGCGTTTGTTCTTTTTGGGCGCACTATTGTATTTTCATGCTGTCTATGCTGGGGTTTTTTGTTGGTTCATGTAATCACTATGTACATATCTGTATTATGTAACTCTGGACTATGTAACTATACTTGAATTATGATATATATGAAGGCATGAATGAGACGATTCACTACCTTTTGCTTTTCAAAAAAAACCAAACACCACCTTTCATTTTTAATTTTATTTCTGTCCTGTATATGGGCTAAATTTTTGTTCCCTTTATTTTATAGGGCATTATTTTTGCATATGGCCGTTTTATTTTTAAAATTCTTTTGTTTGCTTTAGGCTATTCCCCTTTTTTATTTTGAAAATATATGTATAAAATAAAAAAAATCTATCTTTGTAGTTCAAGTAGATATTTATTTAGTTTTTCCCGTTGTTGTTGTTTTCCCTTTACCCTCTCTCTCAAAGCAAGGATTAATACTTGACTTTAAAAAAGGAAATTACTTTTAACGTTATAGAAGGAGAAGAACAGTTGCTTGTTAGGTAGTCAAAAAATTATGCTAAAATTACGCTGCTTTAAGTAAATAAGTCTACACATTCTAGTATCATGTTCTCAGCTTCTATTTTTTAATTTTCTTACATTCTCTGTTGCTTGCATTTAAAAGTTTGCAAATAAATTTTCATTCGTAGTTACAATTTTATGTTTAATTATATTTAGCATTTATTTCTTCCTATTTTTATTTGTTAAAGAACACATGAATTTGCGTGGGGAGTTCATGATCCTTACTTGTCCTAAAATTTGCATTTCATCTTAGAAATTAACTAATTAATAAAGAATAAATGTTGGAATTAAGGGTACTGCGCAATCATTTAGGGCAGATACATATTTTGACAACTTTATTTTATCATAACTCTTTCTTAGCATATAAGAAAATGACAGTTTTAATCGCCTATAATTATCATGATGATTCAACCATATTATATTATTCATTTCTTTAAACTTACATAAACCTTTAGTTACATTACTATGATGATTCATAGTGCACTGATGACCCCAGTATGTTATCTAGTTAAACAATTGTTTTTATAAATTAAATCAAAGTGTCTTGGTAGAGATTTGGGTTGGTTGCAACTAAGGACAAAGAATGACAAAGTCCTATGAGTTATTTAGTTGCATTACTATCATATAGCTTTAAGGAAAGCAAAATATTAGAAAGTTTAAGTAACAATATTTTGTTGTAAGCATGTATTTTTAGAAAACCAAAAAACATCTTCCTGTAAATATATTTAAAAAAATCCTTATTTTTCAAAAAAAGAAAATAAACTTAAAAAAAATCATTTTATTTTGATTTTCACATCTTAATCTTTTCTCATGAGTATGAGTGTGTGGACTCGTGACATTTCTAGAAATCAATTACCAAGAACTAATAACCTATATCAAATGGAAAACAAAAAAACTCGTCGTACTCATATGGATAGAATATTCCCCGATAGAGTTTCTGTTCCATCTTGCATCACTCTTCCACTCCAACAGGTAGTCACTTTAAAACACATTAGCGATATTCGAACAAGTTTGTACAACCATAAAAATCTAACAATCATATGATGGTGGAATCAAACTTAGGCTGATTCCAGTTGCATTTAGCAGTTACGCTACAAAATAGTTGTCCATCTAGCCATAGAATTCGAATGAAATTTGGGCGAACTACAAAAATTCTTGAAAAAGTTTTGGTCCTTGCGGAAAAACAAAAATTCAAAGCCAAATGTAAGTATTCATCAATTTAGGATGAAGCTTTTGGAAAAAAAAAAATGACTTGAGAAAGTTTTAGTCAAATATCCACATCATAATTCAAAAAATGTACTTGCCAAATTTTATACAATGAAAATGGAAATAACTCTCGTAGGATGCCCGAATTGATGCGTCAAGGAAATTTTCGAGCCAACATCATGATGTTGCTTTGCAATTTCTTGAAAATTAGGCTAAAAACAACTCAACTTGAATGGTCTAAAGAGAAATCAATTTTATTCCCGATTGAGTGCCCATTCGATAAGATCATCTCCAACTTTAGAAGTGAAAATTTATGTAATGATAAATAAGTGTAATCTCAACTAATAAAATGAAACAAGTTATGAATGTAATGATCTAGATCGTATCGTTGACAAGTACACTATCATGTTAGAACAAAAAAACAATTTTAACAAATTTAGGAATGATTCATTTTCTCCAACTTACAATATTGATTAGGGAAATCATCCTAATTTTTTGAACCGAAACTACTCAAATATGAATTTTGTTCAACCCACTTTTCAAGGATTTTCAAATAATCCTTTAAATCATTATTTTTGACCAAACCAATTTCAACTAAATTTTGCACCGTTTATTGAAGCATTCATCACAACATTTTCTTCCTGAAGACGATAAACAAATCACATCACTGGAAAAAAGTTTGAAAACTTTGGTGAAGGCTAAAAATCATAATCATCAACCAAATAATAAACTGAAAACTTGTTTACTTCATACATTCAAAATATGAGATAATCGATTATTAAACTTGAATTGCAAATGGGTTAGTTACCTGCCTTTGTAAGTGAAACGGAAAGATGCACTTTCCTAACTCGGTTAAAGAGCAAAAATGCTAACAAGAGCCACCAAGCTAATGTCATTTTAAGAGCGTAACTTAAATTAAATGAACATAATATCCTCTTTGTGATCCACTAAACACATCAGTATCCAAGTTATCAACCTTATCGACCAAACGAAAACCTCTTTCAACATTCCAATTCCTCTCAATTCCTTGAAAATCACAACCAAATCTGATCCTAACATCGAGTCAAACACCAAATCCAATACTAAATTTCACCCTTCATCAAATTAAATAGATCAAGTCCCTGAGTTGGAGGTTCTGTTTCCCATAAATAGAACAATTAAGTAACTTGTAGAAAAATCAGGATATACAAATTAAATTCAAGTAATTCATTTTACCAGTTCATTTCATTATCATAGTCAAATAGCCTATGAACAATCCTATGATTGAAAGTCCATTAATTTTTAGATGACCTTTCTGGCTTTCTTAGTCACCTTAAATACCTTAATAAATCTCCGGAATGATTTGATGAAACTTTCTTTTGATTACATGACACTAGATTTGATGTTTTTTAGTTTTGATAACCAATTAAACGAACGAATTTACCATACGTTAGAAGTTTCCGTTGTTCACGTAAACATCGAAGATGAAGTAGTTGACCCTAATACTAAATGTGAGAACCAATACAAACAATTATTTCATGATACGTCCAATGAGATCAAATATGAGCTCACATTTGAATCTCTCATGGTTGACTGGAAAACTTAACTAATTTATTTAAATGAGAAACCCACAATATTAGAACCCAAGTCTTTTCCATCAAACCTTAATTATGCAAAACTAGGTGATAATGAAACTTGCCTTATAATTATTTCAATTGTTTAGTCTCTTGACCAAGAAGCACCTGTTCTTTCAATCCTTTAGAAAAAAAGAGGAATATGCTGGAGTATTTTGAATACTTAGTGAATTAGTTTCTCGATAGTTATTTGCATAATCAATGAAGCCCAACCCACTCGTGAGGAGCGATGATGGCTCAACCGTAACATGAAAAATGTGTTGTATATGGAAATTCTTAAGCTCTATAATAACAATATCATCTATCCCAGATCTAATGGAATTCATTTTATGCATGAAAAAAAATCTGGGCTCACCACTGTCACGAGCGACTAAAGCGAACTTATTACAACTCGTACTGAAATAGGTTAGTGTGTTTGATTCAGTTATCTAACGTTAACATTCCATAACATGTAAAGATCATTTTCCACTTCCTTTCATTCACCAGATGATTAAATGACTGACTCGTTAAGAATTTCATAACATTCTTTATGGTTATTACAATTATAACCAAATTTTTGTAGCTCTTAAAAATCAGGAGAAACAACTTTCACATGTCCCTTCGAAAACTTTGCTTATCGAAACATGCCATTAGAGCTTTGAAATGCCCTAGCAGCATTCCAAAAATGCTTCATTGATATTTTTTAGAAATGATCGAGCACTTCCTTGAAGATTTTATGGATGACTTTTCAATCTTTGGTGACTCTGCCACACCATCATGAGTTAGCTTTGCATTGGTGCATAAAAAAATGCTTAATTTTAAATTGGAAAATTGCGTTTTATGTTCAAAAGAAGCATAGTCCTTGGATATGTCATTTCAAATAAACATGTTGAGATAGGTAAAGACAAAATTGATGTTTTTTAAAATCTATCCACTCTCATATATGTTAAAGACTTTCGACCATTCCTAGGTCACACTGGTTCTTACCAATGCTTTGCAAAAGATTTTAGAAGAATTGCTTGGCCATTGAAATTCTTCTGGTAAAAGACGTTCCCTTGGAATTAAAATGTAACAACCCGATTTTCAATTCTCAGAATCGACACTAAAATATCCACGGCATTAACATGTCGAACATCCAAATGTTGGAAAACCAAATCCTTAGGGGTTATAGAAAAAGAAGAAAGAACAGAATCTTACAATCACAGCGGATAAAATTTAATAATAACAAAATACTTTACAAAGTGATTTACAAAACTAATTACATCAGAGTTATACCAGAACAATTCTACTTTAGGACAGTTATAATAGCCTGTCTGTTTACGTCAGTTATAGATTACATAATATACAGCAGAAACCTGGAAATAACTAGCTATTGATGAAACCTTCTACTCAAGCTCTTCTAAAAGCATCCAGGAAAATCTGAAATACTTGATTGCTCATAAAAATTCAAGCACCTAAGAGTTTTAGGGAAAATATAAAACTCGAGGTCAGACATGGGTTTGGTGGGGTACCACGTATTACAGTACCTCTCTAGATAAAGCATACCGAGAGCCTCACATGGACTCCTTGCGAATCAGGACCGCCCAATCCCTCTCTGGATTATACTGAATATTTCACCCCTTTGGTTGTGATCAGCAGCCAACCACAGCATACAAAAATCAAAGGGTCATCCAATTTAAATTTAAGTAGCGACAATACCCTACTTAGGTGTTACCTACTTAACCCTAAAGCATATCTCATATTTTAGTCATTACCTATTGACGAGGCCAGAGGCTACATTTTAAACTTTCATACATGGCACCTATCCATCTTCGGATCCACATCGCCATTCCGTCGGTCATTAGTTCACATCCACAAAAATACAACCTCCGAGCTCATACATCTAAAAGAGAGTTATCAAGCTAAGAGAAGTTGCATTCTCTACCACTAATATATGCACATTTGTAAAAATAAATGGACACGATCTATGAAATGCAATGTCATACACCAATCTATACAAGTTATTTAGGAACAGGACAAACCGAAGGTACTCTTTTACCACATCCTATTGGGAATAATCACTAGGATTAGTAAAATGAAGTCCTTGCATCATGTAAAACCCAAAAAATAAGGACTACTGCTATATGTATAATCCTGATAGCTGACCAGATACATCAACAAGCAACGATTTCCACTTCGAAGGTCCATAACTTCAACTTTAGTATTCAAGTCGTCCTTGATTTCATTATCTTCAATGCCCTCCACATTCGTCACTCAGTCGGATCGAATGGGTGTCAGATACTAGATCCGATCCCGGTCTCTTCGAAGCGAATATAAATAATTTTTGGTAAAATCAACCCAAGTTCTTTAGAAAATAAACAGACAGGGAAACCACGAAGTTTGCATCCTAACCATTAGTGGACGGATCTCATTATCCCTTGTCTTAGGGAACCAAACGAGGTTTATATGAACAATGAATCATTAACATGGATGGCTATGCCGTATAACTGAAGCCTTTCCCCAAGGTATTTCTAGAGTAGTATTTTGGTCTAGATTTGATAGTTGGTTATTTAACTCTCAAATAACACCCAACGCAAACAATAGTTTATTTTCCATAGTAATCACTAAGCCTCATTTAATTAGTTTTTTTATTAATTAAATTTCAAATCTCTCATGACCGAAACATTCATATACTCAATCCTCCGATATAAATATGTTTCATTACCAGTAAAGATGGTTTCTCATTTATAATTCTATGTTACTGGGTTTCTATAACCCAACTCACTTTATTTTACCTTTAAGACTTTATATTTTAAGTAACATATCATTTAAGGAAATAAAGATTAAATTTCCAAAATCTGCTCTTGATCTCATACTAATACTATTCCTCGGATAAAATGAATCCATTCAAGTTGGGGTATTTTATTAACTCTCAAACCTTGACTCGAACCCACCATTATCTTTGGAATAATATAGGTTGACTATTCTCAATTCTAACTTAAGTTGATTAGATTCCAATATGCAATTTATATTCCAATATGCAATTCATTCCAAATAAGTTTTACAGATTCGTCTACCCTTCAATTTCTATTTTTCAAATTCATAACCACATTTTACTTAATTTATTTCATTAAGTAAATTCCTTTGTCACTATCGAATTGTTAGCTTTAAATTCTCTCTTAAATCTAATTTTAGTTTAAAGCTTATTCTTATGATAACTGAATTAACCCGAACCTTGCTAGTTAATAAGTTAACTAGTTATAACAAAACAATTGTCTTTAATACAATTTGCAAATGAGTCACTTCAACCTAACCAAATTATTGAATAAACTGATTAACTTTTCAGTCACATTCAAAGAATAATTAACAAGTTTGACCCTTATTACTAAAAACGATTAATTTATTTAGATGCGTTATTTAAAATAATTAACTTTGAAACATTATAGATGAATAAATTAATAAACTTAAAATAGTCATTTATAGATATGAAATCAACCAAATCACCAATAAATTAAGATAATCAAAATCTCAAACAATTATTAACTAAATATTAATTAAACATTAAATAATAATTAAACAATTGTTAATCCTTGAAATGAATAATTAACATTTATTTAACCTTTAAACAAATAATTAAATAACATTTAAACTTTAAATAAATAATTTAAGATTCAAATGGTCTTTACTTAATACTAATTAATAATTTAAAACTTTATTAATGATTAAATAAATATTTTAAAATACTATTAAAATAATTCATTAATAATCTTAATCAGTTAATTTAATAAAATAATTTATCCTTAAATAAACCATGAAACAATTATTAAACTGTAATTGCTTAAACTAATTATAATTAATACTGATTTAAAATTTAAGTACAAATCATACTTAAAAACATCATTACTAAGAAATTAGTAATCAAAATAATATAAGTAAACAAATCTTGAGTTTAAAACAAT
This sequence comes from Allium sativum, assembly GCA_030737875.1. NCBI lineage: Eukaryota > Viridiplantae > Streptophyta > Magnoliopsida > Asparagales > Amaryllidaceae > Allium > Allium sativum. Next base: position 130,790,125 of record CM060916.1, on the reverse strand, counting down.
ATTAATTAGTAATAATTAACTTGGAAACCTAATTAATAGTATAAATCTTAATAACTAAATCAACTATAACCATTTCAATTTGTGCTTAGTTAATTCTTCAAATACTAGGTAAGAACTTTTTAAACATTCGTGGATGGAATATTTAACTAAGAAAATCTGATTCCACTTAGGAATTTAAACAACTAAAAACGTTTCCAATTTTAAGGCTTACAATCACAATTGTACATAAATAAGTTACCATAAATTATGACATCCAAATGGGTTCATATTTCAATGTCGCAAACAATATGTCCAATTAACAAATTCTTGAATTAACGTTACACAATTGATAGTCAAATAATTATTTAATTCATATCAATCAATATTGATAACAAGTAATCAAACAATATAACTATCACTTTACAAGCACAGAATGATGTTTTATCCTACTTAATAGATGTCCACATTTATCTATATTATTCAAATCAACTTCATATATATTATTAGGTCAAATAAACAGCACAATTTAAGTGTGTAATCTTAAAGACATTATTTTTGAATGTACTATTTAAAATATGGCCATTCTAAAATGTCACAATTTTCTACTTAGTCAAAACTAACTACAAACTTCACTGTAATATTATGTTCGCTGGTGGGAACTCAACATAAAGATAAATTCAGTAATCGAATCTAAAATGAGTAGGACATGCAACTAATTAATAACTTCATCTATGATTTAACATGAAAATTAACTTGAAAATGTTTTAGTTAACTCACAAATTTAAACAGGTCGAGCCAAAACTTGTTAAATGCGCAACATCCATTACTCTTCTCCCTCCTCGTCTTCTTCTTCAAATTCCCTACTACCCTAAATATGCATAAACCTGTGCAAGTGCCGACCCTCAATGACCCGCAAACCATCAACAATCAATCTAACATCAACATCATCCCTCTCATCATTAGCCCAACCATCTACCAACCCTGTCTTGACGTGTGTCCCTAAAACCAAAACTAGAACTGTAATGGCCTGCATTTCCATATTATTATTTGAGTTTGCGAAATGCATCACACGTCTAACCCAAATTGAATAGAAATACGAATCATTATGGGTAAAGAAGAAAAAGATAGAAGAAGAATATAACAACAAAACAGAATCTCACATCGCATCAAAAAAAAAATTATTTATATAATAGCTTTTGAAATACAAGTCTGTATAGTATATACATACCATCATCAAAGTACGTCACATAAACAAACACATCAGAAATAAACTCTAATAACAAACAGTGAAGCCTCCTGCTCCAAGCCCCTCTAAGTGTATCTGAAAAATCCTAACTACTTGACTTTCCGTACAAATTTGGGCACCCAAGAGTTTAGGGTAGAACAAAACAAAATAAACTCTAAGTCAGTCATGGAACTGGTGTGAGTAAACTCCAACCATTTGATTTAATTTTCAAAAAAAAAATCCTTTAGAAAGAAAAGATAATCGTAAAACCAATCCACACATAAACATGGATGATTTTTACCTTACAATAACCCAAAATATTCATTGTATCAAAACTATTCTGATATTATAATAGTGTCTAAATCAAATAAATAGCAACCTAGTGGAACGCTTGCATCTCACGCTCCACATATATAGTATATAATCAAAAACCGCAGTGTGCTTATTGGAGAATGGATTTCCAACTATGACAAGGTTAAGACCACACCTACCGATAGTGTATCTCTTGAAAGGAATACATTGGGTTCAACAAGAACATCTTGCAACCTAACCTCACATGACTGACTACTCATTCAACTTAAGTGTACCGAGCATATTATCACCAACGATTGTGATTAGCAACCATTACCGAAAGCATACAACAATGATATAATAAGAAGCACATGGATTATCCTAGATTAGGATATAATACCCCCAATGGGTATGAACCACTTAGCCATGCTGCCTACCCGATTTCTATCATTTCCCGTTTGATGAGGCTTGAGTCATGATTACCTTTTAGAACATCTTGCCACCATTCACTTTGAATGGCACAACATCAGATCGGTCAAATCACTAATTGACGTCAACAAATACACTCTAAGTGTTAAGCAAAAATAAGTTTCCTTCTTCGCCGCAAAACTTGGTATATTTGTAAAAATCAACGTACATGATCATCTGGAATTCTCTGTCAGACATTCGTCTATACATTTTGTCCTAGGACTGGACAAACTGAAGGCACCATCCCATCACTCCATCTTGGGCAATTTCTTCCTAGGATTAATAGAATGGCCCTTGCACTTCACTCCGTCTTCAATTTATCTTCAGCACAATTTGATTCGAAACACTTATGCCAATACAAAGTGGTTTTCGGGTAACAAATTTAACTGTTCTCTCCGAATTGACAACGATGGTATTTATTTGGCTAATACTTCGATAGCAGGTTATTTAACTATCGAAGAAAACAAACATTCACCCAACACCTTATTTCCAAAAGGAAATATTATTGATTAGAAACAAACAACCACTAAGCCCTTTTTAAATTAATATTTAATTAATTAAATTATTTCCCAATATACGACTCAAATATATTTACCGAGATATATTTTAAAATCGCTTTGGCCACTTACGATAATTTTCATTATAAGTGTATTCTTTTATCAAATTCCCTATATAATTCATACATCGATTTCTAGTTATCAAATTTCTTTAAAAAATTCTATCTCCTCAAATTTGGCTAGGGTCTCATTTGTACAACTCAATCGGTACAAGTACAAATCGGCTCTTTAAGCCCTTTCCATTTAAAAAGAAAATAAAAAAGCCAAGCGGCTTGCCAAATAGGCTCATAAAAACTCATACACAATTAAATAAGTGCCTCTTTGTCGAGCACTTAGTTTTTACTTCCACCTGCTTCATTCTATACATGTTTAACATATATATCTGTCCATTCCCAATTTATTTCACTCAATCCAATCGTTTTTACTCAATTCGCTAATTTGTTCTTTAATTAGCTCTTTTGAATAGAGGAACTCTCTCAGATGTGCCTATATCAATGGAACGGTTTACTCATTATTTCAATGAATCATTTCTTCGGACAGAAGAAAATTCAGTAAATACTTATTCGAAAGGGTCCGTTTGGCACAGATCCATATTAAGTTTCAAAATTAGGCTCACATTCGATCATAAACTTATTGTCAATTACATCCCTATTTTTTTGAAAATTCATTAAAAAAATAAAAAAAATGTATTAAAAAATCACATAAATTTATAATTAAATAAAACAATTAATCAAAAAAATCAAGGGGAAAAACGATCAAAAAACACATCAAAATCAAAAAACACACAAAAACTGCGAAAACGCAGTAAAATGCATCGACAGATGCACATATATTCAAATAATTGCATAGATGTATGCATCTATTTAAGTTCTATGTCAAACTGCAGCATACATGCATACATATATGCAGAATTTATGAATAACATGCATGTTTTTTTTACAACAATTCGATTTCTGCATTTAAAACATGCATATTTTTATATCTGCATACAAGTATGCAGTTATAAATAAAAAAACTGCATACAAGTATGCAAGTATTGTCATGCCTTCGGCCTTCAACACATTCCTGCATACTTGTATGCGGTTATTCTAAATAACTGCATATTTGTATGCAATTATTCAGAAGACATGGACAAATTCTTGCATGGGTATTCAAATATTTGTATACATATATGCAGCTATTGGTAATAGTTGCATACATGTATGCAACTTTTTTATTTATTTCCGTGGGCTTCTGGGAACGTTTCCAGAATTTAGATTATTATTTTTTAATACAATAGCGCATGTTTCATGTTTTTCTGGCCAAAACATGTAAAACACGGAACTTTTGAATACAGGTACTGGGTTTGCTTTTTAAAACCGTAAGTGATGTGAGCCTAATTAACTTCGAAAATAGGGATGTGTGCCGGGTCCGTTTGGTACAAGTCCCTATTAAGTTTCAAAATTAGACTCACATTCGGTCATAAACTTATTGTAAATTAAATCCCTATTTTTCTAAAATTCATAAAAAAATTCACGTAAATTTATAATCAAATAAAACAATTAATCGAAAAAAAATCAGGGGGAAAACACGTCAAAATCAAAAAACACACAAAAACAGCAAAAATGCAGTGAAATGCATCGACAGATGCACATATATTCAAATAATTGCATACATGCATGCATCTATTTTAATTCTGCATCAAACTGCAGTATATATGCATACATATATGCAGATTTTATTAAATACATGCATATTTTCGTGCAATAATTCAATTTCTGCATGTAAAACATGCATACTTGTATATTTGTATACAAGTATGCTGTTATACATAAAAAATGCATACAAGTATGCAAATATTGTCATGCCTTTGGCCTTCAACACATTCATGCATACTTGTATGCAGTTATTCTGAATAACTACATACTTGTATGCAATTATTCAGAAAGCGTGGACAAATTCTTGCATGGGTATTCAAATATTTGCATGCTAGTTGCATACATATATACAACTTTTTTTTTAATTTCTGTGGACCTCTTGGAACCTTTCCAGAATTTAGATTTTTTTTTATACAGTAGCGCATATTTCATTTTTTTCTGGCCAAAACTTGCAAAATACGGAACTTTTGAAAACAGGGACCGGGTTTGCATTTTAAAAACGTAAGGGATGTGAGCCTAAGTAACTTCGAAAATAGGGATGTGTGCCAGGTCCGTTTGGCACAGGTCCCTATTAAGTTTCAAAATTAGGCTCACATCCGGTCATAAACTTATTATAAATTACATCCCTATTTTTCAAAAATTCATTAAAAAAAAATCCCATAATTCATAAGCAAATAAAACAATTAATCGAAAAAAAATCAAGGGGAAAAACAATCTAAAAACACATATATGCAACTTTTTTTTATTTCGTGGACTTCTGGCAACATTTCCAGAATTTAGATTTTTTTTTTTTTAACATATATACAATAGCGCATGTTTCATGTTTTTCTGGCCAAAACATGTAAAACATGGAACTTTTGAAAACAGAGACTGGGTTTGCATTTTAAAAACGTAAGAGATATGAGCCTAATTAACTTCGAAAATAAGATTGTGTGTCGGGTCCATTTGGCACGTGTCCAAACTAGGCTCACATCTGGTCATAAACTTATTGTAAATTACATCCCTATTTTTCGAAAATTCATTAAAAAATAAAAAAATGACGTAAGTTCATAATCAAATAAAACAATTAATCGAAAAAAATAAGGGGGAAAACAATCAAAAAACACATCAAAATCAAAAAACACACAAAAACAACGAAAATGCAGTAAAATGCATCGACAGATGCACATATATTCAAATAGTTGCATACATTTATGCATCTATTTTAGTTCTGCATCCAACTGCATCATATATGCATACATAGATGCAGATTTTATGAAATACATGCATGTTTTCGTGCAACAATTCAATTCCTGCATGTAAAACATGCATACTTGTATATCTACATACAAGTATGCAGTTACACATAAAAACTGCATACAAGTATGTAAATATTGCCCTGCCTTCGGCCTTCAACACATTCCTGCATACTTGTATGCGGTTATTTTGAATAACTGCATACTTGTATGCAATTATTCAGAAGGAGTGGATAAATTCTTGCATGGGTATGTAAATATTTGCATACATATATGCAACAATTCGTAACAGTTGCATACATGTATGCAAAAAAAAATTAATTTCCGTGGACTTTTGGGAATGTTTACAGAATTTAGATTTTTTTTTTATACAGTAGCGCATGTTTTATGTTTTCTGGCCAAAACATGTAGAATACGAAAGTTTTGAAAACAGGGACCGAGTTTGCATTTTAAAAACGTAATGGATGTGAGCCTAATTAACTTCAAAAATAGGGATGTGTGCCGGGTCCATTTGACACAGGTTCTTATTAAGTTTCAAAATTAGGCTCGCATCAAGTCATAAACTTATTGTAAATCACATCCCTATTTTTCGAAAATTCATTAAAAAAATATAAAAATGACGTAAATTCATAATCAAATAAAACAATTAATCAAAAAAATAAGGGGAAAAAACAATCAAAAAATACATCAAAATCAAAAAACACACAAAAACAACGAAAATGCAGTAAAATGCATCGACAAATGCACATATATTCAAATAGTTGCATACATTTATACATCTATTTTAGTTCTGCGTTAAACTGCATCATATATGCATACATATACGCAGATTTTATGAAATATATGCATGTTTTCGTGCAACAATTCAATTCCTGCATGTAAAATATGCATACTTGTACATCTGCATACAAGTATGCAGTTATACATAAAAAACTGCATACAAGTATGCAAATATTGTCCTGCCTTCGGCTTTCAACACATTCCTGCATACTTGTGTGCGGCTATTTTGAATAACTGCATACTTGTATGCAATTATTCAGAAGACGTGGACAAATTCTTGCACGGGTATTTAAATACATATATGCAACTATTGGTAACAGTTGCATACATGCATGCAACTTTTTTTATTTCCGTGGACTTTTGGGAACGTTTCCAGAATTTAGATTTTTTTTTTTTTTTGTACAGTAGTGCATGTTTTATGTTTTTCTGGCCAAAACATGTAAAACACGGAACTTTTGAAAACAGGGACCGGGTTTGCATTTTAAAAACATAAGGGATGTGAGCCTAATTAACTTCGAAAATAGGGATGTGTACCAGGTCCATTTGACACAAGTCCCTATTAAGTTTCAAAATTAGATTCATATCCGGTCAAAAACTTATTGTAAATTACATCCTTATTTTTCGAAAATTCATTAAAAAATATGAAAAAAAGATGTAAATTCATAATCAAATAAAACAATTAATCGATAAAAAATTAGGGGGAAAAACAATTAAAAAACACGTCAAAATCAAAAAATACACAAAAAAGCGAAAATGCAGTAAAATGCATCGATATATGCACATATATTCAAATAGTTGCTTAAATGTATGCATCTATTTTAGTTCTGCGTCAAACTGCAACATATATGCATAAATATATGCAAATTTCATTAAATACATGCATGTTTTTGTGCAACAATTCAATTTCTGCATGTAAAACATGCATACTTGTATACGTGCATATAAGTATGTAATTATACATAAAAACTGCATACAAGTATGCAAATATTGTCGTGCCTTCAGCCTTCCACACATTCCTACATACTTGTATGCGGTTATTCCGAATAACTGCATGCTTGTATGCAATTATTCAGAAGGCATAGACAAATTCTTGCATGGGTATTCAAATATTTGCATACATATATGCAACTATTGGTAATAGTTGCATACATGTATGCAACTTTTTCATTTTTTATTTCGGTGGGCTTCTGGGAATGTTTCCAGAATTTAGATTTTTTTTATACAATAGCGCATGTTTTTCTGACCAAAACTTGTAAAACACGGAACTTTTGAAAACAGAGACCGGGTTTGCATTTTAAAAACGTAAGGGATGTGAGTCTAATTAACTTTGAAAATAGGGATGTGTGCCTAATATTCATTTTTTCCATCCTTGTTTGTGTGTGTATATATATATATATTTTATAAGAATTATTCATTCACTTAATTGGAGTTACAATTCCTATTCCTATTCATTATTTTTAAATTGTAACCATTTAGGCATAACTACCTACACTAATTTATTTTCCCCAAATCAACAATGGTTACAATAACGAATAAATAACATTCATTGCTACAACGACCATAATATATATTTCCATTTAATATGGATTATACTTTCGTATGTAATTCTATAAAATGGAAGTCATTCAAACACACATATGCATAAAACATTAATTATAATATGTTTTGCGTTGTTTACATAGTTTTGGACGGATAACGTATGTATATATCTGAGCTCATCTGAAGTTTAATATAATTTTTCTATTTTGACCATTCGATAATTACAAAGCTAATATTTATGCCAATAATTTATAATAGTAGTTAAATGTCCAAGATAACATATTATTAAATATTTTAACTACAAAATATTAATTTATGTATATGATATTTTATTGGATTTGCTATGAAAACACGTGAGTTTGACCAAAATATTTAAAAGACGATAATTTTTAAATAAAATAGTCAAAACAAATATTTAAGAAATTACCTACGTTGATTTGAGCTAACATCAACCATGTATTCTTCACTAAAATGTCCGATACCACTTACCCAAACTCTCTACAGCCAAAGATAAATCCACGCTTTCTATATCTCTGTGTCATGTGATTATAATAAAATACAAAAGAAATCCATCATGAGCATGCAAATAAACAATATTAAAACAAATCCACATATTACAGGGGTTTTTTGGTAAGAGAGAGGGAGGGGTCTTAACAACTCTTTCAAAACCCTTGGGTGAGTGAAGCTACAGAAGAATAGGCGTTCTTTCACATTAGCACTGATAACAATAATGTTGAACATTAAAAAATAGTGAAGATTTATATTCTATTTACTAATTAGTTTTCTTTTCTCATCATCTGCAACTATGGTTAGTTTGCACTGAACATAATATATTTGTCGCTATCTCCAAGTAGCTTGCAAGCCATTGTTTTTCCCCCCTCTAAAAAGGTATACCTGAGCTCGTCTGAAGTTTAATATTTTTTTTTATTTTGACCATTCGATAATAACAAAGCTAAAATCAGTTATTGTACTGTTCCCTTTACGATGATCCAAATGGATCCCTGATTAATTTATTCTCTAAGCATGTTGTTTATCTAGCCAAAACATACTTAATATTTCATTGCATATTTTCACTGATTTATGCCATGAAAAAATATACTTAATATATTTTATTGTACGCATCAAACAAGAAATCTTAAATGAAAAATGTACTTAAATCTCTAGGAAATGAATGTAAGAACTTCTATACAATGAATAATATTAATTCAAATGGAAATTGTACAAAAACAAATCAGTTTACCTTCTGACAAATGTCAGGATTTCAACAAACATCGTGGCTGGAACCCATCGAAGCAACAAAAGAAGTACTTACTTGCATACTAATGATACTATCAAAGTACTGCTGACCACATACAAGGGGACTGTACAGTTCTTGAGCAAGAGATGTATTCAAAAAGAGAGATTAATTATTATTGACATGGTCCACTGTGTGCTAAATTTAAGAAAAAAACTCGAAAGTTATTATATTTTGAACCTGTATATGGAACGCTTGCTTCTTTTCTTCCAGCAGAATCTAAGTGTATCATCTTCAGCAATACCACTTCACACTGTATATATTAAACTATATCAGTGGTTGCACTGTGTAACGATATGGATCATACACATGAACCAATTTATATAACTAAAAAATAATCATGAATTTTCCTCAGAGACAATATAATATCTCCAATAACCTTAGATAGTGAAGTCAATTGTTTGTTCGAATGTTAATTTATGGATATTTGAACAACCAACGTTAAATTGATGCTAATAATTCAAAAGTAACAAAAGGATAGACCTCAATCGAGTAAAGATCAAAATTTAATAGTAAACTGGGAAAAATCAAATTAAATTAGATATACCTGAGTAAAAAATGCCTGATTGATAAGAAAATCCTAATTCGCCTTCTTCCCTCTTTGTATTTGCCAGCCCTTCGCCTTGATTCAATGCGATTTAATTCAAGTTTGATATTAGTAAATAATACTTTCATGCTTTATGTTTTAATGATTTCAAATACCTCAGCCAAAAAGGCCGATTGATAATAAAAACTATACTTGAGCAAAAAAAAAACCGATTGATAAGAAAATCCTAAACTGCCTTCTCCTCATTTTGTATTTGCCACACCTCTGCTTCGATTCAGTTTGGTATAATTAAGTTTGACGTTAGAAAATGTGAATGATTGATGCGAATGAGAAGAGAAATAAGGAGTAATCGACATTAGAGAAATAGTGAAAAAACGTGGATTGAGGAAAACGGAGAGAACTGAAGATCCTATAAATTCAGAAACTGCTTTGACGTGGTAGTGCAATGACAATATAATCCACAGATTAGTTTAACAAATTAGCCTCAGCTTGATGGGTTATTTTAGATATTTCAAAAGCTATTTTAAGGGAAGAATTAGGTGGAAGAAACGTTCAACCAGTGTCGGATCTGAATTGTAGTAGTAGTTCTAAGGAAAAGTAGAGATTTTGAAGCAACTTTAACTAAAAACCGGTCGGTGGGTTAGAGGATGTGGAAGGAGACTGTAGACCTAGAAAGGAGCAGGTGAAGAAATGAAGGATTTGAAGTTCGAAGCTGGTGACGGGTGGATAAAGGTGGAAGATGGAGCAGCCTATGAGAATGAGGAAGAAAAAATGGTGAAAAGAGAAGAAAGGCGGAGAACGAAGTGGGTAAACAAACAAAATAAAAGAAATGTGTGGAAACGGGTGGACTACCCATATGTGCTGAAGTAGGGAAGACAAAGTGGAAGGATAGAAGACTGCTTTTCCCTCCAACTGAATATTGTGTCATGTTCAATTGTGAAAGGGAAGATGTTTTTTTTTGGAAGTGCATTAAAACTTCACCACATTCAAAGTATTTGCATTATTAGAAAAAAAAAAACACATACACACACACATATATATATATATATATATATATATATATATATATATATATATATGTGTGTGTGTATGTGCGAATTTAACGTAGTTATTATTCTTTTTTTTTTATTATTATTCAATTCAATATTTTTCTTTATGCTAACAACCAAACAGTCATTTTTGCGTTCAATCTTGTAAGAGAATCCAAATCTTACGAAAATGTCATTAACTGCAATTATTATAAATTATACTTAAATATCTAAAAGAGGAATAAACATATTTCAAATCATAAAAAATATATAATGGAACGACCTGCTTTTTTGACCTTTTCAAGTCAGTAATTAAACCAACTCGAAACGTTCAAAACGACAGATTGTTATTTACTTGCAGGATTAAATAGAATTAAACACAAAATCACAGAGTACAATAACTTGTAGCGGAATAAACTTTTGTACAAAAGTATCAAAGTTAATACAATATTCTTTTGCAGTGGAATAAACTTTTGTACAAAAGTATCAAAGTTAATACAATATTTTTATTATATACGTCGGAAAATTTATACATACACTAGATTTAAATTAAACAAATAAAATGGAAAAAACGAAACAAACCAAGTGCGTCTTCACGAATCTTCGAGAATCTTTATCGTCATGAGCTTCAAATCTAATTTGTAATTACTCAGGTCTGACCCTGACCCGAGCAAAACAAAAACTTGGGTCAGATTATATTCAAATAAATCAACGTCAATAATATACTGAAGTAAAATAGTTAATCCGAACCAAATAGCACATACATCTCATCTCCGGATGTTCCACGCACATGCATATTGCACAGTAAGTAAACAAGCACATTTGATGTATACAGAACATGCATTTAATGGGAGAAGTGCGCAACTGGATACAATAACAGGGCTCAAGTCTCAAATACTATAGCATAATGGGACATATTGAATGGTTGCATCTCATAACATTAAATCTTGGTTCTGTCACATTTTCATGGTAAACCAATGTTGATTTTGCTACATGTAATTGAACACTACAGTATAATTATTTATATTGGGTGAAGTGTTACGTTGTTTCCATAACCTTGTGTGTCCAATTTGGTAAGCATACAACAAGTACCACTAGTGTCGTTAACATATTATAATGTATGCAAGATGAACATACTCAAACTTAGCATTAAAAATGTAGAATAACTTATAAAAGGTATATATTCAAATATATTATCACACTCTACTAAATAACTTTTTTTTTTAATAGGCTGCTATTACATATATACAGACAACTACAAGCAGCAAGGTCAAACAAGGTGCAGATGTATGTATAATGACAGAAAACAAAGGCCAACAACCATGGTTCAGCAAGTAAATTTGCAGTCCAATATATATAATTTTATAAGAGCAGTCATGTGGACTTATACCAAGTGATATGTTCATGCTAGCTAAATAATAAGAACTGCAAGTGTAACGTGCAGCATGAAAGAATGCCATACACTACTTAATAAAAAGCAGCATAAGTGTGCCGAAATCAAAAAATACAGCAAAACACGTAAACTGCTATGTGCCTATGCATGTAACATTTGGCTTGGAAACTCAACAAGTGACTGAGGTAACAAAGGTCTGGCAATGCAGCACCACAAGGCTTCAGGTAAAATGCAGCTAAATAACAGGGTAATTCAAGTAGAAAATGACCAAGGCAAAATAGTGTATTTTCGTGTACTTATGCTACCCACAACTGATATAACTCAAAATAGCGTAAATCTGAGTGTAGATGAATGTTTTTATTACATATATGCATATACATAGTATATATACACATATGTACAGCCCCCACATTTATACCCACAAAACAGAAACAATGCCTGAATACAAAATAAGATGGCAGACAAAGATGATTGAAACCAAAAGACGACAGCCCGCAAACAAATTATTCTCAGAGAAACAAAGTAATAAATTTGTTAAAATTAATCGTAAGGTTAACTTATTATCATTGAAACGATGGACGGGACGGAGAGTTCCATAGCCTGCGCGAACTATGCAGATAGCATCAACATGTTTTGCGATTGACGAGGTGGCTGCTCGAGCATGGTTTGGACGCAAGCAAATACTCAAACAAGTGGTAAGCTTCACTGCTAAGAGGAACAGGAGGAGAAAAAATGTCTCAGCTTAAGGTGGCTGTGAGCCTCGACGGTGCCCTGGGGTGAGGCACTGACGTCGGGTCGGAGGCAGGGCCAATTGGTCATCGACAGTGACCGGCTCATGGAGGAAGGGCGACGGGTTTTGAAGCTGTTGAGAACCGGGTCTGCCGACTGTGGGTGGTGCTGGTGCTTGCAATGAAGGCAGAGGTCAAGAAGATGTGAACGAGCTAGTGGGGCTCGGTTGGGTTTGTCGGAATCTTAGGTTTGAATCTGAGGCGACGCGGGTTCGGGGTTCAGCGAGGTGGCTATGGATTCAGGTGCAATGCAGTGGTGGTTGCAGTGATTTGGAGGAGAGATTCGATGACGGTGATGGAGGCTACGTTCGGCATGGCGAATGCGAGGGGAGGAAGCGAAGGTGGATGCTCGCGATGGCTTCCATTATTTCAATTTGGTGAGGATGAAATTTTGATTTGAGTGGAAAGTTAGAAATAAAAAAAAAGGAAGAGAGGAATTGTTTGTGTGAACAGAAGCTAAGTCGTACGCATTTTATAATAAAACCCAGGGAATCAGTATTAAACAAAAATATCAACATATAATTCATTTACAGAGAAACAAGGACTGGTGTTGAAACTGATAGAGAGACAAAGACAGATGGCAACGAATTTCAGTACAAAATTTCTAGGTTTTGTCGCTATATCTTGAACGAGATTTTATCAGATATTGTTGAAGTAAACATTGGGTTAAACACGTTATGCAATCGTTGGGCTAAATCAAGGGAAAAATGGTTTGAACTAAGCACATAACAATGTTGTTCGATTTCAACAAAATTTAAATTTGACATGAATGAATTAAACATGTTTATCGAATCAATTTACACTCAACGGTTTTATACAAACAAGATTTAAAAATCCATATATAATTAACATTTCACTCAAAATAAGATTTACAATCGATTAGCTTTTGAAACTAAAATTTCAAATCTATATTCAATGTCAAAATTAAATTACACCGCTTATACTTTAAAGTTGAATAAAATACTTTCTTTTTTGTTCTCTTAAATCAAATTGCGAGATTTATATCTCAAAGTTGAATTTAATTTCAAAGTCAGCTATTTAATTTACTTAGTATTGTAAATCACGTTTATTTTACAAAGCGTTCATATTAAAATTTAATTTATGAAAAGAATTTTCCATTATAAGTACATTTAGTTACATTCACAACAGATAAAAGTCTAAAATTTATGTCGAAATCCAAATATAAATATTTATTTTAATGTTAAATCTCAATTTAATATTTTAAACTTCAAAATTTCTAGGCCGTTACAATCTCCCTACTTAAAGCTTTTCTACCTCGAAAAAAGGAGGTTGTAAAATTATACTTTAGTAAATCAAATCTTACTTATAAAGTTTATGGAACCCAAATACCTACAATTTCTAGTAAGTTGAAAATATATCAAGTAATTGATAGGAATTTAAACACAAAAAATTCAGATAAATAAATTCGTAAAACTTTATATATCAAACCTCTATTTATACAAAGCTTAAGTCATTGTATTGAAAACTAGATAAAGGAAATTTGTTATATTTCGAAATCATAAATTTCAAACATTTGAAACTCTTAAAATGATTTCTTCGAACTTAGAATCCCATTTTCGTTTTAAACTATTGAAGCATTACATAGTTTTTTTTCATATTGAATCATACTTCATTTCAGGATTTCAAAACAAAATCGCTTTATAAAACTTCAAATATTCTATAATGAAATCGAATCAACACAAATATTATTAGTTCGAGAAGTTCTCCCCCATAACAGGGCTACTGAGCACTACCCATAACATGTGCTCTAATCCCTCATCATAAACCCAGTTTAGTCATGGGTTACCTGAACATTTCAAATCATTTCTTATCCCGAAGTTATAAATCATTTTACCAAAGTAATTGCTAATTACTTTCAAATAGTATTTTTGTTTTTGCAACATTCCAAAGTGTCAGGATTCAAGTCGTCGAAATTTCTATGTTTATAAAACACTTTATAAACAATTCGTCATATCCAAATAACTTGGGAAACCCTTTCAATAATTGGAAATAACTTTCAAAAATTTCGGAATCTAATTTTCCTTGTATTTCAAAATCCAATTTCTCTATATTGGTTAGGTTCTATATTTTAAACACATAATTCACTATGTAGAGCTTATTTGATTTATGTTTCATTAACATAGTATTTGGAAATATTTACTTGTCCGTTGTTATAAAAGTTCAAAGTAGATCTTGGTTTCTTCAATACATGACACAAGGGGAACATACAAAGGATCATAGATTTGATACATCAAATTTTATGAGCTGATGTCAAATCTAGACTAGCAAAAGGTTCAGCGTTGAGATGGCAACAAGTGGCAAGATGGTCCAAGTTCAAAATACTCGTCGAGTTCCCAAACAAAGCTACCCAAGATCGAATTGTTCAGGTTCAAATATTCAAATATGGTCAAGATAGAAAAAATCACGACAGTTCAACTTGGGTTACTCGAATAAAATTTTAATCCAAATTCCATTTCGTAAGCGATTATTCGTTAAGAATTCCTATTTGATTCATTCATACGATTTCAGGTGGGGCAAATTTATCTTCTCCCCCACTTAGACATTTGTTACTATCTTTAATATGATCTCTTAACTTAAGCTGGTATTTCAAAATCGTATTCAAATTCCTTAATTGAGGGTTAATTGCCAAAACATAGTTTGGTTGCCTTTTATTATTTACACTCCTTACGTACGTTCAATTTGATCGCCTTTTATTTATTTAGCACTCATCGACGAATTTTTTTAGTGTACTACGATCTTTGATTAGCTTATAAACTTTTCTCAAAGCTCGACGATTTCAACTTGATTTCAAAATTTCAAATTAAAACATAAGTAAAGGGGGGAATTTTCATATATATTATTATTTCAAAGTTGTGGATTTGGAAGCATATAAAAATCCTCTTTCTTAACCCACTAGGTTGAAGTTATTTTAGTTTTTATTTCAGGTTATCGATTTATAATTTAGCGTTCAAAAATGCTTGATAACTTGAAGTTTTACAAGTTATTGTCGTTCTTAAAGATGCTAGTCATACATTGGCCAAGCTTATGACTAAAATCTCCAAGTACTTGAATATACTTATTTCAACTTCTAGTGAAAATACTTAAAATTCTTAAAAACAAATATTGGAAGTTCCAACCAATGCCAATTGTTAAAACTACTCACAAATTGCAGGTACATAATGGTTACGCCGGGGTCCCCCAGGAAGCATCCGTACCCGTAGGAAGTTGCTTCCCTGCAAATTTCTTCATAAGCAAATTGACAAAAGGCATCTAACAAAAGAAGAGTAGAAAACCCGAGATCCTCATAGAGTGCAGCCCCTTTGGTCGCTCTATCACCAGGTCGAGAGGACAAAGTACCATGGCCAAAGGTAGCTAGCCAATCACTGCCCTACGCCTTACGCCATTATATCTCAAACACATTCGCATGGATCGCGGTCTGGTTTAGCAACTCAGGTGGTTGCATCGTTTTCACTGATAGACCTTAGACAATCTCTATCTTACGAATTACGCCAACTAAACCACAAATACACAATGATTGTGCCTGGATCCCCCAGGAAACATCTGTATCCATAAGCCTTCACACCCCTGCAGATTATGCCATCATAAAACGACCATAGATCGCAGTAGACACAATGATTTCGCTTGGATCCCCCAGGAAACATCCGTTGCCGTAGGCCCTTAAAACCCTGCGGATTTAGCTATGCAGCAGAGTTCGAAGGAAACACATAAATTTTACGCCCAATCAGCACATGCAGCACCTAACGAGTAGGTCCGCTATTTCATAAGAAGGCACTTCCCATATCTTAGTTTGAAAACATATGATACTATATACGTAGTACTTCATTTCACGTTTCGACATATCACACTTATATAAATGTTCATTTTTCAAATCATTTTTCAAATATATCATTCTCATATGTATTTCCTTATACAAGATTCCATTTCATATCTGTAACACCCCACCTCCGCCAGTGCCACTCTTGCAAGGACACTAGCTTTGGAGGGGCGTTAAACAAGGTAAACATGCATGCAGATATCACAAGACAGAACATATAAGTAAAAACAGAGTAAATAAAGCAGCGGATAAAACTAGCATTTCAAAACCATAGTCAAGTTACATCAAAGTACTTGGTCATTATTTTCCACAAAACATAGTCTAGAAACATCAACTGAAAACTGGAAAGAAAAACATAAAGTAACTATCCCCAAAGTAGAATAAAGCCATAGCGTGCTCAAGTCCAAACCGTGCATGAGCTATTCAGAAAAACAGCTAAAGATCCAAGCTAAGTACCAGTGTTTCCACCCTGTAAACCTGAGGGGGGAAACGGAAGAAAAGAGGCGAAAGAAAACGGGTCAGTCAAAAAGACTGGTAAGTCCTATCTACTATTAGTATAACAACTAGTAAAGTTAACTGAACATGTAAACAGGGATGAGATATAGGGTGATAACTGGCATGGTGAAAAGTTAACAAGATAGATCAAGTGTGGCATCGCATATACAAGGTTAAGTTGCACCAGGTGTGTACTAGTATTCCCATTCATGTCAAGTATAATCAAGAAATGATCCCTTGGCCCAAAGCTGGCCCAAACCCATGAGATGACCTAAATCAAGGTCCAACTACTCGGTCTAGTCGATCGGCTCCCTATAAGCCTAACTCGTCGTGTGTCGGTGTCATACGGCTTAATCATGTAATGTAGTTGACTGTGCAAGGTCCACCCTAGGGTGTATCCGGCCCTACGGTGTAACCCTCAGACACAATTCAAGTATGCACAGTCTAAACCTACCCGTGTCCATGTTCAACTCCGGACTTAATGTGCACGACCATGGTCCACCTGAACAACCGGTGCACCATTCAGCCGTCTCTTTTGGTCTCTTACAATCAGCCAAGTAATCGTGCCCCACCCTAGCCTAGTCCTAGGGTCTTATGATACTATCGAGAGGGTTACTGCTGAAAAGGACCCCGTAACTAGGGTTTCAAGCGGGTTAAGTGTGGTTAACCCTATCCTAACCACGTATTGAGTCGGTCAAGTGTGTCCAAGTAGTTCATGACTTAACCCTATCAATACATCGTGTTCAATTGGTTAAGTGTATTCAAGTAGTTCATGACTTAACCCTACCAATCCATCATGTTTAATTGGTTAAGTATATTCAAGTAGTCCATGACTTAACCCTACCAATCCATCATGTTTAATTGGTTAAGTATATTCCAGTAATCCATGACTTAACCCTACCATGTGGCATTAATTAACTTAATGCACCCCAACCTCTCACATTAGACTTTGTTGTGGTTACTAGTTAAGCCGGGCGGGTCCGGGTAGCTTTACACCACAACCTAGTCTAACCTCGGATTTTAAGTGCGACATGACCAACTACTCACATTGGGTCCTATTGCTTGTAGCCACTAGTTAAGCCGGTCGGTTCCGGGTAGATTTATGCTACAAACTCAACCCAACCTCGAGTTGGCCATTCTCATGTTTTCTACATGTCATGTTCACATTCGTGTTTTCAAGCATAAACACATGTCAAACTTTCATGTCATATTTTCAAGTCATGTTCTCATGTTATTAAGTTTGCCCAACTACCCATAACGTATTCCCATCGCACGTAAATTCGTATCAACGCAAATGGATCAAAGAGGGAACATAATATATGACAAGGTGGGCATAAGATGGGAAAAACTACCACAAATTAAACATGGTGATATTTGAGGCCAAAAGGGGTTCAACATACTAGCATATGGCCTCAACATGTATGATAGCATAAAAGGTGACTTAACCTCATACATATCAAATAGCATAAGGGTGATTTGGCCACAAGCTAGCATAAGGATGCTTTGGCCACAAGTTAAACATGGTGGCATATGAGGCATAAATAGGTTCATAAGCTTGCATATTACATCATAGGCCTCAAAACATGCATAATATCAACTTAAGCAAATAGGTGAAACATGATTATGAAGGACATAGGATGATGGCTAAAAGTTCGCATATAGCATTATTAGGCTTCAAAAGTATGCATAAAACCAAACTTAGCATATAAGTGATACATGGTGATAACTGACATGTAGAAGTTGCTAGAAGTTCGCATTTAGCCTCACATGCAAGTTATCATAAGGGATATGATAACTTCTATATTGCCAAAATGCAACATTTAATATAAAGCTTGAAGCTTTTAGCCCACAAGGTCAAGGTGATAGGTTTTCGAATATGCATAGAATATATTCATGCATAACATGATAAGATCAAAGCATATATCATACTTAGGCCCAAACTCAACTTGCAACATATCACATTTAACTTCATAGTTAGAATCTAAGAGTAATATAGGGCTTACAATGCTATGAAGACTAGAATTAATATATATAAAGATTGAGACGAAGCCACTAGCAAATCCGCAAATAAAATAAGATCCAATCCAAGCTTTGAGAAAATAAGATGCTTCTTTGATTTGCTGTGAAGAAAGATGAATTCTTTAAGGAAGAAAGAGGGCTCTTTTACTTGATTTGAACACTCAAACTTTCATGAAGAGGATGGAGGCCATGATATGAAGATGGAGGCCATGATGAAGAATCATTTTGGCATAGTTTAGTTGTAGGAATGAATAGTGATGATTTAGGCTAGGCTTAGGGGTCTTTTTATAGGAGATTAGGATAGTATTAGCCATAGGATTAACCCTAGATTCAATCAGATCCATCAAATCCCGTCACTAGCCAACAAAACAGGTCAAAACAGCCAAAATGGGTGCACCAGGTTGCCTGGGTCCGACCAGGCAGGTCGACCCCCAGGTCGACCCTGGGGTCGACTCCCCAGTCGACCTGGTGGGCAGGTCGACTCCCCAGTCGACCCCCAGGTCGACCCCCTGGGTCTGGCGGGAATTTTCCCGCCACTTCTGAAAATTGAAATTTTTGTATTTAAATCTGTTTTGAGTTTTTCTAAAACTTCTTCGGGCCTTATCTGGGTCATACAGACTCCGTTTTTCAAAAACTTGGACTCTATTTCGCGTATTTTTCCGAGACGAACGCAATGGCACAGCCCGTTTCCCTTGATTCAGACTTTAACATTTAATTCTGCCTTGATTTATGTTATAACATGTTATTCAAAAATACGGGTTGTTACATTCTCCCCTTCTTAAAGGATTTCGTCCCCGAAATCTCCAAGTTAGGAAGAACATATCCTACCATCCATCATCCATCTACTCAAAACATCATCCACGTGCAGTCATTGTCCTTAAAGGATTCTAAATGTTGTATGATCATATGCAAAGGTGTGTGTATATGTACTTATCTAATGCAAAAATCAGGCGGTTACTGATACAGTAAACCTCCTTAATGCATATGTATGTTAGTGAAATGAGTCCATATGTATGCAAATTCCTAACATAATTTATAAACTCTACATGAGTGCACATAACATTCATCCATATGCAACATCCACGTGATAGCATAACAAGTTTCACCCATGAATAAGTATAAGCACTCATGCATATGCAGTATGAAAGTGTGTGAGCCGATCTTAGTGCCTAACGTGTATCATGCATCCACGAGTATCCACTTGCAAACACTTGCAACCACTTGCAAACATCAAGCATAACATGTTTCAAATACAAGTTTCAACCAAGGGTTTCTACCTAAGGTTCTTATGACAAGATTTACGAAACAAGATAAACTAGATAAACATGGATAGCAAAGGGAAGATATACCAATCCAGGAAAAGAGATTGAAAATGTATCCTCAAAAAGAAATGGATAAAGCACACGCATCTTCTCCTTGGTTTCCCAAGTTGTGTCTTCCTCTGTTTCACTCCATTGCACCTTAACAAGCTTAACTTCCTTGCTTCCTAGCTTCTTTGTCTCCGTTTCCATGATACAAATTGGAGCTCGTCTCAGGGTTGCCTCTTCCTCTACCTCCATGTCTTCAAGAATACTTGGTTCAACCACTTCGGCAGATCTGTGCAAACACTTCCGGAGATGCGAGACATGAAAGACATTATGCAATCCGGCCAGCTTCTCGACAATTCCACCTTATAAGTCATCTTCCCAACTCTTTCTACAGTATGGAAGGGTCCTACGATCCTTGGTGTCAGCTGCCCAAAATGAACCATATTTCGCAAAGGAGAAATCTTCACAAAGACCATATCTCCAACTTTAAATTCTAAGTCTGTCCTTCGCTTGCCTGCATAGGATTTCTGTCTTTCCTGGGCCGTTTTCATCCGTCTTCAAATCAATTCAACCCTCTCGGATGTGTCCCTTATTATGTCGGGCTCAATTATAAGCCTATCCGTCGTTTTCCCACCAACATGTTGGTGGCTTGCACGGCCTCCCATACGAAGCTTCGAATGGTGTCATTCCTATGCTTGCTTGGTAGCTGTTATTATAAGAAAACTCTACAAGAGGAAGGCGGTCTTCCCTAGTACCACCAAAGTCAAGAACACAAAGTCTCAAAAGATCTCCTAGCATTCTATTCACCCTTTCGGTTTGGCCATCCGTCTGGGGGTGATTGGTTGTACTCAGATTCAATCGCGTACCCATCGCTTCTTGCAAACTATTCCAGAACTGGCTAGTGAAAATTGGGTCACGACCGCTAACTATGCTAGAAGGAACTCCATGCAACCGCACTATCTCTCGAAGATAAACAGATGCTAGCCATGATACGATCCCCTTGTTTTTCACTGGAATAAAATGGGCTCTCTTTGTAAATCTATCAATTATTACCCATATCCCATAAAGCCCAAATAGTTTGGTGACGAACATCATCACCCCAACCATATATCACAAACAGGCGAGTCGTACTCCTTATGGGGTTTGCAACAGAACTAAGATTGAGGATAGGACCGAGAGGATATACTTAAAAGATAGCATGCGAGTAAGCTCTACGGAACAATAGGGATCAAGGATATACTCTTAGAAAGAGATATAATGCGCGTATCTAGTCTTCAGTCTTCTAAGCCGCATTTTTCTTGTGCTTAATCCCATCGTGCCTTGACCGTCTTTTAACTTCGCAATTCCGTAGTTCTTAATTCTTATTTCCAAAATATGAGTTAGAACTCATTTCACCGTTGCCTCTCATTCCACTTCCACTTATTCTTTGCCTAAAATACTTGGCTTTCACCCAACTGCGTACTCATGGTTTCATGCAAGCTTTCCAAGATTCGTTAGTGAATCTTGGATCTCATTTACATACTATACGGTATCCCAAGCAGAAAACTATCTCTTGAAAACAAGTGCCAATCCACGTTGCCAAATGTACTTACTAGGGTGATTTCTCTAACCCATGCTTAAGTAAAATGGACTATCCGCCTTAGTAGCGAATACCACCGGAGCACCCTATTCTGAAATGCTTCGCCTAATGAAATTTTTCTCAAGCTACTCCTTGATTTACTTACCAAGCTTTCTTCTTTCTCGCTGGGCCATGTACCTAACGGGAAATGTAACTGGCTTGGCATTATCAATCAGATAAATGCGGAAATCTATCTCCCGCTTAGGGGGTAACCCCCTTACTTCTTCAAAGACATCGGGATAGTCCCGGACCACCCTTACAAGTTGCAGATCATCGATGGACGAGTCAAGAGATTCAAGATAACATAACATGACGGGACCTCTAGGATTACAAAAATTTCTAGGGTATTATCGAGGCGAGTCATGAGCCTCCCCACCCTATGCTCACAATCGAGGATGGCTCCATAACTGGACAACCAATCCATGCCCAAATCAACCCGTATCCCATAAACCCGAGAACCTAAGCATTACACATGAATTCTATGCTCAAGATAGAGATTTTCAAATCCATACAAATCACAGGTAGATGGGCGGAACCCCCAATTGGATTTGAAACACTAACGGGACCTCAACTAGACTAGTACTTAGGTGCAAACTTTCAACAAGATCAGAAATAAAACTATGTGATGCGCCAGAATCAAATAAGGTATGAACAGGGAAATCAGAAATGTAAACATGACTTTTTACAGAAACACTACCTCGATCAAAAGCTGGAAGAGTGAGGAGAGCCTGCAACTGCCCTCCAGAGGGTCCTACTTGCTGAGTTTGTCCTTGCCCTTGTCCTTGCTTCTTGGGGCAATCCTTGCTAAAATGTCCAGACTCTCCACAATGAAAACACCCGCCTAACTTCTTCTTCCTGCAATCCTTGGCTATGTGCCCAGTGATCCTACAGAAGTTGCACTTTCTTGTCTTTCTTGCCTTGTTGTTGTTCTTATCTCTTTTCTCGGTATCTTCCTTCTTGCCTTGGGACTCATTTGCCTTGACCTCCTTCTTGCCACTCTTATCTTCCTCTTGAAGTAGGGCCATATTCACCAAACTCTCGAAGGTCGCCCCCAGGGGTATATGAGACATGGCCAAACCGCGCAATGGCTCATTCAATCCTAAAGCAAAGTGTAGGGCCTTCTTCCAAGCTGTGTTTACCAATTCTAGACCGAACTGAGCAAGTTGATTAAACTTATCCACGTATTCCCTAACGGTTATGTCCCCTTGCTTTATAGATAGGAACCTCTCCATCTGAAGGTTCTCTTCTGTCGATGATAGAAACTTTAGTCCAAACCTTCTCCTAAAGTCATCCCAAGTCTCAATGGGTCTAGTAGTGGTGGTGACTACCCACCAATAAGCAGCTTCCCCTTTTAATAGCCATACCACCAACAGAACTTTCCAACGATCTTCCACATCAAAGATAGCAAAGAGGTCTTCAGTTTCCTTTAACCAGTTTCTTGCCTCCACAGAAGTCTCCGTTCCGACAAAATTCTTGCAACCCATCGCCTTAAAGTCTTTGCAAAGCTCCGCGAAATCCGCTTGTGTATGCTGAGGAGGAGGAGGAATATCCGCGGGGCCGGCTTCATTCGCCCTTGCCTCCATGTACCTTCTAAACCAAATAGGTACTGGTACACCCCCCGGGATGGCAAAATTATCGGCCATACTGAAACGAAGTAAAAAGATGGATAAATTCAGAACGAGGAAACGAAGGATAGTGCTAATGGCTTTTGGGGAATAGCCTTTTAAAATAACTAGACCTTTCTGGGAAAATACTTAATTGGTTTTGAAAATAGTTTTTCAAAAGGTGAGTTTTTTTTTTAAAACAACCTTTTGCTCGAATCTTGTTAACCTTATGCTCTGATACCAAATGTAACACCCCACCTCCGCCAGTGCCACTCTTGCAAGGACACTAGCTTTGGAGGGGCGTTAAACAAGGTAAACATGCATGCGGATATCACAAGACAGAACATATAAGTAAAAACAAAGTAAATAAAACAGCGGAAAAAACTAGCATTTCAAAACCATAGTCAAGTTACATCAAAGTACTTGGTCATTATTTTCCACAAAACATAGTCTAGAAACATCAACTGAAAACTGGAAAGAAAATCATAAAGTAACTATCCCCAAAGTAGAATAAAGCCATAGCGTGCTCAAGTCCAAACCGTACATGAGCTATCCAGAAAAGCAGCTAAAGATCCAAGCTAAGTACCAGTGTTTCCATCCTGTAAACCTGAGGGGGGAAACGGAAGAAAAGAGGCGAAAGAAAACGGGTCAGTCAAAAAGACTGGTAAGTCCTATCTACTATTAGTATAACAACTAGTAAAGTTAACTGAACATGTAAACAGGGATGAGATATAGGGTGATAACTGGCATGGTGAAAAGTTAACAAGATAGATCAAGTGTGGCATCGCATATACAAGGTTAAGTTGCACCAGGTGTGTACTAGTATTCCCATTCATGTCAAGTATAATCAAGAAATGATCCCTTGGCCCAAAGCTGGCCCAAACCCATGAGATGACCTAAATCAAGGTCCAACTACTCGGTCTAGTCGATCGGCTCCCTATAAGCCTAACTCGTCGTGTGTCGGTGTCATATGGCTTAATCATGTAATGTAGTTGACTATGCAAGGTCCACCCTAGGGTGTATCCGGCCCTACGGTGTAACCCTCAGACACAATTCAAGTATGCACAGTCTAAACCTACCCGTGCCCATGTTCAACTCCGGACTTAATGTGCACGACCATGGTCCGCCTGACCGGTGCACCATTCAGCCGTCTCTTTTGGTCTCTTACAATCAGCCCAGTAATCGTGCCCCACCCTAGCCTAGTCCTAGGGTCTTATGATACTATCGATAGGGTTACTGCTGAAAAGGACCCCGTAACTAGGGTTTCAAGCGGGTTAAGTGTGGTTAACCCTATCCTAACCATGTATTGAGTCGGTCAAGTGTGTCCAAGTAGTTCATGACTTAACCCTATCAATACATCGTGTTCAATTGGTTAAGTGTATTCAAGTAGTTCATGACTTAACCCTACCAATCCATCGTGTTTAATTGGTTAAGTATATTCAAGTAGTCCATGACTTAACCCTACCAATCCATCGTGTTTAATTGGTTAAGTATATTCCAGTAATCCATGACTTAACCCTACCATGTGGCATTAATTAACTTAATGCACCCCAACCTCTCACATTAGACTTTGTTGTGGTTACTAGTTAAGTCGGGCGGGTCCGGGTAGCTTTACACCACAACTTAGTCTAACCTCGGGTTTTAAGTGCGACATGACCAACTACTCACATTGGGTCCTATTGCTTGTAGCCACTAGTTAAGCCGGTCGGTTCCGGGTAGATTTATGCTACAAACTCAACCCAACCTCGAGTTGGCCATTCTCATGTTTTCTACATGTCATGTTCACGTTCGTGTTTTGAAGCATAAACACATGTCAAACTTTCATGTCATATTTTTCAAGTCATGTTCTCATGTTATTAAGTTTGCCCAACTACCCATAACGTATTCCCATCGCACGTAAATTCGTATCAACGCAAATGGATCAAAGAGGGAACATAATATATGACAAGGTGGGCATAAGATGGGAAAAACTACCACAAATTAAACATGGTGATATTTGAGGCCAAAAGGGGTACAACATACTAGCATATGGCCTCAACATGTATGATAGCATAAAAGGTGACTTAGCCTCATACATATCAAATAGCATAAGGGTGATTTGGCCACAAGCTAGCATAAGGATGCTTTGGCCACAAGTTAAACATGGTGGCATATGAGGCATAAATAGGTTCATAAGCTTGCATATTACATCATAGGCCTCAAAACATGCATAATATCAACTTAAGCAAATAGGTGAAACATGATTATGAAGGACATAGGATGATGGCTAAAAGTTCGCATATAGCATTATTAGGCTTCAAAAGTATGCATAAAACCAAACTTAGCATATAAGTGATACATGGTGATAAATGATATGTAGAAGTTGCTAGAAGTTCGCATTTAGCCTCACATGCAAGTTATCATAAGGGATATGATAACTTCTATGTTGCCAAAATGCAACCTTTAATATAAAGCTTTTAGCCCACAAGGTCAAGGTGATAGGTTTTCGAATATGCATAGAATATATTCATGCATAACATGATAAGATCAAAGCATATATCATACTTAGGCCCAAACTCAACTTGCAACATATCACATTTAACTTCATAGTTAGAATCTAAGAGTAGTATAGGGCTTACAATGCTATGAAGACTAGAATTAATATATATAAAGATTGAGACGAAGCCACTAGCAAATCTGCAAATAAAATAAGATCCAATCCAAGCTTTGAGAAAATAAGATGCTTCTTTGATTTGCTATGAAGAAAGATGAATTCTTTAAGGAAGAAAGAGGGCTCTTTTACTTGATTTGAACACTCAAACTTTCATGAAGAGGATGGAGGCCATGATATGAAGATGGAGGCCATGATGAAGAATCATTTTGGCATAGTTTAGTTGTAGGAATGAATAATGATGATTTAGGCTAGGCTTAGGGGTCTTTTTATAGAAGATTAGGATAGTATTAGCCATAGGATTAACCCTAGATTCAATCAGAGCCATCAAATCCCGTCACTAGCCAACAAAACAGGTCAAAACAGCCAAAATGGGTGCACCAGGTTGCCTGGGTCCGACCAGGCAGGTCGACCCCCAGGTCGACCCTGGGGTCGACTCCCCAGTCGACCTGGTGGGCAGGTCGACTCCCCAGTCGACCCCCAGGTCGACCCCCTGGATCTGGCGGGAATTTTCCCGCCACTTCTGAAAATTGAAATTTTTGTATTTAAATCTGTTTTGAGTTTTTCTAAAACTTCTTCGGGCCTTATCTGGGTCATACGGACTCCGTTTTTCGAAAACTCGGACTCTATTTCGCGTATTTTTCCGAGACGAACGCAATGGCATAGCCCGTTTCCCTTGTTTCAGAATTTAACATTTAATTCTGCCTTGATTTATGTTATAACATGTTATTCAAAAATACGGGTTGTTACAATATCAATTACTTTTCAAAACAATGGTTTTCGAATTATTCACCGTTCTTATATAAATTGTTCATATATAAGTTTCTAAAACTTTTATTTTAATTTTCTAGAAATTTCATTCCAATCTCAAAATCTTTTTTGATTCTAAATCAAATCGATATTCATCACAAATCTAAATTCATATTCTCAAATCAAACTTGTTATCGAAACATCATATTTGATTTGGATTTACATGTCACACGTATCGTTGTTCAACTGTGGCTTACAATTGCTTGGATCAAAATGCATACATTTACCAAAATAATTACGTTCAAAAACTTGAGTAAAATATAAGGTTTAAAATAAAATAAGTTAGAATAAAAAATTGGGTAAGAAATAAGATAATAATCTTTAAATGTTGGAAACCAAATGAATAGTTAAGTACAAAATGGTTTAGGAAAAATAGTCTACAAAGGAACTAATTTGAGTTGAGATAAATAAACAGGTTGAACAAGTCAAAAAGGTAAAATATTATAAATTGTAAATAATTTAGTAAAAATGAAACATTAGGCATGAATACAAAGGAGCTAGAAAACAAAGAATATAATGGTTGAATACAAATAGTTTAGCAAAGCTATGTTTAAATAGGAAGTTTAAATACTATATTTTAAATAAAATGATTGAATTCAGATAATTTAGAAAATTAGAAAGCTTGGTACAACAAAGAAAATAGATGATAGCTAATTATAATTATAATAGTTATGAAAATGAACTAAAAATAGATAAATCATTTGTGTCAAAACATACAAGATACAAATAGTTTAGCAATATAATAAGTTCAGTAAACTGATTGAATAAATTGATTAGTTAAAATGCAATAAAAATTGGTAAGTATAAATAGGTTTGACATAATTGGCAAAATAAGTTTAACTAAATCAGTTTACGCAAATTGGTAATAGTTTAAGAAAAGATAAGCTCGAGTTAAATAGATGGTCATGACAAAATAGAAAATAGATAATAACTAAATACAATTACATTCCTAGAGATTCGTTCAGTTGTCCTAGATATATATATTCGCATATATCCACATATATCCAGCTCTATGACAACTACATCTAATCGGTGTTTACATGGGACTGATTTCCAGCTCTAGGACAACTATTAGTTTATATATTTATGTTATTCGTCTGTATATATGTAAATTGTATTTAGTTATTATTTATTTTCACATATATCCAGCTCTAGAAAATAGAATAACTTATAAAAGGTATATATTCACATATATCCAGCTCTAGGACAACTATTAGTTTAGATAAGAAAAGTGAGATTTCAGTCAAACAGACATGCGTGAATGACATAAATATCTTCAAACATAGAAATCTCATTAATCAAAGTCGTGTGATTTAAACAACACTAACAATTACAAGCATGAATCACCACAAAGCCAAGAATCCGATGTTGGAAAGGGAAAACAACAAAGACGACGATAAAACAACAACACCGAAACTTCCAAAACAATGGCTATAAACAACAAGATGTCTCGCTCTGTGGCTGGAGCTCAACCCAATTTCTATGATCTTTGGTTAACCATATCATGGTGGCATGCATGAATGACATAAATATCTCCAAACAGGCATGCGTGAATGACATAAATATCTCCAAACATAGAAATCACATTAACCTAAGTCGTGCGATTTAAACAACACAACCGGTTATAAGCACGAATCACCACAAAGCCAAGAACCCGATTTTGGAAAGGGAAAATAACAAAGACGATGATAAAACAACAACACCGAAACTCCCAAAACAATGGTGATGTCTCGCTCCGTGGCTGGAGCTCACCCAATTTCTATGATCTTTGGTTAACCATATCATGGTGACATAATGCTCAATCTCGTGTTACAAACACTGGTGGTGTTGTTGGAGGTTCCCACATCATTATCCCTTTTAAGAGATAATTTGCGATGATAAAAGAAACCTACAACAAAACTGCTTCTCATGGAAATCCACCTAATATTGCCAAAAGAAAAAATGAATAGATGAAATTACAAAAAGTAACTCCATGAGACAACACAAGAACAACAGGCTGAATCAAATATGATGAGGCATAAATTGATGGTTACGCCATCGATTAAAGAAAAAGATTGATTTCTGCATCATGCGACAAATCTAATCATAACTTCCCATTTATAAAATGATGTTATAAATGGGTCACACGTCTACATGGGCAGTTCGAACATAGATTCCCGACATTTAAGAAAAGAGGCTTGTTGCAAAATCTCCAAAGCCGGTCAAACAAAAATACGAATTCCTCTAAAATCTCATCGAGATTCTCCTTAGAAAAACCGTCCAAAGATAGACTAATCCTCATCTTCAAAACGATGATCACCTTTGAAAGAATCTATTCTAAAAAGGT
Organism: Allium sativum; assembly: GCA_030737875.1. Classification (NCBI taxonomy): domain Eukaryota; kingdom Viridiplantae; phylum Streptophyta; class Magnoliopsida; order Asparagales; family Amaryllidaceae; genus Allium; species Allium sativum. Next base: position 130,760,700 of record CM060916.1, on the reverse strand, counting down.
ATAGCAAAGGCGGGTGCAACACAAAAAACAACCTATTCTACGATCTCGAAGCAACTGGCCGGTGCGAGTCCAACTGCCTCGACAAATTTTCTTAGCCCAAGAGCGGTGAGACCTTTTTGCTCATCCCAACCAAACCAAATGATCTCTCCCTAAGGATAAGACTTCAATGGTGTGAGTAAGATCGGATAGCGCAATTAGGCATTATAGACTAAGAAATTGTCGGAGAGAAGAAATTAGATCTTGAAGTATTAGTGAGGCAAGATCTAATGTGCCAAAAAGGATGAGGCAAGGCGACAACAAAGAAAGAGAATAAGAATAGGAATTCAGTTCGGCTAGATGAGTAAGAAAGGACGAAAGAAGGATGTTTGGGGGGTGATTTGGACGCAACTTTTATTGTTGAGTCCTAGGTCCAAGTTGTACCAAAACTCATCAACTAACGAACCATCCTAGTATAACACTAAACGGTCAACTACCAAATGGGCTTTGGACAGAGGTTGAACCTTGTCTTATTAAGTCGGATTAAAATATTGATCGTTCAGCGTCATCTTTTAAGATTTGATGCGATCCGAAAAAATAATTATCCTTATCACCGTAGTATTTTAAGACCGTTGTTAAACTCCGAACAAACTCCAAGTATTTATAGTCTCAACAACGATGTTGTGACTACACAACGAACGAACGAGTTCTAAAAATAATTCAGCTAGAAATTCATAATATAAATTAAAATGGATTTTACCCTTACCTTGCTGACAACAAACAGACGATTTATGAAATCAAATACACCAAAAACCAAGATGAAGGATTTTCCTTAGTCTTTCCAAAGAAAATTTTAAAACTTATTCAAGAATGGAATTTATTATAAACTAATGGTTTCGTATTAAATCCAGTTTACTATAACTATTATTATTTGTATTCCAATTTATATTACAAACTAAAAAATCTTTTCGTGTCCAAAAATGTTGGAGCTTTAAATACTAAGGATTAATTGTGACAATTTCAATAAACTATCCAATATATACGAGGAGAAGGATACTAAAAACACAAGGAATGGATATTTATTATTTTTAAGTTTAGTGGTATATTCCTTGTCATTTCTAATTCCTTTCTTCCTACCAATCGAATTATATTTATTAAAATTACACAAAGCACCAAAAGTTTTAAAACACGAATATATTAAGAATCTAAAAACCATATCTTTATAAAACTAGGCCTTCATAAAACCATTTTCCGAAACCGTCATTCAAAACCATTGAAACCCATTTTATTTTTCCAAATAGTTTTAAAATAAAATTTCCTCGAATACAAGGCTAAGATCTCAATTAAATAATTCAATAAAGGCAAATTCAGAAATTCGATGAAGTAACAAATGGATATACCTCGTAATTATAATTCTGAAATGGATACGACATGCTAATGTGAATCTTTCCCGTTTTGGATTGAGTAATGGTCTTAACCAAAACTACCAAACAAAATCAAAAACTAGGAATCGTGATTATATCGATTATAGTTAGATTATTGTCCAGTCTCCAAACTCGAATCAACGGACTCCACCATATGCCATCCTCATGCTCTTCACAACGAGATCGACAACGTACTGTAGGGTAGGAAATTGGCTAGAAACCCGAACTCAACATATTTCAACTGTTTAGGCCCATGACTAATTCATCATTGAAATAAATTTAGTTCGAGTAAGAAAGACGAAGAAAAACAAAAAATAAAATCGAATTTTGTTCTCTTAGGAATCCTAATTTAACTGATTCCTCTGATCATTTAGCCTATGCTCTAATACCAAATGTAACAACCCAAACTTTTCTACGCCCAAATTTCGACAAAAATCGAAACTCAAACACATCTAAGCATGGAGCGTGCAAATCTAGTACCTACAATAAATAAGCATGAGCATAATCAGAGTACGATAAGAAAACTCACAGCGGAAACAAGATAGGATAAACTAGTATTAACTCAAGTAAATACCTTTTTCAAAGTAAGGCACTTTGCTAATACCGAGCATGAGAGATAACGAGAATCGAAACCCAAACTAGAACATTAGTGAGAACCCGACCTTCTCTAGAAACCTGGGACGTTGTAATGAGGAGGGAGCCAGAACAACAAGATTCTGGTGAACTAGAAATGTACAACATAGATTATGATACACAGATGTATCATGTTTGGTTCAACCCAAGATGTATGCATACTAAGGTTGGTGATTCTAGCCTAACCTTGGAAATTCTTACGCACGAGTTTACTACTCTTCCCAAAGTAGTATTCCCAAAGTATAATACCGAGATAGGACGTTTACGCATGTATTTATGAAGCCTTTATACTAGAGCATGGCTAGTTATTTAGTCGAGGTTACACCCCTAGTTATGGAGTTCCTACATATATATACATATATATATATACACTTTCGTTCACTTTTACCAGATTATTTAATGCCTCACTACTAATAGTAGATAGGGTGAATTCTTCTTGATTTCTTAATACCCTAGGCAGACCTATTGGTCATTTATTATTCCTCGAAGATTTATTTAACATTAACATAAACTAGAGGGCACTAGCTACGGGCCCTACTAGTTAAGGCTTCTGTCATTCACGCATATACCCTTGCCCCGCATAAGGTGAGAGATGATATTTTATCATTCGCTATACCATCTAGCTGACCTTATTAGATAACAATCTTATTCGCTTATTACTTCCCGTAGGATAGGTAGCAATATCTGACGTTTTAGTTTTCAGGTTTGGATAGGCCCGCACACACCTACAATTTAAGACCCCTAAACTGAAAACCTATTTCCAGTGACTCTTCAGCCCCAACCGCTTAAGACCCAGGAAACGGACTATACGCGAAGGTTATTAAGTTCGTACCCCATTAGCTTTAATACTTTTCCCTATTAGGATAAAGTGGGGAATGTTATTAAGTAATTTCCGTTTAGTCTCTCTCCACGGAAATACTATACGAACATGATTAACTATTGTTGCGGGTTCCCATGGTTAATAATGTTTTGCATTACTAACCTACCAAGTCCAATTCTAACTTTTAATTATAAGTTCTATATTAACTAACTGTAAATAAGGAAAGTTATATCCTATTTACCCTAGGGTACTTATTTAAATATTTCCCAAATTGGACTTAGTATTTAAACGACAATTCAGTACCCAAAAATCCCTTTTCTTTCTTATCCATAAGTTTATAGCCATTTATGACCATAACGGTCATATTTTTCCTAAGGCAACCCTTAACTCTGGATATCCTTATTTTATCAATCCGGAAGTGTCTACTTGTTGTACCCCAACATACAATCACTATTCTTATTTATTTATTTATTTATTGGTTGACTATTACATATATGTGTGTGTGTGTGTGTGTGCGCGCGCGCGCGCACCAGTTCTCTCACATTAAGTTGACTACTCGTAGATGTTGGATTTGCCGGTCGGTTCCGGGCAGACTTCTACGACAAGTTGAACTTAACCTCGTGCCTTAGTACATTTATATTTACGCATAGACCCCTCACATTAAGCTAACCATCTATGGATGCTGGATTTGCCGGTCTGTTCCAGGTAGACTTCTACCACAAGTTAAGCTTAACCTCGTGTCTAAATGCGGTTATAATTCAAATTTCCTAATTGGAGGGTACAACGTTTATCCTAATTAACTTAGGGAATTGTAATCATTATCCTATTATATTTACTTTCACCAATCAACATTGCTTACAATTGTTATTTATTGATTTGTGTTCCTATTTATAGAAATTAATTATATTGATTGCCACCAATGGTCACCGAAAATATATTAATTCAACACGTATTACATTTACATATAATACGATAATTGAACCTTATCCAAAAATTCAACACAATGTTTATTTTTAGCATTTTACGCTGCTTTGGATGGATAATATTTTTATATTTATATTTTATATTTTTGTGTGGTCAACGTGGTTATTATTATTCTTTAAATTTAATGATTTGGTTAAGTCAATAAGTAAAATTTCCATTTTGCATTCAATCTTGCCGAAAGGTTTCAATCTTACCAAAAAGACCGTTAGCTACGGTTATTTTAAATTATGCCTGATTAGTAAAATAGACATATCTCAAATTCACAAGAAATATATATATATATATATATATATATTTGGAATAGTTGATGCAAACTACACATAAATATTTATTTTTGTATTTATGCATACGTTTGCACCACTTTTCCTTTTTAGATCTTTTTGTCATATTTCTTGTGAATTCAAAATGACATATTTTTATTCAAAAATAGTAAAACGACATATTTATAACAATTAAGCCAAAACCCAACAACATTGAATACAAATAGGTATAATTTTTATAATATTACAATCACATAATTTACCAATCATCTTTTTATCCAAATTTACATAATTTGTTATTCAACATTGAACTAGAGATCTGGAATGTACTGCATATAATCGATGTTTATATGGATTGATTTCCAGATCTACAATGATTTTCAACAACTGGAATATATTTTACAACAAAACTGTAGGAATATGTGTAAACCAATTTAAGAATCCTACAATCAATATTATGCATAAACACAATTTACAATTCAAAAGTTTTGATAATTTTTACAATTAGATCTGATAGGTGCTTATTCCATTACAACAATATCATGAGCAGATCTGATGAAAATAGGCATAAATTTTGAGATTTATTACAAAAGAGATAAATACGCTATTATAAATGTTTATATAAATTTCCCACTCACCAGAAATCATCCAAATCTGAAGTTTGAATCTTTTAGGCCTACAATTACGAAATTCTTATAAATCTATAATTAATATGAAAAGGGGATGATTTCAGATCTGTAGAGATGTAAGAAAATAGAAAAAGAGGGGGAGAATTTACTGTTGAGCGTAAATTTTCATTCTTTTCCATTGGATCTGATGATCCTCCCAATCCTATTTGATTTGTGTTGGATTTGTTGTATAAGAATATATTTTCAAAATTAGGTTTGGAGAAGGAGGAAAATTACAAAGTTACGCTATTTCCCACAGATTTGTATGGAAAAGAATGAGACCTTACTCCTTTATTTATTGGGGTGGAATTGGCCTTGGACTGTTAGATTCATTTTGATTAACATTTGTCTATCCATATAAAATTTTATACAGCCAAACCCTAGCAGTTACTGCCTGGCCTGACCAAGCAGTCGCAGCCAACGGTCGACCACTTGGTCGACCTGATAGTGAGGTGGCTGGGGTAATTATAATTTTCTATATATAAAATATTATGTTTATTTATTTTTCTGTCTATTTTTGTATTTCGTCCATAACTTTTTCATACGGACTCCGTTCGTGAAAATCCAAACCTAGAAGTTGACCAGAATTCCAAGAAGAAGGCATCAGGTAAAGTTTCATGGTCAAATTCCATCATTTGGAAAAATTCCTATTTTTGATATTCTAATAAAATGACTATTTGTAGTCAAAATTCCGGGTTGTTACATCGACATACATGTTTTGACATGTCGACATTTAATTGTCACAAGTTTTAGATTTAAAAAGATGTGTCTTTTCATATTTAAAATGTTCCAGGAATGATTGTCTCCCTTGGAACACATATAAAGGTCTGCTTTTGATTTTTTTCAATATATATTTTCTCCTTCTTGCTCCTTTATCAAACCACCAATATTCTTATTGATTTTCTAAGTTTCTACACTTATACTATGCCGATCTCAATACAAGTTATATCGATTTTCTTTTATTCTCAATCTCTATCAAATACTCTCTGTCTAGAAGTGTTACTCGAGTTCTAGGGTAATTGTAATCGATAAGGAAAGGGTGTGTTCCATGTAGCCCGTAAATCAAGTAAGAGAAGCAGCGTTAACCTTGTAGCCATGACATCAAGGGTGTTGAATTGGTGTTAACCTTGTAACTGTGAAATCAAGGGTGTTGAATCGGTGTTAACCTTGTAGCCATAAAATCAATAGGGCTGTAATTGGATACTGACATTAATAAAACTCTGTGCAATCCATCGTTGCATGGGACTAGACGTAGGAGTAATCCGAACAAGAATAAAATCCGGTGTGTTCTTTCCTTTTCTGCATTTTATTTCTATTTATATTTGCATTTGTGATTGTTTCTGTTGTGATATTCATTCTGTGATTCATATAGTTGTTTGAGTAATTGTTAATTGGTTAAGATTTCTATAAGTTCTTTAAAACACTATTCATCTCCCTAGTATTAGTTTTGCCTTAAGATCCTTGATCCACATCCCTGACATTAATTACTAATTATTATTATTAGATATCACTTCTTATTTATAAATTATTACATGTTGCTTCTTAATTGTAATCGATATCACTTGTTAAATGTTAATTATTTGCTATAGTTTATCAATTACTAATTATTATAGTTGATATTAATTACTAACTACCATATATTTAATATTAACTATTACATGTTAATTATTAAATATTTAAAAATACTTCAATTAATAACCAATAATTTTAAAATATATTAATCATTATTTATTAAATATAAAATACTGAGTATATGATTGAGTTATTAAAAATATATTTATTGAAAAATATGAAAAATTCAAAATCTTATACTTAAACTTTATGAATAATTTTAAATTTGTTTTAAAGAATATCAAAGTTTTAATTTTTTTTAAATAATACATAATACTTATAATTATCAATTATAGTTATTAATTTTCAAATACTAGAAAATAAATATTTTGTCATAATTATTAGACATTACCTATTAATCATTGATTATTAAAAATATATCTAATTGTCAAAGTCTAGTGGTCCAGTGGTTTACGAACACCATGAGTTGCTGCATGTATTTGCAGTGGCACAGGTTCGATCCCCCGCGGCCACAATACGGAGACATAGTGCACAGCCACTTTAAAACTGACATTAACCAAAGGGCATGGTAGACATAGTCTTCGTGCCCCCAAAGTTTAGAACAAAAAAGTTTTTAAGGGAGCATTTTCTTCTTCAATGGCGACTAGGGTCGGCTGCTCTTCTAATCCGTAACTTCCCCCCTTCCTTCCTCTCCTCTCTGCCATCCTATTCATTTCGTTGTCCCCTTCTTTCTCGTCCCCTTTTCCCCTAGCTTTCTCCTTGTGAATTTAATTTCTTCCCGTCAGATCCAGTCCCTTGCGTTTCCTTCCTCATTCCTGCGTTGCTCAGCATCCTCCTTCCGCTCTCTCCCTTCTGACAGCAGAGTCCCGCTCGCCCCTCTATCTATCCATGTTTCCTTGTTCTAATCCTTGTGTTCTCCTTTCCATATCCGCTCTCGATCCATTGCCTCCATCCCTTGCTTCCGCCTTTATTCCCTCAGATCTTCTATCTGCCTGTTCGTGTTCTCTCGCCTGCTTCCTATTTCGGTTCTATTGTTTCCGCCTCCTTCTGGCTAGCCTGCTTCCTTACCTTTGGCCTTCCTTATTTACAGTTAGCTTCTTCTTGGGGTGATGAAAGTTGCTGAATCTGGTATGGTTATATTGGTTTCTTGGGTTTGTTTTTAGGAGTTGATGTATGATAGTTCGGTTTTAGGTCCTTGTGTTTGAATCTGTGTTGGCAGTTGTTTTCTGAGTGGTTATCTATGTAGAGTCGTAGGGATCTCCAGTTTTTGCTGGTCGTGGTAGGCTTGTGTTTTGTTTGGTTTGTTTTGTTGATCCTTGGTTAGTATCTTGGTTTCTGTGAGCTGTGTCACCTTATCCTGTGTGTCGTCTTGGAGTTTTCTGTGGTTGTGTAGTTGCTTGGCTTGCTTCCTTCGTGGTTCTGGATTTGAAAGGAAGGTTATAATTGATGAATGCCATGTAGCTATCTATTTGTGTTGTTGAGAGACATACCAGTTGCTGATTTTGTGTATTTACACTCTGCTTCAAGCTACCTTCCTAGCTCCTAATTTCAACTTCTGCCTCTTGATCAATCTTCTACATTTGTTCTTGTGCTAGTGTTAGCTGCTTCCTTGGATCTGCTTGGTAATCAGCCTCTATTTTTTTTGGTGGTGTGTGTCTCACTTTTCTGCTACTAGTTTGGAGTACTCTACTGAACTGTTTATACTTGTTCCTTTGTTGGCAAGTAATTGAGGTCTTAAAGAATCTGCTCTGTAAGATAATATTTGTATGATCTTCTGGGGTTAATGTATCTTCTGTACTATATAGTTACTGATCACACCCTGCGTGGTGCTTTGATTACAGTATTCCTATTGTTTAGTCAGTATGTCCGTAGCAGATAAGTTTTTTGCTTATCTCCTGTTATATTTTGTACTCATTATTTGCTATAATGGAAAAGTGGTACGGTCCACTATAAAAACTGGCTGGCTTTGCCAAAAAAAAAAAAATTAATTAAACAGTAAATTTTAATCTATGTATTATTTATTACCTCTTAATTATTTTATAGTAATTATTTATTAACCAATATTAACTATTTAATATTATTTTCTATTATTAGTAATCATTTATTTTTTGTTATTAATATACTATTATTAACATTAATTATTTAAATTTATTTTTCAATTATCAATTACTTAGTAGTAAAAATAATAGTAAAATATTTTTCAAGAAGTAACATAATTTTCCCTTGCAAATCCCTTGGAAATCTGTTATAGAATAGCTTCAAAAAATGTTTGTCAGTAAACCACCTCCATTAGCAATAGAAATTAGCGATGAATTTTTTTTGATGGTAAAGAGATGCAATTTGCAGTGGTTTAGCGACGGATAAGTAAATACGGCGATGATAATTTAAAACAAATAGAAATAGAAAATCCAAAATATTTTCTTACAAATTCCATGAAAATCTGTCGCTAAATTAGGATGGAATTTTCCCCTGCTAAAATCTGCAGCTATTTATAGCTTTTCTTGTAGTGCATAGAGATAAGTATATGAATACTTCTTGAAGTATTGAAGATTATAAAGGAATATCAAAATAGTAGAATATATACATATATCTTTATAAAGAGAAACCGAATATATACATAAGTATATGAGTGAAGTTAATCAAGCAGAAGTTTTAATTAATAAATGGATTCATGTCAGATAAATGATATTTTTATTAATAAAAGTAATTTTAGTTAGTGAAAGATTAATTAAATTGAAATATAATTAAATGTCACTTATATGACTTAAATCATGCTGCGTGACTTGGTAGTGCTTTGGATATTTATTCGTTTGTTTAGGAAAAATTTGCGCGACTTGTTTTTCATATACATTCGTCTACTTTGAACTTAATAGTTTATTAATAGACTATCAAACTTGACTAAAAATCCATCGATTGGATTTAAAGAGATCAAAAACGATAAGTGCTCTGCTTGTTGAAAACGACTTCAAAATTAGTATATAGATTATATGTTTTAGAAGAACTTATGAAATGGAATATATGTGGAGATTCGAGATCTGTTTAAGATACTTGAACACATTTAGTTGTTTGAGATCTACTCAGGGTATAAGAATTCGTGTGTGATTCTTATATCTGGATCCATAAGTGATTTGAAGATCTAATGGGATATGAGAGTCTACGTACTGATTCGTGGCCTGTTTGAGAAGTGGAATCAATTTTGAGATTCGTGTTTGTTCGAGCGATGAAGATTCATGGTAAACTCAATATCATAGTTGACTAAAGGCAGAGTAGGCTTCATAAACTGGGGTTTCGCTAGCCTATGACATGTTATATTAACTCCATATCTAGAGTATGATTTTTGATGTTGCAAATGGTACTTGGTCGTATGTGGTTCATTTTGGTGTTTCATGTGTGGATTAGTTGTATTTACCTCATCGTACGATACTCAAAAACTAGATTTTGATCCTTGAGTATGAAGTTTGAATCCTGCTTCACCGGGGAGATTTCCTTGGAAAATCTGTGTGCGAACAAATCTTAGCGTTTTTAAAAATACTCTAATATGTTGTCTATTGTAACAAATGTAACTATTCCAACTATTTGACACGGCTTATATTCTACACTATATGTTGACGTGCAAAAGTTGGCTCAACACCCAAAGAGTTCCAAGATAATGAAACTAAACGACCAAAGTGGAAAGCATGCAGGAATGTGAATAACACTTTGTTTACGGTGGTTCGACCAACGAAGTCCTATGTCCACTTTGAATGGCTTTGCTTTGTTATTACGTTTTTTGTGCAAGTTTACAATGGTGGGAACAATGGTTCCATGTCACTACAATGGAAATAGGGGAAACAAGGTTCTAATATGTCCAAAATGAGGTGAGCACCTTCTTCCTGAAGGGCTTATGCAGCCCAAAATGGTCCTGGTGTCCAAGAAGCGGCTTATTCTTCCCGAAGTGAGGGAGTGTGCTTGAAGGATTCTAGGAAGGTACTCTTATTCTCAAAGTGTTCAAACAGTATGGAGCCAACCTTTTTCACACTGCAGGTTGAAAAGTACTTATAGGAAAGCTGGAGGAAGTGGAGCAGATAGAAGTAGGTAGGACATGGGGCCAACGCCCACATTTCGAATCCCGGGGTCGGTACTGACCTAGGTACTTAACTTCTTTCATGATCCCTTCATATCTTCTTGAATTCGAGTGCTTCGTGGAATTTGTATCCGGTGAGGGTTTCGTGACTTTGTATCTGGAAGTGTTAAAACAGTTTCCTAGAAATTGCTGTGGGAATGTGCACATGAAATGTGGAGGCGGTGTGCAAGATACGAAATGAGAAGGTGAGGCTTGGACATGAATGCGAGGGTACGAAATTCATGGAAGGGATTTCCCCGGCCTATGAATGCTTAGGAAAATTTGAGTAGCTTGGTCGAGTCGGGATGACTATTCTTGTGTGACCCCATCTAGGCTTTGTTCCCGGGTATCCTAGCGACACTTCTGGGTTGTTGAACCACGCGATGGGCCAAGTTGCCTGGGATTGGACTGCTCTTGGTATTCGGCCAAAACGTCGGTTAACACTTGCCCCCCAAAGGATGTCTTGTGGTAACATGATGTGCTTTGAGTTGAGATAAGTATTCCTGGAAGTCGTAAAGATCTACAAAATATGCCAAGCGATTGGTAGAGACAACTTCGTTGAGTTGTCATGATGCTTTGTCACAGCTTGTTGGTATAGTCATACAGTACTAGCATGTTTCACAATCCTAGTTACTCCGAACTTCGTCGTCCAGGTAGGAACTTATCTGATTGCTTAGGAGAACGTCCATTTCCAATTGACTCAAGAAACTAAATGTTACTCGGCGACTTTCGCTTACACCGAAGCGCAAACGAATTACTATCAGCACAAGATCCCGTTTGCACGTGATTTCACGCGATACTATCGAAGTTTGAAATAAGTGACATCTTATTTAAATAGCATGCCATAGGAATGTGACACTACACAAGTTAGCTTCCAATAAGTTATCGAATTGGAACTCAGTCGTTTGGATATAGTATTGGACTGTTTAAGTATATGATTAATTAATGTTTCGAGTTGGTCTAGATGATCAAGATTTCAAAAGATTGCATACATGATCATAGCCATAGATCAGGCGCATGATTGCATAAGTTAGTCATCAAAACATCATCCAGTTGGGACTTGATCATTTTGCGTGTTCCATAGAATCGTTTAGATTCAAATATACACGATTGTTTAACAATTCAGATCGGTTTAAATGGTCGAGATTTCGATAGCGTGTATGCGTGATCGTCGTCGTCATTTGAGTTCAGAAGTTATCACTGATCCTAGATTAGTCAAGTTTTGGTCTGCTCTTCTTCCTGTTACTGTATTTTCCCCTCTCTCTTTGAGATAGGGGATCGGTACTAGCCTTGTAATTTGGAAAATTTTATTTGAAACCTTTTCAACTCCCCGCTTCCCCGTATAAAAGTTGAGTATGAATTCATTCTTCCTTGCTCTGGCTTTTTGTATTCCTACACTTAGACGATATCTCCAGTACCTTAATAGCCTTCGGATCTCTGCCTTCGCCACCACTCAGTACACCACCTAGCTTTGATCATCTCGAATACCTCGAGACCGTACATGATCCCTTCCAGAACAATTTACAGGTGGGTTACTCGAACAATTTGCATGAATACGCAAGGCCTACTTGTGTCAAGTTGGGGACGAGCAGAGAAGGTGGGGAGGCGTTGATTGGCCATGGTAGTAGAAGTTGGAGGTGGACTTTTGGGTGAAGGGGCGCCGGAGTACAAAAATGGAGAATGAAGGATGGAGAAATTGGGTAAGTGTCTGGGAGTACAAAACCGAATTTCATATCCCGTACACTCGTGGGTTTTCAGGAATACGAAATTCAATTTTGCACCCCCAAAAACTTAAGCTTTTTCTTTGGAGTGGGAACAGGAGATGAGAATTGGGGAGAGGTAGGATCGGTGGGAGAGAGAAGCGCGATCGGTAGCGGTTGCCTAGAATGAAAAGAGAACTAAGGCTAGGGATATGAAATTTTTAGTTTGTACCCCGATGATCTAGTTTTCTTTGGAGCAACTTGGATGGTGTCTTGCAAGGATACGAACTAATATTTTTTGTATCCCGACACTTGATAGTCAGTGTGTTGAAACATTCGGGATGGAAAGTTTATTTAGCATGTGGGGATACGAAATAAAATTTCGTATCCTGGAGACTTAAGAATTTTTTGATTCCAAATTTCAATTTGAAGAATTTGAGTTGTTTTATGCCATCATGTGATTGGATCGAGAATTAAAACATACTCATGTTACGTAACGCGTTAACTTTTGAAAAAAGAACTTGTTTTGGGGTTGATGATTCTGAAAAGCACATAAGATTAAAGCATAAACTCGGACTGTGGAATTATGACAAAACTTGCTCCTAATGTTCAATTCTTGACCCGATCGCGTAATCATAACTCAAACTAGAATTCTTCGACTTTGGTTTGCAATGATGATAACTTAAGTTCATGAAACAAGAAACCATAGCTGCATCCCGAAGGGTTTCAGTATAATTGTATCAGCACACTCGTCGCTTCCACATTCCACGTTAGTTTAAACCAAAAAAAGGGGATAGGTTTTAGTGCGTTAACTAGTGCAACTATCTTGCAAGTATGGTCTGCAAAGGTAAGGAGAAGCTCTAAATGACTTTAACACTTGGCAACCGAAACTGCAGAAGCATCTCCGAGTTCCGATGGATCCTCATAAAATTCGAGCCCATCGATTAGTGGTCGTGAAGCCTCTACAACTTCCTCCCTTTCTTAACAAGTAGGCCCATCTAGCATGCACGATCAAGAGGGACAATCCAAGGGATTGCAGCATTCAAACGAGCTCATGAATGAGCCGGTAGTTCAAGGAGAAGCATAATTTGTATAAGAGGGCCTGATGGAAGAGGAGGAAGCAGGCGACAAACAGGAAGGCCTTTTCGTGGTCTTGGATATGATAGGAGTTACTGTGATTCTTGAAAATCCCCTTGATTCGGTGATTTCACAAATCGGTAAAGCTTTGTTGAAGTGGTTTTACATAAAGTACATAATATCTTGAGATAATGATTAGTAGTTGTGAGGCCTCTACAACTTCCGCCCCTTCTTAACAAGTAGGCCCATCTAGCATGCACGATCAAGAGGGGAAATCCAAGGGATTACAACATTCAAACGAGCTCATGGATGAGCCGGTAGTTCAAGGAGAAGCAGAACTTGTAGAAGAGGGCCTGCTGGAAGAGGAGGAAGCGTGCGGCGAACATGAAGGCATTTTCGTGGTGTTGGATATGATAAGAGTTACTGTGATTCTCAAGAATCCCCTTGATTCAGTGATTTCATGAATCGGTAAAGCTTCGATGAAGTGGATTTGCATAAAATACATAATATCTTGGGATGATGTTCTAGTTCCCTGTAGGGAGGATAAGGCCCACACACTCCTTTGGAGGGGTATACTAACTGGAACATGCATATATGCTCCATAGTATGTGTGCCCCTCTCATTCCCATACATCCAAGATATCTTGTACTTCTTTCGCCTAGCTTGTACACGGCTTCATCGAACGCATGTACCTTCCTGCTTGCCACTTACATCTTGTATATCGAAAGGTTATGCATAGAACCGACTGGGGTAGATATATGATACCTTTTATACATAAAGAAAAGAAACATTCTTTCACCTTCGCTTACTTATTTAGATGCGCAAGCCAACATCTGCTATATCTTGGGAGAGTGGAACAAACTCATCTATTTCAAGCACAATTGGTTCTACATTAGATACCTTCCCGGATTTGCGAGGAGGTGGCTTGTAGGTCATAAGTACTTTGAAACTTACATTGTCTCCCAAGTTAATTGAGTTGTAAGATCTAAACCAACTTGGAAACCTAAGTGGTAGGTACTCCATGGATTTTGAGGATTGTTGAATATATGGTGTGAGTGCTGGCATTGAGGAATGTCCCAAGCGCTTATCATAATGCCCAGACGCTATTGGAGAATGGAATTTTGATGACAACAACATTGTTTTAATTAATTACATTATTGATTATAAAATATATACTAACATACTTGTCCAAAATATGTATACATACATATATATATATATATATATATATATATGCAGGACATATATGCAGGACATAAATATTGAAGACCGTACAGCATTAAAGATTCAAGATATCAAGGAATTCAAACCTTGTAGCCGTGAAATCAAGGGTGGAGGAATCGGTTTTAACCTTGTAACTATGAAATCAAGGGTGTTGTAAAGATTAATACTAGTATTAATAAAACTCTATGCAATCTAGCGTTGCTCGGGATTGGACATAGGAGTAATCCGAACCAATATAAAATCTGGTGTGTTCTTTCCTTTTCTGCATTTTATATTTACTTGTATATGTGTTTGTGTTTATTTCTGTGTTTGTGATTATTTCTGTGTTTGTGATCATTTTTGGCATGATAATCATTGTGTGATTCATATAGTATTTCAAGATTGTTTAGGTTTCCCTTAATTTCTTTAAAACACTACTCACCCACTTCCCTCTAATGTCAGTTTTGCCTTAAGATCCTCAATCCGCAATCCCTAACAATTGGTATCAGAGCATAGGTTTTCAAAAGTTCATCATCTGAATTTTGGAAATATTAAATGGCAACAAATACTGGAATTGCTAGTAATAATAGTTCATTTGTAGAGTCCAGTGTTAAACCACCATTATTTAATGGCAGTAATTATTCATATTGGGCAGGTAGGATGAAAATATATTTGCAATCTGTAGGATGAGACATTTGGAATATCACACAAACTGAATATGTTGAACCCACTACTAATTTTGCACAATGGAATAATGAACAAAAGGCTATTGCCAAAGAAATTCTAAGGCTATGAATATATTATTCTGTTCAATAGATAGAATGGATTTAATAGTGTGTCAGTTTGTAAATCTGCTTGTAAAATATGGAGAACATTGCAAGTTACTCATGAAGGAACCAATAAAGTTAAACAGACTAAGATATCTATGTTAACTAATCACTTTGAATTATTTGAAATGAATCAGAATGAATCTGTCTCCGATATGTACTGCAGGTTTCAGGAAATCGTGCATCCATTAATGGCTTTGGGAAAAACTTACTTTAAAGAGGATCAAGTTAAAAAATTCTCAATTCACTAACTCCAGATTGGGATAAGAAAACATTGGCAATTGAAGAGGAAAATAATGTTAGTGAAATGAAGATTGGGGAGTTAATAGGAAATTTGATGTCGTTCGAAGTCCAGTTACAGAAAAGAAAAGAGAATAAGTCAATAAAAAAGAAATCCATAGCATTCAAAGCAACAACTGATGGTTCTGATTCAAGTAATGAGGATGACGAAGAAATTGCTTAATGATAAAGAATTTCAAAAACCTTCTAAGATATAAAAGGAGAAATAATTTTTAGAGAAATAATCAAGGAAGTTCGGGAAGAAATGACGAAAGATGTTTCAACTACAACAGACCAGGCCATATAAAGAGAATGTGTTCATATCCAAATAAATCAAATCAACAGACAAATAATAATAATTCGTCGAATAAGAGGCAAAGGGCATATACAACAACTTTAGATGATTCGGACTCGTCATCAAGCGATGAAAAACCAGAAATAGGAAATTCGAATATGTACTTCACAACGATTCAGAATTAAGAAAATATAGAAGAAATGGATCTAAAAACCAGGTAAGCCATAATTAATTTTTGATTGAATTGGTTGAATGGATGCTTTTGGATGTTTTGATTGCTTTCCTTGTTTGAATTTAAAATTTAAATTTAAAAAAAAAATCAAACTTGAATTTTAAAATTCAAAATTGAAATTTGAATAAATTTGAAATTCAAAATAATAATAATAAAAAATTAATTTTTGATGTTTGTTAGGATTAATATTATTTCAGGAAATAATAAATCTAAAAATCTAAAATGTTAAAATAAAAACAAAGTCAAAAAGGAACATGTCTTTTAAAAATACACATATATGTCGACATACCCAAAACGGCATGTTGACATATGTACCAGTAAACGAAATTCAAATTTTGAATTTCAAAAGTTTGAACCTTCAAACTTCCCTCCATCTTTTTATCAACTCCCAAGGTCTGAAAGGGTGTCCTTATTTTCAGGAAAGTAGTGAGCATTCACTCTTTGTTTATTTATTCAATTCTATTCTCTCTACCTCTCATTCAAAATTCAAAACATCTATCTTCATTATACTCTCTTCAAAAACTTATCTCCAATTGCTTCCTCTAGTACACCAAAAACCATGAGATTGACCAAATCTCTCAAAGATCATCACTACAATGATCCGGAAGTTATTCAAGCCAATATTGACTATATGGCAAATGGAAAAGTCAATACGGGAGCCTTCGCTATTGTAATAACCCGGAAATTCTGAACCAGTTTAAAATTTTTATTTTGGCAATTTTAGCGAATTTTGAATATTTAAAATAGATTATTTTAAATAATATCGACGGGGAAATTTATTTTGAATATAATTCGAACGTATATAATATACGCGTCGTCGTTAGAATATAAATATTTATATATAATTATAAATAGAATAGAAAATGGCGTGGTAGTTCGATAATTCGATTTCAAACTTCAATTGAATGTACCGGGTGCAAAACAATCCGGATTTTAGCGAAACCAAAAACAATAGGATCTAATTGGTGATATCTTTCCAACGAATCTGAAAAATCAAAATTTCATAGCGGGAATCAAAAGATATGTCCAGTTGAAAATTCTGAATAGTCGCTATGGAATCCAGGCCCTTAAAAATAGACATTTTGCAAACGACCTCGGATTTCGACGAAACCAGTTTTGTTGGGTCCGTGATGTCAATTTATTGCTAGATTTCAAATTTCATAATTTTTCGAATCAATATGTGAGCGTGGCAAAGGAAAACGCGTTTGACCAGTTTCAATTGATTTTAATCGACTGGAAATTGGCCATTTTTCTAACGGTCTCAGAATTCGACGAAACTAGTTTTGTTAGAACCGTATCGTCAATACGAAGCTAGAAAATATTTTTCTGCAATTTATAGAGTTCGTATGCGACCCCGGTAATTTGAAATGTACGCTTAAAATTCAATATAGCGATTTAAATGTAAATTCAACGGAAACTAATTCAAACGATCGAATCAGCTTACGATACATATCTCATTGTGTTTGGAATGGGGGTAAAACGCTATGGACGACAGGCGGTGGGCCTCGTTTTGAGATCGAAAATAAAAGTTGCTTTTTGGCGAAAATAAAATAATAAAATAAATAAATAAATAATATATATCCCCCCTTAATTCATTCTGCCCCCCCCCCCGTTCATAATCGAATTCACAGATAAAAAAAAAGGAGAAAGAGGCGGACGGGGGGGAGACTCGTCGCCCCCCCCCCCCCCCCCCCCCGATGAGCGCCGCCGCGCCTCAGGCGGGCCACCCCGTCGCCCCTCCAGCCTCCTCGCTCTCCTCTTCAATCGACAGCCGCACCCCAAGTCGCGCCACCACATCCCCAAGACCCCATCGCCCTCCGCCTCGACGTAACCCCCCCCCCCACGACGAGGAGCAGCCACCACCGCAAGCCCTCCGACCACGACCCCCGCAGCTCCGGCCTCCATCCACCGCAAACCCCAAATTCCGCTCCACCCTGAAGACCGACGCACTGCAGACCCAGGAGCTCCTCCACCCTCCGGCGAATTGCAGCAGCTCCCCTCCTTCTCTGTAAAGGTCGGATCGGTGAGTTTTCCTTTCGATTTTAACTCCTTAAAACTTTGATTTTTAGGATAGTAAAGCGGCGATTTTTATACGAAATATCTTTATAAATAAAGAAGTGATTTTTAACGTGTAAAAGGAATGATTTTTACTCGTTTGAATAGCAAATATAGTGGATATTTTTAAAATGAAAAGACGATATTTTTAAATATGTAGTGGGTTAAAAATATGATTTTTATATTTTTAAAGTAGTAAAAATATAATCTTTACTATATGGAAGATGTAAAAATATGATTTTGATTGTATAGCATAATAAAAATTCGATTTTTATATATTGAATAGCATAATAAAAATTCGATTTTTATATATTAAATAGAAGAATAAAAATTCGATTTTTATATATGGAATAGAGAAATAAAAATGTGATTTTTATATATATAGTGACTACGGGCAACGAAGATGACGAAGATACGATAACGATGAAGATTTCTATCAAAGAAGAGTCAAGATGATTGGATAGCAATCGGTGAGAATTTCTCACCTTTCAATTTCTTTTTCTAGTTATATATATATACTAGGATGCAGACGGTGCTTAGTAGCACCCGACACAACCGTCCACAGACCATGGAATTGTTTGTTTGATTGCAAAAAGTAGTTAGATTATTTGATTGAATTTGGTTGTTTGGTGAATTTGATTGATGTGTGAATGGCGTGGGCCTTCACTGGACCGGGGATAAGGCTAGGCCTTGTCCCATTTCTAGTATCGTGCCGTTATGCCGCCGAAATTTTCTAAAATAAGTTAGAAAAATAAAAATATCATTTTATTGAATAAATGAATTGAATGGAGATTCATATGTTAAAATAAAATGTTTTATCGTTAAAAATATAATTTTTAACATGAAAGTGAATAAAATAAAATATTCATTTACAAACCGGACGGTTTGTTTATGTACACCTATTTGAAGGACATTGATTGGGACGATAAATTTTACACATCGCCCAACTACACGAATAAAATCTGTGTTTGATTGTTTGAAACCCCACACGGGTGTTGGGATGAAATATGAAGTTCACTCATCCTGATTTATTAAATATGTCGATCGATTGATTGACAGGCTATTATAAGCGTTAGATATCTATATTTGATGCTTATACAGTGTAGTGCACTTTGGTTGATGGTTGATTATTTTTCAATGCTATTATATACATGTGTTGTATGGAATCCATATAATTAACTTTATATGGTGATTGATTGGGCCTCATTCCAATTTAGAAAACAAAGAACAATATAATATAAAGGTTCATGTGTTGACTATACTCATCCGTTGATATTAGTCATGTGTTGAACGAAATATTAATTTATAATAAAATTTACATCTTTATCTTTATAAAATAAAGGTTCATGTGTTGACTATACTCATCCGTTGATATTAGTCATGTGTTGAACGAAATATTTTAACAATAAAATTTACATCTTTATCATATATGGAATTAGAAATCAACTGGAAAATAGATGAGATGAGTGGTCTCCTGAATATTAATCTGATGTTGGTTTCGGCCTTCGGGTTTAATATTCAGGAAATCGTTCTCTCACTAAATTTCGGTTGAAGTCTGATTCAATATCAAACAATAGATACCTTAATTTTTATAAAATATATTAATAACAAAAATAGTCACACGTGGACAGTACTCATTCGTTGAGATTAGTCGCGTGTTGACAAAAATAAATATTCATTTGTTGAATAAAATATTTGAAAACTGAATATTTGAAAAAGAAATATTTGAAACTGAATATTTGAAATAAAATATTTGAAAAAGAAATATTTGAAACTGAACATTCGAAAATAGAAATATTTGAAAACGAAATATTTGAAATAGAAATATTTGAAAAAGAAATATTTGAAACTAAACATTTGAAAATAGAAATATATGAAGCCGTGTTGATTGGATTAACGCCATTTTGATGTGAACGATATTTATATCGATGTTATTCATTTTAAAATGAATATTGAAAGGCGATTTTGAAATGAATTGAATTGAAATCGATTTCGAAATGAATTGAATTGAAAACGATTTCGAAATGAATTGAATAGAAAACCACTTTGAGATGAATTGAATAGAAAACCACTTTGAATTCGAATTGAATTGAAAACGAATTGAAATGAATTCAAATGGAATTGAAATTTGAATTGAATAAACATGAATTTTAAAACGAATTTATAAGGAGAAATTCAATTTTGATTTGAATTTGAAATGAAGGTTGAAATTGTTTTTGAAACTAATTCAAAACTATTTATATAATTCGTTTTAAATAGTAATCGACGAAATATATATTATATATATTATATATATATAATATAATGGCCTGAATAGAACGCGCCGCGCCGCGGCAGTTCGTATCGACCATTTATTTCAAACAGACATTACGGGAGATCCGACTGTCGGATTCTCCTAAAACCGGAACTGTTGGGTTCGTATCGAAAAGAGCTTTCTAACGAATATTAGAAATTTGAAATCTAACGGATGGATTTGGAGATACGTCCAAATCAAATTTGAAAAAGGTCGCTGTAAGTGCAGTTCGATGGCCATTGTTGGAAATCGACTGTACGGGCCTTGATAAAATTATTAAAAATATCAATAATTTGTGTAAAATCATAAG